>JARUPY010000237.1:0-1200000 GCA_029817715.1 Melastoma dodecandrum
CAAACTTCCATTTTTCAAAGCCAAAACGATCCCCCAATGTTCCCCAAGCTATTCAAAACAAGAGTTATTCATGGTCCGTTTCGTTAGAATTAGTTCCTGTGCACAATGAGGAACCCCGCACACAAGTTACGCAAACTAATGCTTCGCGCATGCTCCGAACATTCGTGCTTCCAAACTTCCATTTTTCGAAGCCAAAACGATTCATAAATGTTTCCCAAAATAGTCAAAACAAGAGTTCTTCAAGGTCCGTTTCGTTGGAATTAGTTCCTGTGCACAATGAGGAACCCCGCACACAAGTTACGCAAACTTGTGTATCCCGCATGCTCCGAACTTTCTTGCTTCCGAACTGGCATTTTTCGAATCCAAAACAATCCCCAAATGTTTCTTAAACTATTCAAAACAAGAGTTATTCATGGTCCGTTTCATTGGAATTTGTTCGTGTGCACAATGAGGAACCCCGCACACAAGTTACGCAAACTTGTACATCCCACATGCTCCGAACTTTCGTGCTTCCGAACTTCCATTTTTAGAAGCCAAAACGATCTCCAAATATATTCCAAACTATTCAAAACAAGAGTTATTCATGGTCTGTTTCAATTGAATTAGTACCTGTGCACAATGAGGAACCCTGCACACAAGTTACGCAAACTTGTGCGTCCCGCATGCTCCGAACTTTCGTGCTTCCGAACTTCCATTTTTCGAAGCCAAAACGATCCCCAAATGTTTCCCAAACTATTCAAAACAAGAGTTATTCATGGTCCGTTTCGTTGGAATTAGTTCCTGTGCACAATGAGGAACCCCGCACACAAGTTACGCAAACTTGTGCATCCCGCATGCTCCGAACTTTCGTGCTTCCGAACTTCTATTTTTCGAAGCAAAAACGATCCCCAAATGTTTCCCAAACTATTCAAAACAAGAGTTATTCATGGTCCGTTTCGTTCGAATTAGTTCCTGTGCACAATGAGGAACCCCGCACACAAGTTACGCAAACTTGTGCATCTTGCATGGTCCGAACTTTCGGGATCCCGAACTTACATTTTTCGAAGCAAAAACGATCCACAAATGTTTCCCAAAATATTCAAAACAAGAGTTCTTCAAGATCCGTTTCATTGGAATTAGTTCCTGTGCACAAGGAGGAACCCCGCACACAAGTTACGCAAACTTGTGCATCCCGCATGCTCCGAACTATCGTGCTTCCGAACTGGCATTTTTCGAAGCCAAAACGACCCCTAAATGTTTCCCAAACTATTCAAAGCAAGAGTTATTCATGGTCCG
The DNA here is from genome assembly GCA_029817715.1 of Melastoma dodecandrum. Lineage (NCBI taxonomy): Eukaryota > Viridiplantae > Streptophyta > Magnoliopsida > Myrtales > Melastomataceae > Melastoma > Melastoma dodecandrum. Next base: position 1,276 of record JARUPY010000237.1, read on the forward strand.
TTTCGTTCGAATTTGTTCCTGTGCACAATGAGGAACCCCGCACACAAGTTACGCAAACTTGTGCATCCCGCATGCTCCGAACTTTCGTGCTTCCGAATTTACATTTTTCGAAGCCAAAACGATCCCCAAATGTTTCCCAAACTATTCAAAACAAGAGTTATTCATGGTCCGTTTCGTTGGAATTAGTTCCTGTGCACAATGAGGAACCCCGCACACAAGTTACGCAAACTTGTGCGTCCCGCATGCTCTGAACTTTCGTGCTTCCGAACTTCCATTTTTCGAAGCCAAAACGATCCCCAAATGTTTCCCAAACTATTCAAACAAGAGTTATTCATGGTCCGTTTCGTTGGAATTAGTTCCTGTGCACAATGAGGAACCCCGCACACAAGTTACGCAAACTTGTGCATCCCGCATGCTCCGAACTTTCGTGCTTCCGAACTTCCATTTTTCGAAGCCAAAACGATCCCCAAATGTTTCCCAAACTATTCCAAACAAGCGTTATTCATGGCCCGTTTCGTTCGAATTAGTTCCTGTGCCGAATGAGGAACCCCGCACACAAGTTATGCAAACTTGTGCATCCCACATGGTCCGAACTTTCGTGCTCCCGAACTTACATTTTTCGAAGCCAAAACGATCCCCAAATGTTTCCCAAAATATTCAAAACAAGAGTTATTCATGGTCCGTTTCGTTGGAATTAGTTCCTGTGCACAATGAGGAACCCCGCACACAAGTTACGCAAACTTGTGCATCCCGCATGCTCCGAACTTTCGTGCTTCCGAACTTCCATTTTTCGAAGCAAAATCGATCCCTAATTGTTTCCCAAACTATTTAAAACAAGAATTATTCATAGTCGGTTTCGTTGGAATTAGTTCCCGTGCACAATGAGGAACCCCGCACACAAGTTACGCAAACTTGTGCGTCCCGAATGCTTTGAACTTTCGTGCTTCCGAACTTCCATTTTTCGAAGCCAAAACGATCCCCCAATGTTCCCCAAACTATTCAAAACAAGAGTTATTCATGGTCCGTTTCGTTCGAATTAGTTCCTGTGCACAATGAGGAACCCCGCACACAAGTTACGCAAACTTGTGCATCCCGCATGGTCCGAACTTTCGTGCTCCCGAACTTACATTTTTCGAAGCCAAAACGATCCCCAAATGTTTCCCAAAATATTCAAAACAAGAGTTATTCATGGTCCGTTTCGTTGGAATTAGTTCCTGTGCACAATGAGGAACCCCGCACACAAGTTACGCAAACTTGTGCATCCCGCATGCTCCGAACTTTCTTGCTTCCGAACTGGCATTTTTCGAAGCCAAAACGATCCCCAAATGTTTCTCAAACTATTCAAAACAAGAGTTATTCATGGTCCGTTTTGTTCGAATTAGTTCCTGTGCACAATGAGGAACCCCGCACACAAGTTACGCAAACTTGTGCATCTTGCATGGTCCGAACTTTCGGGATCCCGAACTTACATTTTTCGAAGCAAAAACGATCCACAAATGTTTCCCAAAATATTCAAAACAAGAGTTATTCATGGTCCGTTTCGTTGGAATTAGTTCCTGTGCACAATGAGGAACCCCGCACACAAGTTACGCAAACTTGTGCATCCCGCATGCTCCGAACTTTCGTGCTTCCGAACTGGCATTTTTCGAAGCCAAAACGATCCCCAAATGTTTCCCAAACTATTCAAAGCAAGAGTTATTCATGGTCCGTTTCGTTGGAATAAGTTCCTGTGCACAATGAAGAACCTCGCACACAAGTAACGCAAATTTGTGCATCCCGCATGCTCCGAACTTTCGTGCTTCCGAATTTACATTTTTCGTGGCCAAAACGATCCCCAAATGTTTCCCAAACTATTCAAAACAGGAGTTATTCATGGTCCGTTTCATTGGAATTAGTTCCTGTGCACAATGAGGAACCCCGCACACAAGTTACGCAAACTTGTGCATCCCGCATGCTCCGAACTTTCGTGCTTCCGAACTTCCAATATTAGAAGCCAATACGATCTCCAAATGTATTCCAAACTATTCAAAACAAGAGTTATTCATGGTCTGTTTCAATTGAATTAGTACCTGTGCACAATGAGGAACCCTGCACACAAGTTACGCAAACATGTGCGTCCCGCATGCTCCGAACTTTCGTGCTTCCGAACTTGCATTTTTCGAAGCAAAAACGATCCCCAAATTTTTCCCAAACTATTAAAATCAAGAGTTATTCACGGTCCGTTTCGTTGGAATTAGTTCCTGTGCCCAATGAGGAACCCGGCACACAAGTTACGCAAACTTGTGCATCCCGCATGCTCCAAACTTTCGTGCTTCTGAACTTCCATTTTTCGAAGCAAAAACGATCCCCAAATGTTTCCCAAACTATTCAAAATAAGAGTTATTCATGGTCCGTTTCGTTCGAATTAGTTCCTGTGCACAATGAGGAACCCCGCACACAAGTTACGCAAACTTGTGCATCCCGCATGCTCCGAACTTTCGTGCTTCCGAACTTCCATTTTTCGAAGCCAAAACGATCCCCAAATGTTTCCCAAACTATTCAAAACAAGAGTTATTCATGGTCCGTTTCGTTGGAATAAGTTCCTGTGCACAATGAAGAACCTCGCACACAAGTAACGCAAATTTGTGCATCCCGCATGCTCCGAACTTTCGTGCTTCCGAACTTCCATTTTTCGAAGCCAAAACGATCCCCAAATGTTTCCCAAACTATTCAAACAAGAGTTATTCATGGTCCGTTTCGTTGGAATTAGTTCCTGTGCACAATGAGGAACCCCGCACACAAGTTACGCAAACTTGTGCATCCCGCATGCTCCGAACTTTCGTGCTTCCGAACTTCCATTTTTCGAATAAAAAACGATCCCCAAATGTTTCCCAAACTATTTAAAACAAGAGTTATTCATGGTCGGTTTCGTTGGAATTAGTTCCCGTGCACAATGAGGAACCCCGCACACAAGTTACGCAAACTTGTGCGTCCCGAATGCTTTGAACTTTCGTGCTTCCGAACTTCCATTTTTCGAAGCCAAAATGATCCCCCAATGTTGCCCAAACTATTCAAAACAAGAGTTATTCCTGGCCCGTTTCGTTCGAATTAGTTCCTGTGCACAATGAGGAATCCCGCACACAAGTTACGCAAACTTGTGCATCCCGCATGGTCCGAACTTTCGTGCTCCCGAACTTACATATTCGAAGCCAAAACGATCACCAAATTTTTCCAAAAATATTCAAAACAAGAGTTATTCATGGTCCGTTTCGTTGGAATTAGTTCCTGTGCACAATGAGGAACCCCGCTCACAAGGTACGCAAACTTGTGCCTCCCGCATGCTCCGAACTTTCGTGCTTTCGAACTGGCATTTTTCGAAGCCAAAACGATCCTCAAATGTTTCTCAAACTATTCAAAACAAGAGTTATTCATGGTCCGTTTCGTTGGAATTAGTTCCTGTGCACAATGAGGAACCCCGCACACAAGTTACGCAAACTTGTGCATCCCGCATGGTCCGAACATTCGTGCTCCCGAACTTACATTTTTCGAAGCCAAAACGATCCCCAAATGTTTCCCAAAATATTCAAAACAAGAGTTATTCATGGTCCGCTTCGTTCGAATTAGTTCCTGTGCACAATGAGGAACCCCGCACACAAAGTACGCAAACTTGTGCATCCCGCATGCTCCGAACTTTCGTGATTCCAAACTGGCATTTTTCGAAGCCAAAACGATCCCCAAATGTTTCCCAAACTATTCAAAGCAAGAGTTTTTCATGGTCCGTTTCGTTGGAATAAGTTCCTGTGCACAATGAAGAACCTCGCACACAAGTTACGCAAATTTGTGCATCCCGCATGCTCCGAACTTTCGTGCTTCCAAACTTACATTTTTCGAAGCCAAAACGATCCCCAAATGTTTCCCAAACTATTCAAAACAAGAGTTATTCATGGTCCGTTTCATTGGAATTAGTTCTTGTGCACAATGAGGAACCCCGCACACAAGTTACGCAAACTTGTACATCCCACATGCTCCGAACTTTCGTGCTTCCGAACTTCCAATATTAGAAGCCAATACGATCTCCAAATGTATTCCAAACTATTCAAAACAAGAGTTATTCATGGTCTGTTTCAATTGAATTAGTACCTGTGCACAATGAGGAACCCTGCACACAAGTTACGCAAACATGTGCGTCCCGCATGCTCCGAACTTTCGTGCTTCCGAACTTGCATTTTTCGAAGCCAAAACGATCCCCAAATGTTTCCCAAACTATTCAAAACAAGTGTTATTCATGGTCCGTTTCGTTGGAATTAGTTCCTGTGCACAATGAATTACCCCGCCCACAAGTTACGCAAACTTGTGCATCCCGCATGCTCCGAACTTTCGTGCTTCTGAACCTCCATTTTTCCAAGCCAAAACGATCCCCAAATGTTTCCCAAACTATTCAAAACAAGAGTTATTCATGGTCCGTTTCGTTCGAATTAGTTCCTGTGCACAATGAGGAACCCCGCACACAAGTTACGCAAACTTGTGCATCCCGCATGCTCCGAACTTTCGTGCTTCCGAACTTCCATTTTTCGAAGCCAAAACGATCCCCAAATGTTTCCCAAACTATTCAAAACAAGTGTTATTCATGGTCCGTTTCGTTGGAATTAGTTCATGTGCCCAATGAAGAACCTCGCACACAAGTTACGCAAATTTGTTCATCCCGCATGCTCCGAACTTTCGTGCTTCCGAATTTACATTTTTCGAAGCCAAAATGATCCCCATATGTTTCCCAAACTATTCAAAACAAGAGTTATTCATGGTCCGTTTCATTGGAATTAGTTCCTGTGCATAATGAGGAACCCCGCATAGAAGTTACGCAAACTTGTGCATCCCGCATGCTCGGAACTTTCGTTCTTCCGAACTTCCATTTTTCGAAGCCAAAACGATCTCCAAATGTTTCCCAAACTATTCAAAACAAGAGTTATTCATGGTCTGTTTCAATTGAATTAGTACCTGTGCACAATGAGGAACCCCGCACACAAGTTACGCAAACTTGTGCGTCCTGCATGCTCTGAACTTTGTGCTTCCGAACTTCCATTTTTCGAAGCCAAAACGATCCCCAAATGTTTCCCAAACTATTCCAAACAAGAGTTATTCATGGTCCGTTTCGTTCGAATTAGTTCCTGTGCACAATGAGGAACCCCGCACACAAGTTACGCAAACTTGTGCATCCCGTATGATCCGAACTTTCGTGCTCCCGAACTTACATTTTTCGAAGCCAAAACGATCCCCAAATGTTTCCCAAAATATTCAAAACAAGAGTTTTCCATGGTACGTTTCGTTGGAATTAGTTCCCGTGCACAATGAGGAACCCCGCACACAAGTTACGCAAACTTGTGCATCCCGCATGCTCCGAACATTCGTGCTTCCGAACTTCCATTTTTCGAAGCCAAAACGATCCCCAAATGTTTCCCATACTATTCAAAACAAGAGTTACTCATGGTCCGTTTCGTTGGATTTAGTTCATGTGCACAATGAGGAACCCCGCACACAAGTTAAGTAAACCTGTGCATCCCGCATGGTCCGAACTTTCGTGCTCCCGAACATACATTTTTCGAAGCCAAAACGATCCCCAAATGTTTCCCAAAATATTCAAAACAAGAGTTATTCATGGTCCGTTTCGTTGGAATTAGTTCTTGTGCACAATGAGGAACCCCGCACACAAGTTACGCAAACTTGTGCATCCCGCATGCTCCGAACTTTCGTGCTTCCGAACTGGCAATTTTCGAAGCCAAAACGATCCCCAAATGTTTCCCAAAATATTCAAAACAAGAGTTATTCATGGTCCGTTTCGTTGGAATTAGTTCCTGTGCACAATGAGGAACCCCGCACACAAGTTACGCAAACTTGTGCATCCCGCATGCTCCGAACTTTCGTGCTTCCGAACTGGCATTTTTCGAAGCCAAAACGATCCCCAAATGTTTCCCAAACTATTCAAAACAAGAGTTATTCATGGTCCGTTTCGTTCGAATTAGTTCCTGTGCACAATGAGGAACCCCGCACACAAGTTACGCAAACTTGTGCATCCCGTATGATCCGAACTTTCGTGCTCCCGAACTTACATTTTTCGAAGCCAAAACGATCCCCAAATGTTTCCCAAAATATTCAAAACAAGAGTTTTCCATGGTACGTTTCGTTGGAATTAGTTCCCGTGCACAATGAGGAACCCCGCACACAAGTTACGCAAACTTGTGCATCCCGCATGCTCCGAACATTCGTGCTTCCGAACTTGCATTTTCGAAGGCAAAACGATCCCCAAATGTTTCCCAAACTATTCAAAACAAGAGTTAATAATGGTCCGTTTCGTTGGAATTAGTTCCTGTGCACAATGAGGAACCCCGCACACAAGTTACGCAAACTTGTGCATCCCGCATGCTCCAAACTTTCGTGGTTCCGAACTTGCATTTTTCGAACCCAAAACGACCCCCAAATGTTTCCCAAACTATTCAAAACAAAAGTTATTCATGGTCCGTTTCGTTGGAATTAGTTCCTGTGCACAATGAGGAACCCCGCACACAAGTTACGCAAACTTGTGCATCCCGCATGCTCCGAGCTTTCGTGCTTCCGAACTTGCATTTTTCGAAGGCAAAACGATCCCCAAATGTTTCCCAAACTATTCAAAACAAGAGTTATTCATGGTCCGTTTCGTTGGAATTAGTTCCTGTGCACAATGAGGAACCCCGCACACAAGTTACGCAAACTTGTGCATCCCGCATGCTCCGAACATTCGTGCTTCCGAACTTGCATTTTTCGAAGCCAAAACGATCCCCAAATGTTTCCTACACTATTCAAAACAAGAGTTATTCATGGTCCGTTTCGTTGGAATTAGTTCCTGTGCACAATGAGGAACCCCGCACACAAGTTACGCAAACTTGTGCATCCCGCATGCTCCGAACTTTCGTGCTTCCGAACTTCCATTTTTCGAAGCAAAAACGATCCCCAAATGTTTCCCAAACTATTCAAAACAAGAGTTATTCATGGTCCCTTTTGCTGGAATAAGTTCCTGTGCACAACGAAGAACCTCGCACACAAGTAACGCAAATTTGTGCATCCCGCATGCTCCGAACTTTCGTGCTTCCGAATTTACATTTTTCGTGGCCAAAACGATCCCCAACTGTTTCCCAAACTATTCAAAACAGGAGTTATTCATGGTCGGTTTCGTTCGAATTAGTTCTTGTACACAATGAGGAACCCCGCACACAAGTTACGCAAACTTGTACATCCCACATGCTCCGAACTTTCGTTCTTCCGAACTTCCATTTTACGAAGCCAAAACGATCTCCAAATGTTTCCCAAACTATTCAAAACAAGAGTTATTCATGGTCTGTTTCAATTGAATTAGTACCTGTGCACAATGAGGAACCCCGCACACAAGTTACGCAAACTTGTGCATCCCGCATGCTCCGAACTTTCGTGCTTCCGAACTGGCATTTTTCGAAGCCAAAACGATCCCCAAATGTTTCCCAAACTATTCAAAACAAGAGTTATTCATGGTCCGTTTCGTTCGAATTAGTTCCTGTGCACAATGAGGAACCCCGCACACAAGTTACGCAAACTTGTGCATCCCGTATGATCCGAACTTTCGTGCTCCCGAACTTACATTTTTCGAAGCCAAAACGATCCCCAAATGTTTCCCAAAATATTCAAAACAAGAGTTTTCCATGGTACGTTTCGTTGGAATTAGTTCCCGTGCACAATGAGGAACCCCGCACACAAGTTACGCAAACTTGTGCATCCCGTATGATCCGAACATTCGTGCTTCCAAACTTGCATTTTCGAAGGCAAAATGATCCCCAAATGTTCCCAAACTATTCAAAACAAGAGTTAATAATGGTCCGTTTCGTTGGAATTAGCTCCTATGCATAATGAGGAACCCCGCACACAAGTTATGCAAACTTGTGCATCCCGCATGCTCCGAACTTTCGTGGTTCCGAACTTACATTTTTCGAAGCCAAAACGACCCCCAAATGTTTCCCAAACTATTCAAAACAAGAGTTATTCATGGCCCGTTTCGTTGGAATTAGTTCTTGGGCACAATGAGGAACCCCGCACACAAGTTACGCTAACTTATGCATCCCGCATGCTCCGAACTTTCGTGCTTCCGAACTGGCAATTTTCGAAGCCAAAACGATCCCCAAATGTTTCCCAAACTATTCAAAACAAGAGTTATTCATGGTCCGTTTCGTTGGAATTAGTTCCTGTGCACAATGAGGAACCCCGCACACAAGTTACGCAAACTTGTGCATCCCGCATGCTCCGAACTTTCGTGCTTCCGAACTGGCATTTTTCGAAGCCAAAACGATCAACAAATGTTTCCCAAACTATTCAAAACAAGAGTTATTAATGGTCATATTCGTTGGAATTAGTTCCTGTGCAAAATGAGGAACCCCGCACACATGTTACGCAAACTTGTGTATCCCGCATGCTCCGAACGTTCGTGCATTGCTCCCGAACTTACATTTTTCGAAGCCAAAACGATCCCCAAATGTTTCCCAAAATATTCAAAACAAGAGTTTTCCATGGTACGTTTCGTTGGAATTAGTTCCCGTGCACAATGAGGAACCCCGCACACAAGTTACGCAAACTTGTGCACCCCGCATGCTCCGAACATTCGTGCTTCCGAACTTGCATTTTTCGAAGGGAAAACGATCCCCAAATGTTTCCCAAACTATTCAAAACAAGAGTTAATAATGGTCCGTTTCGTTGGAATTAGTTCCTGTGCACAATGAGGAACCCCGCACACAAGTTACGCAAACCTGTGCATCCCGCATGCTCCGAACTTTCGTGGTTCCGAACTTGCATTTTTCGAAGCCAAAACGACCCCCAAATGTTTCCCAAACTATTCAAAACAAAAGTTATTCATGGCCCGTTTCGTTCGAATTAGTTCTTGTGCACAATGAGGAACCCCGCACACAAGTTACGCAAACTTGTGCATCCCGCATGCTCCGAGCTTTCGTGCTTCCGAACTTGCATTTTTCGAAGCCAAAACGATCCCCAAATGTTTCCCAAACTATTCAAAACAAGAGTTATTCATGGTCCGTTTCGTTGGAATTAGTTCCTGTGCACAATGAGGAACCCAGCACACAAGTTACGCAAACTTGTGCATCCCGCATGCTCCGAACATTCGTGCTTCCGAACTTGCATTTTTCGAAGGCAAAACGATCCCCAAATGTTTCCCAAACTATTCAAAACAAGAGTTATTAATGGTCCTTTTCATTGGAATTAGTTCCTGTGCACAATGAGGAACCCCGCACACAAGTTACGCAAACTTGTGCATCCCGCATGGTCCGAACTTTCGTGCTCCCGAACTTACATTTTTCGAAGCCAAAACGATCCCCAAATGTTTCCCAAAATATTCAAAACAAGAGTTATTCATGGTCCGTTTCGTTGGAATTAGTTCCTGTGCACAACGAGGAACCCGGCACACAGGTTACGCAAACTTGTGCATCCCGCATGCTCCGAACATTCGTTCATCCGAACTTGCATTTTTCGAAGCCAAAACGGTCCCCAAATGTTTCCCAAACTATTGAAAACAAGAGTTATTCATGGTCCATTTCGTTCGAATTAGTTCCTGTGCACAATGAGGAACCTCGTACACAAGTTACGCAAATTTGTGCATCCCGCATGCTCCGAACTTTCGTGCTTCCGAACTTACATTTTTCGAAGCCAAAACGATCCCCAAATGTTACCTAAACTATTCAAAACAAGAGTTATTCATGGTCCGTTTCGTTGGAATTAGTTCCCGTGCACAATGAGGAACCCAGCACACAAGTTACGTAAACTTGTGCATCCCGCATGCTCCAAACATTCGTGCTTCCGAACATGCATATTTCGAAGGCAAAACGATCCCCAAATGTTTCCCAAACTATTCAAAACAAGAGTTATTAATGGTCCGTTTCGTTCGAATTAGTTCCTGTGCACAATAAGGAACCTCTCACATAAGTTACGCAAATTTGTGCATCCCGCATGCTCCGAACTTTCGTGCTTCCAAACATACATTTTTCGAAGCCAATACGATCCCCAATTGTTTCCCATGCTATTCAAAACAAGAGTTATTCATGGTCCGTTTCGTTGGAATTAGTTCCCGTGCACAATGAGGAACCCAGCACACAAGTTACGCAAACTTGTGCATCCCGCATGCTCCGAACATTCGTGCTTCCGAACTTGCATTTTTCAAAGGCAAAACGATCCCCAAATGTTTCCCAAACTATTCAAAACAGGAGTTATTAATGGTTCGTTTCGTTCGAATTAGTTCCTGTGCACAATGAGGAACCCAGCACACAAGTTACGCAAACTTGTGCATCCCGCATGCTCCGAACATTCGTGCTTCCGAACTTGCATTTTTCGAAGGCAAAACGATCAAAAAATGTTTCCCAAACTATTCAAAACAAGAGTTATTCATGGTCCGTTTCGTTGGAATTAGTTCCCGTGCACAATGAGGAACCCAGCACACAAGTTACGCAAACTTGTGCATCCCGCATGCTCCGAACTTTCGTGCTTCCGAACTTACATTTTTCGAAGCCAAAACGATCCCCAAATGTTTCCTAAACTATTCAAAACAAGAGTTATTCATGGTCCGTTTCGTTGGAATTAGTTCCCGTGCACAATGAGGAACCCAGCACACAAGTTACGCAAACTTGTGCATCCTGCATGCTCCGAACATTCGTGCATCCGAACTTGCATTTGCGAAGCCAAAACGGTCCCCAAATGTTTCCCAAACTATTGAAAACAAGAGTTATTCATGGTCCATTTCGTTCGAATTAGTTCCCGTGCACAATGAGGAACCCCGCACACAAGTTACGCAAATTTGTGCATCCCGCATGCTCCGAACTTTCGTGCTTCCGAACTTACATTTTTCAAAGCCAAAATTTTCCCCAAATGTTTGACAAACTATTCAAAACAAGAGTCATTCATGTACCGTTCCGTTGGAATTAGTTCTTTTGCACAACGAGGAACCGGGCACACAAGTTACGGAAACTTGCGCATCCCGCCTGCTCCGAACATTCGTTCATCCGAACTTGCATTTTTCGAAGCCAAAACGATCCCCAAATGTTACCCAAACTGTTCAAAACAAGAGTTATTCACGGCCCGTTTCGTTGGAATTAGTTCCTGTGCACAATGAGGAACCTCGCACACAAGTTACGCAAATTTGTGCATCCCGCATGCTCCGAACTTTCGTGCTTCCGAACTTACATTTTTCGAAGCCAAAACGATCCCCAAATGTTTCCTAAACTATTCAAAACAAGAGTTATTCATGGTCCGTTTCGTTGGAATTAGTTCCCGTGCACAATGAGGAACCCAGCACACAAGTTACGCAAACTTGTGCATCCCGCATGCTCCGAACATTCGTGCTTCCGAACTTGCATTTTTCGAAGGGAAAACGATCCCCAAATGTTTCCCAAACTATTCGAAACAAGAGTTATTAATGGTCCGTTTCGTTCGAATTAGTTCCTGTGCACAATAAGGAACCTCTCACATAAGTTACGCAAATTTGTGCATCCCGCATGCTCCGAACTTTCGAGCTCCCGAACTTACATTTCTCGAACCCAAAACGATCCCCAAATGTTTCCCAAACTATTCAAAACAAGAGTTATTCATGGTCCGTTTCGTTCGAATTAGTTCCTGTGCACAATGAGGAACCCCGCACACAAGTTACGCAAACTTGTGCATCCCGCATGCTCCGAACTTTCGTGCTTCCGAACTTACATTTTTCGAAGCCAAAACGATCCCCAAATGTTTCCCAATCTATTCAAAACAAGAGCTAATAATGGTCCGTTTCGTTCGAATTAGTTCCTGTGCACAAGGAGGAACCCCGCACACAAGTTACGCAAACTTGTGCATCCCGCATGCTCCGAACTATCGTGCTTCCGAACTGGCATTTTTCGAAGCCAAAACGATCCCCAAATGTTTCCCAAACTATTCAAAACAAGAGTTATTCATGGTCCGTTTCGTTGGAATTAGTTACCGTGCACAATGAGGAACCTAGCACACAAGTTACGCAAACTTGTGCATCCCGCATGCTCCGAACTTTCGTGCTCCCGAACATACATTTTTCGAAGCCAAAACGATCCCCAAATGTTTCCCAAACTATTCAAAACAAGTGTTATTCATGGTCCGTTTCTTTAGAATTAGTTCCTGTGCACAATGAGAAACCCCGCACACAAGTTACGCAAACCTGTGCATCCCGTATGCTCCGAACTTTCGTGCTTCCGAACTTCCAATTTTCGAAGACAAAACGATCCCCAAATGTTTCCCAAACTATTCAAAACAAGAGTTATTCATGGTCCGTTTCGTTCGAATTAGTTCCTGTGCACAATGAGGAACCTCGCACACAAGTTACGCAAATTTGTGCATCCCGCATGCTCCGAACTTTCGTGCTTCCGAACTTACATTTTTCGAAGCCAAAACGATCCCCAAATGTTACCTAAACTATTCAAAACAAGAGTTATTCATGGTCCGTTTCGTTGGAATTAGTTCCCGTGCACAATGAGGAACCCAGCACACAAGTTACGTAAACTTGTGCATCCCGCATGCTCCAAACATTCGTGCTTCCGAACTTGCATATTTCGAAGGCAAAACGATCCCCAAATGTTTCCCAAACTATTCAAAACAAGAGTTATTAATGGTCCGTTTCGTTCGAATTAGTTCCTGTGCACAATAAGGAACCTCTCACATAAGTTACGCAAATTTGTGCATCCCGCATGCTCCGAACTTTCGTGCTTCCAAACATACATTTTTCGAAGCCAATACGATCCCCAATTGTTTCCCATGCTATTCAAAACAAGAGTTATTCATGGTCCGTTTCGTTGGAATTAGTTCCCGTGCACAATGAGGAACCCAGCACACAAGTTACGCAAACTTGTGCATCCCACATGCTCCGAACATTCGTGCTTCCGAACTTGCATTTTTCGAAGGCAAACCGATCCCCAAATGTTTCCCAAACTATTCAAAACAAGAGTTATTAATGGTCCGTTTCGTTCGAATTAGTTCCTGTGCACAATAAGGAACCTCTCACATAAGTTACGCAAATTTGTGCATCCCGCATGCTCCGAACTTTCGTGCTTCCGAACTTGCATTTTTCGAAGGCAAAACGATCAAAAAATGTTTCCCAAACTATTCAAAACAAGAGTTATTCATGGTCCGTTTCGTTGGAATTAGTTCCCGTGCACAATGAGGAACCCAGCACACAAGTTACGCAAACTTGTGCATCCCGCATGCTCCGAACTTTCGAGCTCCCGAACTTACATTTCTCGAAGCCAAAACGATCCCCAAATGTTTCCTAAACTCCTCAAAACAAGAGTTATTCATGGTCCGTTTCGTTGGGATTAGTTCCCGTGCACAATGAGGAACCCAGCACACAAGTTACGCAAACTTGTGCATCCTGCATGCTCCGAACATTCGTGCATCCGAACTTGCATTTGCGAAGCCAAAACGGTCCCCAAATGTTTCCCAAACTATTGAAAACAAGAGTTATTCATGGTCCATTTCGTTCGAATTAGTTCCTGTGCACAATGAGGAACCTCGCACACAAGTTACGCAAATTTGTGCATCCCGCATGCTCCGAACTTTCGTGCTTCCGAACTTACATTTTTCGAAGCCAAAACGATCCCCAAATGTTTCCTAAACTATTCAAAACAAGAGTTATTCATGGTCCGTTTCGTTCGAATTAGTTCCCGTGCACAATGAGGAACCCCGCACACAAGTTACGCAAACTTGTGCATCCCGCATGCTCCGAACATTCGTGCTTCCAAACTTGCATTTTCGAAGGCAAAATGATCCCCAAATGTTCCCAAACTATTCAAAACAAGAGTTAATAATGGTCCGTTTCGTTGGAATTAGCTCCTATGCATAATGAGGAACCCCGCACACAAGTTATGCAAACTTGTGCATCCCGCATGCTCCAAACTTTCGTGGTTCCGAACTTGCATTTTTCGAACCCAAAACGACCCCCAAATGTTTCCCAAACTATTCATAACAAGAGATATTCACGGCCCGTTTCATTGGAATTAGTTCCTGTGCACAATGAGGAACCCCCACACAAGTTACGCAAACTTGTGCATCCCGCAAGCTCCGAACTTTCGTGCTCCCGAGCTTATATTTTTCTAAACCAAAACGATCCCCAAATGTTTCCCAAACAATTCAAAACAAGAGTTATTTATGGTCCATTTCGTTCGAATTATTTATTTTGCACAACGAAGAACCTCGCACACAAGTTACGTAAACTTGTGCATCCCGCATGCTCCGAACTTTCGTGCTTCCGAACTTCCATTTTTCGAAGCCAAAACGATCCCTAAATGTGTCCCAAACTATTCAAAACAAGAGTTATTCATGGTCCGTTTCGTTGGAATTAGTTCCAGTGCACAAAGAGGAACCCCGCACACAAGTTACGCAAAGTTGTGCAACCCGCAAGCTCCGAACTTTCGTGCTCCGTAACATACATTTTTCGAAGCCAAAACGATCCTGAAATGTTTCCCAAACTATTCAAAACAAGAGTTATTCATGGTCCGTTTCGTTGGAATTACGTCCGATGCACAATGAGGATCCCCGCACACAAGTTACGCAAACTTGTGCATCCCGCATGCTCCGAACTTTCGTGCTTCCGAACTTACATTTTTCGAAGCCAAAACGATCCCTAAATGTTTCCCAAACTATTCAAAACAAGAGTTATTCATGGTCCGTTTCGTTCGAATTAGTTCCTATGCACAATGAGGAACCCCGCACACAAGTTACGCAAACTTGTGCATCCCGCAGGCTCCGAAGTTTCGTGCTTCCTAACATGCATTTTTTGAAGCCAAAACGATCGCCTTATTTTCTCAAACTTTTCAAAACAATAGTTATTCATGGTCCGTTTCGTTCGAATTAGTTCCTGTGCACAATGAGGAACCCCACTTGTGCATCCCGAATGCTCCGAACTTTCGTGCTTGCGAACTTCCATTTTTCGAAGCCAAAACGATCCCCAAATGTTTCTCAAACTATTCAAAACAAGAGTTATTCACGGCCCGTTTCGTTGGAATTAGTTCCTGTGCACAATGAGGAACCCCGCACACAAGTTACGCAAACTTGTGCATCCTGCAAGCTCCGAACTTTCGTGCTCCCGAACTTACATTTTTCGAAGCCAAAATGATTCCCAAATGTTTCCTAAACAATTCAAAACAAGAGTTATTTATGGTCCATTTCGTTCGAATTAGTTCCTTTGCACAACGAGGAACCCCGCACACAAGTTACGTAAACTTGTGCATCCCGCATGCTCCGAACTGTCGTGCTTCCGAACTGGCATTTTTCGAAGCCAAAATGATCCCCAAATGTGTCCCAAACTATTCAAAACAAGAGTTATTCATGGTCCGTTTCGTTCGAATTAGTTCATTTGTACAACGAGGAACCCCGCACACAAGTTACGCAAACTTGTGCATCCCACATGCTCCGAACATTCGTGCTTCCGAATTTGCATTTTTTGAAGGCAAAACGATCCCAAAATGTTTCCCATACTATTCAAGACAAGAGTTATTCATGGTCCGTTTCGTTGGAATTTGTTCCTGTGCACAATGAGGAACCCCGCACACAAGTTACGCAAACTTGTGCATCCCGCATGCTCCGAGCTCTCCTGCTTCCGAACTTGCATTTTTCGAAGCCAAAACGATTCCCAAATGTTTCCCAAACTACTCAAAAGTAGAGTTATTCAGGGTCCGTTTCGTTGGAATTAGTTCCTGTGCACAATGAGGAACCCCGCACACAAGTTACGCAAACTTGTGCATCCCGCATGCTCCGAACTTTCGTGCTTCCGAACTGGCATTTTTCTAAGCCAAAACGATCCCCAAATGTTTCCGACACTATTCAAAACAAGAGTTATTCATGGTCCGTTTCGTTGGAATTAGTTACCGTGCACAATGAGGAACCCAACACACAAGTTACGCAAAGTTGTGCATCCCGCATGCTCCGAGCTTTTCTGCTTCCGAACTTGCATTTTTCGATGGCAAAACGATCCCCAAATGTTTCCCAAACTATTCAAAACAAGAGTTATTCATGGTCCGTTTCGTTCGAATTAGTTCCTGTGCATAATAAGGAACACCGCACACAAGTTACGCAAACTTGTGCATCCCGCATGCTCCGAGCTTTTGTGCTTCCGAACTTGCATTTTTCAAAGGCAAAACGATTACCAAATGTTTCCCAAACTAATCAAAACAAGAGCTATTCGTGGTCCGTTTCGTTGGAATTACGTCCGATGCACAATGAGGAACCCCGCACACAAGTTACGCAAACTTGTGCATCCCGCATGCTCCGAACTTTCGTGCTCCCGAACTTACATTTTTCGAAGCCAAAACGATTCCCAAATGTTTCCCAAACTACTCAAAAGTAGAGTTATTCATGGTCCGTTTCGTTGGAATTAGTTCCTGTGCACAATGAGGAACCCCGCACACAAGTTACGCAAACTTGTGCATCCCGCATGCTCCGAACTTTCGTGCTTCCGAACTGGCATTTTTCGAAGCCAAAACGATCCCCAAATGCTTCCGACACTATTCAAAACAAGAGTTATTCATGGTCCGTTTCGTTGGAATTAGTTACCGTGCACAATGAGGAACCCAGCACACAAGTTACGCAAAGTTGTGCATCCCGCATGCTCCGAGCTTTTCTGCTTCCGAACTTGCGTTTTTCGATGGCAAAACGATCCCCAAATGTTTCCCAAACTATTCAAAACAAGAGTTATTCATGGTCCGTTTCGTTCGAATTAGTTCCTGTGCATAATAAGGAACACCGCACACAAGTTACGCAAACTTGTGCATCCCGCATGCTCCGAGCTTTTGTGCTTCCGAACTTGCATTTTTCAAAGGCAAAACGATCCCCAAATGTTTCCCAAACTAATAAAAACAAGAGGTATTCATGGTCCGTTTCGTTGGAATTATGTCCGATGCACAATGAGGAACCCCGCACACAAGTTACGCAAACTTGTGCATCCCGCATGCTCCGAACTTTCGTGCTCCCGGACTTACATTTTTCGAAGCCAAAACGATTCCCAAATGTTTCCCAAACTACTCAAAAGTAGAGTTATTCATGGTCCGTTTCGTTGGAATTAGTTCCTGTGCACAATGAGGAACCCCGCACACAAGTTACGCAAACTTGTGCATCCCGCATGCTCCGAACTTTCGTGCTTCCGAACTGGCATTTTTCGAAGCCAAAACGATCCCCAAATGTTTCCGACACTATTCAAAACAAGAGTTATTCATGGTCCGTTTCGTTGGAATTAGTTACCGTGCACAATGAGGAACCCAGCACACAAGTTACGCAAAGTTGTGCATCCCGCATGCTCCGAGCTTTTGTGCTTCCGAACTTGCATTTTTCGAAGGCAAAACGATCCCCAAATGTTTCCCAAACTATTCAAAACAAGAGTTATTCATGGTCCGTTTCGTTCGAATTAGTTCCTGTGCATAATGAGGAACACCGCACACAAGTTACGCAAACTTGTGCATCCCGCATGCTCCGAGATTTTGTGCTTCCGAACTTGCATTTTTCAAAGGCAAAACGATCCCCAAATGTTTCCCAAACTATTCAAAACAAGAGCTATTCATGGTCCGTTTCGTTGGAATTACGTCCGATGCACAATGAGGAACCCCGCACACAAGTTACGCAAACTTGTGCATCCCGCATGCTCCGAAATTTCGTGCTTCCGAACTTACAATTTTCGAAGCCAAAACGATCCGCAAATGTTTCCCAAACTATTTAAAACAAGAGTTATTCATGGTCCGTTTCGTTCGAATTAGTTCCTGTGCACAATGAGGAACCCCGCACACAAGTTACGCAAACTTGTGCATCCCGCATGCTCCGAACGTTCGTGCTCCCGAACTTACTTTTTTCGAAGCCAAAACGATTCCCAAATGTTTCCCAAACTACTCAAAAGTAGAGTTATTCATGGTCCGTTTCGTTGGAATTAGTTCCTGTGCACAATGAGGAACCCCGCACACAAGTTACGCAAACTTGTGCATCCCGCATACTCCGAACTTTCGTGCTTCCGAACTGGCATTTTTCGAAGCCAAAACGATCCCCAAATGTTTCCGACACTATTCAAAACAAGAGTTATTCATGGTCCGTTTCGTTGGAATTAGTTACCGTGCACAATGAGGAACCCAGCACACAAGCTACGCAAAGTTGTGCATCCCGCATGCTCCGAGCTTTTCTGCTTCCGAACTTGCATTTTTCGAAGGCAAAACAATCCCCAAATATTTCCCAAACTATTCAAAACAAGAGTTATTCATGGTCTGTTTCGTTCGAATTAGTTCCTGTGCATAATAAGGAACACCGCACACAAGTTACGCAAACTTGTGCATCCCGCATGCTCCGAGCTTTTGTGCTTCCGAACTTGCATTTTTCAAAGCCAAAACGATTACCAAATGCTTCCGAAACTAATCAAAACAAGAGCTATTCATGGTCCGTTTTGTTGGAATTACGTCTGATGCACAATGAGGAACCCCGCACACAAGTGACGCAAACTTGTGCATCCCGCATGCTCCGAACTTTCGTGCTCCCGAACTTACATTTTTCGAAGCCAAAACGATTCCCAAACTACTCAAAAGTAGAGTTATTCATGGTCCGTTTCGTTGGAATTAGTTCCTGTGCACAATGAGGAACCCCGCACACAAGTTACGCAAACTTGTGCATCCCGCATACTCCGAACTTTCGTGCTTCCGAACTGGCATTTTTCTAAGCCAAAACGATCCCCAAATGTTTCCGACACTATTCAAAACAAGAGTTATTCATGGTCCGTTTCGTTGGAATTAGTTACCGTGCACAATGAGGAACCCAGCACACAAGTTACGCAAAGTTGTGCATCCCGCATGCTCCGAGCTTTTCTGCTTCCGAACTTGCATTTTTCGAAGGCAAAACAATCCCCAAATATTTCCCAAACTATTCAAAACAAGAGTTATTCATGGTCTGTTTCGTTCGAATTAGTTCCTGTGCATAATAAGGAACACCGCACACAAGTTACGCAAACTTGTGCATCCCGCATGCTCCGAGATTTTGTGCTTCCGAACTTGCATTTTTCAAAGGCAAAACGATCCCCAAATGTTTCCCAAACTATTCAAAACAAGAGCTATTCATGGTCCGTTTCGTTGGAATTACGTCCGATGCACAATGAGGAACCCCGCACACAAGTTACGCAAACTTGTGCATCCCGCCTGCTCCGAACTTTCGTGCTTCCGAACTTACATTTTTCGAAGCCAAAACGATCCCCAAATGTTTCCCAAATTATTCAAAATAAGAGTTATTCATGGTCCGTTTCGTTCCAATTAGTTCCTATGCACAATGAGGAACCCCGCACACAAGTTACGCAAACTTGTGCATCCCGCATGCTCCGAACTTTCGTGCCTACTAACATGCATTTTTCGAAGCCAAAACGATCGCCAAATTTCCCCAAACTTTTCAAAACAAGAGTTAGTCATGGTCCGTTTCGTTCGAATTAGTTCCTGTGCACAATGAGGAACCCCACTTGTGCATCCCGCATGCTCCGAACTTTCGTGCTTCCGAACTTCCATTTTTCGAAGCCAAAACGATCCCCAAATGTATCCCAAACTATTCAAAACAAGAGTTATTCACAGCCCGTTTCGTTGGAATTAGTTCCTGTGCACAATGAGGAACCCCGCACACAAGTTACGCAAACTTGTGCATCCCGCAAGCTCCGAACTTTCGTGCTCCCGAACTTACATTTTTCAAAGCCAAAACGATTCCCAAATGTTTCCCAAACAATTCAAAACAAGAGTTATTTATGGTCCATTTCGTTCGAATTATTTCCTTTGCACAACGAGGAACCCCGCACACAAGTTACGTAAACTTGTGCATCCCGCATGCTCCGAACTATCGTGCTTCCGGACTGACATTTTTCGAAGCCAAAACGATCCCCAAATGTGTCCCAAACTATTCAAAACAAGAGTTATTCATGGTCCGTTTCGTTCGAATTAGCTCCTTTGTACAACGAGGAACCCCGCACACAAGTTACGCAAACTTGTGCATCCCACATGCTCCGAACATTCGTGCTTCCGAATTTGAATTTTTTGAAGGCAAAACGATCCCAAAATGTTTCCCATACTATTCAAAACAAGAGTTATTCATAATCCGTTTCGTTGGAATTTGTTCCTGTGCACAATGAGGAACCCCGCACACAAATTACGCAAACTTGTGGATCCCGCATGCTCCGAACATTCGTGCTACCGAATTTGCATTTTTTGAAGGCAAAACGATCCCAAAATGTTTCCCATACTATTCAAAACAAGAGTTATTCATGGTCCGTTTCGTTGGAATTTGTTCCTGTGCACAATGAGGAACCCCGCACACAAGTTACGCAAACTTGTGCATCCCGCATGCTCCGAACTTTCGTGCTCCCGAACTTACATTTTTCGAAGCCAAAACGATTCCCAAATGTTTCCCAAACTACTCAAAAGTAGAGTTATTCATGGTCCGTTTCGTTGGAATTAGTTCCTGTGCACAATGAGGAACCCCGCAAACAAGTTACGCAAACTTGTGCATCCCGCATGCTCCGAACTTTCGTGCTTCCGAACTGGCATTTTTCGAAGCCAAAACGATCCCCAAATGTTTCCGACACTATTCAAAACAAGAGTTATTCATGGTCCGTTTCGTTGGAATTAGTTACCGTGCACAATGAGGAACCCAGCACACAAGTTACGCAAAGTTGTGCCTTCCGCATGCTCCGAGCTTTTGTGCTTCCGAACTTGCATTTTTCGAAGGCAAAACGATCCCCAAATGTTTCCCAAACTATTCAAAACAAGAGTTATTCATGGTCCGTTTCGTTCGAATTAGTTCCTGTGCATAATGAGGAACCCCGCACACAAGTTACGCAAACTTGTGCATCCCGCATGCTCCGAACTTTCGTGCTTCCTAACGTGCATTTTTCGAAGCCAAAACGATCGCCAAATTTTCCCAAACTATTCAAAACAAGAGTTATTCATGGTCCGTTTCGTTCGAATTAGTACCTGTGCACAATGTAGAACCCCACTTGTGCATCCCGCATGCTCCGAACTTTCGTGCTTCCGAACTTCCATTTTGCGAAGCCAAAACGATCCCCAAATATTTCCCAAACTGTTCAAAACAAGAGTTATTCACGGCCCGTTTCGTTGGAATTAGTTCCTGTGCACAATGAGGAACCCCGCACACAAGTTACGCAAACTTGTGCAACCCGCATGCTCCGAACTTTCGTGCTTCCGAACATACATTTTTCGAAGCCAAAACGATCCCCAAATGTTTCCCAAACTATTCAAAGCAAGAGTTATTCATGGTCCGTTTCGTTCGAATTAGTTGCTGTGCACAATGAGGAACCCCGCACACAAGTTACGCAAACTTGTGCATCCCGCATGCTCCGAACATTCGTGCTTCCAAACTTGCATTTTTCGAAGCCAAAACGATCGCCAAATGTTTCCCATACTATTCAAAACAAGAGTTATTCATGGTCCGTTTCATTGGAATTAGTTCCTGTGCACAATGAGGAACCCCGCACACAAGTTTGGCAAACTTGTGCATCGCACATGCTCCGAACTTTCGTGCTTCCGAACTGGCAATTTTCGAACCCAAAACAATCCCGAAATGTTTCCCAAACTATTCAAAACAAGTGTTATTCATGGTCCGTTTCGTTGGAATTAGTTCATGTGCCCAATGAAGAACCTCGCACACAAGTTACGCAAATTTGTTCATCCCGCATGCTCCGAGCTTTTGTGCTTCCGACCATGCATTTTTCGAAGGCAAAACGATCCCCAAATGTTTCCCAAACTATTCAAAACAAGAGTTATTCATGGTCCGTTTCGTTCGAATTAGTTCCTGTGCATACTGAGAAACCCCGCACACAAGTTACGCAGACTTGTGCATCCCGCATGCTCCGAACTTTCGTGCTTCCTAACATGCATTTTTCGAAGCCAAAACGATTGCCAGATTTTCACAAACTGTTCAAAACAAGAGTTATTCGTGGTCCGTTTCGTTCGAATTAGTTCTTGTGCACAATGAGGAACCCCACTTGTGCTTCCCGCATGCTCCGAACTTTCGTGCTTCCGAACTTCCATTTTTCGAAGCCAAAACGATCCCCAAATGTTTCCCAAACTATTCAAAACAAGAGTTATTCATGGTCCGTTTCGTTCGAATTAGTTCCTGTGCACAATGAGGAACCCCGCACACAAGTTACGCAAACTTGTGCATCCCGCAAGCTCCGAACTTTCGTGCTCCCGAACTTACATTTTTCGAAGCCAAAACGATTCCCAAATGTTTCCCAAACAATTCAAAACAAGAGTTATTTATGGTCCATTTCGTTCGAATTAGTTCCTTTGCACAACGAGGAACCCCGCACACAAGTTACGTAAACTTGTGCATCCCGCATGCTCCGAACTGTCGTGCTTCCGACTTACATTTTTCGAAGCCAAAACGATTGCCAAATTTTCCCAAACTGTTCAAAACAAGAGTTATTCATGGTCCGTTTCGTTCGAATTAGTTCCTGTGCATAATGAGGAACCCCGCACACAAGTTACGCAAACTTGTGCATCCCACATGCTCCGAACATTCGTGCCTCCGAACTTGCATTTTTTGAAGGAAAAACGATCCCAAAATGTTTCCCATACTATTCAAAACAAGAGTTATTCAAGGTCCGTTTCGTTGGAATTTGTTCCTGTGCACAATGAGGAACCCCGCACACAAGTTACGCAAACTTGTGCATCCCGCATGCTCCGAACTTTCGTGCTCCCGAACTTGCATTTTTCGAAGCCAAAACGATTCCCAAATGTTTCCCAAACTACTAAAAACAAGAGTTATTCATGGTTCGTTTCGTTGGAATTAGTTCCTGTGCACAATGTGGAACCCGCACACAAGTTACGCAAACTTGTGCATGCCGCATGCTCCGAACTTTCGTGCTGCCGAACTTGCATTTTTCGAAGCCAAAACGATCCCCAAATGTTTCCCAAACTGTTCAAAACAAGAGTTTTTCGTGGTCCGTTTCGTTGGAATTAGTTCCTGTGCACAATGAGGAACCCCACTTGTGCATCGCGCATCCTCCGAACTTTCGTGCTTCCGAACTTCCATTTTTCGAAGCCAAAACGATCCCCAACTCTTTCCCAAACTGTTCAAAACAAGAGTTATTCATGGCCCGTTTCGTTGGAATTAGTTCCTGTGCACAATGAGGAACCCCCACACAAGTTACGCAAACTTGTGCATCCCGCAAGCTCCGAACTTTCGGGCTCCCGAACTTAGATTTTTCTAAGCTAAAACGATCCCCAAATGTTTCCCAAACAATTCAAAACAAGAGTTATTTATGGTCCATTTCGTTCGAATTAGTTATTTTGCACAACGAAGAACCCCGCACACAAGTTACGTAAACTAGTGCATCCCGCATGCTCTGAACTGTCGTGCTTCCGAACTTTCATTTTTCGAAGCCAAAACGATCCCCAAATGTGTCCCAAACTATTCAAAACAAGAGTTATTCATGGTCCGTTTCGTTGGAATTAGGTCCTGTGCACAAAGAGGAACCCCGCACACAAGTTACGCAAACTTGTGCAACCCGCATGCTCCGAACTTTCGTGCTTCCGAACTGGCATTTTTCGAAGCCAAAACGATCCCCAAATGTTTCCCAAACTATTCAAAACAAGAGTTATTCATGGTCCAATTCGTTCGAATTAGTTCCTATGCACAATGCGGAACCCCGCACACAAGTTACGCAAACTTGTGCATCCCGCATGCTCCGAACTTTCGTCCTTACTAACATTGATTTTTCGAAGCCAAAACGATTGCCAAATTTTCCAAAACTTTTGAAAACAGGAGTTATTCATGGTCCGTTTCGTTCGAATTAGTTCCTGTGCACAATGAGGAACCCCACTTGTGCATCCCGCAATGTCCGAACTTTGGTGCTTCCGAACTTCCATTTTTCGAAGCCAAAACGATCACCAAATGTTTCCCAAACTATTCAAAACAAGAGTTATTCACGGCCCATTTCGTTGGAATTACTTCCTGTGCACAATGAGGAACCCCGCACACAAGTTACGCAAACTTGTGCATCCCGCAAGCTCCGAACTTTCGTGCTCCCGAACTTACATATTTCGAAGCCAAAACGATTCCCAAATGTTTCCCAAACTACTCAAAACTAAAGTTATTCATGGCCCATTTCGTTGGAATTAGTTCCTGTGCACAACGAGGAACCCCGCACACAAGTTACGTAAACTTGTGCATCCCGCATGCTCCGAACATTCGTGCTTCCGAACTGACATTTTTCCAGGCCAAAACGATCCCCAAATTTGTCCCAAACTATTCAAAACAAGAGTTATTCATGGTCCGTTTCGTTCGAATTAGCTCCGTTGTACAACGAGGAACCCCGCACACAAGTTACGCAAACTTGTGCATCCCACATGCTCCGAACATTCGTGCTTCCGAATTTACATTTTTTGTAGGCAAAACGTTCCCAAAATGTTTCCCAAACTATTCAAAACAAGAGTTATTCATGGTCCGTTTCGTTCGAATTTGTTCCTGTGCACAATGCGGAACCCCGCACACAAGTTACGCAAACTTGTGCATCCCGCAAGCTCCGAACTTTCGTGCTCCCGAACTTACATATTTCGAAGCCAAAACGATTCCCAAATGTTTCCCAAACTACTCAAAACTAAAGTTATTCATGGTCCGTTTCGTTGGAATTAGTTCCTGTGCACAAGGTGGAACCCCGCACACAAGTTACGCAAACTTGTGCATGCCGCATGCTCCGAACTTTCGTGTTGCCGAACTTGCATTTTTCGAAGCCAAAACGATTCCAAAATGTTTCCCAAACTATTCAAAACAAGAGTTATTCATGGTCCGTTTCGTTGGAATTAGTTCCTGTGCACAATGAGGAACCCCGCACACAAGTTACGCAAACTGGTGTATCCCGCATGCTCCGAACTTTCGTGATCCCGAACTTACATTTTTCGAAGCCAAAACGATACCCAAATGTTTCCCAAACTACTCAAAAGTAGAGTTATTCATGGTCCGTTTCGTTGGAATTAGTTCCTGTGCACAATGAGGAACCCCGCAAACAAGTTACGCAAACTTGTGCATCCCGCATGCTCCGAACTTTCGTGCTTCCGAACTGGCATTTTTCGAAGCCAAAACGATCCCCAAATGTTTCCTACACTATTCAAAACAAGAGTTACTCATGGTCCGTTTCGTTCGAATTAGTTACCCTGCACAATGAGGAACCCAGCACACAAGTTACGCAAACTTGTGCATCCCGCATGCTCCGAGCTTTTGTGCTTCCGAACTTGCATTTTTCGAAGCCAAAACGATCCCCAAATGTTTTCCAAACAATTCAAAACAAGAGTTATTTATGGTCCATTTCGTTCGAATTAGTTATTTTGCACAACGAAGAACCCCGCACACAAGTTACGTAAACTTGTGCATCCCGCATGCTCTGAACTGTCGTGCTTCCGAACTTCCATTTTTCGAAGCCAAAACGATCCCAAAATGTGTCCCAAACTATTCAAAACAAGAGTTATTCATGGTCCGTTTCGTTCGAATTAGTTCCTGTGCACAATGAGGAACCCCGCACACAAGTTACGCAAAGTTGTGCAACCCGCAAGCTCCGAACTTTCGTGCTCCGTAACATACATTTTTCGAAGCCAAAACGATCCCGAAATGTTTCCCAAACTATTCAAAACAAGAGTTATTCATGGTCCGTTTCGTTGGAATTACGTCCGATGCACAATGAGGATCCCCGCACACAAGTTACGCAAACTTGTGCATCCCGCATGCTCCGAACTTTCGTGCTTCCGAACATACATTTTTCGAACCCAAAACGATCCCTAAATATTTCCCAAACTATTCAAAACAAGAGTTATTCATGGTCCGTTTCCTTGGAATTAGTTCCTGTGCACACTGAGGAACCCCGC
Source organism: Melastoma dodecandrum (assembly GCA_029817715.1). Taxonomy (NCBI): domain Eukaryota; kingdom Viridiplantae; phylum Streptophyta; class Magnoliopsida; order Myrtales; family Melastomataceae; genus Melastoma; species Melastoma dodecandrum. The sequence goes on from JARUPY010000237.1 coordinate 27,180, forward strand.
CCACAAGTTACGCAAACTTGTGCATCCCGCAGGCTCCGAAGTTTCGTGCTTCCTAACATGCATTTTTTGAAGCCAAAACGATCGCCAAATTTTCCCAAACTTTTCAAAACAAGAGTTATTCATGGTCCGTTTCGTTCGAATTAGTTCCTGTGCACAATGAGGAACCCCACTTGTGCATCCCGAATGCTCCGAACTTTCGTGCTTGCGAACTTCCATTTTTCGAAGCCAAAACGATCCCCAAATGTTTCTCAAACTATTCAAAACAAGAGTTATTCACGGCCCGTTTCGTTGGAATTAGTTCCTGTGCACAATGAGGAACCCCGCACACAAGTTACGCAAACTTGTGCATCCTGCAAGCTCCGAACTTTCGTGCTCCCGAACTTACATTTTTCGAAGCCAAAATGATTCCCAAATGTTTCCTAAACAATTCAAAACAAGAGTTATTTATGGTCCATTTCGTTCGAATTAGTTCCTTTGCACAACGAGGAACCCCGCACACAAGTTACGTAAACATGTGCATCCCGCATGCTCCGAACTGTCGTGCTTCCAAACTGTCATTTTTTCGAAGCCAAAACGATCCCCAAATGTGTCCCAAACTATTCAAAACAAGAGTTATTCATGGTTTGTTTCGTTCGAATTAGTTCCTTTGTACAACGAGGAACCCCGCACACAAGTTACGCAAACTTATGCATCCCACATGCTCCGAACATTCGTGCTTCCGAATTTGCATTTTTTGAAGGCAAAACGATCCCAAAATGTTTCCCATACTATTCAAAACAAGAGTTATTCATGGTCCGTTTCGTTGGAAATTGTTCCTGTGCACAATGAGGAACCCCGCACACAAGTTACGCAAACTTGTGCATCCCGGATGCTCCGAACTTTCGTGCTCCGAAACTTACATTTTTCAAAGCCAAAACGATTCCCAAATGTTTCCCAAACTACTCAAAAGTAGAGTTATTCATGGTCCGTTTCGTTGGAATTAGTTCCTGTGCACAATGAGGAACCCCGCACACAAGTTACGCAAACTTGTGCATCCCGCATGCTCCGAACTTTCGTGCTTCCGAACTGGCATTTTTCGAAGCCAAAACGATCCCCAAATGTTTCCGACACTATTCATAACAACAGTTATTCATGGTCCGTTTCGTTGGAATTAGTTACCGTGCACAATGAGGAACCCAGCACACAAGTTACGCAAAGTTGTGCATCCCGCATGCTCCGAGCTTTTGTGCTTCCGAACTTGCATTTTTCGAAGGCAAAACGATCCCCAAATGTTTCCCAAACTATTCAAGACAAGAGTTATTCATGGTCCGTTTCGTTCGAATTAGTTCCTGTGCATAATGAGGAACACCGCACACAAGTTACGCAAACTTGTGTATCCCGCATGCTCCGAGCTTTTGTGCTTCCGAACTTGCATTTTTCAAAGGCAAAACGATCCCCAAGTGTTTCCCAAACTAATCAAAACAAGAGCTATTCATGGTCCGTTTCGTTGGAATTACGTCCGATGCACAATGAGGAACCCCGCACACAAGTTACGCAAACTTGTGCATCCCGCAAGCTCCGAACTTTCGTGCTCCCGGACTTACATTTTTCGAAGCCAAAACGATTCCCAAATGTTTCCCAAACTACTCAAAAGTAGAGTTATTCATGGTCCGTTTCGTTGGAATTAGTTCCTGTGCACAATGAGGAACCCCGCACACAAGTTACGCAAACTTGTGCATCCCGCATGCTCCGAACTTTCGTGCTTCCGAACTGGCATTTTTCGAAGGCAAAACGATCCCCAAATGCTTCCGACACTATTCAAAACAAGAGTTATTCATGGTCCGTTTCGTTGGAATTAGTTACCGTGCACAATGAGGAACCCAACACACAAGTTACGCAAAGTTGTGCATCCCGCATGCTCCGAGCTTTTCTGCTTCCGAACTTGCATTTTTCAAAGGCAAAACGATCCCCAAGTGTTTCCCAAACTAATCAAAACAAGAGCTATTCATGGTCCGTTTCGTTGGAATTACGTCCGATGCACAATGAGGAACCCCGCACACAAGTTACGCAAACTTGTGCATCCCGCATGCTCCGAACTTTCGTGCTTCCGAACGTACATTTTTCGAAGCCAAAACGATCCCCAAATGTTTCCCAAATTATTCAAAACAAGAGTTATTCATGGTCCGTTTCGTTCGAATTAGTTCCTATGCACAATGAGGAACCCCGCACACAAGTTACGCAAACTTGTGCATCCCGCATGCTCCGAACTTTCGTGCCTACTAACATGCATTTTTCGAAGCCAAAACGATCGCCAAATTTTCCCAAACTTTTCAAAACAAGAGTTATTCATGGTCCGTTTCGTTCGAATTAGTTCCTGTGCACAATGATGAACCCCACTTGTGCATTCCGCATGCTCCGAACTTTCGTGCTTCCGAACATCCATTTTTCGAAGCCAAAATGATCCCCAAATGTATCCCAAACTATTCAAAACAAGAGTTATTCACGGCCCGTTTCGTTGGAATTAGTTCCTGTGCACAATGAGGAACCCCGCACACAAGTTACGCAAACTTGTGCATCCCGCAAGCTCCGAACTTTCGTGCCTACTAACATGCATTTTTCGAAGCCAAAACGATCGCCAAATTTTCCCAAACTTTTCAAAACAAGAGTTAGTCATGGTCCGTTTCGTTCGAATTAGTTCTTGTGCACAATGAGGAACCCCACTTGTGCTTCCCGCATGCTCCGAACTTTCGTGCTTCCGAACTTCCATTTTTCGAAGCCAAAACGATCCCCAAATGTATCCCAAACTATTCAAAACAAGAGTTATTCACGGCCCGTTTCGTTGGAATTAGTTCCTGTGCACAATGAGGAACCCCGCACACAAGTTACGCAAACTTGTGCATCCCGCAAGCTCCGAACTTTCGTGCTCCCGAACTTATATTTTTCGAAGCCAAAACGATCCCCAAATGTTTTCCAAACAATTCAAAACAAGAGTTATTTATGGTCCATTTCGTTCGAAATAGTTCCTTTGCACAACGAAGAACCCCCCACACAAGTTACGTAAACTTGTGCATCCCGCATGCACTGAACTGTCGTGCTTCCGAACTTACATTTTTCAAAGCCAAAACGATCCCCAAATGGGTCCCAAACTATTCAAAACATGAGTTATTCATTGTCCGTTTCGTTGGAATTAGTTCCTGTGCACAAGGAGGAACCCCGCACACAAGTTACGCAAACTTGTGCAACCCGCATGCTCCGAACATTCGTGCTCCCGAACTTGCATTTTTTGAAGGAAAAACGATCCCAAAATGTTTCCCATACTATTCAAAACAAGAGTTATTCAAGGTCCGTTTCGTTGGAATTTGTTCCAGTGCACAATGAGGAACCCCGCACACAAGTTACGCAAACTTGTGCATCCCGCATGCTCCGAACTTTCGTGCTCCCGAACTTACATTTTTCGAAGCCAAAACGATCCCCAAATGTTTCCCAAACTACTCAAAACATGAGTTATTCATGGTCCGTTTCGTTGGAATTAGTTCCTGTGCACAATGCGGAACCCATACACAAGTTACGCAAACTTGTGCATGCCGCATGCTCCGAACTTTCGTATTGCCGAACTTGCATTTTTCGAAGCCAAAACAATCCCCAAATGTTTCCCAAACTATTCAAAACAAGAGTTAGTTCCTGTGCACAATGAGGAACCCCGCACACAAGTTACGCAAACTTGTGCATCCCGCATGCTCCGAACTTTCGTGCTCCCGAACTTGCATTTTTCGAAGCCAAAACGATTCCCAAATGTTTCCCAAACTACTCAAAACAAGAGTTATTCATGGTTCGTTTCGTTGGAATTAGTTCCTGTGCACAATGCGGAACCCATACACAAGTTACGCAAACTTGTGCATGCCGCATGCTCCGATCTTTCGTGCTGCCGAACGTGCATTTTTCGATGCCAAAACGATCCCCAAATGTTTCCCAAACTGTTCAAAACAAGAGTTATTCGTGGTCCGTTTCGTTCGAATTAGTTCCTGTGCATAATGAGGAACCCCACTTGTGCATCGCGCATGCTCCGAACTGTCGTGCTTCCGAACTTTCATTTTTCGAAGCCAAAACGATCCCCAACTATTTCCCAAACTATTCAAAAAAAGAGATATTCACCGCCCGTTTCGTTGGAATTAGTTCCTGTGCACAATGAGGAACCCCGCACACAAGTTACGCAAACTTGTGCATCCCGCATGCTCCGAACTTTCGGGCTTCCTAACATCCATTTTTCGAAGCCAAAACGATCGCCAAATTTTCCCAAACTTTTCAAAACAAGAGTTATTCATGGTCCGTTTCGTTCGAATTAGTTCCTGTGCACAATGATGAACCCCACTTGTGCATTCCGCATGCTCCGAACTTTCGTGCTTCCGAACATCCATTTTTCGAAGCCAAAATGATCCCCAAATGTATCCCAAACTATTCAAAACAAGAGTTATTCACGGCCCGTTTCGTTGGAATTAGTTCCTGTGCACAATGAGGAACCCCGCACACAAGTTACGCAAACTTGTGCATCCCGCAAGCTCCGAACTTTCGTGCTCCCGAACTTACATTTTTCGAAGCCAAAACGATTCCCAAATGTTTCCCAAACAATTCAAAACAAGAGTTATTTATGGTCCATTTCGTTCGAATTAGTTCCTTTGCACAACGAGGAACCCCGCACACAAGTTACGTAAACTTGTGCATCCCGCATGCTCCGAACTATCGTGCTTCCGGACTGACATTTTTCGAAGCCAAAACGATCCCCAAATGTGTCCCAAACTATTCAAAACAAGAGTTATTCATGGTCCGTTTCGTTCGAATTAGCTCCTTTGTATAACGAGGAACCCCGCACACAAGTTACGCAAACTTGTACATCCCACATGCTCCGAACATTCGTGCTTCCAAATTTGCATTTTTTGAAGGCAAAACGATCCCAAAATGTTTCCCATGCTATTCAAAATAAAAGTTATTCATGGTCCGTTTCGTTGGAATTAGTTCCTTTGCACAACGAGGAACCCCGCACACAAGTTACGTAAACTTGTGCATCCCGCATGCTCCGAACTGTCGTGCTTCCGAATTTGCATTTTTTGAAGGCAAAACGATCCCAAAATGTTTCCCATACTATTCAAAACAGGAGTTATTCATGGTCCGTTTCGTTGGAATTTGTTCCTGTGCACAATGAGGAACCCCGCACACAAGTTACGCAAACTTGTGCATCCCGCATGCTCCGAACTTTCGTGCTGCCGAACTTGCATTTTTCGAAGCAAAAACGATCCCCAAATGTTTCCCAAACTATTTAAAACAAGAGTTATTCATGGTCGGTTTCGTTGGAATTCGTTCCTGTGCACAATGAGGAACCCCACTTGTGCATCGCGCATCCTCCGAACTTTCGTGCTTCCGAACTTCCATTTTTCGAAGCCAAAACGATCCCCAACTGTTTCCCAAACTATTCAAAAAAAGAGATATTCACGGCCCGTTTCGTTGGAATTAGTTCCTGTGCACAATCAGGAACCCCCACACAAGTTACGCAAACTTGTGCATCCCGCATGCTCCGAACTTTCGTGCCTACTAACATGCATTTTTCGAAGCCAAAACGATCGCCAAATTTTCCCAAACTTTTCAAAACAAGAGTTAGTCATGGTCCGTTTCGTTCGAATTAGTTCTTGTGCACAATGAGGAACCCCACTTGTGCTTCCCGCATGCTCCGAACTTTCGTGCTTCCGAACTTCCATTTTTCGAAGCCAAAACGATCCCCAAATGTATCCCAAACTATTCAAAACAAGAGTTATTCACGGCCCGTTTCGTTGGAATTAGTTCCTGTGCACAATGAGGAACCCCGCACACAAGTTACGCAAACTTGTGCATCCCGCAAGCTCCGAACTTTCGTGCTCCCGAACTTACATTTTTCGAAGCCAAAACGATTCCCAAATGTTTCCCAAACAATTCAAAACAAGAGTTATTTATGGTCCATTTCGTTCGAATTAGTTCCTTTGCACAACGAGGAACCCCGCACAAAAGTTACGTAAACTTGTGCATCCCGCATGCTCTGAACTGTCGTGCTTCCAGACTGACATTTTTCGAAGCCAAAACAATCCCCAAATGTGTCCCAAACTATTCAAAACAAGAGTTATTCATGGTCCGTTTCGTTCGAATTAGTTCATTTGTACAACGAGGAACCCCGCACACAAGTTACGCAAACTTGTGCATCCCACATGCTCCGAACATTCGTGCTTCCGAACTTGCATTTTTCGAAGCCAAAACGATCCCCAAATGTTTCCCAAACTATTCAAAACAAGAGTTATTCACGGCCCGTTTCGTTGGAATTAGTTCCTGTGCACAATGAGGAACCCCGCACACAAGTTACGCAAACTTGTGCATCCCACATGCTCCGAACATTCGTGCTTCCGAATTTGCATTTTTTGAAGGCAAAACGATCCCAAAATGTTTCCCATACTATTCAAGACAAGAGTTATTCATGGTCCGTTTCGTTGGAATTTGTTCCTGTGCACAATGAGGAACCCCGCACACAAGTTACGCAAACTTGTGCATCCCGCATGCTCCGAACTTTCGTGCTCCAAAACATACATTTTTCGAAGCCAAAACGATTCTCAAATGTTTCCCAAACTACTCAAAAGTAGAGTTATTCATGGTCTGTTTCGTTGGAATTAGTTCCTGTGCACAATGAGGAAACCCGCACACAAGTTACGCAAACTTGCACATTCCGCATGCTCCGAACTTTCGTGCTTCCGAACTGGCATTTTTCGAAGCCAAAACGATCCCCAAATGTTTCCGACACTATTCAAAACACGAGTTATTCATTGTCCGTTTCGTTGGAATTAGTTACCGTGCACAATGAGGAACCCAGCACACAAGTTACGCAAAGCTGTGCATCCCGCATGCTCCGAGCTTTTGTGCTTCCGAACTTGCATTTTTCGAAGGCAAAACGATCCCCAAATTTTTCCCAAACTATTCAAAACAAGAGTTATTCATGGTCCGTTTCGTTCGAATTAGTTCCTGTGCATAATGAGGAACCCCGCACACAAGTTACGCAAACTTGTGCATCCCGCATGCTCCGAACTTTCGTGCTTCCTAACATGCATTTTTCGAAGCAAAAACGATTGCCAAATTTTCACAAACTGTTCAAAACAAGAGTTATTCGTGGTCCGTTTCGTTCGAATTAGTTCCTGTGCACAATGAGGAACCCCACTTGTGCATCCCGCATGCTCCGAACTTTCGTGCTTCCGAACTTCCATTTTTCGAAGCCAAAACGATCCCCAAATGTTTCCCAAACTATTCAAAACAAGAGATATTCAAGGCCCGTTTCGTTGGAATTAGTTCCTGTGCACAATGAGGAACCCCCACACAAGTTACGCAAACTTGTGCATCCCGCAAGCTCCGAACTTTCGTGCTCCCGAACATAGATTTTTCTAAGCCAAAACGATCCCCAAATGTTTCCCAAACAATTCAAAACAAGAGTTATTTATGGTCCATTTCGTTCGAATTAGTTATTTTGCACAACGAAGAACCCCGCACACAAGTTACGTAAACTTGTGCATCCCGCATGCTCTGAACTGTCGTGCTTCCGAACTTCCATTTTTCGAAGCCAAAACGATCCCCAAATGTTTCCCAAACTATTCAAAACAAGAGTTATTCATGGTCCGTTTCGTTGGAATTAGTTCCAGTGCACAAAGAGGAACCCCGCACACAAGTTACGCAAAGTTGTGCAACCCGCAAGCTCCGAACTTTCGTGCTCCCGAACATACATTTTTCGAAGCCAAAACGATCCCCAAATGTTTCCCAAACTATTCAAAACAAGAGTTATTCATGGTCCGTTTCGTTCGAATTAGTTCCTGTGCACAATGAGGAACCCCGCACACAAGTTACGCAAACTTGTGCATCCCGCATGCTCCGAACTTTCGTGCTTCCTAACATGCATTTTTCGAAGCCAAAACGATCGCCAAATTTTCCCAAACTTTTCAAAACAATAGTTATTCATGGTCCGTTTCGTTGGAATTAGTTCCTGTGCACAATGAGGAACCCCGCAAACAAGTTACGCAAACTTGTGCATCCCACATGCTCCGAACTTTCGTACTTCCGAACTGGCATTTTTCGAAGCCAAAACGATCCCCAAATGCTTCCGACACTATTCAAAACAAGTGTTATTCATGGTCCGTTTCGTTGGAATTAGTTACCGTGCACAATGAGGAACCTAGCACACAAGTTACGCAAAGTTGTGCATCCCGCATGCTCCGAGCTTTTGTGCTTCCGAACATGCATTTTTCGAAGGCAAAACGATCCCCAAATGTTTCCCAAACTATTCAAAACAAGAGTTATTCATGGTCCGTTTCGTTCGAATTAGTTCCTGTGCATAATGAGGAACCCCGCACACAAGTTACGCAAACTTGTGCATCCCGCAAGCTCCGAACTTTCGTGCTTCCTAACATGCATTTTTCGAAGCCAAAACGATTGCCAGATTTTCACAAACTGTTCAAAACAAGAGTTATTCATGGTCCGTTTCGTTCGAATTAGTTCCTGTGCATAATGAGGAACCCCACTTGTGCATCCCGCATGCTCCGAACTATCGTGCTTCTGAACCTCCATTTTTCGAAGCCAGATCGATCCCCAAATGTTTCCCAAACTATTCAAAACAAGAGTTATTCACGGCCCGTTTCGTTGGAATTAGTTCCTGTGCACAATGAGGAACCCCGCACACAAGTTACGCAAACTTGTGCATCCCGCAAGCTCCGAACTTTCGTGCTCCCGAACTTACATTTTTCGAAGCCAAAACGATTCCCAAATGTTTCCCAAACAATTCAAAACAAGAGTTATTTATGGTCCATTTCGTTCGAATTAGTTCCTTTGCACAACGAGGAACCCCGCACACAAGTTACGTAAACTTGTGCATCCCGCATGCTCCGAACTTTCGTGCTTCCGACTGACATTTTTCGAAGCCAAAACGATCCCCAAATGTGTCCCAAACTATTCAAAACAAGAGTTATTCATGGTTTGTTTCGTTCGAATTAGTTCCTTTGTACAACGAGGAACCCCGCACACAAGTTACGCAAACTTGTGCATCCCACATGCTCCGAACATTCGTGCCTCCGAACTTGCATTTTTTGAAGGAAAAACGATCCCAAAATGTTTCCCATACTATTCAAAACAAGAGTTATTCAAGGTCCGTTTCGTTGGAATTTGTTCCTGTGCACAATGAGGAACCCCGCACACAAGTTACGCAAACTTGTGCATCCCGCATGCTCCGAACTTTCGTGCTCCCGAACTTGCATTTTTCGAAGCCAAAACGATTCCCAAATGTTTCCCAAACTACTAAAAACAAGAGTTATTCATGGTTCGTTTCGTTGGAATTAGTTCCTGTGCACAATGTGGAACCCCGCACACAAGTTACGCAAACTTGTGCATGCCGCATGCTCCGAACTTTCGTGCTTCCGAACTTGCATTTTTCGAAGCCAAAACGATCCCCAAATGTTTCCCAAACTATTCAAAACAAGAGTTATTCATGGTCCGTTTCGTTGGAATTAGTTCCTGTGCACAATGAGGAACCCCGCACACAAGTTACGCAAACTTGTGCATCCCGCATGCTCCGAACTTTCGTGCTTCCGAACTGGCATTTTTCGAAGCCAAAACGATCCCCAAATGTTTCCCAAACTGTTCAAAACAAGAGTTATTCGTGGTCCGTTTCGTTCGAATTAGTTCCTGTGCACAATGAGGAACCCCACTTGTGCATCGCGCATGCTCCGAACTTTCGTGCTTCCGAACTTCCATTTTTCGAAGCCAAAACGATCCCCAACTGTTTCCCAAACTATTCAAAACACGAGATATTCACGGCCCGTTTCGTTGGAATTAGTTCCTGTGCACAATGAGGAACCCCCACACAAGTTACGCAAACTTGTGCATCCCGCAAGCTCCGAACTTTCGTGCTCCCGAACATAGATTTTTCTAAGCCAAAACGATCCCCAAATGTTTCCCAAACAATTCAAAACAAGAGTTATTTATGGTCCATTTCGTTCGAATTAGTTATTTTGCACAACGAAGAACCCCGCACACAAGTTACGTAAACTAGTGCATCCCGCATGCTCTGAACTGTCGTGCTTCCGAACTTCCATTTTTCGAAGCCAAAACGATCCCCAAATGTTTCCCATACTATTCAAAACAAGAGTTACTCATGGTCCGTTTCGTTGGATTTAGTTCATGTGCACAATGAGGAACCCCGCACACAAGTTAAGTAAACCTGTGCATCCCGCATGGTCCGAACTTTCGTGCTCCCGAACATACATTTTTCGATGCCAAAACGATCCCCAAATGTTTCCCAAACTATTCAAAACAAGAGTTATTCATGGTCCGTTTGGATGGAATTAGTGCCTGTGCACAATGAATTACCCCGCACACAAATTACGCAAACTTGTGCATCCCGTATGCTCCGAACTTTCGTGCTTCCGAACCTCCATTTTTCGAAGCCAAAACGTTCCCCAAATGTTTCCCAAACTATTCAAAACAAGAGTTATTCATGGTCCGTTTCGTTGGAATTAGTTCCTGTGCACAATTAGGAACCCCGCACACAAGTCCCGCAAACTTGTGCATCCCACATGCTCCGAACTTTCGTGCTTCCGAACTGGCATTTTTCGAAGCCAAAACGATCCCCAAATGTTTCCGACACTATTCAAAACACGAGTTATTCATTGTCCGTTTCGTTGGAATTAGTTACCGTGCACAATGAGGAACCCAGCACACAAGTTACGCAAAGCTGTGCATCCCGCATGCTCCGAGCTTTTGTGCTTCCGAACATGCATTTTTCGAAGGCAAAACGATCCCCAAATGTTTCCCAAACTATTCAAAACAAGAGTTATTCATGGTCCGTTTCGTTCGAATTAGTTCCTGTGCATAATGAGGAACCCCGCACACAAGTTACGCAAACTTGTGCATCCCGCATGCTCCGAACTTTCGTGCTTCCTAACATGCATTTTTCGAAGCCAAAACGATTGCCAGATTTTCACAAACTGTTCAAAACAAGAGTTATTCATGGTCCGTTTCGTTCGAATTAGTTCCTGTGCATAATGAGGAACCCCACTTGTGCATCCCGCATGCTCCGAACTATCGTGCTTCCGAACCTCCATTTTTCGAAGGCAAAACGATCCCAAAATGTTTCCCATACTATTCAAAACAAGAGTTATTCAAGGTCCGTTTCGTTGGAATTTGTTCCTGTGCACAATGAGGAACCCCGCACACAAGTTACGCAAACTTGTGCATCCCGCATGCTCCGAACTTTCGTGCTCCCGAACTTGCATTTTTCGAAGCCAAAACGATTCCCAAATGTTTCCCAAACTACTAAAAACAAGAGTTATTCATGGTTCGTTTCGTTGGAATTAGTTCCTGTGCACAATGTGGAACCCGCACACAAGTTACGCAAACTTGTGCATGCCGCATGCTCCGAACTTTCGTGCTGCCGAACTTGCATTTTTCGAAGCCAAAACAATCCCCAAATGTTTCCCAAACTATTCAAAACAAGAGTTATTCATGATCCGTTTCGTTGGAATTAGTTCCTGTGCACAATGAGGAACCCCGCACACAAGTTACGCAAACTTGTGCATCCCGCATGCTCCGAACTTTCGTGCTTCCGAACTGGCATTTTTCGAAGCCAAAACGATCCCCAAATGTTTCCCAAACTGTTCAAAACAAGAGTTATTCGTGGTCCGTTTCGTTCGAATTAGTTCCTGTGCACAATGAGGAACCCCACTTGTGCATCCCGCATGCTCTGAACTTTCGTGCTTCCGAACTTCCATTTTTCGAAGCAAAAACGATCCCCAAATGTTTCCCAAACTATTCAAAACAAGAGATATTCATGGTCCGTTTCGTTGGAATTAGTTCATGTGCACAATGAGGAACCCCGCACACAAGTTACGCAAACTTGTGCATCCCGCATGCTCCGAACTTTCGTGCTTCCGAACTGGCATTTTTCGATGCCAAAACGATCCCCAAATGTTTCCCAAACTGTTCAAAACAAGAGTTATTCGTGGTCCGTTTCGTTCGAATTAGTTCCTGTGCATAATGAGGAACCCCACTTGTGCATCGCGCATGCTCCGAACTTTCGTGCTTCCGAACTTCCATTTTTCGAAGCCAAAACGATCCTCAACTGTTTCCCAAACTATTCAAAACACGAGATATTCACGGCCCGTTTCGTTGGAATTAGTTCCTGTGCACAATGAGGAACCCCCACACAAGTTACGCAAACTTGTGCATCCCGCAAGCTCCGAACTTTCGTGCTCCCGAACTTAGATTTTTCTAAGCGAAAACGATCCCCAAATGTTTCCCAAACAATTCAAAACAAGAGTTATTTATGGTCCATTTCGTTCGAATTAGTTATTTTGCACAACGAAGAACCCCGCACACAAGTTACGTAAACTAGTGCATCCCGCATGCTCTGAACTGTCGTGCTTCCGAACTTTCATTTTTCGAAGCCAAAACGATCCCCAAATGTGTCCCAAACTATTCAAAACAAGAGTTATTCATGGTCCGTTTCGTTGGAATTAGGTCCTGTGCACAAAGAGGAACCCCGCACACAAGTTACGCAAACTTGTGCAACCCGCATGCTCCGAACTTTCGTGCTTCCGAACTGGCATTTTTCGAAGCCAAAACGATCCCCAAATGTTTCCCAAACTATTCAAAACAAGAGTTATTCATGGTCCAATTCGTTCGAATTGGTTCCTATGCACAATGCGGAACCCCGCACACAAGTTACGCAAACTTGTGCATCCCGCATGCTCCGAACTTTCGTCCTTACTAACATGCATTTTTCGAAGCCAAAACGATTGCCAAATTTTCCAAAACTTTTCAAAACAGGAGTTATTCATGGTCCGTTTCGTTCGAATTAGTTCCTGTGCACAATGAGGAACCCCACTTGTGCATCCCGCATGCTCCGAACTTTGGTGCTTCCGAACTTCCATTTTTCGAAGCCAAAACGATCCCCAAATGTTTCCCAAACTATTCAAAACAAGAGTTATTCACGGCCCATTTCGTTGGAATTAGTTCCTGTGCACAATGAGGAACCCCGCACACAAGTTACGCAAACTTGTGCATCCCGCAAGCTCCGAACTTTCGTGCTCCCGAACTTACATATTTCAAAGCCAAAACGATTCCCAAATGTTTCCCAAACAATTCAAAACAAGTGTTATTTATGGTCCATTTCGTTCGAATTAGTTCCTTTGCACAACGAGGAACCCCGCACACAAGTTACGTAAACTTGTGCATCCCGCATGCTCCGAACATTCGTGCTTCCGAACTGACATTTTTCCAGGCCAAAACGATCCCCAAATTTGTCCCAAACTATTCAAAACAAGAGTTATTCATGGTCCGTTTCGTTCGAATTAGCTCCGTTGTACAACGAGGAACCCCGCACACAAGTTACGCAAACTTGTGCATCCCACATGCTCCGAACATTCGTGCTTCCGAATTTGCATTTTTTGAAGGCAAAACGATCCCAAAATGTTTCCCATACTATTCAAAACAAGAGTTATTCATGGTCCGTTTCGTTGGAATTTGTTCCTGTGCACAATGAGGAACCCCGCACACAAGTTACGCAAACTTGTGCAACCCGCATGCTCCGAACTTTCGTGCTCCCGAACTTACATTTTTCGAAGCCAAAACGATTCCCAAATGTTTCCCAAACTACTCAAAACTAGAGTTATTCATGGTCCGTTTCGTTGGAATTAGTTCCTGTGCACAAGGTGGAACCCCGCACACAAGTTACGCAAACTTGTGCATGCCGCATGCTCCGAACTTTCGTGCTGCCGAACTTGCATTTTTCGAAGCCAAAACGATTCCAAAATGTTTCCCAAACTATTCAAAACAAGAGTTATTCATGGTCCGTTTCGTTGGAATTAGTTCCTGTGCACAATGAGGAACCCCGCACACAAGTTACGCAAACTTGTGCATCTTGCATGCTACGAACTTTCGTGCTTCCGAACTGGCATTTTTCGAAGCCAAAACAATCCCAAAATGTTTCCTACACTATTCAAAACAAGAGTTATTCATGGTCCGTTTCGTTCGAATTAGTTCCTGTGCATAATGAGGAACCCCGCACACAAGTTACGCAAACTTGTGCATCCCGCATGCTCCGAACTTTCGTGCTTCCTAACATGCATTTTTCGAAGCCAAAACGATTGCCAAATTTTCCCAAACTGTTCAAAACAAGAGTTATTCGTGGTCCGTTTCGTTCGAATTAGTTCCTGTGCACAATGAGGAACCCCACTTGTGCATCCCGCATGCTCCGAACTTTCGTGCTTCCGAACTTCCATTTTTCGAAGCCAAAACGATCCCCAAATGTTTCCCAAACTATTCAAAACAAGAGATATTCAAGGCCCGTTTCGTTGGAATTAGTTCCTGTGCACAATGAGGAACCCCCACACAAGTTACGCAAACTTGCGCATCCCGCAAGCTCCGAACTTTCGTGCTCCCGAACTTAGATTTTTCTAAGCCAAAACGATCCCCAAATGTTTCCCAAACAATTCAAAACAAGAGTTATTTACGGTTCATTTCGTTCGAATTAGTTATTTTGCACAACGAAGAACCCCGCACACAAGTTACGTAAACTAGTGCATCCCGCATGCCCTGAACTGTCGTGCTTCCGAACTTACATTTTTCGAAGCCAAAATGATCCGCAAATATGTCCCAAACTATTCAAAACAAGAGTTATTCATGGTCCGTTTCGTTGGAATTAGTTCCTGTGCACAAAGAGGAACCCCGTACACAAGTTACGCAAACTTGTGCAACCCGCATGCCCTGAACTGTCGTGCTTCCGAACTTACATTTTTCGAAGCCAAAATGATCCGCAAATATGTCCCAAACTATTCAAAACAAGAGTTATTCATGGTCCGTTTCGTTGGAATTACGTCCGATGCACAATGAGGATCCCCGCACACAAGTTACGCAAACTTGTGCTACCCGCATGCTCCGAACTTTCGTGCTTCCGAACTTACATTTTTTGCAGCCAAAACGATCCCCAAATGTTTCCCAAACTTTTCAAAACTAGAGTTATTCATGCTCCGTTTCGTTCGAATTAGTTCCTTTGCACAACGAGGAACCCCGCACACAAGTTATGCAAACTTGTGCATCCCGCATGCTCCGAACTTTCGTGCTTCCTAACATGCATTTTTCGAAGCCAAAACGATCGCCAAATTTTCCCAAACTTTTCAAAATAATAGTTATTCATGGTCCGTTTCGTTCGAATTAGTTCCTGTGCACAATGAGGAACCCCACTTGTGCATCCCGCATGCTCCGAACTTTCGTGCTTCCGAACTTCCATTTTTCGAAGCCAAAACGATCTCCAAATGTATCCCAAACTATTCAAAACAAGAGTTATTCACGGCCTGCTTCGTTGGAATTAGTTCCTGTGCACAATGCGGAACCCCGCACACAAGTTACGCAAACTTGTGCATCCCGCAAGCTCCGAACTTTCGTGCTCCCGAACTTACATTTTTTGAAGCCAAAAGGATTCCCAAATGTTTCCCAAACAATTCAAAACAAGAGTTATTTATGGTCCATTTCGTTCGAATTAGTTCCTTTGCACAACGAGGAACCCCGCACACAAGTTACGTAAACTTGTGCATCCCGCATGCTCCGAACTGTCGTGCATCCGGACTGACATTTTTCGAAGCCAAAACGATCCCCAAATGTGTCCCAAACAATTCAAAACAAGAGTTATTCATGGTCCGTTTCGTTCGAATTAGCTCCTTTGTACAACGTGGAACCCCGCACACAAGTTACGCAAACTTGTGCATCCCACATGCTCCGAACATTCGTGCTTCCGAATTTGCATTTTTTGAAGGCAAAACGATCCCAAAATGTTTCCCATACTATTCAAAACAAGAGTTATTCATGGTCCGTTTCGTTGGAATTTGTTCCTCTGCACAATGAGGAACCCCGCACACAAGTTACGCAAACTTGTGCATCCCGCATGCTCCGAACTTTCGTGCTCCCGAACTTAAATTTTCGAAGCCAAAACGATTCCCAAAAGTTACCCAAACTACTCAAAACAAGAGTTATTCATGGTCCGTTTCGTTCGAATTTGTTCCTGTGCACAATGAGGAACCCCGCACACAAGTTACGCAAACTTGTGCATCCCGCATGCTCCGAACTTTCGTGCTTCCGAACTGGCATTTTTCGAAGCCAAAACGATCCCCAAATGTTTCCGACACTATTCAAAACAAGAGTTATTCATGGTCCGTTTCGTTGGAATTAGTTACCGTGCACAATAAAGAACCCAGCACACAAGTTACGCAAAGTTGTGCATCCCGCATGATCCGAGCTTTTGTGCTTCCGAACTTGCATGTTTCGAAGGCAAAACGATCCCCAAATGTTTCCCAAACTATTCAAAACAGGAGTTATTCATGGTCCGTTTCGTTCGAATTAGTTCCTGTGCACAATGAGGAACCCCGCACACAAGTTACGCAAACTTGTGCATCCCGCATGCTCCGAACTTTCGTGCTTACTAACATGCATTTTTCGAAGCCAAAACGATCGCCAAATTTTCCCAAACTTTTCAAAACAAGAGTTATTCATGGTCCGTTTCGTTCGAATTAGTTCCTGTGCACAATGAGGAACCCTACTTGTGCATCCCGCATGCTCCGAACTTCGAGCTTCCGAACTTCCATTTTTCGAAGCCAAAACGATCCCCAAATGTTTCCCAAACTATTCAAAACAAGAGTTATTCTGGGCCAGTTTCGTTGGAATTAGTGCCTATGCACAATGAGGACCCCCGCACACAAGTTACGCCCACTTGTGCATCCCGCAAGCTCCGAACTTTCGTGCTCCCGAACTTAGATTTTTCTAAGCCAAAACGATCCCCAAATGTTTCCCAAACAATTCAAAACAAGAGTTATTTACGGTTCATTTCGTTCGAATTAGTTATTTTGCACAACGAAGAACCCCGCACACAAGTTACGTAAACTAGTGCATCCCGCATGCCCTGAACTGTCGTGCTTCCGAACTTACATTTTTCGAAGCCAAAATGATCCGCAAATATGTCCCAAACTATTCAAAACAAGAGTTATTCATGGTCCGTTTCGTTGGAATTAGTTCCTGTGCACAAAGAGGAACCCCGTACACAAGTTACGCAAACTTGTGCAACCCGCATGCTCCGAACTTTCGTGCTCCCAAACATACATTTTTCGAAGCCAAAACGATCCCCAAATGTTTCCCAAACTATTCAAAACAAGAGTTATTCATGGTCCGTTTCGTTGGAATTACGTCCGATGCACAATGAGGATCCCCGCACACAAGTTACGCAAACTTGTGCTACCCGCATGCTCCGAACTTTCGTGCTTCCGAACTTACATTTTTCGAAGCCAAAACGATCCCCAAATGTTTCCCAAACTATTCAAAACAAGAGTTATTCATGGTCCGTTTCGTTCGAATTAGTTCCTGTGCACAATGAGGAACCCCGCACACAAGTTACGCAAACTTGTGCATCCCGCATGCTCCGAACTTTCGTGCTTCCTAACATGCATTTTTCGAAGCCAAAACGATCGCCAAATTTTCCCAAACTTTTCAAAACAAGAGTTATTCATGGTCCGTTTCGTTCGAATTAGTTCCTGTGCACAATGAGGAACCCCACTTGTGCATCCCGCATGCTCCGAACTTTCG
Organism: Melastoma dodecandrum; assembly: GCA_029817715.1. Taxonomy (NCBI): domain Eukaryota; kingdom Viridiplantae; phylum Streptophyta; class Magnoliopsida; order Myrtales; family Melastomataceae; genus Melastoma; species Melastoma dodecandrum. The sequence goes on from JARUPY010000237.1 coordinate 44,826, forward strand.
TGCTTCCGAACTTCCATTTTTCGAAGCCAAAACGATCTCCAAATGTATCCCAAACTATTCAAAACAAGAGTTATTCACGGCCTGCTTCGTTGGAATTAGTTCCTGTGCACAATGCGGAACCCCGCACACAAGTTACGCAAACTTGTGCATCCCGCAAGCTCCGAACTTTCGTGCTCCCGAACTTACATTTTTTGAAGCCAAAAGGATTCCCAAATGTTTCCCAAACAATTCAAAACAAGAGTTATTTATGGTCCATTTCGTTCGAATTAGTTCCTTTGCACAACGAGGAACCCCGCACACAAGTTACGTAAACTTGTGCATCCCGCATGCTCTGAACTGTCGTGCTTCCAGACTGACATTTTTCGAAGCCAAAACAATCCCCAAATGTTTCCCAAACTATTCAAAACAAGAGTTATTCATGGTCCGTTTCGTTCGAATTAGCTCCTTTGTACAACGTGGAACCCCGCACACAAGTTACGCAAACTTGTGCATCCCACATGCTCCGAACATTCGTGCTTCCGAATTTGCATTTTTTGAAGGCAAAACGATCCCAAAATGTTTCCCATACTATTCAAAACAAGAGTTATTCATGGTCCGTTTCGTTGGAATTTGTTCCCGTGCATAATGAGGAACCCCGCACACAAGTTACGCAAACTTGTGCATCCGCATGCTCCGAACTTTCGTACTCCCGAACTTACATTTTCGAAGCCAAAACGATTCCCAAAAGTTACCCAAACTACTCAAAAGTAGAGTTATTCATGGTCCATTTCGTTCGAATTAGTTCCTGTGCACAATGAGGAACCCCGCACACAAGTTACGCAAACTTGTGCATCCCGCATGCTCCGAACTTTCGTGCTTCCGAACTGGCATTTTTCGAAGCCAAAACGATCCCCAAATGTTTCCGACACTATTCAAAACAAGAGTTATTCATGGTCCGTTTCGTTGGAATTAGTTACCGTGCACAATAAAGAACCCAGCACACAAGTTACGCAAAGTTGTGCATCCCGCATGATCCGAGCTTTTGTGCTTCCGAACTTGCATGTTTCGAAGGCAAAACGATCCCCAAATGTTTCCCAAACTATTCAAAACAGGAGTTATTCATGGTCCGTTTCGTTCGAATTAGTTCCCGTGCATAATGAGGAACACCGCACACAAGTTACGCAAACTTGTGCATCCCGCATGCTCCGAACTTTCGTGCTTACTAACATGCATTTTTCGAAGCCAAAACGATCGCCAAATTTTCCCAAACTTTTCAAAACAAGAGTTATTCATGGTCCGTTTCGTTCGAATTAGTTCCTGTGCACAATGAGGAACCCTACTTGTGCATCCCGCATGCTCCGAACTTCGAGCTTCCGAACTTCCATTTTTCGAAGCCAAAACGATCCCCAAATGTTCCCAAACTATTCAAAACAAGAGTTATTCACGGCCCATTTCGTTGGAATTAGTTCCTGTGCACAATGAGGAACCCCGCACACAAGTTACGCAAACTTGTGCATCCCGCAAGCTCCGAACTTTCGTGCTCCCGAACTTAGATTTTTCTAAGCCAAAACGATCCCCAAATGTTTCCCAAACAATTCAAAACAAGAGTTATTTATGGTCCATTTCGTTCGAATTAGTTCCTTTGCACAACGAAGAACCCCGCTCACAAGTTACGTAAACTTGTGCATCCCGCATGCTCCGAACTGTCGTGCTTCCGAACTTACATTTTTCGAAGCCAAAACGATCCCCAAATGTGTCCCAAACTATTCAAAACAAGAGTTATTCATGGTCCGTTTCGTTCGAATTAGTTCCTGTGCACAATGAGGAACCCCGCAAACAAGTTACGCAAACTTGTGCATCCCGCATGCTCCGAGCTTTCGTGCTTCCAAACTTGCATTTTTCGAAGGCAAAACGATCCCCAAATGTTTCCCAAACTATTCAAAACAAGAGTTATTCATGGTCGGTTTCGTTCGAATTAGTTCCTGTGCACAATGAGGAACCCCGCACACAAGTTAGGCAAACTTGTGCATCCCCCTAGCTCCGAACTTTTGTGCTCCCGAACTTACATTTTTCGAAGCCAAAACGATCCCCAAATGTTTCCCAAACTACTCAAAACAAGAGTTATTAATGGTCCGTTTCGTTCGAATTAGTTCCTGTGCACATTGAGGAACCCCGCACACAAGTTACGCAAACTTGTGCATCCCGCATGCTCCGAACTTTCGGGCTTCCAAACTTGCATTTTTCGAAGCCAAAACGGCCCCCTAATGTTTCCAAAACTATTCAAAACAAAAGTTATTCATGGTCCGTTTCGTTCGAATTTGTTCCTGTGCACAATGAGGAACCCCGCACACAAGTTACGCAAACTTGTGCATCCCGCATGCTCCGAAATTTCGTGCTTCCGAACTTGCACTTTTGGAAGGGAAAACGATCCCCAAATGTTTCCCAAACTATTCAAAACAAGAGTTATTCATGGTCCGTTTCGTTCGAATTAGTTCCTGTGCACAATGAGGAACCCCGCACACAAGTTACGCAAACTTGTGCATCCCGCATGCTCCGAACTTTCGTGCTTCCTAACATGCATTTTTCGAAGCCAAAACGATCGCCAAATTATCCCAAACTATTCAAAACAAGAGTTATTCATGGTCCATTTTGTTGGAATTAGTTCCTGTGCACAATGAGGAACCCCGCACACAAGTTACGCAAACTTGTGCATCCCGCATGCTCCGAAATTTCGTGCTTCCGAACTTGCACTTTTGGAAGGGAAAACGATCCCCAAATGTTTCCCAAACTATTCAAAACAAGAGTTATTCATGGTCCGTTTCGTTAGAATTAGTTCCTGTGCACAATGAGGAACCCCGCACACAAGTTACGCAAACTTGTGCATCCCGCATGCTCCGAACTTTCGTGCTTCCTAACATGCATTTTTCGAAGCCAAAACGATCGCCAAATTATCCCAAACTATTCAAAACAAGAGTTATTCATGGTTCATTTCGTTGGAATTAGATCATGTTCACAATGAGGAACCCAGCACACAAGTTACGCAAACTTGTGCATCCCGCATGCTCCGAAATTTCGTGCTTCCGAACTTGCATTTTTGGAAGGCAAAACGATCCCCAAATGTTTCGCAAACTATTCAAAACAAGAGTTATTCATGGTCCGTTTCGTTCGAATTAGTTCCTGTGCACAATGAGGAACCCCGCACACAAGTTACGCAAACTTGTGCATCCCGCATGCTCCGAACTATCGTGGTTACTAACATGCATTTTTCGAAGCCAAAACGATCGCCAAATTTTCCCAAACTTTTCAAAACAAGAGTTATTCATGGTCCGTTTCGTTAGAATTAGTTCCTGTGCACAATGAGGAACCCCGCACACAAGTTACGCAAACTTGTGCATCCCGCATGCTCCGAACTTTCGTGCTTCCTAACATGCATTTTTCGAAGCCAAAACGATCGCCAAATTATCCCAAACTATTCAAAACAAGAGTTATTCATGGTTCATTTCGTTGGAATTAGATCATGTTCACAATGAGGAACCCAGCACACAAGTTACGCAAACTTGTACATCCCGCATGCTCCGAAATTTCGTGCTTCCGAACTTGCATTTTTGGAAGGCAAAACGATCCCCAAATGTTTCGCAAACTATTCAAAACAAGAGTTATTCATGGTCCGTTTCGTTCGAATTAGTTCCTGTGCACAATGAGGAACCCCGCACACAAGTTACGCAAACTTGTGCATCCCGCATGCTCCGAACTTTCGTGCTTCCTAACATGCATTTTTCGAAGCCAAAACGATCGCCAAATTATCCCAAACTATTCAAAACAAGAGTTATTCATGGTTCATTTCGTTGGAATTAGATCATGTTCACAATGAGGAACCCAGCACACAAGTTACGCAAACTTGTGCATCCCGCATGCTCCGAAATTTCGTGCTTCCGAACTTGCATTTTTGGAAGGCAAAACGATCCCCAAATGTTTCGCAAACTATTCAAAACAAGAGTTATTCATGGTCCGTTTCGTTCGAATTAGTTCCTGTGCACAATGAGGAACCCCGCACACAAGTTAGGCAAACTTGTGTATCCCACATGCTCCGAACTTTCGTGCTTCCTAACATGCATTTTTCGAAGCCAAAACGATCGCCAAATTATCCCAAACTCTTCAAAACAAGAGTTATTCATGGTCCATTTCGTTGGAATTAGTTCATGTGCACAATGTGGATCCCCACTTGTGCGTCCCGCATGCTCCGAACTTTCGTGCTTCCGAAGTTCCATTTTTCGAAGCCAAAACGATCCCCAAATGTTTCCCAAACTATTCAAAACAAGAGTTATTAATGGTCCGTTTCGTTCGAATTAGTTCCTGTGCACAATGAGGAACCCCGCACACAAGTTACGCAAACTTGTGCATCCCGCATGCTCCGAGCTTTCGTGCTTCCGAACATGCATTTTTTGAAGGCAAAACGATCCCCAAATGTTTCCCAAACTATTCAAAACAAGAGTTATTCATGGCCCGTTTCGTTCGAATTAGTTCCTGTGCACAATGAGGAACCCCGCACACAAGTTACGCAAACTTGTGCATCCCGCATGCTCCGAACTTTCGTGGTTCCTAACATGCATTTTTTGAAGCCAAAACGATCGCCAAATTATCCCAAACTATTCAAAACAAGAGTTATTCATGGTCCATTTCGTTGGAATTAGATCATGTGCACAATGAGTAACCCAGCACACAAGTTACGCAAACTTGTGCATCCCGCATGCTCCGAAATTTCGTGCTTCCGAACTTGCATTTTTGGAAGGGAAAACGATCTTCAAATGTTTCCGAAACTATTCAAAACAAGAGTTATTCATGGTCCGTTTCGTTGGAATTAGTTCCTGTGCACAATGAGGAACCCCGCACACAAGTTACGCAAACTTGTGCATCCCGCATGCTCCGAACTTTCGTGCTTCCTAACATGCATTTTTCGAAGCCAAAACGATCGCCAAATCATCCCAAACTATTCAAAACAAGAGTTATTCATGGTCCATTTCGTATGAATTAGATCATGTTCACAATGAGGAACCCTGCACACAAGTTACGCAAACTTGTGCATCCCGCATGCTCCGAACTTTCGTGCTTCCTAACATGCATTTTTCGAAGCGAAAACGATCGCCAAATTATCCCAAACTATTCAAAACAAGAGTTATTCATGGTCCGTTTCGTTCGAATTAGTTCCTGTGCACAATGAGGAACCCCGCACACAAGTTACGCAAACTTGTGCATCCCGCATGCTCCGAACTTTCGTGCTTCCTAACATGCATTTTTCGAAGCGAAAACGATCGCCAAATTATCCCAAACTTTTCAAAACAAGAGTTATTCATGGTCCATTTCGTTGGAATTAGTTCATGTGCACAATGTGGAACCCCACTTGTGCGTCCCGCATGCTCCGAACTTTCGTGCTTCCGAAGTTCCATTTTTCGAAGCCAAAAGGATCCCCAAATGTTTCCCAAACTATTCAAAACAAGAGTTATTAATGGTCCGTTTCGTTCGAATTAGTTCCTGTGCACAATGAGGAACCCCGCACACAAGTTACGCAAACTTGTGCATCCCGCATGCTCCGAACTTTCGTGCTTCCGAACATACATTTTTCGAAGCCAAAACGATCCCCAAATGTTTCCCAAACTATTCAAAACAAGAGTTATTCATGGTCCATTTCGTTGGAATTAGATCATGTGCACAATGAGGAACCCAGCACACAAGTTACGCAAACTTGTGCATCCCGCATGCTCCGAAATTTCGTGCTTCCGAACTTGCACTTTTGGAAGGGAAAACGATCCCCAAATGTTTCCCAAACTATTCAAAACAAGAGTTATTCATGGTCCGTTTCGTTAGAATTAGTTCCTGTGCACAATGAGGAACCCCGCACACAAGTTACGCAAACTTGTGCATCCCGCATGCTCCGAACTTTCGTGCTTCCTAACATGCATTTTTCGAAGCCAAAACGATCGCCAAATTATCCCAAACTATTCAAAACAAGAGTTATTCATGGTTCATTTCGTTGGAATTAGATCATGTTCACAATGAGGAACCCAGCACACAAGTTACGCAAACTTGTGCATCCCGCATGCTCCGAAATTTCGTGCTTCCGAACTTGCATTTTTGGAAGGCAAAACGATCCCCAAATGTTTCGCAAACTATTCAAAACAAGAGTTATTCATGGTCCGTTTCGTTAGAATTAGTTCCTGTGCACAATGAGGAACCCCGCACACAAGTTACGCAAACTTGTGCATCCCGCATGCTCCGAACTTTCGTGCTTCCTAACATGCATTTTTCGAAGCCAAAACGATCGCCAAATTATCCCAAACTATTCAAAACAAGAGTTATTCATGGTTCATTTCGTTGGAATTAGATCATGTTCACAATGAGGAACCCAGCACACAAGTTACGCAAACTTGTGCATCCCGCATGCTCCGAAATTTCGTGCTTCCGAACTTGCATTTTTGGAAGGCAAAACGATCCCCAAATGTTTCGCAAACTATTCAAAACAAGAGTTATTCATGGTCCGTTTCGTTCGAATTAGTTCCAGGCACAATGAGGAACCCCGCACACAAGTTACGCACACTTGTGTATCCCACATGCTCCGAACTTTCGTGCTTCCTAACATGCATTTTTCGAAGCCAAAACGATCGCCAAATTATCCCAAACTCTTCAAAACAAGAGTTATTCATGGTCCATTTCGTTGGAATTAGTTCATGTGCACAATGTGGATCCCCACTTGTGCGTCCCGCATGCTCCGAACTTTCGTGCTTCCGAAGTTCCATTTTTCGAAGCCAAAACGATCCCCAAATGTTTGCCAAACTATTCAAAACAAGAGTTATTAATGGTCCGTTTCGTTCGAATTAGTTCCTGTGCACAATGAGGAACCCCGCACACAAGTTACGCAAACTTGTGCATCCCGCATGCTCCGAGCTTTCGTGGTTCCGAACTTGCATTTTTTGAAGGCAAAACGATCCCCAAATGTTTCCCAAACTATTCAAAACAAGAGTTATTCATGGCCCGTTTCGTTCGAATTAGTTCCTGTGCACAATGAGGAACCCCGCACACAAGTTACGCAAACTTGTGCATCCCGCATGCTCCGAACTTTCGTGCTTCCTAACATGCATTTTTCGAAGCCAAAACGATCGCCAAATTATCCGAAACTATTCAAAACAAGAGTTATTAATGGTCCGTTTCGTTCGAATTAGTTCCTGTGCACAATGAGGAACCCCGCACACAAGTTACGCAAACTTGTGCATCCCGCATGCTCCGAAATTTCGTGCTTCCGAACTTGCACTTTTGGAAGGGAAAACGATCTTCAAATGTTTCCGAAACTATTCAAAACAAGAGTTATTCATGGTCCGTTTCGTTGGAATTAGTTCCTGTGCACAATGAGGAACCCCGCACACAAGTTACGCAAACTTGTGCATCCCGCATGTTCCGAACTTTCGTGCTTCCTAACATGCATTTTTCGAAGCCAAACGATCGCCAAATCATCCCAAACTATTCAAAACAAGAGTTATTCATGGTCCATTTCGTATGAATTAGATCATGTTCACAATGAGGAACCCTGCACACAAGTTACGCAAACTTGTGCATCCCGCATGCTCCGAACTGTCGTGCTTCCGAACATACATTTTTCGAAGCCAAAACGATCCCCAAATGTTTCCCAAACTATTCAAAACAAGAGTTATTCATGGTCCGTTTCGTTCGAATTAGTTCCTGTGCACAATGAGGAACCCCGCACACAAGTTACGCAAACTTGTGCATCCCGCATGCTCCGAACTTTCGTGCTTCCTAACATGCATTTTTCGAAGCCAAAACGATCGCCAAATTATCCCAAACTTTTCAAAACAAGAGTTATTCATGGTCCATTTCGTTGGAATTAGTTCCTGTGCACAATGTGGAACCCCACTTCTGCGTCCCGCATGCTCCGAACTTTCGTGCTTCCGAAGTTCCATTTTTCGAAGCCAAAACGATCCCCAAATGTTTCCCAAACTATTCAAAACAAGAGTTATTAATGGTCCGTTTCGTTCGAATTAGTTCCTGTGCACAATGAGGAACCCCGCACACAAGTTACGCAAACTTGTGCATCCCGCATGCTCCGAACTGTCGTGCTTCCGAACATACATTTTTCGAAGCCAAAACGATCCCCAAATGTTTCCCAAACTATTCAAAACAAGAGTTATTCATGGTCCATTTCGTTGGAATTAGATCATGTGCACAATGAGGAACCCAGCACACAAGTTACGCAAATTTGTGCATCCTGCATGCTCCGAACTTTCGTGCTTCCGAACTTGCACTTTTTGAAGCCAATACGATCCCCAATGTTTCCCAAACTATTCAAAACAAGAGTTATTCATGGTCCGTTTCGTTGGAATTAGATCACGTGCACAACGAGGAACCCAGCACACAAGTTACGCAAACTTCTACATCCCGCATGCTCCGAACCATCGTGCTTCCGAACTTTCATTTTTCGAAGGCAAAACGATCCCCAAATGATTCCCAAACTATTCAAAGGAAGAGTTATTCATGGTCCGTTTCGTTCGAATTAGATCCTGTGCACAATGAGGAACCCAGCACACAAGTTACGCAAATTTGTGCATCCTGCATGCTCCGAACTTTCGTGCTTCCGAACTTGCACTTTTTGAAGCCAATACGATCCCCAATGTTTCCCAAACTATTCAAAACAAAAGTTTTTCATGGTCCGTTTCGTTCGAATTAGTTCCTGTGCACAATGAGGAACCCCGCACACAAGTTACGCAAACTTGTGCATCCCGCATGCTACGAACTTTCGTGCTCCTGAACTTACATTTTTCGAAGGCAAAACGATCCCCTAATGTTTCCCAAACAATTCAAAACAAGAGTTATTTATGGTCCATTTCATTCGAATTAGTTCCTGTGCACAATGAGGAACCCCGCACACAAGTTACGCAAACTTGTGCATCCCGCATGCTCCGAACTGTCGTGCTTCCGAACATACATTTTTCAAAGCCAAAACGATCCCCAAATGTTTCCCAAACTATTCAAAACAAGAGTTATTCGTGGTCCGTTTCGTTGGAATTAGATCATGTGCACAACGAGGAACCTAGCACACAAGTTACGCAAACTTGTGCATCCCGCATGCTCTGAACTGTCGTGCTTCCGAACTAGCATTTTTCGAAGCCAAAACGATCCCCAAATGTTTCCCAAACTATTCAAAAGAAGAGTTATTCATGGTCCGTTTCGTTCGAATTAGTTCCCGTGCACAATGAGGAACCCCGCACACAAGTTACGGAAATTTGTGCATCCCGCATTCTCCGAACTTTCGTGCTTCCGAACTTGCACTTTTTGAAGCCAATACGATCCCCAATGTTTCCCAAACTATTCAAAACAAAAGTTTTTCATGGTCCGTTTCGTTCGAATTAGTTCCTGTGCACAATGAGGAACCCCGCACACAAGTTACGCAAACTTGTGCATCCCGCATGCTCCGAACCTTCGTGCTTCCGAACTTGCATTTTTCGAAGGCAAAACGATCCCCAAATGTTTCCCAAACTATTCAAAACAAGAGTTATTCATGGTCCGTTTCGTTCGAATTAGTTCCTGTGCACAATGAGGAACCCCGCACACAAGTTACGCAAACTTGTGCATCCCGCATGCTCCGAACTTTCGTGCTTCCTAACATGCATTTTTCGAAGCCAAAACGATCGCCAAATTATCCAAACTATTCAAAACAAGAGTTATTCATGGTCCGTTTCGTTCGAATTAGTTCCTGTGCACAATGAGGAACCCCGCACACAAGTTACGCAAATTTGTGCATCCCGCATGCTCCGAACTTTCGTGCTTCCGAACTTGCATTTTTCGAAGCCAAAACGATCCCCAAATGTTTCCTAAACTATTCAACACAAAAGTTTTTCATGGTCCGTTTCGTTCGAATTAGTTCTTGTGCACAATGAGGAACCCCGCACATAAGTTACGCAAACCTGTGCATCCCGCAAGCCCCGAACTTTCGAGCTTCCGAACTTCCATTTTTCAAACCCAAAACGATCCCCAAATGTTTCCCAAACTATTCAAAACAGGAGTTATTCATGGTCCGTTTCGTTGGAATTAGTTCCTGTGCACAAGGAGGAACCCCGCACACAAGTTACGCAAACTTGCGCATCCCGCATGCTCCGAAATTTCGTGCTTCCGAACTTGCATTTTTCGAATCCAAAACGATCCACAAATGTTTCCCAAACTATTCAAAACAAGGGTTATTCATGGTCCGTTTCGTTCGAATTAGTTCCTGTGCACAATGAGGAACCCCGCACACAAGTTACGCAAACCTGTGCATCCCGCATGGTCCGAACTTTCGTGCTTCCGAACATGCTTTTTTCGAAGCCAAAACGATCTCCAAATGTTTTCCAAACTATTCAAACCAAGTGTTATTCATGCTCCGTTTCGTTCGAATTAGTTCCTGTGCACAATGAGGAACCTCGCACACAACTTACGCAAATTTGTGCATCCCACATGCTCCGAACTTTCGTGCTTCCGAACATACATTTTTCGATGCCAAAACGATCCCCAAATGTTTCCCAAACTATTTAAAACAAGAGTTATTCATGGTCCGTTTCGTTGGAATTAGTTCCCGTGCACAATGAGGAGCCAAGCACACAAGTTACGCAAACATGTGCATCCCACATGCTCCGAACATTCGTGATTCCGAACTTGCATTTTTCGAAGGCAAAACGATCCCCAAATGTTTCCCAAACTATTTAAAAGAAGAGTTATTCAAGGTCCGTTTCGTTGGAATTAGTTCCCGTGCACAAGGAGGAACCCCGCACACAAGTTACGCAAACTTGTGCATCTCGCATGCTCCGAACTTTCGTGCTTCCGAACTTCCATTTTTCGAAGCCAAAACGATCCCCAAATGTTTCCCAAACTATTCAAAACAAGAGTAATTCATGGTCCGTTTCGTTGATATTAGTTCCTGTGCACAATGAGGAACCGCGCACACAACTTACGCAAATTTGTGCATCCCACTTGCTCCGAACTTTCGTGCTTCCGAACATACATTTTTCAAAGCCAAAATGATCCCCAAATGTTTCCCAAACTATTCAAAACAAGAGTTATTCATGGTCCGTTTCGTTCGAATTAGATCATGTGCACAATGAGGAACCCAGCACACAAGTTACGCAAACTTCTGCATCCCGCATGCTCCGAAATTTCGTGCTTCCGAACTTGCATTTTTGGAAGGCAAAACGATCCCCAAATGTTTCCCAAACTATTCAAAACAAGAGTTATTCATGGTCCGTTTCGTTCGAATTAGTTCCTGTGCACAATGAGGAACCCCGCACACAAGTTACGCAAACTTGTGCATCCCGCATGCTCCGAACTTTGTGCTTCCTAACATGCATTTTTCGAAGCCAAAACGATCGCCAAATTATCCCAAACTTTTCAAAACAAGAGTTATTCATGGTCCATTTCGTTGGAATTAGTTCCTGTGCACAATGTGGAACCCCACTTCTGCGTCCCGCATGCTCCGAACTTTCGTGCTTCCGAAGTTCCATTTTTCGAAGCCAAAACGATCCCCAAATGTTTCCCAAACTATTCAAAACAAGAGTTATTAATGGTCCGTTTCGTTCGAATTAGTTCCTGTGCACAATGAGGAACCCCGCACACAAGTTACGCAAACTTGTGCATCCCGCATGCTCCGAACTGTCGTGCTTCCGAACATACATTTTTCGAAGCCAAAACGATCCCCAAATGTTTCCCAAACTATTCAAAACAAGAGTTATTCATGGTCCATTTCGTTGGAATTAGATCATGTGCACAATGAGGAACCCAGCACACAAGTTACGCAAACTTGTGCATCCCGCATGCTCCGAACTTTCGTGCTTCCGAACTTGCATTTTTGGAAGGCAAAACGATCCCCAAATGTTTCCCTAACTATTCAAAACAAGAGTTATTCATGGTCCGTTTCGTTGGAATTAGATCATGTGCACAATGAGGAACCCAGCACACAAGTTACGCAAACTTCTGCATCCCGCATGCTCCGAACCTTCGTGCTTCTGAACTAGCATTTTTCGAAGGCAAAACGATCCCCAAATGTTTCCCAAACTATTCAAAAGAAGAGTTATTCATGATCCGTTTCGTTCGAATTAGTTCCCGTGCACAATGAGGAACCCCGCACACAAGTTACGCAAATTTGTGCATCCCGCATGCTCCGAACTTTCGTGCTTCCGAACTTGCACTTTTTGAAGCCAATACGATCCCCAATGTTTCCCAAACTATTCAAAACAAAAGTTTTTCATGGTCCGTTTCGTTCGAATTAGTTCCTGTGCACAATGAGGAACCCCGCACACAAGTTACGCAAACTTGTGCATCCCGCATGCTCCGAACCTTCGTGCTTCCGAACTTGCATTTTTCGAAGGCAAAACGATCCCCAAATGTTTCCCAAACTATTCAAAACAAGAGTTATTCATGGTCCGTTTCGTTCGAATTAGTTCCTGTGCACAATGAGGAACCCCGCACACAAGTTACGCAAATTTGTGCATCCCGCATGCTCCGAACTTTCGTGCTTCCGAACTTGCATTTTTCGAGGCCAAAACGATCCCCAAATGTTTCCTAAACTATTCAACACAAAAGTTTTTCATGGTCCGTATCGTTCGAATTAGTTCTTGTGCACAATGAGGAACCCCGCACACAGGTTACGCAAACCTGTGCAACCCGCAAGCCCCGAACTTTCGAGCTTCCGAACTTCCATTTTTCGTACCCAAAACGATCCCCAAATGTTTCATAAACGATTCAAAATAGGAGTTATTCATGGTCCGTTTCGTTGGAATTAGTTCCTGTGCACAAGGAGGAACCCCGCACACAAGTTACGCAAACTTGTGCATCCCGCATGCTCCGAAATTTCGTGCTTCCGAACTTGCATTTTTCGAATCCAAAACGATCCACAAATGTTTCCCAAACTATTCAAAACAAGGGTTATTCATGGTCCGTTTCGTTCGAATTAGTTCCTGTGCAGAATTAGGAACCCCGCACACAACTTACGCAAACTTGTGCATCCTTCAAGCTACGAACTTTCGAGCTTCCGAACTTCCATTTTTCGAAGCCAAAACGATCCCCAAATATTTCCCAAACTATTCAAAACAGGAGTTATTCATGGTCCGTTTCGTTGGAATTAGTTCATGAGCACAGGTAGAAACCCCGCACACAAGTTTGGCAAATTTGTGCATCCCACATGCTCCGAACTTTCGTGCTTCCGAACTTACATTTTTCGATGCCAAAACGATCCCCAAATGTTTCCCAAACTATTTAAAACAAGAGTTATTCATGGTCCGTTTCGTTGGAATTAGTTCCCGTGCACAATGAGGAGCCAAGCACACAAGTTACGCAAACATGTGCATCCCACATGCTCCGAACATTCGTGATTCCGAACTTGCATTTTTCGAAGGCAAAACGATCCCCAAATGTTTCTCAAACTATTCAAAACAAGAGTTATTAATGGTCCGTTTCGTTCGAATTAGTTCCTGTGCACAATTAGGAACCCCGCACACAAGTTACGCAAACTTGTGCATCCTGCAAGCTACGAACTTTCGAGCTTCCGAACTTCCATTTTTCGAAGCCAAAACGATCCCCAAATGTTTCCCAAACTATTCAAAACAAGAGTAATTCATGGTCCGTTTCGTTGATATTAGTTCATGAGCACAGGGAGGAACCCCGCACACAAGTACCGCAAACTTGTGCATCTTGCATGCTACGAACTTTCGTGCTTCCGAATTGGCATTTTTCGAAGCCAAAACGATCCCCAAATGTTTCCCAAACTATTCAAAACAAGAGTTATTCATGGTCCGTTTCGTTGATATTAGTTCCTGTGCACAATGAGGAACCGCGCACACAACTTACGCAAATTTGTGCATCCCACTTGCTCCGAACTTTCGTGCTTCCGAACATACATTTTTCAAAGCCAAAATGATCCCCAAATGTTTCCCAAACTATTCAAAACAAGAGTTATTCATGGTCCGTTTCGTTCGAATTAGTTCCTGTGCACAATGAGGAACCCAGCACACAAGTTACGCAAACTTCTGCATCCCGCATGCTCCGAAATTTCGTGCTTCCGAACTTGCATTTTTGGAAGGCAAAACGATCCCCAAATGTTTCCCAAACTATTCAAAACAAGAGTTATTCATGGTCCGTTTCGTTCGAATTAGTTCCTGTGCACAATGAGGAACCCCGCACACAAGTTACGCAAACTTGTGCATCCCGCATGCTCCGAACTTTCGTGCTTCCTAACATGCATTTTTCGAAGCGAAAACGATCGCCAAATTATCCCAAACTTTTCAAAACAAGAGTTATTCATGGTCCATTTCGTTGGAATTAGTTCATGTGCACAATGTGGAACCCCACTTGTGCGTCCCGCATGCTCCGAACTTTCGTGCTTCCGAAGTTCCATTTTTCGAAGCCAAAACGATCCCCAAATGTTTCCCAAACTATTCAAAACAAGAGTTATTCATGGTCCGTTTCGTTGGAATTAGATCATGTGCACAATGAGGAACCCAGCACACAAGTTACGCAAACTTGTGCATCCCGCATGCTCCGAGCTTTCGTGCTTCCAAACTTGCATTTTTCGAAGCCAAAACGATCCCCAAATGTTGCCCAAACTATTCAAAAGAAGAGTTATTAATGGTCCGTTTCGTTCGAATTAGTTCCTGTGCACAATGAGGAACCCCGCACACAAGTTACGCAAACTTGTGCATCCCGCATGCTACGAACTTTCGTGCTCCTGAACTTACATTTTTCGAAGGCAAAACGATCCCCTAATGTTTCCCAAACAATTCAAAACAAGAGTTATTTATGGTCCATTTCATTCGAATTAGTTCCTGTGCACAATGAGGAACCCCGCACACAAGTTACGCAAACTTGTGCATCCCGCATGCTCCGAACTGTCGTGCTTCCGAACATTCATTTTTCAAAGCCAAAACGATCCCCAAATGTTTCCCAAACTATTCAAAACAAGAGTTATTCGTGGTCCGTTTCGTTGGAATTAGATCATGTGCACAATGAGGAACCCAGCACACAAGTTACGCAAACTTCTGCATCCCGCATGCTCTGAACCTTCGTGCTTCCGAACTAGCATTTTTCGAAGGCAAAACGATCCCCAAATGTTTCCCAAACTATTCAAAAGAAGAGTTATTCATGGTCCGTTTCGTTCGAATTAGTTCCCGTGCACAATGAGGAACCCCGCACACAAGTTACGCAAATTTGTGCATCCCGCATGCTCCGAACTTTCGTGCTTCCGAACTTGCAGTTTTTGAAGCCAATACGATCCCCAATGTTTCCCAAACTATTCAAAACAAAAGTTTTTCATGGTCCGTTTCGTTCGAATTAGTTCCTGTGCACAATGAGGAACCCCGCACACAAGTTACGCAAACTTGTGCATCCCGCATGCTCCGAACCTTCGTGCTTCCGAACTTGCATTTTTCGAAGGCAAAACGATCCCCAAATGTTTCCCAAACTATTCAAAACAAGAGTTATTCATGGTCCGTTTCGTTCGAATTAGTTCCTGTGCACAATGAGGAACCCCGCACACAAGTTACGCAAACTTGTGCATCCCGCATGCTCCGAACTTTCGTGCTTCCTAACATGCATTTTTCGAAGCCAAAACGATCGCCAAATTATCCCAAACTTTTCAAAACAAGAGTTATTCATGGTCCCTTTCGTTGGAATTAGTTCCTGTGCGCAATGTGGAACCCCACTTGTGCATCCCGCATGCTCCGAACTTTCGTGCTTCCGAAGTTCCATTTTTCGAAGCCAAAAGGATCCCCAAATGTTTCCCAAACTATTCAAAACAAGAGTTATTAATGGTCCGTTTCGTTCGAATTAGTTCCTGTGCACAATGAGGAACCCCGCACACAAGTTACGCAAACTTGTGCATCCCGCATGCTCCGAACTTTCGTGCTTCCGAAGTTCCATTTTTCGAAGCCAAAAGGATCCCCAAATGTTTCCCAAACTATTCAAAACAAGAGTTATTAATGGTTCATTTCGTTGGAATTAGATCATGTTCACAATGAGGAACCCCGCACACAAGTTACGCAAACTTTTGCATCCCGCATGCTCCGAACTTTCGTGCTTCCGAACTTGCATTTTTGGAAGGCAAAACGATCCCCAAATGTTTCCCTAACTATTCCAAACAAGAGTTATTCATGGTCCGTTTCGTTGGAATTAGATCATGTGCACAATGAGGAACCCAGCACACAAGTTACGCAAACTTCTACATCCCGCATGCTCCGAACCCTCGTGCTTCCGAACTTGCATTTTTCGAAGGCAAAACGATCCCCAAATGTTTCCCAAACTATTCAAAGGAAGAGTTATTCATGGTCCGTTTCGTTCGAATTAGTTCCCGTGCACACTGAGGAACCCCGCCCACAAGTTACGCAAACTTGTGCATCCCGCATGCTCCGAACTATCGTGCTTCCTAACATGCATTTTTCGAAGCCAAAACGATCGCCAAATTATCCAAACTTTTCAAAACAAGAGTTATTCATGGTCCCTTTCGTTGGAATTAGTTCCTGTGCACAATGTGGAACCCCACTTGTGCGTCCCGCATGCTCCGAACTTTCGTGCTTCCGAAGTTCCATTTTTCGAAGCCAAAACGATCCCCAAATGTTTGCCAAACTATTCAAAACAAGAGTTATTAATGGTCCGTTTCGTTCGAATTAGTTCCTGTGCACAATGAGGAACCCCGCACACATGTTACGCAAACTTGTGCATCCCGCATGCTCCGAACTGTCGTGCTTCCGAACATCCATTTTTCGAAGCCAAAACGATCCCCAAATGTTTCTCAAACTATTCAAAACAAGAGTTATTCATGGTCCATTTCGTTGGAATTAGATCATGTGCACAATGAGGAACCCAGCACACAAGTTACGCAAACTTGTGCATCCCGCATGCTCCGAACTTTCGTGCTTCCGAACTTGCATTTTTGGAAGGCAAAACGATCCCCAAATGTTTCCCTAACTATTCAAAACAAGAGTTATTCATGGTCCGTTTCGTTGGAATTAGATCATGTGCACAATGAGGAACCCAGCACACAAGTTACGCAAACTTCTGCATCCCGCATGCTCCGAACCCTCGTGCTTCCGAACTAGCATTTTTCGAAGGCAAAACGATCCCCAAATGTTTCCCAAACTATTCAAAAGAAGAGTTATTCATGGTCCGTTTCGTTCGAATTAGTTCCCGTGCACAATGAGGAACCCCGCACACAAGTTACGCAAATTTGTGCATCCCGCATGCTCCGAACTTTCGTGCTTCCGAACTTGCACTTTTTGAAGCCAATACGATCCCCAATGTTTCCCAAACTATTCAAAACAAAAGTTTTTCATGGTCCGTTTCGTTCGAATTAGTTCCTGTGCACAATGAGGAACCCCGCACACAAGTTACGCAAACTTGTGCATCCCGCATGCTACGAACTTTCGTGCTCCTGAACTTGCATTTTTCGAAGGCAAAACGATCCCCAAATGTTTCCCTAACTATTCAAAACAAGAGTTATTCATGGTCCGTTTCGTTGGAATTAGATCATGTGCACAATGAGGAACCCAGCACACAAGTTACGCAAACTTCTGCATCCCGCATGCTCCGAACCTTCGTGCTTCTGAACTAGCATTTTTCGAAGGCAAAACGATCCCCAAATGTTTCCCAAACTATTCAAAAGAAGAGTTATTCATGGTCCGTTTCGTTCGAATTAGTTCCCGTGCACAATGAGGAACCCCGCACACAAGTTACGCAAATTTGTGCATCCCGCATGCTCCGAACTTTCGTGCTTCCGAACTTGCACTTTTTGAAGCCAATACGATCCCCAATGATTCCCAAACTATTCAAAACAACAGTTTTTCGTGGTCCGTTTCGTTCGAATTAGCTCATGTGCACAATGAGGAACCCAGCACACAAGTTACGCAAACTTCTGCATCCCGCATGCTCCGAACCTTCGTGCTTCCGAACTTGCATTTTTCGAAGGCAAAACGATCCCCAAATGTTTCCCAAACTATTCAAAACAAGAGTTATTCATGGTCCGTTTCGTTCGAATTAGTTCCTGTGCACAATGAGGAACCCCGCACACAAGTTACGCAAACTTGTGCATCCCGCATGCTCCGAACTTTCGTGCTTCCGAACTTGCATTTTTCGAAGGCAAAACGATCCCCAAATGTTTCCCAAACTATTCAAAACAAGAGTTATTCATGGTCCGTTTCGTTCGGATTAGATCCTGTGCACAATGAGGAACCCAGCACACAAGTTACGCAAACTTCTGCATCCCGCATGCTCCGAACCTTCGTGCTTCCGAACTTGCATTTTTCGAAGGCAAAACGATCCCCAAATGTTTCCCAAACTATTCAAAACAAGAGTTATTCATGGTCCATTTCATTCGAATTAGTTCCTGTGCACAATGAGGAACCCCGCACACAATTTACGCAAATTTGTGCATCCCGCATGCTCCGAACTTTCGTGCTTCCGAACTTGCAGTTTTTGAAGCCAATACGATCCCCAATGTTTCCCAAACTATTCAAAACAAGAGTTATTCATGGTCCGTTTCGTTCGAATTTGTTCCTGTGCACAATGAGGAACCCCGCACACAAGTTACGCATACTTGTGCATCCCGCATGCTCCGAACTTTCGTGCTTCCGAACTTGCATTTTTCGAAGGCAAAACGATCCCCAAATGTTTCCCAAACTATTCAAAACAAGAGATATTCATGGTCCGTTTCGTTGGAATTAGTTCCTGTGCACAATGAGGAACCCCGCACACAAGTTACGCAAACTTGTGCGTCCTGCATGCTCCGAACTTTCGTGCTTCCGAACTTGCACTTTTTGAAGCCAATACGATCCCCAATGTTTCCCAAACTATTCAAAACAATCGTTATTCATGGTCCGTTTCGTTGATATTAGTTGCTGTGCACAATGAGGAACCGCGCACACAACTTACGCAAATTTGTGCATCCCACATGCTCCGAACTTTCGTGCTTCCGAACTTACATTTTTCGAAGCCAAAACGATCCCCAAATGTTTCCCAAACTATTCAAATCAAGAGTTATTCATGGTCCATTTCGCTGGAATTAGTTCTTGTGCACAATGAGGAACCCATCACACACGTTACGCAAACGTGTGCATCCCACATGCTCCGAACATTCGTGCTTCCGAACTTGCATTTTTCGAAGCAAAAACGATTCCCAAATGTTTCCCAAACTATTCAAATCAAGAGTTATTCATGGTCCCTTTCGTTGGAATTAGTTCCTGTGTAGAATGAGGAATCTAGCACACACGCTACGCAAACTTGTGCATCCCGCATGCTCCGAACTTTCGTGCTTCCTAACTTCCATTTTTCGAAGCCAAAACGATCCCCAAATTTTTTCCCAAACTATTCAAATGAAGAGTTATTCATGGTCCGTTACGTTGGAATTAGTTCCCGTGCACAAGGAGGAACCCCGCACACAAGTTACGCAAACTTGTGCATCCCGCATGCTCCGAACTTTCGTGCTTCCGAACTTGCATTTTTCGAAGCCAAAACGATCCCCAAATGTTTCCCAAACTATTCAAAACAAGAGTTATTCATGGTCCGTTTCGTTGGTATTATTTCCTGTGCACAATGAGGAACGGCGCGCATAACTTACGCAAATTTGTGCATCCCACATGCTCCGAACTTTCGTTCTTCCGAACTTACATTTTTGGAAGCCAAAACGATCCCCAAATGTTTCCCAAACTATTCAAATCAAGAGTTATTCATGGTCCATTTCGTTGGAATTAGTTCCTGTGCACAATGAGGAACCCAGCACACACGTTACGCAAACTTGTGCATCCCGGATGCTCCGAACTTTCGTGCTTCCGTACTTCCATTTTTCGAAGCCAAAACGATCCCCAAATATTTCCTAAACTATTCAAAACAAGAGTTATTCATGGTCCGTTTCGTTGGAATTAGTTCATCTGCACAAGGAGGAACCCCGCACACAAGTTACGCAAACTTGTGCATCCAGCATGCTCTGAACTTTCGTGCTTCCGAACTGGCATTTTTTCGAAGCCAAAACGATCCCAAAATGTTTCCTAAACTATTCAAAACAAGAGTTATTCATGGTCCGTTTCGTTGGAATTAGTTCCTGTGCACAATGAGGAACCTCGCACACAACTTACGCAAATTTGTGCATCCCACATGCTCCGAACATTCGTGCTTCTTAATTTACATTTTTCGAATCCAAAACGATCCCGAAATGTTTCCCAAACTATTCAAAACAAGAGTTATTCATGGTCCGTTTCGTTGGAATTAGTTCCTGTGCACAATGAGGAACCCCGCACACAAGTTACGCAAACAAGTGCATCCCACATGCTCCGAACATTTGTGCTTCTGAACCTCCATTTTTCCAAGCCAAAACGATCCCCAAATGTTTCCCAAACTCTTCAAAACAAGAGTTATTCATGGTCCGTTTCGTTCGAATTAGTTCCTGTGCACAATGAGTAACCCCGCATACAAGTTAAGCAGACTTGTGCATCCCGCCTGCTCCGAACTTTCGTGCTTCCAAACTTCCATTTTTCGAATCCAAAACGATCCCCAAATGTTTCCCAAACTATTCAAAACAAGAGTTATTCATGGTCCGTTTCGTTGGAATTAGTTCCTGTGCACAATGAGGAACCCCGCACACAAGTTACGCAAACTTGTGCATCCCGCATGGTCCGAACTTTCGTGCTTCCGAACATGCTTTTTTCGAAGCCAAAACGATCTCCAAATGTTTTCCAAACTATTCAAACCAAGTGTTATTCATGCTCCGTTTCGTTCGAATTAGTTCCTGTGCACAATGAGGAACCTCGCACACAACTTACGCAAATTTGTGCATCCCACATGCTCCGAACTTTCGTGCTTCCGAACATACATTTTTCGATGCCAAAACGATCCCCAAACTATTTAAAAGAAGAGTTATTCAAGGTCCGTTTCGTTGGAATTAGTTCCCGTGCACAATGAGGAACCAAGCACACAAGTTACGCAAACATGTGCATCCCACATGCTCCGAACATTCGTGCTTCCGAACTTGCATTTTTCGAAGGCAAAACGATCCCCAAATGTTTCCCAAACTATTCAAAACAAGAGTTATTAATGGTCCTTTTCGTTCGAATTAGTTCCTGTGCACAATTAGGAACCCCGCACACAAGTTACGCAAACTTGTGCATCCTGCAAGCTACGAACTTTCGAGCTTCCGAACTTCCATTTTTCGAAGCCAAAACAATCCCCAAATGTTTCCCAAACTATTCAAAACAGGAGTTATTCATGGTCCGTTTCATTGGAATTAGTTCCCGTGCACAATGAGGAACCCCGCACACAAGTTACGCAAACTTGTGCATCCCGCATGCTCCGAACTTTCGTGCTTCCGAACTTCCATTTTTCGAAGGCAAAACGATCCCCAAATGTTTCCCAAACTATTCAAAACAAGAGTTATTAATGGTCCTTTTCGTTCGAATTAGTTCCTGTGCACAATTAGGAACCCCGCACACAAGTTACGCAAACTTGTGCATCCCGCAAGCTACGAACTTTCGAGCTTCCGAACTTCCATTTTTCGAAGCCAAAACGATCCCCAAATGTTTCCCAAACTATTCAAAACAGGACTTATTCACGGTCCGTATCGTTGGAATTAGTTCATGAGCACAAGGAGAAACCCCGCACACAAGTTACGCAAACTTGTGCATCTCGCATGCTCCGAACTTTCGTACTTCCGAACTTGCATTTTTCGAAGCCAAAACGATCCCCAAATGTTTCCCAAACTATTCAAATCAAGAGTTATTCATGGTCCGTTTCGTTGGAATTAGTTCCTGTGCACAATGAGGAACCTAGCACACACGTTACGCAAACTTGTGCATCCCGCATGCTCCGAACTTTCGTGCTTCCGAACTTCCATTTTTCGAAGCCAAAATGATCCCCAATTGTTTCCCAAACTATTCAAAACAAGTGTTATTCATGGTCCGTTACGTTGGAATTAGTTCCTGTGCACAAGGAGGAACCCCGCACACAAGTTACGCAAACTTGTGCATCCCGCATGCTCCGAACTTTCGTGCTTCCGAACTGGCATTTTTTCGAAGCCAAAACGATCCCAAAATGTTTCCTAAACTATTCAAAACAAGAGTTATTCATGGTCCGTTTCGTTGGAATTAGTTCCTGTGCACAATGAGGAACCCCGCACACAAGTTACGCAAATTTGTGCATCCCGCATGCTCCGAACTTTCGTGCTTCCGAACTTGCATTTTTCGAGGCCAAAACGATCCCCAAATGTTTCCTAAACTATTCAACCCAAAAGTTTTTCATGGTCCGTTTCGTTCGAATTAGTTCTTGTGCACAATGAGGAACCCCGCACATAGGTTACGCAAACCTGTGCATCCCGCAAGCCCCGAACTTTCGAGCTTCCGAACTTCCATTTTTCAAACCCAAAACGATCCCCAAATGTTTCCCAAACTATTCAAAACAGGAGTTATTCATGGTCCGTTTCGTTGGAATTAGTTCCTGTGCACAAGGAGGAACCCCGCACACAAGTTACGCAAACTTGCGCATCCCGCATGCTCCGAAATTTCGTGCTTCCGAACTTGCATTTTTCGAATCCAAAACGATCCAAAAATGTTTCCCAAACTATTCAAAACAAGGGTTATTCATGGTCCGTTTCGTTCGAATTAGTTCCTGTGCACAATGAGGAACCCCGCACACAAGTTACGCAAACCTGTGCATCCCGCATGGTCCGAACTTTCGTGCTTCCGAACATGCTTTTTTCGAAGCCAAAACAATCTCCAAATATTTCCCAAACTATTCAAACCAAGTGTTATTCATGGTCCGTTTCGTTCGAATTAGTTCCTGTGCACAATGAGGAACCTCGCACACAACTTACGCAAATTTGTGCATCCCACATGCTCCGAACTTTCGTGCTTCCGAACATCCATTTTTCGAAGCCAAAACGATCCGCAAATGTTTCCCAAACTAATTAAAACAAGAGTTATTCATGGTCCGTTTCGTAGGAATTAGTTCCCGTGCACAATGAGGACCCAAGCACACAAGTTACGCAAACATGTGCATCCCACATGCTCCGAACATTCGTGTTTCCGAACTTGCATTTTTCGAAGGAAAAACGATCCCCAAATGTTTCCCAAACTATTCAAAACAAGAGTTATTAATGGTCCGTTTCGTTCGAATTAGTTCCTGTGCAGAATTAGGAACCCCGCACACAACTTACGCAAACTTGTGCATCCTTCAAGCTACGAACTTTCGAGCTTCCGAACTTCCATTTTTCGAAGCCAAAACGATCCCCAAATGTTTCCCAAACTATTCAAAACAGGAGTTATTCATGGTCCGTTTCGTTGGAATTAGTTCATGAGCACAGGTAGAAACCCCGCACACAAGTTACGCAAATTTGTGCATCCCACATGCTCCGAACTTTCGTGCTTCCGAACTTACATTTTTCGAAGCCAAAACGATCCCCAAATGTTTCCCAAACTATTCAAATCAAGAGTTATTCATGGTCCGTTTCGTTGGTATTATTTCCTGTGCACAATGAGGAACGGCGCACACAAGTTACGCAAATTTGTGCATCCCACATGCTCCGAACTTTCGTGCTTCCGAACTTACATTTTTCGAAGCCAAAACGATCCCCAAATGTTTCCCAAACTATTCAAATCAAGAGTTATTCATGGTCCGTTTCGCTGGAATTAGTTCCTGGGCACAATGGGGAACCCAGCACACACGTTACGCAAACTTGTGCATCCCACATGCTCCGAACATTCGTGCTTCCGAACTTGCATTTTTCGAAGCCAAAACGATTCCCAAATGTTTCCCAAACTATTCAAATCAAGAGTTATTCATGGTCCCTTTCGTTGGAATTAGTTCCTGTGTAGAATGAGGAATCTAGCACACACGCTACGCAAACTTGTGCATCCCGCATGCTCCGAACTTTCGTGCTTCCTAACTTCCATTTTTCGAAGCCAAAACGATCCCCAAATGTTTCCCAAACTATTCAAAACAAGAGTTATTCATGGTCCGTTTCATTGGGATTAGTTCCTGTGCACAAGGAGGAACCCCGCACACAAGATACGCAAACTTGTGCATCCCGCATGCTCCGAATTTTCGTGCTTCCGAACTTGCATTTTTCGAAGCCAAAACGATCCCCAAATGTTTCCCAAACTATTCAAGACAAGAGTTATTCATGGTCCGTTTCGTTGGTATTAGTTCCTGTGCACAATGAGGAACCGCGCGCATAACTTACGCAAATTTGTGCATCCCACATGCTCCGAACTTTCGTGCTTCCGAACTTACATTTTTTGAAGCCAAAACGATCCCCAAATTTTTTCCCAAACTATTCAAATGAAGAGTTATTCATGGTCCATTTCGTTGGAATTAGTTCCTCTGCACAATGAGGAACCCAGCACACACATTACGCAAACTTGTGCATCCCGCATGCTCCGAACTTTCGTGCTTTCGAACTTCCATTTTTCGAAGCCAAAACGATCCCCAAATGTTTCCTAAACTATTCAAAATAAGAGTTATTCATGGTCCGTTTCGTTGGAATTAGTTCCTCTGCACAAGGAGGAACCCCGCACACAAGTTACGCAAACTTGTGCATCCCGCATGCTCCGAACTTTCGTGCTTCCGAACTGGCATTTTTTCGAAGCCGAAACGATCCCCAAATGTTTCCCAAACTATTCAAAACCAGAGTTATTCAGGGTCAGTTTCGTTGGAATTAGTTCCTGTGCACAATGAGGAACCTCGCACACAACTTACGCAAATTTGTGCATCCCACATGCTCCGAACATTCGTGCTTCTTAATTTACATTTTTCGAATCCAAAACGATCCCGAAATGTTTCCCAAACTATTCAAAACAAGAGTTATTCATGGTCCGTTTCGTTGGAATTAGTTCGTGTGCACAATGAGGAACCAAGCACACAAGTTACGCAAACATGTGCATCCCACATGCTCCGAACATTCGTGCTTCCGAACTTGCATTTTTCGAAGGCAAAACGATCCCCAAATGTTTCCCAAACTATTCAAAACAAGAGTTATTCATGGTCCGTTTCGTTCGAATTAGTTCCTATGCACAATAAGGAACCCCGCACACAAGTTACGCAAACTTGGGCATCCCGCATGCTCCGAACTTTCGTGCTTCCGAACTTGCATTTTTCGAATCCAAAACGATCCACAAATGTTTCCCAAACTATTCAAAACAAGAGTTATTCATGGTCCGTTTCGTTCGAATTAGTTCCGGTGCACAATGAGGAACCCCGCACACAAGTTACGCAAACTTGTGCATCCCGCATGCTCCGAACTTTCGTGCTTCCGAACATGCTTTTTTCGAAGCCAAAACAATCTCCAAATATTTCCCAAACTATTCAAACCAAGTGTTATTCATGGTCCGTTTCGTTCGAATTAGTTCCTGTGCACAATGAGGAACCCCGCACACAAGTTACGCAAACTTGTGCATCCCGCATGCTCCGAACTGTCGTGCTTAGGAACATACATTTTTCGAAGCCAAAACGTTCCCCAAATGTTTCCCAAACTATTTAAAAGAAGAGTTATTCAAGGTCCGTTTCGTTGGAATTAGTTCCCGTGCACAATGAGGAACCAAGCACACAAGTTACGCAAACATGTGCATCCCACATGCTCCGAACATTCGTGCTTCCGAACTTGCATTTTTCGAAGGCAAAATGATCCCCAAATGTTTCCCAAACTATTCAAAACAAGAGTTATTCATGGTCCGTTTCGTTCGAATTAGTTCCTATGCACAATAAGGAACCCCGCACACAAGTTACGCAAACTTGTGCATCCCGCAAGCTACGAACTTTCGTGCTTCCGAACTTCCATTTTTCGAAGCCAAAACGATCCCCAAATGTTTCCCAAACTATTCAAAACAGGACTTATTCACGGTCCGTATCGTTGGAATTAGTTCATGAGCACAAGGAGAAACCCCGCACACAAGTTACGCAAACTTGTGCATCTCGCATGCTCCGAACTTTCGTACTTCCGAACTTGCATTTTTCGAAGCCAAAACGATCCCCAAATGTTTCCCAAACTATTCAAAACAAGAGTTATTCATGGTCCGTTTCGTTCGAATTAGTTCCTATGCACAATGAGGAACCCCGCACACAAGTTACGCAAACTTGTGCACCACGCATGCTCCGAACTTTCGTGCTTCCGAACATGCATTTTTAGAAGCCAAAACGATCTCCAAATGTTTCCCAAACTAATCAAACCAAGAGTTATTCATGGTCCGTTTCGTTCGAATTAGTTCCTGTGCACAATGAGGAACCTCGCACACAACTTACGCAAATTTGTGCATCCCACATGCTCCGAACTTTCGTGCTTCCGAACTAACATTTTTCGAAGCCAAAACGATCCCCAAAGGTTTCCCAAACTATTGAAAACAAGAGTTATTCGTGGTCCGTTTCGTTGGAATTAGTTCCTGTGCACAATGAGAAACCTCGCACACAACTTGCGCAAAATTTGTGCATTCCACATGCTCCGAACTTTCGTGCTTCCGAACTTACATTTTTCGTAGCCAAACCGATCCAGAAATGTTTCCCAAACTATTCAAATCAAGAGTTATTCATGGTCCGTTTCGTTGCAATTAGTTCCTGTGCACAATGAGGAACCCAGCCCACACGTTACGCAAACTTGTGCATCCCGCATGCTCCGAACATTCGTGCTTCCGAACTTGCATTTTTCGAAGGCAAAAGGAACCTCAAATGTTTCCCAAACTATGCAAAACAAGAATTATTCATGGTCCGTTTCGTTCGAATTAGTTCCTGTGCACAATGAGGAACCCCGCACACAAGTTACACAAACTTGTGCATCCCGCATGCTCCGAACTTTCGTGCTTCCGAACTTCCATTTTTCGAAGCCAAAACGATCCCCAAATGTTTCCCAAACTATTCAAAACAAGAGTTATTCATGGTCCGTTTCGTTGGAATTAGTTCCTGTGCACAATGAGGAACCCCGCACACAAGTTACGCAAATTTGTGCATCCCGCATGCTCCGAACTTTCGTGCTTCCGAACTTCCATTTTTCGAAGCCAAAACGATCCCCAAATGTTTCCCAAACTACTCAAAACAATAGTTATTCATGGTCCGTTTCGTTGGAATTAGTTCCTGTGCACAATGAGGAACCAAGCACACAAGTTACGGAAACATGTGCATCCCACATGCTCCGAACATTCGTGCTTCCGAACTTGCATTTTTCGAAGGCAAAACGATCCCCAAATGTTTCCCAAACTATTCAAAACAAGAGTTATTCATGGTCCGTTTCGTTGGAATTAGTTCCTGTGCACAATGAGGAACCCAGCACACACGTTACGCAAACTTGTGCATCCCGCTTCTCCGAACATTCGTGCTTCCGAACTTCCATTTTTCGAAGCCGAAACGATCCCCAAATGTTTCTCAAACTATTCAAAACAAGAGTTATTCATGGTCCGTTTCGTTGGAATTAGTTCCTGTGCACAATGAGGAACCCCGCACACAAGTTACGCAAACTTGTGCATCACGCATGCTCCGAACTTTCGTGCTTCCGAACTGGCATTTTTTCGAAGCCAAAACGATCCCCAAATGTTTCCCAAACTATTAAAAACAAGAGTTATTCATGGTCCGTTTCGTTGGAATTAGTTCCTGTGCACAATGAGAAACCTCGCACACAACTTACGCAAATTTGTGCATCCCACATGCTCCGAACTTTCGTGCTTCCGAACTTACATTTTTCGAAGCCAAAACGATCCCCAAATGTTTCCTAAACTATTCAAATCAAGAGTTATTCATGGTCCATTTCGTTGGAATTAGTTCCTGTGCACAATGAGGAACCCCGCACACAAGTTACGCAAACAAGTGCATCCCACATGCTCCGAACATTTGTGCTTCCGAACTTGCATTTTTCGAAGGCAAAATGATCCCCAAATGTTTCCCAAACTATTCAAAACAAGAGTTATTCATGGTCCGTTTCGTTGGAATTAGTTCCTGTGCACAATGAGGAACCAAGCACACAAGTTACGCAAACAAGTGCATCCCACATGCTCCGAACATTCGTGCTTCCGAACTTGCATTTTTCGAAGGCAAAATGATCCCCAAATGTTTCCCAAACTATTCAAAACAAGAGTTATTCATGGTCCGTTTCGTTCGAATTAGTTCCTGTGCACAATGAGGAACCTCGCACACAACTTACGCAAACTAGTGCATCCCACATGCTCCGAACTTTCGTGCTTCCGAACTTGCATTTTTCGAATCCAAAACGATCCACAAATGTTTCCCAAACTATTCAAAACAAGAGTTATTCATGGTCCGTTTCGTTCGAATTAGTTCCTATGCACAATGAGGAACCCCGCACACAAGTTACGCAAAATTGTGCATCACGCATGCTCCGAACTTTCGTGCATCCGAACATGCATTTTTCGACGCCAAAACGATCCCCAAATATTTCCCAAACTATTCAAAACAAGGGTTATTCAAGGTCCTTTTCGTTCGAATTAGTTCCTGTGCACAATGAGGAACCCCGCACACAAGTTACGCAAACTTGTGCATCACGTATGCTCCGAACTTTCGTGCATCCGAACATGCATTTTTCGAAGCCAAAACAATCCCCAAATATTTCCCAAACTATTTAAAACAAGGGTTATTCATGGTCCTTTTCGTTCGAATTAGTTCCTGTGCACAATGAGGAACCCCGCACACAAGTTACGCAAACTTGGGCATCCCGCAAGCTCCGAACTTTCGTGCTACCGAACTTGCATTTTTCGAAGCCAAAACGATCCCCAAATGTTTCCCAAACTATTCAAAGCAAGAGTTATTCATGGTCCGGTTCGTTGGTATTTGTTCCTGTGCACAATGAGGAACCGCGCACACAACTTACGCAAATTTGTGCATCCCACTTGCTCCGAACATTCGTGCTTCCGAACTTACATTTTTCGAAGCCAAAACGATCCAAAAATGTTTCCCAAAATATTCAAAACAGGAGTTATTCATGGTCCGTTTCGTTGGAATTATTTCCTGTGCACAATGGGAACCCCGCACACAAGTTACGCAAACTTGTGCATCCCACATGCTCCGAATATTCGTGCTTCCGAACTTGCATTTTTCGAAGCCAAAACGATCCCCAAATGTTTCCCAAACTATTCAAAACAAGAGTTATTCATGGTCCGTTTCGTTGGAATTAGTTCCTGTGCACAATGAGGAACCCCGCACACAAGTTACGCAAACTTGTGCATCCCGCATGCTCCGAACTTTCGTGCTTCCGAACTTCCATTTTTCGAAGCCAAAACGATCCCCAAATGTTTCCCAAACTATTCAAAACAAGAGTTATTCATGGTCCGTTTCGTTGGAATTAGTTCCTCTGCACAAGGAGGAACCCCGCACACAAGTTACGCAAACTTGTGCATCCTGCATGCTCCGAACATTCGTGCTTCCGAACTGGCATTTTTTCGAAGCCAAAACGATCCCCAAATGTTTCCCAAACTATTCAAAACAAGAGTTATTCATGGTCCGTTTCGTTGGAATTAGTTCCTGTGCACAATGAGGAACCCCGCACACAAGTTACGCAAACTTGTGCATCCCGCATGCTACGAACTTTCGTGCTCCTGAACTTACATTTTTCGAAGGCAAAACGATCCCCTAATGTTTCCCAAACAATTCAAAACAAGAGTTATTTATGGTCCATTTCATTCGAATTAGTTCCTGTGCACAATGAGGAACCCCGCACACAAGTTACGCAAATTTGTGCATCCCGCATGCTCCGAACTTTCGTGCTTCCGAACATACATTTTTCGAAGCCAAAACGATCCCCAAATGTTTTCCAAACTATTCAAAACAAGAGTTATTCATGGTCCATTTCGTTGGAATTAGATCATGTGCACAATGAGGAACCCAGCACACAAGTTACGCAAATTTGTGCATCCCGCATGCTCCGAACTTTCGTGCTTCCGAACTTGCATTTTTCAAAGCCAAAACGATCCCCAAATGTTTCCCAAACTATTCAAAACAAGAGTTATTCATGGTCCGTTTCGTTCGAATTAGTTCCTGTGCACAATGAGGAACCCCGCACACAAGTTACGCAAATTTGTGCATCCCGCATGCTCCGAACTTTCGTGCTTCCGAACTTGCATTTTTCGAAGCCAAAACGATCCCCAAATGTTTCCTAAACTATTCAACACAAAAGTTTTTCATGGTCCGTTTCGTTCGAATTAGTTCTTGTGCACAATGAGGAACCCCGCACATAGGTTACGCAAACCTGTGCATCCCGCAAGCCCCGAACTTTCGAGCTTCCGAACTTCCATTTTTCAAACCCAAAACGATCCCCAAATGTTTCCCAAACTATTCAAAACAGGAGTTATTCATGGTCCGTTTCGTTGGAATTAGTTCCTGTGCACAATGAGGAATCCGGCCCACACGTTACGCAAACTTGTGCATCCCACATGCTCCGAACTTTCGTGCTTCCGAACTTCCATTTTTCGAAGCCAAAATGATCCCCAAATATTTCCCAAACTATTCAAAACAAGAGTTACTCATGATCCGTTTCGTTGGAATTAGTTCCTCCGCACAAGGAGGAACCCCGCACACAAGTTACGCAAACTTGTGCATCCCGCATGCTCCGAACTTTCGTACTTCCGAACTGGCATTTTTTCGAAGCCAAAACGATCCCCAAATGTTTCCCAAACTAATCAAAACCAGAGTTATTCATGGTCCGTTTCGTTGGATTTTTGTTCCTGTGAACAATGAGCAACCGCGCACACAACTTACGAAAATTTGTGCATCCCACATGCTCCGAACTTTCGTGGTTCGGAACTTACATTTTTCGAAGCCAAAACGATCCCCAAATGTTTCCCGAACTATTCAAAACAATAGTTATTCATGGTCCGTTTCGTTGGAATTAGTTCCTGTGCACAATGAGGAACCAAGCACACAAGTTACGGAAACATGTGCATCCCACATGCTCCGAACATTCGTGCTTCCGAACATGCATTTTTCGAAGGCAAAACGATCCCCCAACGTTTCCCAAACTATTCAAATCAAGAGTTATTCATGGTCCGTTTCGTTGGAATTAGTTCCTCTGCACAAGGAGGAACCCCGCACACAAGTTACGCAAACTTGTGCATCCCGCATGCTCCGAACTTTCGTGCTTCCGAACTTGCATTTTTCGAAGCGAAAACGATCCCCAAATGTTTCCCAAACTATTCAAAACAAGAGTTATTCATGGTCCGTTTCGTTGGAATTAGTTCCTGTGCACAATGAGAAACCTCGCACACAACTTACGCAAATTTGTGCATCCCACATGCTCCGAACTTTGGTGCTTCTGAACTTACATTTTTCGAAGCCAAAAAGATCCCCAAATGTTTCCCAAACTATTCAAAACAAGAGTTATTCATGGTCCGTTTCGTTGGAATTAGTTCCTGTGCACAAGGAGGAACCCAGCACACAAGTTACGCAAACATGTGCATCCTGCATGCTCCGAACATTCGTGCTTCCGAACTTGCATTTTTCGAAGGCCAAACGATCCCCAAATGTTTTCCAAACTATTCAAACAAAGAGTTATTCATGGTCCGTTTCGTTCGAATTAGTTCTTGTGCAGAATAAGGAACCCCGCACACAAGTTACGCAAACTTGTGCATCCCGCATGCTCCGAACTTTCGTGCTTCCGAACATGCATTTTTCGAATCCAAAACGATCAACAAATGTTTCCAAATCTATTCAAAACAAGAGTTATTCATGGTCCATTTCGTTGGAATTAGTTCCTGTGCACAATGAGGAACCCCGCACACAAGTTACGCAAACTTGTGCGTCCCGCATGCTCTGAACTTTCTTGCTTCCGAACATCCAATTTTCGAAGCCAAAACGATCCCCGAATGTTTCCCAATCTATTCAAAACAAGAGTTATTCATGGTCCGTTTCGTTCGAATTAGTTCCTGTGCATAATGAGGAACCCGCACACAAGTTACGCAAACTTGTGCATCCCGCATGGTCCGAACTTTCGTGCTCCCGAACATACATCTTTCGAGGCCAAAACGATTCACAAATGTTTCCCAAAATATTCAAAACAAGAGTTCTTCATGGTCCGTTTCGTTGGTATTTGTTCCTGTGCACAATGAGGAATCGCGCACACAACTTACGCAAATTTGTGCATCCCACATGCTCCGAACTTTCGTGCTTCCGAACTTACATTTTTCGAACCCAAAACGATCCCCAAATGTTTCCCAAACTATTCAAAACAAGAGTTATTCATGGTCCGTTTTGTTCGAATTAGTTCTTGTGCACAATGAGGAACCCCGCACACAGGTTACACAAACCTGTGCATCCCGCAAGCCCCGAACTTTCGAGCTTCCGAACTTCCATTTTTCGAACCCAACACGATCCCCAAATGTTTCACAAACGATTCAAAACAAGAGTTATTCATGCTCCGTTTCGTTCGAATTAGTTCCTGTGCACAATGAGGAACCTCGCACACAACTTACGCAAATTTGTGCATCCCACATGCTCCGAACTTTCGGGCTTCTGAACTTACATTTTTCAAAGCCAAAACGATCTCCAAATGTTTCCCAAACTATTCAAAACAAGAGTTATTCATGGTCCGTTTCGTTGATATTAGTTGCTGTGCACAATGAGGAACCCCGCACACAAGTTACGCAAACTTGTGCATCCCGCATGCTCCGAACTTTCGTGCTTCCGAACTAGCATTTCTCGAAGCCAAAACGATCCCCAAGTGTTTCCCAAACTATTCAAGACAAGAGTTTTAGATTCTACGTTTCGGTTGAATTAGTTCCTGTGCACAATTAGGAACCCCGCACACAAGTTACGCAAACTTGTGCATCCCGCATGCTCCGAACTTTCGTGCTCCCGAACTTCCATTTTTCGAAGCCAAAATGATCTCCAAATATTTCCCAAACTATTCAAAACATGAGTTACTCATGGTCCGTTTCGTTCGAATTACTTCCTCGGCACAATGAGGAACCCCGCACACATGTTAAGCAAACTTGTGCATCCCGCATGCTCCGAACTTTCGTGCTTCCGAACTTCCATTTTTCGAAGCCAAAACGATCCCCAAATGTTTCCCAAACTATTCAAAACAAGAGTTATTCATGGTCCGTTTCGTTGGAATTAGTTCCTCTGCACAAGGAGGAACCCCGCACCCAAGTTACGCAAACTTGTGCATCCCGCATGCTCCGAACATTCGTGCTTCCGAACTGGCTTTTTTTCGAAGCCAAAAGGATCCCCAAATGTTTCCCAAACTATTCAAATCCAGAGTTATTCATGGTCCGTTACGTTGGAATTAGTTCCTGTGCACAATGAGGAACATCGCACCCAAGTTACGCAAATTTGTGCATCCCACATGCTCCGAACTTTCGTCGTTCTGAACTTACATTTTTTGAAGCCAAAACGATCCCCAAATGTTTCCCGAACTATTCAAAACAAGAGTTATTCTTGGTCCGTTTCGTTGGAATTAGTTCCTGTGCACAATGAGGAACCAGGCACACAAGTTACGCAAACATGTGCATCCCACATGCTCCGAACATTCGTGCTTCCGAACTTGCATTTTTCGAAGGCAAAACGATCCCCAAATGTTTTCCAAACTATTCAAAACAAGAGTTATTCATGGTCCGTTTCGTTGGAATTAGTTCCTGTGCACAATCAGGAACCCCGCACACAAGTTACGCAAACTTGTGCATCCCGCATGCTCCGAACTTTCGTGCTTCCGAACATGCATTTTTCGAAGCCGAAACGATCCCTAAATGTTTCCCAAACTATTGCAACCAAGCGTTATTCATGGTCCGTTTCGTTCGAATTAGTTCCTGTGCACAATGAGGAACCCCGCACACAAGTTACGCAAACTTGTGCATCACGCATGCTCCGAACTTTCGTGCTTCCGAACTGGCATTTTTCGAAGCCAAAACGATCCCCAAATGTTTCCCAAACTATTCAAAACAAGAGTTATTCATGGTCCGTTTCGTTGGAATTAGTTCCTGTGCACAATGAGGAACCAAGCACACAAGTTACGCAAACAAGTGCATCCCACATGCTCCGAACATTCGTGCTTCCGAACTTGCATTTTTCGAAGGCAAAACGATCCCCAAATGTTTCCCAAACTATTCAAAACAAAAGTTATTCATGGTCCGTTTCGTTCGAATTAGTTCTTGTGCACAATGAGGAACCCCGCACACAAGTTACGCAAACTTGTGCATCCCGCATGCTCCGAACTTTCGTGCTTCCGAACTTGCATTTTTCGAAGGCAAAACGATCCACAAATGTTTCCCAAACTATTCAAAACAAAAGTTATTCATGGTCCGTTTCGTTCGAATTAGTTCCTATGCACAATGAGGAACCCCGCACACAAGTTACGCAAACTTGTGCACCACGCATGCTCCGAACTTTCGTGCATCCGAACATGAATTTTTCGAAGCCAAAACGATCCCCAAATGTTTCCCAATCTATTCAAAACAAGAGTTATTCATGGTCCGTTTCGTTCGAACTAGTTCCTGTGCAGAATGAGGAACCCCGCACACAAGTTACGCAAACTTGTGCATCCCGCATGCTCCAAATTTTCGTGCTTCCGAACTTGCATTTTTCGAAGCCAAAACGATCCCCAAATGTTTCCCTAACTATTCAAAACAAGTGTTATTCATGGTCCGTTTCGTTGGTATTTGTTCCTGTGCACAATGAGGAACCGCGCCCACAACTTACGCAAAGTTGTGCATCCCACATGCTCCGAACTTTCGTGCTTTCGAACTTACATTTTTCGAAGCCTAAATCATCCCCAAATGTTTCCCAAACTATTCAAAACAAGAGTTATTCATGGTCTGTTTCGTTGGAATTAGTTCATTTACACAAGGAGAAACCCCGCACACAGGTTACGCAAACTTGTGCATCCCACATGCTCCGAACTTTCGTACCTCCGAACATTTATTTTTCGAACCCAAAATGATCTCCAAATGTTTCCCAAACTATTCAAAACAAGAGTTATTCTCTGATTTGTTGGAATTAGTTCATTTACACAAAGAGGAACCCAACACACAAGTTACGCAAACTTGTGCGTCCCGCATGCTCCGAACTTTCGTGCATCCGAACTTACATTTTTCGAAGCCAAAATGATCCCCAAATATTTTCCAAACTATTCAAAACCAGAGTTATTCATGGTCCGTTTCGTTGGAATTAGTTCCTGTGCACAATGAGGAACCTCGCACACAACTTACGCAAATTTGTGCATCCCACAAGCTCCGAACTTTCGTGCTTCTGAACTTACTTTTTTCGAAGCCAAAACGATCCCCAAATGTTTCCCAAACTATTCAAAACAAGAGTTATTCATGGTCCGTTTCGTTGGAATTACTTCCTGTGCACAATGAGGAACCAAGCACACAAGTTACGCAAACATGTGCATCCCACATGCTCCGAACATTCGTGCTTCCGAACTTGCATTTTTCGGGGGCAAAACGAACCTCAAATGTATCCCAAACTATTCAAAACAAGAGTTATTCATGGTCCGTTTCGTTCGAATTAGTTCCTGTGCACAATGAGGAACCCCGCACACAAGTTACGGAAACTTGTCCATCACGCATGCTCCGAACTTTCGTGCATCCGAACATGCATTTTTCGAAGCCAAAACGATCCCCAAATATTTCCAAACTATTCAAAACAAGAGTTATTCACGGTCCGTTTCGTTCGAATTATTTCCTGTGCACGATGAGGAACCCCGCACAAGTTACGCAAACTTGTGCATCCCGCATGCTCCGAACTTTCGTGCTTCCGAACATGCATTTTTCGAAGCCGAAACGATCCCTAAATGTTTCCCAAACTATTGCAACCAAGCGTTATTCATGGTCCGTTTCGTTGGAATTAGTTCCTGTGCACAATGAGAAACCTCGCACACAACTTACGCAAATTTGTGCATCCCACATGCTCCGAACTTTGGTGCTTCTGAACTTACATTTTTCGAAGCCAAAACGATCCCCAAATGTTTCCCAAACTATTCAAAATATGTGTTATTCATGGTCCGTTTCGTTGGAATTAGTTCCTGTGCACAATGAGGAACCAAGCACACAAGTTACGCAAACAAGTGCATCCCACATGCTCCGAACATTCGTGCTTCCGAACTTGCATTTTTCGAAGGCAAAACGATCCCCAAATGTTTCTCAAACTATTCAAACCAAGAGTTATTCATGGTCCGTTTCGTTCGAATTAGTTCTTGTGCACAATAAGCCCCGCACACAAGTTACGGAAACTTGTGCATCCTGCATGCTCCGAACTTTCGTGCTTCCGAACTTGCATTTTTCGAATCCAAAACGATCCACAAATGTTTCCCAAACTATTCAAAACAAGAGTTATTCATGGTCCGTTTCGTTGGAATTAGTTCCTGTGCAGAATGAGGAACCCCGCACACAAGTTAAGCAAACTTGTGTATCACGCATGCTCCGAACTTTCATGCTCCCGAACATACATTTTTCGAACCCAAAACGATCCCTAAATATTTCCCAAACTATTCAAAACAAGAGTTATTCATGGTCCGTTTCATTGGAATTAGTTCCTGTGCATAATGAGGAACCCCGCATAGAAGTTACGCAAACTTGTGCATCCCGCATGCTCTGAACTTTCGTGCTTCCGAACTTGCATTTTTCGAAGCCAAAACGATCCCCAAATGTTTCCCAAACTATTCAAAACAAGTGTTATTCATGGTCCGTTTGGTTGAAATTAGTTCCTGTGCACAATGAATTACCCCGCACACAATTTACGCAAACTTGTGCATCCCGCATGCTCCGAACTCTCGTGCTTCCGAACTTCTATTTTTCGAAGCAAAAACGATCCCCAAATGTTTCCCAAACTATTCAAAACAACAGTTATTCATGGTCCATTTCGTTATAATTAGTTCCTGTGCACAATGAGGAACCCCGCACACAAGTTACGCAAACTTGTGCATCCCGCATGCTCCGAACATTCGTGCTTCCGAATTTACATTTTTCGAAGCCAAAATGATCCCCATATGTTTCCCAAACTATTCAAAACAAGAGTTATTCATGGTCCGTTTCATTGGAATTAGTTCCTGTGCATAATGAGGAACCCCGCACACAAGTTAAGCAAACTTGTGTATCCCGCATGCTCCGAACTTTCATGCTCCCGAACATACATTTTTCGAAGCCAAAACGACCCCTAAATGTTACCCAAACTATTCAAAGCAAGAGTTATTCATGGTCCGTTTCGTTGGAATTAGTTCATGTGCACAATGAGGAACCTCGCACACAACTTACGCAAATTTGTGCATCCCACAAGCTCCGAACTTTCGTGCTTCTGAACTTACATTTTTCGAAGCCAAAACGATCCCCAAATGTTTCCCAAACTATTCAAAACAAGAGTTATTCATGGTCCGTTTCGTTGGAATTACTTCCTTTGCACAATGAGGAACCAAGCACACAAGTTACGAAAACATGTGCATCCCACATGCTCCGAACTTTCGTGCTTCCGAACTTGCATTTTTCGAAGGCAAAACGATCCCCAAATGTTTCCCAAACTATTCCAAACAAGAGTTATTCATGGTCCATTTCCTTGGAATTAGTTCCTGTGCACAATGGGAACCCCGCACACAAGTTACGCAAACCTGTGCATCCCGTATGCTCCGAACTTTCGTGCTTCCGAACTTCCAATTTTCGAAGCCAAAACGATCCCCAAATGTTTCCCAAACTATTCAAAACAATAGTTATTCATGGTCCGTTTCGTTCGAATTAGTTCCTGTGCACAATGAGGAACCCCGCACACAAGTTACGCAAACTTGTGCGTCCTGCATGCTCTGAACTTTGTGCTTCCGAACTTCCATTTTTCGAAGCCAAAACGATCCCCAAATGTTTCCCAAACTATTCCAAACAAGAGTTATTCGTGGTCCGTTTCGTTCGAATTAGTTCCTGTGCACAATGAGGAACCCCGCACACAAGTTTGGCAAACTTGTGCATCGCACATGCTCCGTACTTTCGTGCTTCCATTCTAGCATTTTTAGAAGCCAAAACGATCCCCAAATGTTTCCCAAACTATTCAAAACAAGAGTTATTCATGGTCCGTTTCGTTGGAATTAGTTCTTGTGCACAATGAGGAACCTCGCACACAAGTTACGCAAATTTGTGCATACCGCAAGCCCCGAACTTCGAGCTTCCGAACTTCCATTTTTCGAAGCCAAAACGATCCCCAAATGTTCCCAAACTATTCAAAACAAGAGTTATTCATGGTCCGTTTCGTTCGAATTAGTTCCTGTGCACAATGAGGAACCCCGCACACAAGTTACGCAAACTTGTGCTTCTCGCATGGTCCGAACCTTCGTGCATCCGAACATGCATTTTTCGAAGCCAAAACGATCCCTAAATATTTCCCAAACTATTCAAAACAAGAGTTATTCATGGTCCGTTTCGTTCGAATTAGTTCCTGTGCACAATGAGGAACCCCGCACACAAGTTACGCAAACTTGTGCATCCCGCATGCTCCGAACTTTCGTGCTTCCGAACTGGCATTTTTCGAAGCCAAAACGATCCCCAAATGTTTCCCAAACTATTCAAAACAAGAGTTATTCATGGTCCGTTTCGTTGGAATTAGTTCCTGTGCACAATGAGGAACCCCGCACACAAGTTACGCAAACTTGTGCATCCCGCATGCTCCGAACTTTCGTGCTTCAGAACTGGCATTGTTCGAAGCCAAAACGATCCCCAAATGTTTCCCAAACTATTCAAAACAAGAGTTATTCATGGTCCCTTTTGCTGGAATAAGTTCCTGTGCACAATGAAGAACCTCGCACACAACTTACGCAAAGTTGTGCATCCCACATGCTCCGAACATTCGTGCTTCCGAACTTGCATTTTTCGAAGGCAAAACGATCCCCAAATGTTTCCCAAACTATTCAAAACAGGACTTATTCATGGTCCGTTTCGTTCGAATTAGTTCCTGTGCACAATGAGGAACCCCGCACACAGGTTACACAAACCTGTGCATACCGCAAGCCCCGAACTTTCGAGCTTCCGAACTTCCATTTTTCAAACCCAAAACGATCCCCAAATGTTTCCCAAACTATTCAAACCAAGTGTTATTCATGGTCCGTTTCGTTCGAATTAGTTCCTGTGCACAATGAGGAACCCCGCACACAACTTACGCAAAGTTGTGCGTCCCGCAAGCTCCGAACTTTCGTGCATCCGAACTTCCATTTTTCGAAGCCAAAATGATCCCCAAATGTCTCCAAAACTATCCAAAACAAGAGTTATTCATGGTCCGTTTCGTTCGAATTAGTTCCTCTGGACAACGAGGAACCCCGTACACAAGATACGCAAACTTGTGCATCCCGCATGCTCCGAACTCTCGTGCTTCCGAACCTCCATTTTTCCAAGCCAAAACGATCCGAAAATTTTTCCCAAACTATTCAAAACAAGAGTTACTCATGGTCCGTTTCGTTCGAATTAGTTCCTGTGCACAATGAGTAACCCCGCACACAAGTTAAGAAAACTTGGGCATCCCGCATGCTCCGAACTTTCGTGCTTCCCAACTTCCATTTTCGAAGCCAAAACGATCCCCAAATGTTTCCCAAACTATTCAAAACAAGAGTTATTCATGGTCCGTTTCATTGGAATTAGTTCCTGTGCACAATGAGGAACCCCGCACACAAGTTTGGCAAACTTGTGCATCGCACATGCTCCGAACTTTCGTGGTCCCGAACTTAGATTTTTCGAAGCCAAAACGATCCCCAAAATTTTCCCAAATTGTACAAAACAAGAGTTATTCATGGTCCGTTTCGTTGGAATTAGTTCCTGTGCACAATGAGGAACCCAGCACACAAGTTACGCAAACTTGTGCATCCCGCATGCTCCGAACATTCGTGCTTCCGAACTTACATTTTTCGAAGCCAAAACGATCCCCAAATGTTTCCCAAACTATTCAAAACAAGAGTTATTCATGGTCCGTTTCGTTGGAATTAGTTCCTGTGCACAATGAGGAACCCCGCACACAAGTTACGCAAACTTGTGCATCCCGCATGCTCCGAACTTTCATGCTCCCGAACATACATTTTTCGAAGCCAAAACGATCCCTAAATATTTCCCCAACTATTCAAAACAAGAGTTATTCATGGTCCGTTTCCTTGGAATTAGTTCCTGTGCACACTGAGGAACCCCGCACACAACTTACGCAAACTTGTGCATCCCACATGCTCCGAACTTTGGTGCTTCTGAACTTACATTTTTCGAAGCCAAAACGATCCCCAAATGTTTCCCAAACTATTCGAAACAAGAGTTATTAATGGTCCATTTCGTGGGAATTAGTTCCTGTGCACAATGAGGAACCCCGCACACAAGTTACGCAAACCAGTGCATCCCACTTGCTCCGAACTTTCGTGCTTCCGAACTTGCATTTTGCGAAGCCAAAACGATCCCCAAATGTGTCCCAAACTATTCAAAACAAGAGTTATTCATTGTCCGTTTCGTTGGAATTAGTTCCTGTGCACAAGGAGGAACCCCGCACACAGGTTACGCAAACTTGTGCAACCCGCATGCTCCGAACTTTCGTGCTTCCGAACATACATTTTTCGAAGCCAAAACGATCCCCAAATGTTTCCCAAACTATTCAAAGCAAGAGTTATTCATGGTCCGTTTCGTTCGAATTAGTTGCTGTGCACAATGAGGAACCCCGCACAAGTTATGCAAACTTGTGCATCCCGCATGCTTCGAAATTTCGTGCTTCCGAACTTGCATTTTTCGAAGCCAAAACGATCCCCAAATATTTCCCAAACTATTCAAAACAAGAGTTATTCATGGTCCGTTTCGTTGGTATTATTTCCTGTGCACAATGAGGAACCGCGCACACAACTTACGCAAAGTTGTGCATCCCACATGCTCCGAACTTTCGTGCTTCCGAACTTACATTTTTCGAAGCCAAAACGATCCCCAAATGTTTCCCAAACTATTCAAAACAAGAGTTATTCATGGTCCTTTTCGTTGGAATTAGTTCCTGTGCACAATGAGGAACCCAGCACACACGGTACGCAAACTTGTGCATCCCACATGCTCCGAACATTGGGGCTTCTGAACTTCCATTTTTCGAAGGCAAAACGATCCCCAAATGTTTCCCAAACTATTCAAAACAAGAGTTATTCATGGTCCGTTTCGTTCGAATTAGTTCCTGTGCACAATGAGGAACCTCGCACACAACTTACGCAAAGTTGTGCATCCCACATGCTCCGAACATTCGTGCTTAGGAACATACATTTTTCGAAGCCAAAACGTTCCCCAAATGTTTCCCAAACTATTTAAAAGAAGAGTTATTCAAGGTCCGTTTCGTTGGAATTAGTTCCCGTGCACAATGAGGAACCAAGCACACAAGTTACGCAAACATGTGCATCCCACATGCTCCGAACATTCGTGCTTCCGAACTTGCATTTTTCGAAGGCAAAACGATCCCCAAATGTTTCCCAAACTATTCAAAACAAGAGTTATTCATGGTCCGTTTCGTTCGAATTAGTTCTTGTGCACAATAAGCCCCGCACACAAGTTACGGAAACTTGTGCATCCTGCATGCTCCGAACTTTCGTGCTTCCGAACTTGCATTTTTCGAATCCAAAACGATCCACAAATGTTTCCCAAACTATTCAAAACAAGAGTTATTCATGGTCCGTTTCGTTGGAATTTGTTCCTGTGCACAATGAGGAACCCCGCACGCAAGTTTCGCAAACTTGTGCATCACGCATGCTCCGAACTTTCGTGCATCCGAATATGCATTTTTCGAAGCCAAAACGATCCCCAAATGTTTCCCGAACTATTCAAAACAAGAGTTATTCATGGTCCGTTTCGTTCGAGTTAGTTCCTGTGCAGAATGACGAACCCCGCACACAAGTTACGCAAACTTGTGCATCCCGCATGCTCCGAGCTTTCGTGCTTCCTAACGTGCATTTTTCGAAGCCAAAACGATCCCCAAATGTTTCCCAAACTATTCAAAACAAGAGTTATTCATGGTCCGTTTCGTTGGAATTAGTTCTTGTGCACAATGAGGAACCTCGCACACAAGTTACGCAAATTTGTGCATCCCGCATGCTCCGAACATTCGTGCTTCCGAACTTACATCTTTCGAAGCCAAAACGATCCCCAAATGTTTCCCAAACTATTCAAAACAAGAGTTATTCATGGGCCGTTTCTTTGGAATTAGTTCCTGTGCACAAGGAGGAACCCAGCACACAAGTTATGCAAACTTGTGCATCCCGCATCCTCCGAACATTCGTGCTTCCAAACTTCCATTTTTCGAAGCCAAAACGATCCCCAAATGTTTCCCAAACTATTCAAAACAAGAGTTATTCATGGTCCGTTTTGTTCGAAATAGTTCCTGTGCACAATGAGGAACCCCGCACACAAGTTAAGCAAACTTGTGCATCCCGCATGCTCCGAACTTTCGTGCTTCCGAACTGGCAATTTTCGAACCCAAAACAATCCCGAAATGTTTCCCAAACTATTCAAAACCAGAGTTATTTATGGTCCGTTTCGTTGGAATAAGTTCCTGTGCACAATGAGGAACCTCGCACACAACTTACACAAATTTGTGCATCCCACAAGCTCCGAACTTTCGTGCTTCTGAACTTACATTTTTCGAAGCCAAAACGATCCCCAAATGTTTCCCAAACTATTCAGAACAAGAGTTATTCATGGTCCGTTTCGTTGGAATTACTTCCTTTGCACAATGAGGAACCAAGCACACAAGTTATGCAAACATGTGCATCCCACATGCTCCGAACATTCGTGCTTCCGAACTTGCATTTTTCGAAGGCAAAACGATCCCCAAATGTTTCCCAAACTATTCAAAACAAGAGTTATTCATGGTCCGTTTCGTTCGAATTAGTTCCTGTGCACAATGAGGAACCCCGCACACAAGTTTGGCAAACTTGTGCATCGCACATGCTCCGAACTTTCGTGGTCCCGAACTTAGATTTTTCGAAGCCAAAACGATCCCCAAATGTTCCCAAATTGTACAAAACAAGAGTTATTCATGGTCCGTTTCATTGGAATTAGTTCCTGTGCACAATGAGGAACCCCGCACACAAGTTACGCAAACTTGTGCATCCCGCATGCTCCGAACTTTCGTGCTTCCGAACTTGTATTTTTCGAACCCAAAACGATCCCCAAATGTTTCCCAAACTATTCAAAACAAGAGTTATTCATGGTCCGTTTGGATGGAATTAGTGCCTGTGCACAATGAATTACCCCGCACACAAATTACGCAAACTTGTGCATCCCGTATGCTCCGAACTTTCGTGCTTCCGAACCTCCATTTTTCGAAGCCAAAACGATCCCCAAATGTTTCCCAAACTATTCAAAACAAGAGTTATTCATGGTCCGTTTCGTTGGAATTAGTTCCTGTGCACAATGAGGAACCCCGCACACAAGTTACGCAAACTTGTGCATCCCACATGCTCCGAATATTCGTGCTTCCGAACTTGCATTTTTCGAAGCCAAAACGATCCCCAAATGTTACCCAA
Source organism: Melastoma dodecandrum (assembly GCA_029817715.1). NCBI lineage: Eukaryota > Viridiplantae > Streptophyta > Magnoliopsida > Myrtales > Melastomataceae > Melastoma > Melastoma dodecandrum. The sequence goes on from JARUPY010000237.1 coordinate 88,267, forward strand.
ACTATTCTAAACATGAGTTATTCATGGTCCGTTTCGTTCAAATTAGTTCCTGTGCACAAAGAGGAACCCCGGACACAAGTTACGCAAACTTGTGCATCCCGCATGCTCCGAACTTTCGTGCTTCTGAACTTCCATTTTTCGAAGACAAAACGATCCCCAAATGTTTCCCAAACTATTCAAGAGAAGTGTTATCGATGGTCCGTTTCGTTGGAATTACTTCATTTGCACAAGGAGGAACACCGCACACAAGTTACGCAAACTTATGCATCCCGCATACTCCGAACTTTCGTGCTATCGAACTTACATTTTTTGAAGCCAAAACGATCCCCAAATGTTTCCCAAACTTCCCAAAACAAAAGTTATTCACGATTCGTTTCGTTGGAATTAGTTCCTGTGCACAATGAGGAACCCCGCACCCAAGTTACGCAAAGTTGTGGATCCCGCATGCTCCGAACTTTCGTGCTTCCGAACATACATTTTTCGAAGCCAAAACGATCCCCAAATGTTTTCCAAACTATTCAAAACAAGAGTTATTCATGCTCCGTTCCGTTGGAATTAGTTCCTGTGCACAAGGAGGAACCCAGCACACAAGTTACGCAAACTTGTGCATCCCGCATCCTCCGAACATTCGTGCTTCCAAACTTCCATTTTTCGAAGCCAAAACGATCCCCAAATGTTTCCCAAACTATTCAAAACAAGAGTTATTCATGGTCCGTTTCGTTGGAAATAGTTCCTCTGCACAATGAGGAACCCCGCACACAAGTTACGCAAACTTGTGCATCCCGCATGCTCCGAACTTTCGTGCTTCCGAACTGGCATTTTTTCGAAGCCAAAACGATCCCCAAATGTTTCCCGAACTAATCAAAACCAGAGTTATTCATGGTCCGTTTCGTTGGAATTTTGTTCCTGTGCACAATGAGCAACCTCGCACCCAACATACGACAATTTGTGCATCCCACATGTTCCGAACTTTCGTGGTTTGGAACTTACATTTTTCGAAGCCAAAACGATCCCCAAATGTTTCCCGAACTATTCAAAACAAGAGTTATTCATGGTCCGTTTCGTTGGAATTAGTTCCTGTGCACAATGAGGAACCTCGCACACAACTTACGCAAATTTGTGCATCCCACATGCTCCGAACTTTGGTGCTTCTGAACTTACATTTTTCGAAGCCAAAACGATCCCCAAATGTTTCCCAAACTATTCATGGTCCGTTTCGTTGGAATTAGTTCCTGTGCACAATGAGGAACCAAGCACACAAGTTACGCAAACAAGTGCATCCCACATGCTCCGAACATTCGTGCTTCCGAACTTGCATTTTTCGAAGGCAAAACGATCCTCAAATGTTTCCAAAACTATTCAAAACAAGAGTTATTCATGGTCCGTTTCGTTCGAATTAGTTCTTGTGCACAATAAGGAACCCCGCACACAAGTTACGCAAACTTGTGCATCCCGCATGCTCCGAACTTTCGTGCTTCCGAACTTGCATTTTTCGAATCCAAAACGATCCACAAATGTTTCCCAAACTATTCAAAACAAGAGTTATTCATGGTCCGTTTCGTTCGAATTAGTTCCGGTGCACAATGAGGAACCCCGCACAGAAGTTACGCAAACTTGTGCATCCCGCATGCACCGAACTTTCGTGCTTCCGAACTTGCATTTTTCGAAGGCAAAACGATCCACAAATGTTTCCCAAACTATTCAAAACAAAAGTTATTCATGGTCCGTTTCGTTCGAATTAGTTCCTGTGCACAATGAGGAACCCCGCACACAAGTTACGCAAACTTGTGCATCCCGCATGCTCCGAACTTTCGTGCTTCCGAACTTCCATTTTTCGAAGCCAAAACGATCCCCAAATGTTTCCCAAACTATTCAAAACAAGAGTTACTCATGGTCCGTTTCGTTGGAAATAGTTCCTGTGCACAATGAGCAACCTCGCACCCAACATACGACAATTTGTGCATCCCACATGTTCCGAACTTTCGTGGTTTGGAACTTACATTTTTCGAAGCCAAAACGATCCCCAAATGTTTCCCGAACTATTCAAAACAAGAGTTATTCATGGTCCGTTTCGTTGGAATTAGTTCCTGTGCACAATGAGGAACCCTGCACACACGTTACGCAAACTTGTGCATCCCGCATGCTCCGAACATTCGTGCTTCCGAAATTCCATTTTTCGAAGCCAAAATGATCCCCAAATGTTTCCCAGACTATTCAAAACAAGAGTTATTCATGGTCCGTTTCGTTGGAATTAGTTCCTCTGCACAAGGAGGAACCCCGCACACAAGTTACGCAAACTTGTGTATCCCGCATGCTCCGAACTTGCGTGCTTCCGAACTGGCATTTTTTCGAAGCCAAAACGATCCCCAAATGTTTCCCAAACTATTCAAAACAAGAGTTATTCATGGTCCGTTTCTTTGGAATTAGTTCCTGTGCACAAGGAGGAACCCAGCACACAAGTTATGCAAACTTGTGCATCCTGCATGCTCCGAACATTCGTGCTTCCGAACTTCCATTTTTCGAAGCCAAAACGATCCCCAAATGTTTCCCATACTATTCAAAACAAGAGTTATTCATGGTCCATTTCGTTGGAATTAGTTCCTCTGCACAAGGAGGAACCCCGCACACAAGTTATGCAAACTTGTGCATCCCGCATGCTCCGAACTTTCGTGCTTCCGAACATGCATTTTTCGAAGCCAAAACGATCCCTAAATGTTTCCCAAACTATTCAAACCAAGAGTTATTCATGGTCCGTTTCGTTCGAATTAGTTCCTGTGTGCACAATGAGGAACCTCGCACACAATTTACGCAAATTTGTGCATCCCCCATGCTCCGAACTTTCATGCTTCCGAACTTACATTTTTTGAAGCCAAAACGATCCCCAAATGTTTCCCAAACTATTCAAAACAAGAGTTATTCATGGTCCGTTTCGTTGGAATTAGTTCCTGTGCACAATGAGGAACTAAGCACACAAGTTACGGAAACATGTGCATCCCACATGCTCCGAACATTCGTGCTTCCGAACTTGCATTTTTCGAAGGCAAAACGATCCCCCAACGTTTCCCAAACTATTCAAATCAAGAGTTATTCATGGTCCGTTTCGTTGGAATTAGTTCCTGTGCACAATGAGGAACCCAGCACACACGTTACGTAAACTTGTGCATCCCGCATGCTCCGAACATTCGTGCTTCCGAACTTCCATTTTTCGAAGCCAAAACGATCCCCAAATGTTTCCCAAACTATTCAAAACAAGAGTTATTCATGGTCCGTTTCGTTGGAATTAGTTCCTCTGCACAAGGAGGAACCCCGCACACAAGTTATGCAAACTTGTGCATCCCGCATGCTCCGAACTTTCGTGCTTCCGAACATGCATTTTTCGAAGCCAAAACGATCCCCAAATGTTTGCCAAACCATTCAAACCAAGAGTTATTCATGGTCCGTTTCGTTCGAATTAGTTCCTGTGTGCACAATGAGGAACCTCGCACACAACTTACGCAAATTTGTGCATCCCGCATGCTCCGAACTTTCGTGCTTCCGAACTTACATTTTTCGAAGCCAAAACGATCCCCAAATGTTTCCCAAACTATTCAAAACAAGAGTTATTCATGGTCCGTTTCGTTGGAATTAGTTCCTGTGCACAATGAGGAACCTCGCACACAACTTACGCAAATTTGTGCATCCGACATGCTCCGAACTTTGGGGCTTCTGAACTTACATTTTTCGAAGCCAAAACGATCCCCAAATGTTTCCCAAACTATTCAAAACAAGAGTTGTTCATGGTCCGTTTCGTTGGAATTAGTTCCTGTGCACAATGAGGAACCAAGCAAACAAGTTACGCAAACAAGTGCCTCCCACATGCTCCGAACATTCGTGCTTCCGAACTTGCATTTTTCGAAGGCAAAACGATCCACAAATGTTTCCCAAACTATTCAAAACAAGAGTTATTCATGGTCCGTTTCGTTGGAATTAGTTCCTGTGCACAATGAGGAACCCCGCACACAAGTTACGCAAACTTGTGCATCCCGCATGCTCCGAACTTTCGTGCTTCCGAACTTGCATTTTTCGAATCCAAAACGATCCACAAATGTTTCCCAAACTATTCAAAACAAGAGTTATTCATGGTCCGTTTCATTCAAATTAGTTCCGGTGCACAATGAGAACCCCGCACAGAAGTTATGCAAACTTGTGCATCCCGCATGCACCGAACTTTCGTGCTTCCGAACTTGCATTTTTCGAAGGCAAAACGATCCACAAATGTTTCCCAAACTATTCAAAACAAAAGTTATTCATGGTCCGTTTCGTTCGAATTAGTTCCTATGCACAATGAGGAACCCCGCACACAAGTTACGCAAACTTGTGCATCCCGCATGCTCCGAACTTTCGTGCTTCCGAACTTCCATTTTTCGAAGCCAAAATGATCCCCAAATATTTCCCAAACTATTCAAAACAAGAGTTACTCATGGTCCGTTTCGTTGGAATTAGTTCCTCTGCACAAGGAGGAACCCCGCACACAAGTTACGCAAACTTGTGCATCCCGCATGCTCCGAACTTTCGTGCTTCCGAACTGGCATTTTTTCGAAGCCAAAACGATCCCCAAATGTTTCCCGAACTAATCAAAACCAGAGTTATTCATGGTCCGTTTCGTTGGATTTTTGTTCCTGTGAACAATGAGCAACCGCGCACACAACTTACGAAAATTTGTGCATCCCACATGCTCCGAACTTTCGTGGTTCGGAACTTACATTTTTCGAAGCCAAAACGATCCCCAAATGTTTCCCGAACTATTCAAAACAACAGTTGTTCATGGTCCGTTTCGTTGGAATTAGTTCCTGTCCACAATGAGGAACCAAGCACACAAGTTACGGAAACTTGTGCATCCCACATGCTCCGAACATTCGTGCTTCCGAACTTGCATTTTTCGAAGGCAAAACGATCCCCAAATGTTTCCCAAACTATTCAAAACAAGAGTTATTCATGGTCCGTTTCGTTGGAATTAGTTCCTCTGCACAAGGAGGAACCCCGCACACAAGTTATGCAAACTTGTGCATCCCGCATGCTCCGAACTTTCGTGCTTCCGAACATGCATTTTTCGAAGCCAAAACGATCCCCAAATGTTTCCCAAACTATTAAAACCAAGAGTTATTCATGGTCCGTTTCGTTCGAATTAGTTCCTGTGTGCGCAATGAGGAACCTCGCACACAACTTACGCAAATTTGTGCATCCCCCATGCTCCGAACTTTCGTGCTTCCGATCTTACACTTTTCGAAGCCAAAACGATCCCCAAATGTTTCCCAAATTATTCAAAACAAGAGTTATTCATGGTCCGTTTCGTTGGAATTAGTTCCTGTGCACAATGAGGAACCTCGCACACAACTTACGCAAATTTGTGCATCCGACATGCTCCGAACTTTGGGGCTTCTGAACTTACATTTTTCGAAGCCAAAACGATCCCCAAATGTTTCCCAAACTATTCAAAACAAGAGTTGTTCATGGTCCGTTTCGTTGGAATTAGTTCCTGTGCACAATGAGGAACCAAGCAAACAAGTTACGCAAACAAGTGCCTCCCACATGCTCCGAACATTCGTGCTTCCGAACTTGCATTTTTCGAAGGCAAAACGATCCACAAATGTTTCCCAAACTATTCAAAACAAGAGTTATTCATGGTCCGTTTCGTTGGAATTAGTTCCTGTGCACAATGAGGAACCCCGCACACAAGTTACGCAAACTTGTGCATCCCGCATGCTCCGAACTTTCGTGCTTCCGAACTTGCATTTTTCGAAGCCAAAACGATCCCCAAATGTTTCCCAAACTATTCAAAACAAGAGTTATTCATGGTCCGTTTCGTTCGAATTAGTTCCGGTGCACAATGAGGAACCCCGCACAGAAGTTATGCAAACTTGTGCATCCCGCATGCACCGAACTTTCGTGCTTCCGAACTTGCATTTTTCGAAGGCAAAACGATCCACAAATGTTTCCCAAACTATTCAAAACAAAAGTTATTCATGGTCCGTTTCGTTCGAATTAGTTCCTATGCACAATGAGGAACCCCGCACACAAGTTACGCAAACTTGTGCATCCCGCATGCTCCGAACTTTCGTGCTTCCGAACTTCCATTTTTCGAAGCCAAAACGATCCCCAAATGTTTCCCAAACTATTCAAAACAAGAGTTACTCATGGTCCGTTTCGTTGGAATTTGTTCCTCTGCACAAGGAGGAACCCCGCACACAAGTTACGCAAACTTGTGCATCCCTCATGCTCCGAATTTTCGTGCTTCCGAACTGGCATTTTTTTCGAAGCCAAAACGATCCCCAAATGTTTCCCAAACTAATCAAAACCAGAGTTATTCATGGTCCGTTTCGTTGGAATTTTGTTCCTGTGCACAATGAGCAACCTCGCACCCAACTTACGCAAATTTGTGCATCCCACATGCTCCGAACCTTCGTGGTTCGGAACTTACATTTCTCGAAGCCAAAACGATCCCCAAATATTTCCCGAACTATTCAAAACAATAGTTATTCATGGTCCGTTTCGTTGGAATTAGTTCCTGTGCACAATGAGGAACCAAGCACACAAGTTACGGAAACATGTGCATCCCACATGCTCCGAACATTCGTGCTTCCGAACTTGCATTTTTCGAAGGCAAAACGATCCCCAAATGTTTCCCAAACTATTCAAAACAAGAGTTATTCATGGTCCGTTTCGTTGGAATTAGTTCCTGTGCACAATGAGGAACCCAGCACACACGTTACGCAAACTTGTGCATCCCGCATGCTCCGAACATTCGTGCTTCCGAACTTCCATTTTTCGAAGCCAAAACGATCCCCAAATGTTTCCCAAACTATTCAAAACAAGAGTTATTCATGGTCCGTTTCGTTGGAATTAGTTCCTCTGCACAAGGAGGAACCCCGCACACAAGTTACGCAAACTTGTGCATCCCGCATGCTCCGAACTTTCGTGCTTCCGAACATGCATTTTTCGAAGCCAAAACGATCCCCAAATGTTTCCCAAACTATTCAAACAAAGAGTTATTCATGGTCCGTTTCGTTCGAATTAGTTCCTGTGTGCACAATGAGGAACCTCGCACACAACTTACGCAAATTTGTGCATGCCCCATGCTCCGAACTTTCGTGCTTCGGAACTTACATTTTTTGAAGCCAAAACGATCCCCAAATGTTTCGCAAACTATTCAAAACAAGAGTTATTCATGGTCCGTTTCGTTGGAATTATTTCCTGTTCACAATGAGGAACCTCGCACACAACTTACGCAAATTTGTGCATCCCCAATGCTCCAAACTTTCCTGCTTCCGAACTTACATTTGTCGAAGCCAAAACGATCCCCAAATGTTTCCCAAACTATTCAAATCAAGAGTTATTCATGGTCCATTTCGTTGGAATTACTTCCTGTGCACAATGAGGAACCCCGCACACATGTTACGCAAACTTGTGCATCCCGCATGCTCCGAACTTTCGTGCTTCCGAGCTTCCATTTTTCGAAGCCAAAACGATCCCCAAATGTTTCCCAAACTATTCAAAACAAGAGTTATTCATGGTCCGTTTCGTTGGAATTAGTTCCTGTGCACAATGAGGAGCCCCGCACACAAGTTACGCAAACTTGTGCATCCCGCATGCTCCGTTCTTTCGTGCTTCCGAACTTGAATTTTCAAAGCCAAAACGATCCCCAAATGTTTCCCAAACTATTCAAAACAAGAGTTATTCATGGTCCGTTTCGTTGGAATTAGTTCCTGTGCACAATGAGGAACCTCGCACACAACTTACGCAAATTTGAGCATCCCACAAGCTCGAACTTTCGTGCTTCTGAACTTACTTTTTTCGAAGCCAAAACGATCCCCAAATGTTTCCCAAACTATTCAAAACAAGAGTTATTCATGGTCCGTTTCGTTGGAATTACTTCCTGTGCACAATGAGGAACCAAGCACACAAGTTACGCAAACATGTGCATCCCACATGCTCCGAACATTCGTGCTTCCGAACTTGCATTTTTCGAAGGCAAAACGATCCCCAAATGTTTCCCAAACTATTCAAAACAAGAGTCATTCATGTACCGTTCCGTTGGAATTAGTTCTTTTGCACAACGAGGAACCGGGCACACAAGTTACGGAAACTTGCGCATCCCGCCTGCTCCAAACTTTTGTGCTTCCGAACTGACATTTTTTTAAGCCAAAACGATCCCAAATGTTTCTGAAACAATTCAAAACAAAATTATTCGTGGTCAATTTCGTTGGAATTAGTTCCTGTGCACAATGAGGAACCTCGCACACAACTTACGCAAATTTGAGCATCCCACAAGCTCGAACTTTCGTGCTTCTGAACTTACTTTTTTCGAAGCCAAAACGATCCCCAAATGTTTCCCAAACTATTCAAAACAAGAGTTATTCATGGTCCGTTTCGTTGGAATTACTTCCTGTGCACAATGAGGAACCAAGCACACAAGTTACGCAAACATGTGCATCCCACATGCTCCGAACATTCGTGCTTCCGAACTTGCATTTTTCGAAGGCAAAACGATCCCCAAATGTTTCCCAAACTATTCAAAACAAGTGTTATTCATGGTCCGTTTCGTTCGAATTAGTTCCTGTGCACAATAAGGAACCCGGCACACAAGTTACGCAAACTTGTGCATCCCGCATGCTCCGAACTTTCGTGCTTCCGAACTTGCATTTTTCGAATCCAAAACGATCCACAAATGTTTCCCAAACTATTCAAATCAAGAGTTATTCTTGGTCCGTTTCGTTGGAATTAGTTCCTGTGCACAATGAGGAACCCAGCACACAACTTACGCAAACTTGTGCATCCCGCATGCTCCGAACTTTCGTGCCACCGAACATGCCTTTTCGGAAGCCAAAACGATCCCCAAATATTTGCCAAACTATTCAAACAAAGAGTTATTCATGGTCCGTTTCGTTGGAATTAGTTCCTGTGCACAATGAGGAACCTCGCACACAAGTTACGCAAATTTGTGCATCCCGCATGCTCCGAACTTTCGTGCTTCCGAACTTCCATTTTTCGAAGCCAAAACGATCCCCAAATGTTTCCCAAACTATTCAAAACAAGAGTTATTCATGGTCCGTTTCGTTGGAATTAGTTCCTGTGCACAATGAGGAACCTCGCACACAACTTACGCAAACATGTGCATCCCGCATGCTCCGAACTTTCGTGCTTCCGAACTTGCATTTTTCGAATCCAAAACGATCCACAAATGTTTCCCAAACTATTCAAATCAAGAGTTATTCTTGGTCCGTTTCGTTGGAATTAGTTCCTGTGCACAATGAGGAACCCAGCACACACGTTACGCAACCTTGTGCATCCCGCATGCTCCGAACATTCGTGCTTCCGAACTTGCATTTTTCGGGGGCAAAAGGAACCTCAAATGTATCCCAAACTATTCAAAACAAGAGTTATTCATGGTCCGTTTCGTTCGAATTAGTTCCTGTGCACAATGAGGAACCCCGCACACAAGTTACGCAAACTTGTGCATCCCGCATGCTCCGAACTTTCGTGCTTCCGAACTTGCATTTTTCGAATCCAAAACGATCCACAAATGTTTCCCAAACTATTCAAAACAAGAGTTATTCATGGTCCGTTTCGTTCGAATTAGTTCCTGTGCACAATGAGGAACCCCGCACACAAGTTACGGAAACTTGTGCATCCCGCATGCACTGTACTTTCGTGCTTCCGAACTTGCATTTTTCGATGGCAAAACGATCCACAAATGTTTCCCAAACTATTCGAAACAACAGTTATTCATGGTCCGTTTCGTTCGAATTAGTTCCTGTGCACAATGAGGAACCCCGCAAACAAGTTACGCAAACTTGTGCATCCCGTATGCTCCGAACATTTGTGTTTCCGAACTTACATTTTTCGAAGCCAAAACCATCCCCAAATGTTTTCCAAACTATTCAAAACAAGAGTTATTCATGGACCGTTTCGTTGGAATTAGTTCCTGTGCACAAGGAGGAACCCCGCACACAAGTTACGCAATCTTTTGCATTCCGCATGCTCCGAACATTCTGCTTCCGAAATTACATTTTTCAAAGCCAAAACGATCCAGAAATGTTTCCCAAACTATTCAAAACAAGACATATTCATGGTCCGTTTCGTGGGAATTAGTTCCAGTGCACAATGAGGAACCCCGCACACATGTTACGGAAACTTGTGCATCCCGCATGGTCCGAACTTTCGTGCTCCCGAACTTACATTTTTCGAAGCCAAAACCATCCCTAAATGTTTCCCCATCTATTCAAAACAAGAGTTATTCGTTGTCCATTTCGTTGGAATTAGTTCCAGTGCACAACGAGGAACCCCGTGCACAAGTTACGCAAACTAGTGCATCCCGCAAGCTCCGAACTTTCGTGCTTCCGTACTTACATTTTTCGAAGGCAAAACGATCCACAAATGTTTCCCAAACTATTCAAAACAAAAGTTATTCATGGTCCGTTTCGTTCGAATTAGTTCCTGTGCACAATGAGGAACCCCGCACACAAGTTACGCAAACTTGTGCATCCCGTATGCTCCGAACATTTGTGCTTCCGAACTTACATTTTTCGAAGCCAAAACCATCCCCAAATGTTTTCCAAGCTATTCAAAACAAGAGTTATTCATGGTCCGTTTCGTTGGAATTAGTTCCTTTGCACAAGGAGGAACCCCGAACACTAGTTACGCAATCTTTTGCATTCCGCATGCTCCGAACTTTCTGCTTCCGAAATTACATTTTTTAAAGCCAAAACGATCCAGAAATGTTTTCCAAACTATTCAAAACAAGACATATTCATGGTCCGTTTCGTGGGAATTAGTTCCAGTGCACAATGAGGAACCCCGCACACATGTTTCGGAAACTTGTGCATCCCGCATTGTCCGAACTTTCGTGCTTCCGAACTTACATTTTTCGAAGCCAAAACCATCCCTAAATGTTTCCCCATCTATTCAAAACAAGAGTTATTCGTTGTCCATTTCGTTGGAATTAGTTCCCGTGCACAACGAGGAACCCCGTGCACAAGTTACGCAAACTAGTGCATCCCGCAAGCTCCGAACTTTCGTGCTTCCGTACTTACATTTTTCGAAGCCAAAACGATCTCCAAATGTTTCCCAAACTATTCAAAACTAGAGTTATTCGTGGTCCCTTTCGTTGGAATTAGTTCCAGTGCACATCGAGGAACCCCGCACACACGTTACGCACACTTGTGCATCCCGCATCCTCCGAACTTTCGCGCTTCCGAAATTACATTTTCTGAAGCCAAAACGATCCCCAAATGTTTCCCAAACTATTCAAAACAAGAGTTATTCATGGTCCGTTCCGTTCGAATTAGTTCCTTTACAAAACGAGGAACCCCGCACACAAGTTACGCAAACTTGTGCATCCCGCACACAAGTTACACAAGTTACAAAACGAGGAACCCCGAACTTGCATTTTTCGAAACCAAAACGATCCCCAAATATTTCCCAAACTATTCCAAACAAGAGTTATTGATGGTCCGTTTCGTTGGAATTAGTTCCTGGGCACAATGAGGAACCCCGCACACAAGTTAAATGGGCCCGAATCTCGAATGATTAACTCTGGTTTTAAATAGTTTCACTGTCATATGGGATCATTTAGGCTTCGAAAAAAGTATGTTCGGAAGCGCAAAAGTTCGGAGCATGCGGGATGCACAAGTTTGCGTAAGATGCGCGCGCGGTTTTTCATTGTGCACATGAACTAATTCCAACGAAACGGACCCGAATCTCGAATGATTAACTCTTGTTTTGTATAGTTTGGGTGTCATTTGGGGATCATTTACGCTTCGAAAAATGTAAGTTCGGAAGCACGAAAGTTCGGAGCATGCGAGATGCACAAGTTTGCGTAACATGTGCGCGGGGTTTCTCATTGTGCACATGAACTAATTCCAACGAAACGGACCTGAATCTCGAATGATTAACTCTTGTTTTGAATAGTTTCAGTGTCATATGGGGATCATTTAGGCTTCGAAAAATGTAAGTTCAGAAGCATAAAAGTTCGGAGTATGCGGGATGCACAAGTTTGCATAACATGTGCGCGGGGTTTTTCATTGTGCACATGAACTAATTCCAACGTAGCGGACCCGAATCTCGAATGATTAACTCTTGTTTTGAATAGTTTCGGTGTCATATGGGGATCATTTAGGCTTCGAAAAAAGTACGTTTGAAAGCACAATAGTTCGGAGGCTGCGGGATGCACAAGATTGCGTAACATGTGCGCGGGGTTTCTCATTGCGCCCATGAACTGATTCCAATGTAACAGATCCGAATCTCGAATGATTAACTCTTGTTTTGAATAATTTGGGCGTCATTTGGGGATCATTTAGGCTTCGAAAAATGTAAGTTCGGAAGCACGAAAGTTCGGAGCATGCGAGATGCACAAGTTTGCGTAACATGTGCGCGGGGTTTCTCATTGCGCACATGAACTAATTCCATCGTGGCAGACCCTAATCTCGAATGATTAAATCTTTTTTTGAATAGTTTCGGTTTCATTTGGGGATCATTTAGGCTTCGAAAAATGTAAGTTCGGAAGCACGAAAGTTCGGAGCATGCGAGATGCACAAGTTTGCATAACTTGTGCGCGGGGTTTCTAATTGTGCAAATAAACTAATTCCAACAAAACGGACCCGAATCTCGAATGATTAACTCTAGTTTTGAATAGTTTCGGTGTCATTTGGGGATCATTTAGGCTTCGAAAAATGAAGGTTCGGAAGCACAAAAGTTCGGAGCATGCGGGAAGCACAAGTTTGCGTAACATGTGCGCGGGGTTTCTCATTGTGCACATGAACTAATTCCAACGTGGCGGACCGTAATCTCGAAGGATTAACACTTTTTTTTGAATTGTTTCGGTGTTATATGGGGATCATTTAGGCTTCGAAAAATGTATGTTCGAAAGCACAATAGTTCGGAGCCTGCGGGATGTACAAGTTTGCGTAACATGTGCGCGGGGTTTCTCATTGTGCCCATGAACTAATTCCAATGTAACTGACCCGAATCTCGAATGATTAACTCTTGTTTTGAATAATTTGGGTGTCATTTGGGGATCATTTAGGCTTCAAATAATGTAAGATCGGAAGCACGAAAGTTCGGAGCATGCGAGATGCACAAGTTTACGTAACATGTGCGCAGGGTTTCTCATTGTTCACATGAACTAATTCCAACGAAACGGACCCGAATCTGGAAGGATTAACTCTTGCTTTGCATAGTTTCGGTGTCATATGAGGATCATTTAGGCTTCGAAAAATGAATGTTCGGAAGCACAAAAGTTCGGAGCATGGCGGATGCACAAGTTTGCGTAACATGTGCGCGGGGTTTTTCATTGTGCACATGAACTAATTCCAACGAAACGGACCCGAATCTCGAATGATTAACTCTTGTTTTGAATAGTTTCGGTGTCGTATGGGGACCATTTAGGCTTCGAAAAATGTAAATTCGGAAGCACGAATGTTCGGAGCAAGCGAGATGCACAAGTTTGCGTAACATGTGCGCGGGGTTTCTCATTGTGCACATGAACTAATTCTAACGTGGTGGACCCGAATCTCGAATGATTAACTCCTTTTTTGAATAGTTTCGGTATCATATGGGGATCATTTAGGCTTCGAAAAATGTATGTTCGAAAGCACAATAGTTCGGAGCCTGCGGGATGCACAAGTTTGCGTAACATGTGCGCGAGGTTTCTCATTGTGCACATGAACTAATTCCAACGAAACGGACCCGAATCTCGAATGATTAACACTTGTTTTGAATAGTTTGGGTATCATTTGGGGATCATTTAGGCTTCGATAAAAGTAAGTTGGGAAGCACGAAAGTTCGGAGCATGCGAGATGCACAAGTTTGCGTAACATGGGCGCGAGGTTTCTCATTGTGCAGATGAACTAATTCCAACGAAACGGACCCGAATCTCGAATGATTAACTCTTGTTTAGAATAGTTTCGGTGTCATTTGGGGATCATTTAGGCTTCGAAAAATGTAGGTTCGGAAGCACAAAAGTTCGAAGCATGCGGGATGCACAAGTTTGCGTAACATGTGCGCGGGGATTCTCGTTGGGCACATGAACGAATTCCAACGTAACGGACCCGAATCTCGAATGATTAACTCTTGTTTTGAATAGTTTGGGTGTCATTTGGGGATCATTTAGGCTTCGAAAAATGTAAGTTCGGAAGCACGAAAGTTCGGAGCATGCGAGATGCACAAGTTTGCGTAACATGTGCGCGGGGTTTCTCATTGTGCACATGAACTAATTCCAACGTAGCAGACCCGAATCTCGAATGACTAACTCTTGTATTGAATAGTTTCGGTGTCATATGGGGATCATTTAGGCTTCGAAAAATGTATGTTCGGAAGCACAATAGTTCGGAGCCTGCGGGATGCACAAGTTTGCGTAACATGTGCGCGGGGTTTCTCATTGTGCACATGAACTAATTCCAACGAAACGGACCCGAATCTCGAATGATTAACACTTGTTTTGAATAGTTTGGGTGTCATTTGGGGATCATTTAGGCTTCGAAAAATGTAAGTTCGGAGGAACGAAAGCTCGGAGCATGCGAGATGAACACGTTTGCGTAACATGGGCGGGAGGTTTCTCATTGTGCATATGAACTAATTCCAACGAAATGGACCCGAATCTCGAATGATTAACTCTTGTTTTGAATAGTTTCGGTATCATATGGGGATCATTTAGGCTTCGAAAAATGTATGTTCGAAAGCACAATAGTTCGGAGCCTGCGGGATGCACAAGTTAGCGTAACATGTGCGCGGGGTTTCTCGTTGGGCACATGTACGAATTCCAATGTAACGGACCCGAATCTCGAATGATTAACTCTTCTTTTGGATAGTTTGGGTGTCATTTGGGGATCATTTAGGGTTCGAAAAATGTAAGCTCAGAAGCACGAAAGTTCGGAGCATGGAGTTGCACAAGTTTGCGTAACATGTGTGCGGGGTTTATCATTGTGCACATGAATTAATTCCAATGAAACGGACCCGAATCTCGAATGATTAACTCTTGTTTTGAATAGTTTCGGTGTCATATGGGGATCATTTAAGCTTCAAAAAATGTAAGATCATATTCCAAAAATTCGGAGCATGCGGGATGCACAAGTTTGCATAACATGTGCGCGGGGTTTTTCATTGTGCACATGAACTAATTCCAACGAAACAGACCCGAATCTGGAATGATTAACTCTTGTTTTGAATAGTTTGGTTGTCATTTGGGGATCATTTAGGCTTCGAAAAATGGAAGTCGAAAGCACGAATGTTCGGAGCATGCGAGATGCACAAGTTTGCGTAACATGTAGGCGGGGTTTCTGATTGTGCAAATGAACTAATTCCAACGAAACGGACCCGAATCTCGAATGATTAACCCTTGTTTTGAATAGTTTTGGTGTCATTCGGGGATCATTTAGGCTTCGAAAAATGTATGTTCGGAAGCACAAAAGTTGGGAGCATGCGGGATGGACATGTTTGCGTAACATGTGCGCGGGGTTTCTCCATGTGGACATGAACTAATTCCAACGAAACTGACCCGAATCTCGAATGAATATCTCTTGTTTTGAATAGTTTTGGTGTCATATGGGGCATTTAGGCTTCGAAAAATATATGTTCGGAAGCACAAAAGTTCGGAGCATGTGGGACGCACAAGTTTGCGTAACATGTGCGCGAGGTTTCTCATTGTGCAAATGAACTAATTCCAACGAAACGGACCCGAATCTCGAATGATTAACTCTTGTTTTGAATAGTTTCGGTGTCGTATGGGGACCATTTAGGCTTCGAAAAATGTAAATTCGGAAGCACGAATGTTCGGAGCAAGCGAGATGCACAAGTTTGCGTAACATGTGCGCGGGGTTTCTCATTGTGCACATGAACTAATTCTAACGTGGTGGACCCGAATCTCGAATGATTAACTCCTTTTTTGAATAGTTTCGGTATCATATGGGGATCATTTAGGCTTCGAAAAATGTATGTTCGAAAGCACAATAGTTCGGAGCCTGCGGGATGCACAAGTTTGCGTAACATGTGCGCGAGGTTTCTCATTGTGCACATGAACTAATTCCAACGAAACGGACCCGAATCTCGAATGATTAACACTTGTTTTGAATAGTTTGGGTATCATTTGGGGATCATTTAGGCTTCGATAAAAGTAAGTTGGGAAGCACGAATGTTCGGAGCATGCGAGATGAACACGTTTGCGTAACATGGGCGCGAGGTTTCTCATTGTGCATATGAACTAATTCCAACGAAATGGACCCGAATCTCGAATGATTAACTCTTGTTTTGAATAGTTTCGGTGTCTTTTGGAGATCATTTAGGCTTCGAAAAATGTAGGTTCGGAAGCACAAAAGTTCGGAGCCTGCGGGATGCACAAGTTAGCGTAACATGTGCGCGGGGTTTCTCGTTGGGCACATGTACGAATTCCAATGTAACGGACCCGAATCTCGGATGATTAACTCTTGTTTTGAATAGTTTGGGTGTCATTTGGGGATCATTTAGGCTTCGAAAAATGTAAGTTCGGAAGCACGATAGTTCGGAGCATGCGAGATGCACAAGTTTGCGTAACATGTGCGCGGGGTTTCTCATTGTGCGCATGAACTAATTCTAACGTGGCGGACCCGAATCTCGAATGATTAACTCCTTTCTTGAATAGTTTCGGTATCATATGGGGATCATTTAAGCTTCGAAAAATGTATGTTCGAAAGCACAATAGTTCGGAGCCTGCGTGATGCACAAGTTTGCGTAACATGTGCGCGGGGTTTCTCATTGTGCACATGAACTAATTCCAACGAAACGGACCCGAATCTCGAATGATTAACACTTGTTTTGAATAGTTTGGGTATCATTTGGGGATCATTTAGGCTTCGAAAAATGTAAGTTGGGAAGCACGAAATTTCGGAGCATGCGAGATGAACACGTTTGCGTAACATGGGCGGGAGGTTTCTCATTGTGCATATGAACTAATTCCAACGAAATGGACCCGAATCTCGAATGATTAACTCTTGTTTTGAATAGTTTCGGTGTCATTTGGGGATCATTTAGGCTTCGAAAAATGTAGGTTCGGAAGGACAAAATTTCGGAACCTGCGGGATGCACAAGTTAGCGTAACATGTGCGCGGTGTTTCTCGTTGGGCACATGTACGAATTCCAATGTAACGGACCCGAATCTCGAATGATTAACTCTTCTTTTGGATAGTTTGGGTGTCATTTGGGGATCATTTAGGGTTCGAAAAATGTAAGCTCAGAAGCACGAAAGTTCGGAGCATGGAGTTGCACAAGTTTGCGTAACATGTGTGCGGGGTTTATCATTGTGCACATGAATTAATTCCAATGAAACGGACCCGAATCTCGAATGATTAACTCTTGTTTTGAATAGTTTCGGTGTCATATGGGGATCATTTAAGCTTCAAAAAATGTAAGATCATATTCCAAAAATTCGGAGCATGCGGGATGCACAAGTTTGCATAACATGTGCGCGGGGTTTTTCATTGTGCACATGAACTAATTCCAACGAAACAGACCCGAATCTGGAATGATTAACTCTTGTTTTGAATAGTTTGGTTGTCATTTGGGGATCATTTAGGCTTCGAAAAATGGAAGTCGAAAGCACGAATGTTCGGAGCATGCGAGATGCACAAGTTTGCGTAACATGTAGGCGGGGTTTCTGATTGTGCATATGAACTAATTCTAACGTGGCAGACCCGAATCTCGAATGACTAACTCTTGTATTGAATAGTTTCGGTGTCATATGGGGATCATTTAGGCTTCAAAAAATCTATGTTCGGAAGCACAAAAGTTCGGAACATGCGGGATGCACAAGTTTGCGTAACATGTGCGCGGGGTTTCTCATTGTGCACATGAACTAATTCCAACGAAACGGACCCGAATCTCGAATGATTAACTCTTGTTTTGAATAGTTTGGGTGTCATTTGGGGATCATTTAGGCTTCGAAAAATGTAAGTTCGGAAGCACGAAAGTTCGGAGCATGCGAGATGCACAAGTTTGCGTAACATGGGCGCGGGTTTCTCATTGTGCATATGAACTATTTCCAACGAAAGGGACCCGAATCTCGAATGATTAACTCTTGCTTTGAATAGTTTCGGTGTCATTTGGGGATCATTTAGGCTTCGAAAAATGGAAGTCGAAAGCACGAATGTTCGGAGCATGCGAGATGCACAAGTTTGCGTAACATGTAGGCGGGGTTTCTGATTGTGCATATGAACTAATTCTAACGTGGCGGACCCGAATCTCGAATGGTTAACTCTTTTTTTGAATAGTTTCGGTATCATATGGGGATCATTTAGGTTTCAAAAAATGTTTGTTCGAAAGCGCAATAGTTCGGAGCCTGCGGGATGCACAAGTTTGCGTAACATGTGCGCGGGGTTCCTCATTGTGCACATGAACTAATTCCAACGAAATGGACCCGAATCTCGAATGATTAACTCTTGTTTTGAATAGTTTGGGCGTCATTTGGGGATCATTTAGGCTTCGAAAAATGTAAGTTCGGAAGCACGAAAGTTCGGAGCATACGAGATGAACAAGTTTGCGTAACATGGGCGCGAGGTTTCTCATTGTGCATATGAACTAATTCCAACGAAACGGACCCGAATCTCGATTGATTAACTCTTGTTTTGAATAGTTTCGGTGTCATTTGGGGATCATTTAGGCTTCGAAAAATGTAGGTTCGGAAGCACAAAAGTATGGCACATGTGGGATGCACAAGTTAGCGTAACATGTGCGCGGGGTTTCTCGTTGTGCACATGAACGAATTCCAACGTAACGGACCCGAATCTCGAATGATTAACTCTTGTTTTGAATAGTTATGGTGTCATTTGGGGATCATTTAGGCTTCGAAAAATGTAAGTTCGGAAGCACGAAAATTCGGAGCATGCGAGATGAACACGTTTGCGTAACTTGGGCGCGAGGTTTCTCATTGTGCATATGAACTAATTCCAACGAAACGGACCCGAATCTCGACTGATTAACTCTTGTTCTGAATAGTTTCGGTGTCATTTTGGGATCATTTAGGCTTCGAAAAATGTATGTTCGAAAGCACAATAGTTCGGAGCCTGCGGGATGCACAAGTTTGCGTAACATGTGCGCGGGATTTCTCATTGTGCAGATAAACTAATTCCAACGAAACGGACCCGAATCTCGAATGATTAACTCTTGTTTTGAATAGTTTGGGTTCATTTGGGGATCATTTAGGGTTGGAAAAATGTGCGCGGGGTTGTATGTTCGGAAGCACGAAAGTTCGGAGCATGCGAGATGCACAAGTTTCCGTAATTTGTGCGCGGGGTTGCTCATTGTGCACATAAACCAATTCCAACGTAGCGGACCCGAATCTCGAATGATTAACTCTCGTTTTGAATAGTTTGGGTGTCATTTGGGGATCATTTAGGCTTCGAAAATGTAAGTTCGGAAGCACGAAAGTTCGGAGCATGCGAGATGCACAAGTTTCCGTAATGTGTGCGCGGGGTTGCTCATTGAGCACGTGTACTAATTCCAACGAAACGGACCCGTATCTCGAATGATTAACTCTCGTTTTGAATAGTTTGGGTGTCATTTAGGGATCATTTAGGCTTCGAAAAAGTATTGTTCGGAAGCACGAAAGTTCGGAGCATGCGAGATGCACAAGTTTCCGTAATGTGTGCGCGGGGTTGCTCATTGTGCACATAAACCAATTCCAACGTAGCGGACCCGAATCTCGAATGATTAACTTTTGTATTGAATAGTTTCGGTGTCATATGGGGATCATTTAGGCTTTTAAAAATGTATGTTCGGAAGCACAAAAGTTCGGAGCATGCGGGATGCACAAGTTTGCGTAACATGTGCGCTGGGTTACTCATTGTGCACGTGTACTAATTCCAACGAAACGGACCCGAATCTCGATTGATTAACTCTCGTTTTGAATAGTTTGGGTGTCATTTAGGGATCATTTAGGCTTCGAAAATGTAAGTTCGGAAGCACGAAAGTTCGGAGCATGCGAGATGCACAAGTTTCCGTAACGTTTGCGCGGGGTTGCTCATTGTGCACATGAACTAATTCCAACGTAACGGACCCGAATCTCGAATGATTAACTCTTGTTTTGAATAGTTTGGGTGTCATTTGGGGATCATATAGACTTCGAAAAATGTAAGTTCAGAAGCACGAAAGTTCGGAGCATGCGAGATGCACAAGTTTGCGTAACATGTGCACGAGGTTTCTCATTGTGCACATGAACTAATTCCAACGTGACGAACCCGAATCTCGAATGATTAACTCTTGTTTTGAATAGTTTCGATGTCATATGGGGATAAATGTATGTTCGAAAGCAGAATAGTTCGGAGCCTGCGGGATGCACAAGTTTGCGTAACATGTGCGCGGGGATTCCCATTGTGCACATGAACTAATTCCAACGTAACGGACCCGAATCTCGAATGATTAACTCTTGTTTTGAATAGTTTGGGTGTCATTTGGGGATCATTTTGGCTTCAAAAAATGTAAAATCGGAAGCACGAAAGTTCGGAGCATGCCAGATGCACAAGTTTGCGTAACATGTGCGCGGTGTTTATCATTGTGCACATGAACTAATTCCAACGAAACGGACCCGAATCTCGAAAGATTAACTCTTGTTTTGAATAGTTTTGGTGTCGTATGGGGATCATTTAGGCTTCGAAAAATGTAAGTTCAGAATCACAAAAATTCGGAGCATGCGGGATGCACATGTTTGCGTAGCATGTGCGCGGGGTTTTTCATTGTGCACATGAACTAATTCCAACGAAACGGACCCGAATCTCGAATGATTAACTCTTGTTTTGAATAGTTTGGGTGTCATTTAGTGATCATTAGGCTTCGAAAAATGTAAGTTCGGAAGCACGAAATTTCAGAGCATGCGAGATGCACAAGCTTCTGTGAAATGTGCGCGGGGTTTCTCATTGTGTACATGAACTAATTCCAACGAAACAGACCCGAATCTCGAATCATTAACTCTTGTTTTGAATAGTTTTGGTGTCATTTGGGGATCATTTAGGCTTCGAAAAATGTAGGTTCGGAAGAAAAAAAGTTCGGAGCATGCGGGATGCACAAGTTTGCGTAACATGTGTGCGGGGTTTCTCGTTGTGCACATGAACGAATTCCAACGTAACGGACCCGAATCTCGAATGATTAACTCTTGTTTTGAATAGTTTGGGTGTCATTTGGGGATCATTTTGGCTTCCAAAAATGTAAGTTCGGAAGCACGAAAGTTCGGAGCATTCGGGATGCACAAGTTTGCGAAACATGTGCGCGGGGTTTATCATTGTGCACATGAACAAATTCCAACGAAACGGACCCGAATCTCGAATGATTAAATCTTGTTTTGAATAGTTTGTGTGTCATTTGGGGATCATTTAGGCTTTGAAAAATGAAGGTTCGGAAGCTCAAAAGTTCGGAGGTTGCGGGATGCACAAGTTTGAGTAAAATGTGGGCGGGGTTTCTCGCTGCGCGCATGAACTAATTCCAACGTAACGGACTCGAATCTCGAATGATTAACTCTAGTTTTGAATAGTTTCGGAGTCATTTGGGGATCATTTAGGCTTCGAAAAAAGTATGATCGGAAGCACAAAAGTTCGGAGCATGCGGGATGCACAAGTTTGCGTAACATGTGCGCGGGGTTTTTCATTGTGCACATGAACTAATTCCAACGAAACGGACCCGAATCTGGAATGATTATCTCTTGTTTTGAATAGTTTGCGTGTCATTTGGGGATCATTTAGGCTTCGAAAAATGTAAGTTCGGAAGCACGAAAGTTCGGAGCATGCGAGATGCACATGCTTGCTTAACATGTGCGGGGGGTTTCTCACTGTGCACATGAACTAATTCCAACATAACGGACCCGAATCTCGAATGATTAACTCTTGTTTTGAATAGTTTCGGTGTCATTTGGGGATCATTTAGGCTTCGAAAAATGTAAGTTCGGAAGCACAAAAGTTCGGAGCATGCGGGATGCACAAGTTTGCGTAACATGTGCGCGGGGTTTTTCATTGTGCACATGAACTAATTCCAACGAAACGGACCCGAATCTCGAATGATTAACTCTTGTTTTGAATAGTTTGGGTGTCATTTGGGGATCATTTAGGCTTCGAAAAATGTAAGTTCGGAAGCACGAAAGTTCGGAGCCTGCGGGATGCACAAGTTTGCCAAACATGTGCACGGGGTTTCTCATTGTGCTCCTGAACTAATTCCAACGAAACGGACCCGAATCTCGAATGATTAACTCCTGTTTTGAATAGTTTGGGTCTCAATTGGGGATCATTTCGGCTTCGAAAAATGTAAGTTCGGAGCATGCGAGATGCACAAGTTTGCGTAACATGTGCGCGGGGTTTATCATTGTGCACATCAACTAACTACAACGAAACGGACCCGAATCTCGAAAGATTAACTCTTGTTTTGAATAGTTTCGGTGTCATATGGGGATCATTTAGGCTTCGATAAATGTAAGTTCATAATCACAAAAATTCGGAGCATGCGGGATGCACAAGTTTGCGTAGCATGTGCGCGGGGTTTTTCACTGTGCACATGAACTAATTCCAACGAAACGGACCCGAATCTCGAATGATTAACTCTTCTTTTGAATAGTTTGGGTGTCATTTGGGGATTATTTAGGCTTCGAAAAATGTAAGTTCGGACGCACGAAATTTCAGAGCATGCGAGATGCACAAGTTTCTGTTACATGTGCGCGGGGTTTCTCATTGTGCACATGAACAAATTCCAACGAAACGGACCCGAATCTGGAATGATTAACTCTTGTTTTGAATAGTTTGGGTGTTATTTGGGGAATATTTAGGCTTCGAAAAATGTATGTTCGGAAGCATAAAAGTTCGTAGCATGCGAGATGCACAAGTTTGCGTAACATGTGCGCGGGGTTTCTCATTGTGCACATGAACTAATTCCAACGTGGCGGACCCGAATCTCGAATGATTAGCTCTTGTTTTGAATAGTTTGGGTGTCATTTGGGATCATTTAGGCTTCGAAAAATGTAAGTTCGGAAGCACGAAATTTCTGAGCATGCGAGATGCACAAGTTTCTGTAACATGTGCGCGGGGTTTCTCATTGTGCATATGAACTAATTCCAACGTAACGGACCCGAATCTCGAATGATTAACTCTTGTTTTGAATAGTTTGGGTGTCATTTGGGGATCATTTAGGCTTCGAAAAATGTAAGTTCGGAAGCACGAAAGTTCGGAGCATGCGAGATGCACAAGTTTGCGTAACTTGTGCGCGGGGTTTATCATTGTGCACATAAACTAATTCCAACGAAACGGACCCGAATCTCGAATGATTAACACTTGTTTTGAATAGTTTGGGTGTCATTTGGGGATCATTTAGGCTTCGAAAAATGTAAGTTCGGAAGCACGAAAGTTCGGAGCATGCGAGATGCACAAGTTTGCCTCACATGTGCGCGGGGTTTCTCATTGTGCACATGAACTAATTCCAACGAAACGGATCCGAATCTCGAATGATTAACACCTGTTTTGAATACTCTAGGTGTCATTTGGGGATCATTTAGACTTCGAAAAATGTAAGTTTCGAAGCACAAAAGTTCGGAGCATGCGGGATGCACAACTTTGCGTAAGTTGTGCGCGGGGTTTCTCATTGTGCACATGAACTAATTCCAACGTGGTGGACCCGAATCTCGAATGATTAACTCTTGTTTTGAATAGTTTCGGTGTCATATGGGGATCATTTAGGCTTCGAAAAATGTATGTTTGAAAGCACAATATTTCGGAGCCTGCGGGATGCACAAGTTTGCGTAACATGTGCGCGGGGTTTCTCATTGGGCACATGAACTAATTCCAACGAAACGGACCCGAATCTCGAATGATTAACGCTTGTTTTGAATAGTTTCGGTGGCATATGGGGATCATTTAGGCTTCGAAAAATGAATGTTCGGAAGCACGAAAGTTCGGAGCATGTGAGATGCACCAGTTTGCATAGCATGTGCGCGGTGTCTCTCAGTGTGTACATGAACTAATTCCAACGTAACGGACCCGAATCTCGAATGATTAGCTCTTTTTTTGAATAGTTTGGGCGTCATTTGGGGATCATTTAGGCTTCGAAAAGTAGAAGTACGGAAGCACCAAAGTTCGGAGCAGGCGAGATGCACAGGTTTGCGTAACATGTGCGCGGGGTTTCTCGTTGGGCACATGATCTAATTCCAACGAAACGGACCCGAATCTCGAATGATTAACTCTTGTTTTGAATAGTTTCGGTGTCATATGGAGATCATTTAGGCTTCGAAAAATGTAAGTTCGGAGGCACAAAAGTTCGGAGCTTGCGGGATGCACAAGTTTGCGTAACATGTGCGCGGGGTATTTCATTGTGCACATGAACTAATTCCAACGAAACGGACCCGAATCTCGAATGATTAACTCCTGTTTTGAATAGTTTGGGTCTCAATTGGGGATCATTTCGGCTTCGAAAAATGTAAGTTCAGATGCACAAAAGTTCGGAGCATGCGGGATGCACAAGTTTGCGTAACATGTGCGCGGGGTTTTTCATTGTGCACATGAACAAATTCCAACGAAACGGACCCGAATCTGGAATGATTAACTCTTGTTTTGAATAGTTTGGGTGTTATTTGGGGAATATTTAGGCTTCGAAAAATGTATGTTCGGAAGCATAAAAGTTCGTAGCATGCGAGATGCACAAGTTTGCGTAACATGTGCGCGGGGTTTCTCATTGTGCACATGAACTAATTCCAACGTGGCGGACCCGAATCTCGAATGATTAGCTCTTGTTTTGAATAGTTTGGGTGTCATTTGGGATCATTTAGGCTTCGAAAAATGTAAGTTCGGAAGCACGAAATTTCTGAGCATGCGAGATGCACAAGTTTCTGTAACATGTGCGCGGGGTTTCTCATTGTGCACATGAACTAATTCCAACGAAACGGACCCGAATCTCGAATGATTAACTCTTGTTTTGAATAGTTTGGGTGTCATTTGGGGATCATTTAGGCTTCGAAAAATGTAAGTTCGGAAGCACGAAAGTTCGGAGCATGCGAGATCCACAAGTTCGCGTAACATGTGCGCTGGGTTTATCATTGTGCACATAAACTAATTCTAACGAAACGGACCCGAATTTCGAATGATTAACTCTTGTTTTGAATAGTTTGGGTGTCATTTGGGGATCATTTAGGCTTCGAAAAATGTAAGTTCGGAAGCACGAAAGTTCGGAGCATGCGAGATGCACAAGTTTGCGTAACATGTGCGCGGGGTTTCTCATTGTGCACATGAACTAATTCCAACGAAACGGACCCGAATCTCGAATGATTAACACCTGTTTTGAATACTCTAGGTGTCATTTGGGGATCATTTAGACTTCGAAAAATGTAAGTTTCGAAGCACAAAAGTTCGGAGCATGCGGGATGCACAACTTTGCGTAAGTTGTGCACATGAACTAATTCCAACGTGGTGGACCCGAATCTCGAATGATTAACTCTTGTTTTGAATAGTTTCGGTGTCATATGGGGATCATTTAGGCTTCGAAAAATGTATGTTTGAAAGCACAATATTTCGGAGCCTGCGGGATGCACAGGTTTGCATAACAAGTGCGCGGTGTCTTTCATTGTGCACATGAACTAATTCCAACGTAACAGACCCGAATCTCGAATGATTAACTCTTGTTCTGAATAGTTTGGGTCTCATTTGGGATCATTTAGGCATCGAAAAATAGAAGTACGGAAGCACAAAAGTTCGGAGCATGCGAGATGCACAGGTTTGCATAACATGTGCGCGGTGTCTCTCATTAGGCACATGAACGAATTCCAACGTAACGGACCCGAATCTTGAATGATTAACACTTGTTTTGAATAGTTTCTGTGACATATGGGGATCATTTAGGCTTCGAAAAATGTAAGTTCGGAAGCACAAAAGTTCCGACCATGCGGGATGCTCCAGTTTGCGTAACACGTGCGCGGGGTATTTCATTGTGCACATGAACTAATTCCAACGAAACGGACCCGAATCTCGAATGATTAACTCCCGTTTTGAATAGTTTGGGTGTCATTTGGGGATCATTTAGGCTTCGAAAAATGTAAGTTCGGATGCACGAAAGTTCGGAGCATGCGAGATGCACAAGTTTGCGTAACTTGTGCACGGGGTTTCTCATTGTGCACATGAACTAATTCCAACGAAACGGACCCGAATCTCGAATGATTAGCTCGTGTTTTGAATAGTTTGGGTGTCATTTGGGGATCATTTAGGCTTCGCAAAATAGAAGTACGGAAGCACCAAAGTTCGGAGCATGCGAGATGCACAAGTTTGCGTAACATGGGCGCGAGGTTTCTCATCGTGCATATGAACTAATTCAAACGAAACGGACCCGAATCTCGAATGATTAACTCCTGTTTTGAATAGTTTCGGTGTCATATGGGGATCATTTTGGCTTCGTAAAATGTAAGTTCGGAAGCACAAAAGTTCGGAGCATGGGAATGCCCAAGTTTGCGTAACATGTACGCGGGGTTTCTCATTGTGATGAACTAATTCCAACGAAACAGACCCGAATTTCGAATGATTAACTCTTGTTCCGAATAGTTCGAGTGTCATTTGGGGATCATTTAGGCTTCGAAAAATGTAAGTTCGGAAGCACGAAAGTTCGGAGCATGGGAGATGCACAAGTTTGCGTAACATGTGCGCGGGGTTTATCATTGTGCACATGAACAAATTCCAACGAAACGGACCCGAATCTCGAATGACAAACTCTTATTTTGAATAGTTTGGGTGTCATTTGGGGATCATTTAGGCTTCGAAAAATGTAAGTTCGGAAGCACGAAATTTCGGAGCATGCGACATGAACAAGTTTCTGTAACATGTGCGCGGGGTTTCTCATTGTGCACATGAACTAATTCCAACGTAACGGACCCGAATCTCGAATGATTAACTCTTGTTTTGAATAGTTTCGGTGTCATATGGGGATCATTTGGGCTTCGAAAAATGTAAGTTCGGAAGCACAAACGTTAGGAGCATGGGAATGCACAAGTTTGCGTAACATGTGCGCGGGGTTTCTCATTGTGCACATGAACTAATTCCAACGGAGCAGACCCGAATCTCGATTGATTAACTCTTGTTTTGAATAGTTTGGCTGTCATTTGGAGATCATTTAGGCTTCGAAAAATGGAAGTTCGGAAGCACAAAAGTTCGGAGCATGCGAGATGCACAGGTTTGCGTAACATGTGCGCGGGGTTTCTCATTGGGCACATGAACTAATTCCAACGAAACGGACCCGAATCTCGAATGATTAACTCTTGTTTTGAATAGTTTGGGTGTCATTTGGGGATCATTTAGGCTTCGAAAAATAGAAGTACGGAAGCACAAAAGTTCGGAGCATGCGAGATACACAGGTTTACGTAACATGTGCGCGGGGTTTCTCATTGTTCACATGAACAAATTCCAACGAAACAGACCCGAATCTCGAATGATTAACTCTTGTTTTGAATAGTTTCGATGTCATATGGGGATCATTTAGGCTTCGAAAAATGTAAGTTCAGATGCACAAAAGTTCGGAGCATGCGGGATGCACACGTTTGCGTAACATGTGCGCGGGGTTTTTCGTTGTGCACATGAACTAATTCCAACGAAACGGACCCGAATCTGGAATGATTAACTCTTGCTTTGCATAGTTTGGGTGTCATTTGGGGATCATTTAGGCTTCGAAAAATGTATGTTCGGAAGCACGAATGTTCGGAGCATGCGAGATGCACAGGTTTGCGTAACATGTGCGCGGGGTTTCTCATTGTGCACATGAACTAATTCCAACGAAACGGACCCGAATCACGAATGATTAACTCTTGTTTTGAATAGTTTCGGTGTCATATGGGGATCATTTAGGCTTCGAAAAATATATGTTCGAAAGCACAAAATTTCGAAGCCTGCGGGATGCACAAGTTTGCCAAACATGTGCACGGGGTTTCTCATTGTGCTCCTGAACTAATTCCAACGAAACGGACCCGAATCTCGAATGATTAACTCCTGTTTTGAATAGTTTGGGTCTCAATTGGGGATCATTTCGGCTTCGAAAAATGTAAGTTCGGAAGCACGAAAGTTCGGAGCATGCGAGATGCACAAGTTTGCTTAACATGGGTGCGAGGTTTCTCATTGTGCATATGAACTAATTCCAAAGAAACGGACCCGAATCTAGAATGATTAACTCTTGTTTTGAATAGTTTTGGTGTCATTTGGGGATCATTTAGGCTTCGAAAAATGTAGGTTCAGAATCACAAAAATTCGGAGCATGCCGGACGCACAAGTTTGCATATCATGTGCGTGGGGTTTTTCATTTTGCACATGAACTAATTCCAACGTGGCGGACCCGAATCTCGAATGATTAGCTCTTGTTTTGAATAGTTTGGGTGTCATTTGGGATCATTTAGGCTTCGAAAAATGTAAGTTCGGAAGCACGAAATTTCTGAGCATGCGAGATGCACAAGTTTCTGTAACATGTGCGCGGGGTTTCTCATTGTGCATATGAACTAATTCCAACGTAACGGACCCGAATCTCGAATGATTAACTCTTGTTGTGAATAGTTTGGGTGTCATTGCGGTATCATTTATAGTTCGAAAAATGTAAGTACCGAAGCACGAAAGTTCGGAGCATGCGGGATGCACAAGTATGCGTAAGTGGTGCGCGGGGTTCCAACGTAACGGACCCGAATCTGGAATGATTAAATCTTGTTTTGTATAGTTTGGGTGTCATTTGGGGATCATTTAGGCTTCGAAAAATGTAAGTTCGGAAGCACGAAAGTTCGGAGCATGCGAGATGCACAGGTTTGCATAACATGTGCGCGGTGTCTTTCATTGTGCACATGAACTAATTCCAACGTAACAGACCCGAATCTCGAATGATTAACTCTTGTTCTGAATAGTTTGGGTCTCATTTGGGATCATTTAGGCATCGAAAAATAGAAGTACGGAAGCACAAAAGTTCGGAGCATGCGAGATGCACAGGTTTGCGTAACATGTGCGCGGGGTTTCTCATTGGGAACATGAACTAATTCCAACGAAATGGACCCGAATCTCGAATGATTAACTGTTGTTTTGAATAGTTTCGATGTCATATGGGGATCATTTAGGCTTCGAAAAATGTAAGTTCGGAAGCACAAAAGTTCGAAGCATGCGGGATGCACAAGTTTGCGTAACATGTGCGCGGGGTATTTCATTATGCACATGAACTAATTCCAACGTAACGGACCCGAATCTGGAATGATTAACTCTTGTTTTGAATAGTTTGGGTGACATTTGGGGATCATTTAGGCTTCGAAAAATGTAAGTTCGGAGGCACGAAATTTCAGAGCATGCGAGATGCACAAGTTTCTGTAACATGTGCGCGGGGTTTCTCATTGTGCACATGAACTAATTCCAACGTAACGGACCCGAATCTCGAATGATTAACTCTTTTTTTGATTAGTTTCGGTGTCATATAGGGATCATTTAGGCTTCGAAAAATGTAAGTTCGAAAGCACAAAAGTTCGGAGCATGGGAATGCACAAGTTTGCGTAACATGTGCGTGGGGTTTCTCAATGTGCACATGAACTAATTCCAACGTGGCGGACCCGCATCTCGAATGATTAACTCTTGTTTTGAATAGTTTCGGTGTCATATGGGGATCATTTAGGCTTCGAAAAATGTATGTTCGAAAGCACAATATTTCGAAGCCTGCGGGATGCACAAGTTTGCGTAACATGTGCACGGGGTTTCTCATTGGGCACATGAACTAATTCCAACGAAACGGACCCGAATCTCGAATGATTAACTCTAGTTTTGAATAGTTTCTGTGTCATATGGGATCATTTAGGCTTCGAAAAATTTAAGTTCGGAAGCACAAAAGTTCGGAGCATGCGGGATGCACAAGTTGGCGTAACATGGGCGCGAGGTTTCTCATTGTGCATATGAACTAATTCCAACGAAACGGACCCGAATCTCGAATGATTAACTCTTGTTTTGAATAGTTTCGGTGTCATATGAGGATCATTTGGGCTTCGAAAAATGTAAGTTCGGAAGCACAAAAGTTCGGAGCATGGGAATGCACAAGTTTGCGTAACATGTGCGCGGGGTTTCTCATTGTGCACAGGAACTAATTCCAACGTGGCGGACCCGAATCTCGAATGATTAACTCTTGTTTTGAATAGTTTCGGTGTCATATGGGGATCATTTAGGCTTCGAAAAATGTATGTTCGAAAGCACAATATTTCGAAGCCTGCGGGATGCACAAGTTTGCGTAACATGTGCACGGGGTTTCTCATTGTGCATATGAACTAATTCCAACGAAACGGACCCGAATCTCGAATGATTAACTCTTGTTTTGAATAGTTTCGGTGTCATATGAGGATCATTTGGGCTTCGAAAAATGTAAGTTCGGAAGCACGAAAGTTCGGAGCATGCGAGATGCACAGGTTTGCATAATATGTACGCGGTGTCTCTCATTGTGTACATGAACTAATTCCAACGTAACGGACCCGAATCTCGAATGATTAACAGTCGTGTTGAATAGTTTGGGCGTCATTTGGGGATCATTTAGGCTTCGAAAAATAGAAGTACGGAAGCACAAAAGTTCGGAGCAGGCGAGATGCACAGGTTTGCGTAACATGTGCGCGGGGATTCTCGTTGGGCACATGAACTAATTCCAACGAAACGGGCCCGAATCTCGAATGATTAACTCTTATTTTGAATAGTTTCGGTGTCATATAGAGATCATTTAGGCTTCGAAAAATGTAAGTTCGGAAGCACAAAAGTTCGGAGCTTGCGGGATGCACAATTTTGCGTAACATGTGCGCGGGGTATTTCATTGTGCACATGAACTAATTCCAACGAAACGGACCCGAATCTCGAATGATTAACTCCTGTTTTGAATAGTTTGGGTGTCAATTGGGGATCATTTAGGCTTAGAAAAATGTAAGTTCAGATGCACAAAAGTTCGGAGCATGCGGGCTGCACAAGTTTGCGTAACATGTGCGCGGGGCTTTTCATTGTGCACATGAACAAATTCCAACGAAACGGACCCGAATCTGGAATGATGAACTCTTGTTTTGAATAGTTTGGGTGTCATTTGGGGATCATTTAGGCTTCGAAAAATGTATGTTCGGAAGCAGGAATGTTCGGAACATGCGAGATGCACAAGTTTGCGTAACATGTGCGCGGGGTTTCGCATTGTGCACATGAACTAATTCCAACGTAACGGACCCGAATCTCGAATGATTAACTCTTGTTTTGAATAGTTTGGGTGTCATTTGAAGATCATTTAGGCTTCGAAAAATACAAGTACGGAAGCACAAAAGTTCGGAGCATGCGAGCTGCACAGGTTTGCATAACATGTGCGCGGTGTCTCTCATTGGGCACATGAACTAATTCCAACGTAATGGACCCGAATCTCGAATGATTAACTCTTCTTTTGAATAGTTTGGGTGTCATTTGGGGATCATTTAGGCTTCGAAAAATAGAAGTACGGCAGCACAAAAGTTCGGAGCATGCGAGATGCACAGGTTTGCGTAACATGTGCGCGGGGTTTCTCATTGGGCCCATGAACTCATTCCAACGAAACGGACCCGAATCTCGAATGATTAACTCTTGTTTTGAATAGTTTCTGTGTCATATGGGGATCATTTAGGCTTCGAAAAATGTAAGTTCGGAAGCACAAAAGTTCGGAGCTTGCGGGATGCACAAGTTTGCGTAACATGTGCGCGGGGTATTTCATTGTGCACATGAACTAATTCCAACGAAACGGACCCGAATCACGAATGATTAACTCTTGTTTTGAATAGTTTCGGTGTCATATGGGGATCATTTAGGCTTCGAAAAATGTAAGTTCGGATGCACGAAAGTTCGGAGCATGCGAGATGCACAAGTTTGCATAACTTGTGCGCGGGGTTTCTCATTGTGCACATGAACTAATTCCAACGAAACGGACCCGAATCTCGAATGATTAGCTCGTGTTTTGAATAGTTTGGGTGTCATTTGGGGATCATTTAGGCTTCGCAAAATAGAAGTACGGAAGCACCAAAGTTCGGAGCATGCGAGATGCACAAGTTTGCGTAACATGGGCGCGAGGTTTCTCATTGTGCATATGAACTAATTCCAACGAAACGGACCCGAATCTCGAATGATTAACTCCTGTTTTGAATTGTTTCGGTGTCATATGGGGATCATTTAGGCTTCGAAAAATGTAAGTTCGGAAGCACAAAAGTTCGGAGCATGGGAATGCCCAAGTTTGCGTAACATGTACGCGGGGTTTCTCATTGTGCACATGAACTAATTCCAACGAAACAGACCCGTATTTCGAATGATTAACTCTTGTTCCGAACAGTTCGGGTGTCAATTGGGGATCATTTAGTCTTCAAAAAATGTAAGTTCGGAAGCACGAAAGTTCGGAGCATGCGAGATGCACAAGTTTGCGTAACATGTGCGCGGGGTTTATCATTGTGCACATGAACTAATTCCCACGAAACGGACCCGAATCTCGAATGACTAACTCTTATTTTGAATAGTTTGGGTGTCATTTGGGGATCATTTAGGCTTCGAAAAATGTAAGTTCGGAAGCACGAAATTTCGGAGCATGCGAGATGAACAAGTTTCTGTAACATGTGCGCGGGGTTTCTCATAGTGCACATGGACTAATTCCAACGTAACGGACCCGAATCTCGAATGATTAACTCTTGTTTTGAATAGTTTCGGTGTCATATGGGGCTCATTTGGGCTTCGAAAAATGTAAGTTCGGAAGCACAAACGTTAGGAGCATGGAAATGCACAAGTTTGCGTAACATGTGCGCGGGGTTTCTCATTGTGCACATGAACTAATTCCAACGAAACGGACCCGATTCTCGAATGATTAACTCTTGCTTTGAATAGATTCGGTGTCATATGAGGATCATTTAGGCTTCGAAAAATGTAAGTTCGGAAGCACGAAAGTTCGGAGCATGGGAGATGCACAGGTTTGTAAAACTTCTGCGCGGTGTCTCTCATTGTGCACATGAACTAATTCCAACGTAACGGACCCGAATCTCAAATGATTAACTCTTGTTTTGAATTGTTTGGGTGTCATTTGGGGATCATTTAGGCTTCAAAAAATAGAAGTACGGAAGCACAAAAGTTCGGAGCATGCGAGATACACAGGTTTGCGTAACATGTGTGCGGGGTTTCTCATTGTTCACATGTACTAATTCCAAGGAAATCGACCCGAATCTCGAATGATTAACTCTTGTTTTGAATAGTTTCGATGTCATATGGGGATCATTTAGGCTTCGAAAAATGTAAGCTCAGATGCACAAAAGTTCGGAGCATGCGGGATGCCCAAGTTTGCGTAACATGTGCGCGGGGTTTTTCATTGTGCACATGAACTAATTCCAACGAAACGGACCCGAATCTGGAATGATTAACTCTTGTTTTGAATAGTTTCGGTGTCATTTGGGGATCATTTAGGCTTCGAAAAATGTATGTCCGGAAGCACGAATGTTCGGAGCATGCGACAAGCACAAGTTTGCGTAACATGTGCGCGGGGTTTCTCATTGGGCACATGAACTAATTCCAACGTGGCGGACCCGAATCTCGAATGATTAACTCTTGTTTTGAATAGTTTCGGTGTCATATGGGGATCATTTAGGCTTCGAAAAATGTATGTTCGAAAGCACAATAGTTCGGAGCCAGCGGGAAGCACAAGTTTGCGTAACATGTGCGCGGGGTTTCTCATTGTGGACATGAACTAATTCCAACGAAACGGACCCGAATCTCGAATTATTAGCTCTTGTTTTGAATAGTTTGGGTGTCATTTGGGGATCATTTAGGCTTCGAAAAATGTAAGTTCGGAAGCACGAAAGTTTGGAGCATGCGAGATGCACAAGTTTGCGTAACATGGGCGCGAGGTTTCTCATTGTGCATATGAACTAATTCCAACGAAACGGACCCGAATCTCGAATGATTAGCTCTTGTTTTGAATAGTTTAGGTGTCATTTGGAGATCATTTAGGCTTCGAAAAATAGAAGTACGGACGCACAAAAGTTCGGAGCATGCGAGATGCACAAGTTTGGGTAACATGTGCGCGGGGTTTCTCATTGGCAACATGAACTAATTCCAACGAAACGGACCTGAATCTCGAATGATTAAGTCTTGTTTTGATTAGTTTCGTTGTCATATGGGGATCATTTAGGCTTCGAAAAATGTAAGTTCGAAAGCACAAAAGTTCGGAACATGAAGGATGCACAAGTTTGCGTAACATGTGCGCAAGGTATTTCATTGTGCACATGGAATAATTCCAACGAAACGGACCCGAATCTCGAATCATTAACTCTTGTTTTGAATAGTTTGGGTGTATTTGGGGATCATTTAGGCTTCGAAAAATGTAAGTTCGGATGCACGAAAGTTCGGAGCATGCGAGATGGACAAGTTTGCGTAACATGTGCGCGGGGTTTCTCATTGTGCACATGAACTAATCCCAACGAAACGGACCGGAATCTCGAATGATTAACTCTTGTTTTGAATAGTTTCGGTGTCATATGGGGATCATTTAGGCTTCGAAAAATGTACGTTCGAAAGCACAATAGTTCGGAGCATGCGAGATGCACAAGTTTGCGTAACATGTGCGCGGCGTTTCTCATTGTGCACATGAACTAATTCCAACAAAACGGACCCGAATATCGAATGATTAACTCTTGTTTTGAATAGTTTGGGTGTCATTTGGGGATCATCTAGGCTTTGAAAAATGTAAGTTCGGAAGCACGAATGTTCGGAGCATGCGAGATGCACAAGTTTGCGTAACATGTGCGCGGGGTTTATCATTGTACACATGAACTAATTTCAACGAAACGGACCTGAATCTCAAAAGAATATCTCTTGTTTGGAATAGTTTCGGTGTCATATTGGGATCATTTAGGCTTCGAAAAATGTAAGTTCAGAATCACAAAAATTCGGAGCATGCGAGATGCACAAGTTTGCGTATCATGTGCGCAGGGTTTTTCATTGGGTACATGAACTAATTCCAACGAAACGGACCCGAATCTCGAATGATTAACTCTTATTTTGAATACTTTGAGAGTCATTTGGGGATCATTTAGGCTTCGAAAAATGTAAGTTCGGAAGCA
The DNA here is from genome assembly GCA_029817715.1 of Melastoma dodecandrum. Classification (NCBI taxonomy): domain Eukaryota; kingdom Viridiplantae; phylum Streptophyta; class Magnoliopsida; order Myrtales; family Melastomataceae; genus Melastoma; species Melastoma dodecandrum. The sequence continues at coordinate 123,344 of JARUPY010000237.1, forward strand.
CGAACTTTTGGAGCATGCGAGACGCACAAGTTTCTGTAACGTGCGCGGGGTTTCTCATTATGCACATGAACTAATTCAAACGTAACGGACCCGAATCTCGACTGATTAGCTCTTATTTTGAATAGTTTCGGTGTCATATGGGGATCATTTAGGCTTCGGAAAATGTAAGTTCGGAAGCACAAAAGTTCGGAGCATGGGAAAGCTCAAGTTTGCGTAACATGTGCGCGGGGTTTCTCATTATGCACATGAACTAATTCCAACGAAACAGACCCGAATCTCGAATGATTAACTCTTGTTTTGAATAGTTTAGGTGTCATTTGGGGATCATTTCGGCTTCGAAAAATGCAAGTTCGGAAGCACAAAAGTTCGGAGCATGCGAGATGCACAGGTTTGCGTAACATGTGCGCGGGGTTTCTCATTGGGCACATGAACTAATTGCAACGAAACGGACCCGAAACTCGAATGATTAACTCTTGTTTTGAATAGTTTCGGTGTCATATGGGGATCATTTAGGCTTCGAAAAATGTAAGTTCGGAAGCACGAAAGTTCGGAGCCTGCGAGATGCACAGGTTTGCATAACATGTGCACGGTGTCACTCATTGTGCACGGGAACTAATTCCAACGTAATGGACCCGAATCTCGAATGATTAACTCTTGTTTTGAATAGCTTGGGTGTCATTTGGGGATCATTTAGGCTTCGAAAAATAGAAGTACGGAAGCACGAAAGTTCGGAGCATGCGAGATGCACGGGTTTGCGTAACATGTGCCCAGGGTTTCTCATTGGGCACATGAACTAATTCCAACGAAACGGTCCCGAATCTCGAATGATTAACTCGTCTTTTGAATAGTTTTGGTATCATATGGGGATCATTTAGGCTTCGAAAAATGTAAGTTCGGAAGCACAAAAGTTCGGAGCATGCGGGATGCAAAAGTTTGCGTAACATGTGCGAGGGGTATTTCATTGTGCACATGCACTAATTCCAACGAAACGGACCCGAATCTCGAATGATTAACTCTTGTTTTGAATAGTTTGGGTGTCATTTGAGGATCATTTAGGCTTCGAAAAATGTAAGTTCGGATGAACGAAAGTTCGGAGCATGCGAGATGGACATGTTTGCGTAACATGTGCGCGGGGTTTCTCATTGTGCAGATGAACTAATTCCAACGAAACGGACCCGAATCTCGAATGATTAACTCTTGTTTTGAATAGATTCGGTGTCATATGGGGATCATTTAGGCTTCGAAAAGTAGAAGTACGGAAGCACAAAAGTTCGGAGCATGCGGGATGCACAAGTTTGCGTAACATGTGCGCGGGGTTTTTCATTGTGCACATGAACTAATTCCAACGAAACGGACCCGAATCTAGAATGATTAACTCTTGTTTTGAATAGTTTCGGCGTCATTTGGGGATCATTTAGGCTTCGAAAAATGAATGTTCGGAAGCACGAATGTTCGGAGCATGCGAGATGCACAAGTTTGACTAACATGTGCGTGGGGTTTCTCATTGTGCACATGAACTAATTCCAAAGAAACGGACCCGAATCTCGAATGATAAGCTCTTGTTTTGAATAGTTTAGGTGTCATTTGGGGATCATTTAGGCTTCGAAAAATGTAAGTTCGGAAGCACGAAAGTTCGGAGCATGCGAGATGCACAAGTTTGCGTAACATGGGCGCGAGGTTTCTCATTGTGCAGATGAACTAATTCCAACGAAACGGACCCGAATCTCGAATGATTAACACTTGTTTTGAATAGTTTCGGTGTCATTTGGGGATCATTTAGGCTTCAAAAAATGTAAGTTCGGAAGCACAAAAGTTCGGAGCATGGGAAAGCACAAGTTTGCGTAACATGTGCGCGGGGTTTCTCATTGTGCACATGAACTAATTCCAACGAAACAGACCCGAATCTCGAATGATTAACTCATGTTTTGAATAGTTTAGGTGTCATTTGGGGATCATTTAGGCTTCGAAAAATGGAAGTTCGGAAGCACAAAAGTTCGGAGCATGCGAGATGCACAGGTTTGCGTAACATGTGCGCGGGGTTTCTCATTGGGCACATGAACTAATTCCAACGAAACGGACCCGAAATTCGAATGATTAACTCTTGTTTTGAATAGTTTCGGTGTCATATGGGGATCATTTAGGCTTCGAAAAATGTATGTTCGGAAGCACGAAAGGTCGGAGCCTGCGAGATGCACAGGTTTGTATAACATGTGCGCGGTGTCACTCAGTGTGCACGGGAACTAATTCCAACGTAATGGACCCGAGTCTCTAATGATTAACTCTTGTTTTGAATAGCTTGGGTGTCATTTGGGGATCATTTAGGCTTCGAAAAATAGAAGTACGGAAGCACGAAAGTTCGGAGCATGCGAGATGCACGGGTTTGCGTAACATGTGCGCGGGGTTTCTCATTGTGCACATGAACTAATTCCAACGAAACGGACCCGAATCTCGAATGATTAACTCTTGTTTTGAATAGTCTGGGTGTCATTTGGGGAACATTTAGGCTTCGAAAAATGTACGTTTCGATGCACAAAAGTTCGGAGCATGCGGGATGCACAACTTTGCGTAAGTGGTACGCGGGGTTCCTCATGGTGCACATGATCTAATTCCAACGTAACGGACCCGAATCTGGAATGATTAACTCTTGTTTTGTATAGTTTGGGTGTCATATGGGGATCATTTAGGCTTCGAAAAATGAAAGTTCAGATGCACAAACGTTCGGAGCATGCGGGATGCACAAGTTTGCGTAACATGTGCGCGGGGTTTTTCATTGTGCACATGAACTAATTCCAACGAAACGGACCCGAATCTGGAATGGTTAACTCCTGTTTGGAATAGTTTGGGTGTCATTTGGGGATCATTTAGGCTTCGAAAAATGTATGTTCGAAAGCACAATAGTTCGGAGCCTGCGGGATGCACAAGTTTGCGTAACATGTGCGCGGGGTTTTTCGTTGTGCACATGAACGAATTCCAATGTAACGGACCCGAATCTCGAATGATTAACTATTGTTTTGAATAGTTTGGGTGTCATTTGGGGATCATTTAGGCTTCGAGAAATGTAAGATCGGAAGCACCAAAGTTCGGAGCATGCGAGATGCACAAGTTTGCGTAACATGTGCGCGGGCTTTATCATTGTGCACATAAACTAATTCCAACGAAACGTACCCGAATCTCGAAAGATTAACTCTTGTTTTGAATAGTTTGGGTGTCATTTGGGGATCATTTAGGCTTCGAAAAATGTAAGTTCGGAAGCACGAAAGTTCGGAGCATGCGAGATGCACAAGTTTGCCTAACATGTGCGCGTGGTTTCTCATTGTGCACATGAACTAATTCCAACGAAACGGATCCGAATCTCGAATGATTAACTCCTGTTTTGAATAGTGTAGGTGTTATTTGGGGATCATTTAGGCTTCGAAAAATGTAAGTTTCGAAGCACAAAAGTTCGAAGCATGCAGGATGCACAACTTTGCGTAAGTTGTGCGCGGGGTTCCTCATTGTGCACGTGAACTAATTCCAACGTAACATACTCGAATCTCGAATGATTAACTCTTGTTTTGAAGAGTTTGGGTCTCATTTGGGGATCATTTAGGCTTCGAAAAATAGAAGTACGGAAGCACAAAAGTTCGGAGCATGCGAGATGCACAGGTTTGCGTAACATGTGCGCGGGGTTTCTCATTGGGCACACGAACTAATTCCAACGAAACGGACCCGAATCTCGAATGATTAGCTCTTGTTTTGAATAGTTTCGGTGTCATATGGGGATCATTTAGGCTTCGAAAAATGTAAGTTCGGAAGCACAAAAGTTCGGAGCATGCGGGATGCACAAGTTTGCGTAACATGTGCGCGGGGTATTTCATTGTGCACATGAACTAATTCCAACGAAACGGACCCGAATCTCGAATGATTAACTCTTGTTTTGAATAGTTTGGGCGTTATTTGGGGATCATTTAGGCTTCTAAAAATGTAAGTTCGGACACCCGAAAGTTCGGAGCATGCGAGATGGACAAGTTTGCGTAACATGTGCGCAGGGTTTCTCATTGTGCACATGAACTATTTCCAACGAAACGGACCCGAATCTCGAATGATTAACTCTTGTTTTGAAATAGTTTCGGTGTCATATGGGGATCATTTAGGCTTCGAAAAATGAAAGTTCCGATGCACAAAAGTTCGGAGCATGCAGGATGCACAAGTTTGCGTAACATGTGCGCGGCGTATTATGCACATGAACTAATTCCAACGAAACGGACCCGAATCTGGAATGGTTAACTCTTGTTTTGAATAGTTTGGGTGTCATTTGGGGATCATTTAGGCGTCGAAAAATGTATGTTCGGAAGCACGAATGTTCGGAGCATGCGAGATGCACAAGTTTGCGTAACATGTGCGCGGGGTTTCTCATTGTGCACATGAACTAATTCCAACGTGGCGGACCCGAATCTCGAATTGTTAACTCTTGTTTTGAATAGTTTCGGCGTCATGTGGGGATCATTTAGGCTTCGAAAAAAGTATGTTCGAAAGCACAATAGTTCGGAGCCTGGGGGATGCACAAGTTTGCGTAAGATGTGCGCGGGGTTTCTCATTGTGCACATGAACTAATTCCAACGAAACGGACCGGAATCTCGAATGATTAACTCTTGTTTTGAATTGTTTGGGTGTCATTTGGGAATCAATTAGGCATCGAAAAATGTAAATTCAGAATCCCAAAAATTCGGAGCTTGCGGGATGCACAAGTTTGCGTATAATGTGCGCGGGGCTTTTCATTATGCACATGAACTAATTCCAACGAAACGGACCCGAATCTCGAATGATTAACTCCTGTTTTGAATAGTTTGGGAGTCTTTTGGCGATCATTTGGGCTTCGAAAAATGTAGGTTCGGAAGCACGAAATTTCGGAGCATGCGAGATGCACAAGTTTCTGTCACATGTGCGCGGGGTTTCTCATTGTGCACATGAACTAATTCCAACGTAACGGACCCGAATCTCGAATGATTAACTCTTGTTTTGAATAGTTTCGGTGTCATATGGGGATCATTTAGGCTTCGAAAAATGTAAGTTCGGAAGCACAAAAGTTTGGAGCATGGGAATGCACAAGTTTCTGCCACATGTGCGCGGGGTTTCTCATTGTGCACATGAACTAATTCCAACGAAACAGACCTGAATCGCGAATGATTAACTCTTGTTTTGAATACTTTGGGTGTCATTTGGGGATCATTTAGGATTCGAAAATTGGAAGTTCGGAAGCACAAAAGTTCGGAGCATGCGAGATGCACAGGTTTGCGTAACATGTGCACGGGGTTTGTCATTGGGCACATGAACTAATTCCAACGAAACGGACCAGATTCTCAAATGATTAACTCTTGTTTTGAATAGTTTGGGTGTCATTTGGGGATCATTTAGGCTTCGAAAAATGTAAGTTCAGAAGCACAAAATTTTTGAGCATGCGAGATGCACAAGTTTGCGTAACATGTGCGCGGGGTTTATCACGGTGCACATAAACTAATTCCAACGAAACGAACCCGAATCTCGAATTATTAAATCTTCTTTTGAATAGTTCGGGTGTCGTTTGGGGATCATTTAGGCTTCGAAAAATGTATGTTCGAAAGCACAATAGTTCGGAGCCTGCGGGATGCACAAGTTTGCGTAACATGTGCGCGGGGTTTCTCAGTGTGCACATGAACTAATTCCAACGAAACGGACCCGAATCTCGAACGATTAACTGTTGTTTTGAATAGTCTGGGTGTCATTTGGGGATCATTTAGGCTTCGAAAAATGTAAATTCGGAAGCACGAATGTTCGGAGCATGCGAGATGCACAAGTTTGCCTCACATGTGCGCGGGGTTTCTCATTGTGCACATGAACTAATTCCAACGAAACGGATCCGAATCTCGAATGATTAACTCTTGTTTTGAATAGTCTAGGTGTCATTTGGGGATCATTTAGGCTTCGAAAAATGTAAGTTTCGAAGCACAAAAATTCGGAGCATGCGGGATGCACAACTTTGCGTATGTTGTGCGCGGGGTTCCTCATTGTGCACATTAACTAATTCCAACAAAATGAACCCGAATCTCGAATGATTAGCCCTTGTTGTGAATAGTTTGGGTGTCATTGCGGTATCATTTATAGTTCGAAAAATGTAAGTACCGAAGCACGAAAGTTCGGAGCATGCGGGATGCACAAGTATGCGTAAGTGGTGCGCGGGGTTCCTCATAGTGCACATGATCTAATTCCAACGTAACGGACCCGAATCTGGAATGATTAACTCTTGTTTTGTATAGTTTGGGTGTCATTTGGGGATCATTTAGGCTTCGAAAAATGTAAGTTCGGAAGCACGAAAGTTCGGAGCATGCGAGATGCACAGGTTTGCATAACATGTGCGCGGTGTCTCTCATTGTGCACATGAACTAATTCTAACGTAACAGACCCGAATCTCGAATGATTAACTCTTGTTTTGAATAGTTTGGGTCTCATTTAGGGATCATTTAGGCTTCGAAAAATAGAAGTACGGAAGCACAAAAGTTCGGAGCATGCGAGATGCACAGGTTTGCGTAACATGTGCGCGGGGTTTCTCATTGGGAACATGAACTAATTCCAACGAAATGGACCCGAATCTCGAATGATTAACTGTTGTTTTGAATAGTTTCGATGTCATACGGGGATCATTTAGGCTTCGAAAAATGTAAGTTCGGAAGCACAAAAGTTCGGAGCATGCGGGATGCACAAGTTTGCGTAACATGTGCGCGGGGTATTTCATTGTGCACATGAACTAATTCCAACGAAACGGACCCGAATCTCGAATGATTAACTCTTGTTTTGAATAGTTTGGGTGTCATTTGGGGATCATTTAGGCTTCTAAAAATGTATGTTCGGACGCCCGAAAGTTCGGAGCATGCGAGATGGACAAGTTTGCGTAACATGTGCGCGGGGTTTCTCATTGTGCACATGAACTAATTCCAACGAAACGGACCCGAATCTCGAATGATTAACTCTTGTTTTGAATAATTTCGGTGTCATATGGGGATCATTTAGGCTTCGAAAAATGAATGTTCAGATGCACAAAAGTTCGGAGCATGCAGGATGCACAAGTTTGCGTAACATGTGCGCGGCGTCTTTCATTATGCACATGAACTAATTCCAACGAAACGGACCCGAATCTGGAATGGTTAACTCTTGTTTTGAATAGTTTGAGTGTCATGTGGGGATCATTTAGGGTTCGAAGAAAGTATGTTCGAAAGCACGAATGTTCGGCCCATGCGAGATGCACAAGTTCGCGTAACATGTGCGCGGGGTTTCTCATTGTGCACATGAACTAATTCCAACGAAACGGACCCGAATCTGGAATGGTTAACTCTTGTTTTGAATAGTTTGAGTGTCATGTGGGGATCATTTAGGGTTCGAAGAAAGTATGTTCGAAAGCACAATAGTTCGGAACCTGTGGGATGCACAAGTTTGCGTAACATGTGCGCGGGGATTCTCATTGTGCACATGAACTAATTCCAACGAAACGGACCCAAATCTCGAATGATTAGCTCTTGTTTTGAATAGTTTAGGTGTCATTTGGGGATCATTTAGGCTTCGAAAAATGTAAGTTCGGAAGCACGAAAGTTCGGAGCATGCGAGATGCACAAGTTTGCGTAACATGGGCGCGAGGTTTCTCATTGTGCACATGAACTAATTCCAACGAAACGGACCCGAATCTCGAATGATTAACTCTTGTTTTGAATAGTTTCGGTGTCATTTGGGGATCATTTAGGCTTCGAAAAATGTAAGTTCGGAAGCACGAAATTTCGGAGCATGTGAGATGCACAAGTTTCTGTCACATGTGCGCGGGGTTTCTCATTGTGCACATTGACTAATTCCAACGTAACGGACCCGAATCTCGAATGATTAACTCTTGTTTTGAATAGTTTCGCTGTCATATGGAGATCATTTAGGCTTCGAAAAATATAAGTTCGGAAGCACAAAAGTTCGGAGCAAGGGAATGCACAAGTTTCTGCCACATGTGCGCGGGGTTTCTCATTGTGCACATGAACTAATTCCAACGAAACAGACCCGAATCTCGAATGATTAACTCTTGTTTTGAATAGTTTGGGCGTCATTTGGGGATCATTTAGGCTTCAAAAAATGGAAGTTCGGAAGCACAAAAGTTCGGAGCATGCGAGATGCACAGGTTTGCGTAACATGTGCGAGGGGTTTCTCAATGGGCACATGAACTAATTCCAATGATACGGACCCGAATCAGGAATGATTAACTCTTTTTTTGAATAGTTTCGGTGTCATATGGGGATCATTTAGGTTTCGAAAAATGAAAGTTCGGAAGCACGAAAGTTCGAGGCATGCGAGATGCACAGGTTTGCATAACAAGTGCGCGGTGTCTCTCATTGTGCACATGAACTAATTCCAACGTAACGGACCCGAATCTGGAATGATTAACTCTTGTTTTGAATAGTTTGGGCGTCATTTGGGGATCATTTAGGCTTCGAAAAATGTATGTTCGAAAGCACAACAGATCGGAGCCTGCGGGATGCACAAGTTTGCGTAACATGTGCGCGGGGTTTCTCATTGTGCACATGAACTAATTCCAACGAAACGGACCCGAATCTCGAATGATTAACTCTTGTTTTGAATAGTTTGGGTGTCATTTGGGGATCATTTAGGCTTCGAAAAATGTATGTTCGGAAGCACGAAAGTTCGGAGCATGCGAGATGCACAAGTTTGCGTAACATGTGCGCGAGGTTTCTCATTGTGCAAATGAACTAATTCCAACGAAACGGACCCGAATCTCGAATGATTAACACTTGTTTTGAATAGTTTCGGTATCATTTGGGGATCATTTAGGCTTCTAGAAATGAAGGTTCGGAAGCACAAAAGTTCGTAGCATGCGGGATGGGCAGGTTTGCGTAACGTGTGCGTGGTGTTTTTCGTTGTGCACATGAACTAATTCCAACGCAACGGACCCAAATCTCGAATGATTAACTCTTGTTTTGAATAGTTTGGGTGTCATTTGGGGATGATTTAGGCTTCGAAAAATGTAAGTTCGGAAGCACGATAGTTCGGAGCATGCGAGATGCACAAGTTTGCGTAACATGTGCCCTATCATTGCGCACATGAACTAATTTCAACGAAACGGGCCCGAATCTCGAAAGATTAACTCTTGTTTTGAATAGTTTCGGTGTCATATGGGGGTCATTTAGGCTTCGAAAAATGTAAGTTCAAAATCACAAAAATTCGGAGCATGCGGGATGCACGTTTGCGTATCATGTGCGCGGGGGTTTTCATTATGCACATGAACTAATTCCAACGAAATGGACCCGAATCTCGAATGATTAACTCTTGATTTGAATAGTTTGGGTGACATTTGGGGATCATTTAGGCTTCGAAAAATGTATGTTCGGAAGCACGAAATTTCGGAGCATGCGAGATGCACAAGTTTCTGTAACATGTGCGCGGGGTTTCTCATTGTGCACTTGAACCAATTCCAACATAACGCACCCGAATCTCGAATGATTAACACTTGTTTTGAATAGTTTGGGAGTCATTTGGGATCATTTATTCTTCGAAAAATGGTAGTTCGGAAGCACAAAAGTTCGGAGCATGCGAGATGCACAGGTTTGCGTAACATGTGCGAGGGGTTTCTCAATGGGCACATGAACTAATTCCAATGAAACGGACCCGAATCTCGAATGATTAACTCTTTTTTTGAATAGTTTCGGTGTCATATGGGGATCATTTAGGTTTCGAAAAATGAAAGTTCGGAAGCACGAAAGTTCGGGGCATGCGAGATGCACAAGTTTGCATAACATGTGCGCGGTGTCTCTCATTGTGCAAATGAACTAATTCCAAGGTAATGGACCCGAATTTCGATTGATTAACTCTTGTTTTGAATAGTTTGGGCGTCATTTGGGGATCATTTAGGCTTCAAAAAATGTATGTTCGAAAGCACAATAGTTCGGAGCCGGCGGGATGCACAAGTTTGCGTAACATGTGCGCGGGGTTTCTCATTGTGCACATGAACTAATTCCAACGAAACGGACCCGAATCTCGAATGATTAACTCTTGTTTTGAATAGTTTGGGTGACATTTGGGGATCATTTAGGCTTCGAAAAATGTATGTTCGAAAGCACGAAAGTTCGGAGCATGCGAGAGGCACAAGTTTGCGTAACATGGGCGCGCGGTTTCTCATTTTGCAGATGAACTAATTCCAAAGAAACGGACCCGAATCTCGAATGATGAACTCTTATTTTGAATAGTTTCGGTGTCAACTGGGGATCATTTAGGCTTCGAAAAATGTAGGTTCGGAAGCACAAACGTTCGGAGCATGCGGGATGCATAAGTTTGCGTAACATGTCCGCAGGGTTTCTCGTTGTGCACATGAACGAATTCCAACGTAACGGACCCGAATCTCGAATCATTAACTCTTGTTTTGGATAGTTTGGGTGTCATTTGGTGATCATTTAGGCTTCGAAAAATGTAAGTTCCGAAGCACGAAAGTTCGGAGCATGCGAGATGCACAAGTTTGCGTAACTTGTGCGCGGGGTTTATCATTGCGCACATGAACTAATTTCAACGAAACGGACCCGAATCTCGAATGATTAACTCTTGTTTTGAATAGTTTGGGTGTCATTTGGGGATCATTTAGGCTTCGAAAAATGTATGTTCGAAAGCACAATAGTTCGGAGCCTGCGGGATGCACAAGTTTGCGTAACATGTGCGCGGGGTTTCTCATTGTGCACATGAACTAATTCCAACGAAACGGACCCGAATCTCGAATGATTAACTCTTGTTTTGAATAGTTTGGGTGTCATTTGGGGATCATTTAGGCTTCGAAAAATGTATGTTCGAAAGCACGAAAGTTCGGAGCATGCGAGAGGCACAAGTTTGCGTAACATGGGCGCGCGGTTTCTCATTTTGCAGATGAACTAATTCCAAAGAAACGGACCCGAATCTCGAATGATTAACTCTTGTTTTGAATAGTTTGGGTGTCATTTGGGGATCATTTAGGCTTCGAAAAATGTAGGTTCGGAAGCACAAACGTTCGGAGCATGCGGGATGCACAAGTTTGCGTAACATGTCCGCAGGGTTTCTCGTTGTGCACATGAACGAATTCCAACGTAACGGACCCGAATCTCGAATCATTAACTCTTGTTTTGGATAGTTTGGGTGTCATTTGGTGATCATTTAGGCTTCGAAAAATGTAAGTTCCGAAGCACGAAAGTTCGGAGCATGCGAGATGCACAAGTTTGCGTAACTTGTGCGCGGGGTTTATCATTGCGCACATGAACTAATTTCAACGAAACGGACCCGAATCTCGAAAGATTAACTCTTGTTTTGAATAGTTTCGGTGTCATATGGGGATCATTTAGGATTCGAAAAATGTAAGTTCAGAATCACAAAAATTCGGAGCATGCGGGATGCACAAGTTTGCGTATCATGTGCGCGGGGTTTTTCATTATGCACATGAACTAATTCCAGCGAAATGGACCCGAATCTCGAATGATTAACTCTTGATTTGAATAGTTTGGGTGCCATTTGGGGATCATTAAGGCTTCGAAAAATGTATGTTCGGAAGCACGAAATTTCGGAGCATGCGAGATGCACAAGTTTCTGTAACATGTGCGCGGGGTTTCTCATTGTGCACTTGAACCAATTCCAACATAACGCACCCGAATCTCGAATGATTAACTCTTGTTTTGAATAGTTTCGGTGTCATATGGGGATCGTTTAGGCTTCGAAAAATGTAAGTTCGGAAGCACAAAAATTCGAAGCATGGGAATGCACAAGTTTGCGTAACATGTGCGCGGGGTTTCTCATTGGGCACATGAACTAATTCCGACGAAACAGACCCGAATCTCGAATGATTAACACTTGTTTTGAATAGTTTGGGAGTCATTTGGGGATCATTTAGGCTTCGAAAAATGGTAGTTCGGAAGCACAAAAGTTCGGAGGATGCGAGATGCACAGGTTTGCGTAACATGTGCGAGGGGTTTCCCAATGGGCACATGAACTAATTCCAATGAAACGGACCCGAATCTCGAATGATTAACTCTTGTTTTGAATAGTTTCGGTGTCATATGGGGATCATTTAGGTTTCGAAGCACGAAAGTTCGGGGCATGCGAGATGCACAGGTTTGCATAACATGTGCGCGGTGTCTCTCATTGTGCACATGAACTAATTCCAACGTAACGGACCCGAATCTCGAATTATTAACTCTTGTTTTGAATAGTTTGGGCGTCATTTGGGGATCATTTAGGCCTCGAAAAATGTATGTTCGAAAGCACAATAGTTCGGAGCCTGCGGGATGCACAAGTTTGCGTAACATGTGCGCGGGGTTTCTCATTGCGCACATGAACTAATTCCAACGAAACGAACCCGAATCTCGAATGATTAACTCTTGTTTTGAATAGTTTGGGTGTCATTTGGGGATCATTTAGGCTTCGAAAAATGTATGTTCGAAAGCACGAAAGTTCGGAGCATGCGAGAGGCACAAGTTTGCGTAACATGGGCGCGCGGTTTCTCATTTTGCATATGAACTAATTCCAACGAAACGGACCCGAATCTCGAATGATTAACTCTTATTTTGAATAGTTTCGGTGTCATTTGGGGATCATTTAGGCTTCGAAAAATGTAGGTTCGGAAGCACAAACGTTCGGAGCATGCGGGATGCACAAGTTTGCGTAACATGTGCGCAGGGTTTCTCGTTGGGCACATGAACGAATTCCAACGTAACGGACCCGAATCTCAAATGATTAACTCTTGTTTTGGATAGTTTGGGTGTCATTTGGTGATCATTTAGGCTTCGAAAAATGTAAGTTCCGAAGCACGAAAGTTCGGAGCATGCGAGATGCACAAGTTTGCGTAAGTTGTGCGCGGGGTTTATCATTGCGCACATGAACTAATTTCAACGAAACGGACCCGAATCTCGAAAGATTAACTCTTGTTTTGAATAGTTTGGGCGTCATTTGGGGATCATTTAGGCTTCGAAAAATGTATCTTCGAAAGCACAACAGTTCGGAGCCTGCGGGATGCACAAGTTTGCGTAACATGTGCGCGGGGTTTCTCATTGTGCACATGAACTAATTCCAACGAAACGGACCCGAATCTCGAATGATTAACTCTTGTTTTGAATAGTTTGGGGGTCATTTGGGGATCATTTAGGCTTCGAAAAATGTATGTTCGAAAGCACGAAAAATCGGAGCATGCGAGAGGCACAAGTTTGCGTAACATGGGCGCGCGGTTTCTCATTTTGCAGATGAACTAATTCCAACGAAACGGACCCGAATCTCGAATGATTAACTCTTATTTTGAATAGTTTCGGTGTCATTTGGGTATCATTTAGGCTTCGAAAAATGTAGGTTCGGAAGCACAAACGTTCGGAGCATGCGGGATGCACAAGTTTGCGTAACATGTGCGCAGGGTTTCTCGTTGTGCACATGAACGAATTCCAAAGTAACGGACCCGAATCTCAAATGATTAACTCTTGTTTTGGATAGTTTGGGTGTCATTTGGTGATCATTTAGGCTTTGAAAAATGTAAATTCCGAAGCACGAAAGTTCGGAGCATGCGAGATGCACAAGTTTGCGTAACTTGTGCGCGGGGTTTATCATTGCGCACATGAACTAATTTCAACGAAACGGACTCGAATCTCGAAAGATTAACTCTTGTTTTGAAAAGTTTCGGTGTCATATGGGGATCATTTAGGCTTCGAAAAATGTAAGTTTAGAATCCCAAAAATTCGGAGCATGCGGGATGCACAAGTTTGCGTATCATGTGCGCGGGGGTTTTCATTATGCACATGAACTAATTCCAACGAAATGGACCCGAATCTCGAATGATTAACTCTTGATTTGAATAGTTTGGGTGACATTTGGGGATCATTTAGGCTTCGAAAAATGTATGTTCGGAAGCACGAAATTTCGGAGCATGCGAGATGCACAAGTTTCTGTAACATGTGCGCGGGGTTTCTCATTTTGCACATGAACCAATTCCAACATAACCCACCCGAATCTCGAATGATTAACTCTTGTTTTGAATAGTTTCGGTGTCATATGGGCATCGTTTAGGCTTCGAAAAATGTCAGTTCCGAAGCACAAAAGTTCGAAGCATGGGAATGCACAAGTTTGCGTAACATGTGCGCGGGGTTTCTCATTGTGCACATGAACTAATTCCGACGAAACAGACCCGAATCTCGAATGATTAACACTTGTTTTGAATAGTTTGGGAGTCATTTGGGATCATTTAGGCTTCGAAAAATGGTAGTTCGGAAGCACAAAAGTTCGGAGCATGCGAGATGCACAGGTTTGCGTAACATGTGCGAGGGGTTTCTCAATGGGCACATGAACTAATTCCAATGAAACGGACCCGAATCTCGAATGATTAACTCTTGTTTTGAATAGTTTCGGTGTCATATGGGGATCATTTAGGCTTCGAAAAATGTAAGTTCGGAAGCACAAAAATTCGGAGCATGCGGGATGCACAAGTTTGCGTATCATGTGCGCGGGTTTTTTCATTATGCACATGAACTAATTCCAATGAAATGGACCCAAATCTCGAATGATTAACTCTTGATTTGAATAGTTTGGGTATCATTTGGGGATCATTTAGGCTTCGAAAAATGTATGTTCGGAAGCACGAAATTTCGGAGCATGCGAGATGCACAAGTTTCTGTAACATGTGCGCGGGGTTTCTCATTGTGCACTTGAACCAATTCCAACATAACGCACCCGAATCTCGAATGATTAACTCTTGTTTTGAATAGTTTCGGTGTCATATGGGGATCGTTTAGGCTTCGAAAAATGTAAGTTCGGAAGCACAAAAGTTCGAAGCATGGGAATGCACAAGTTTGCGTAACATGTGCGCGGGGTTTCTCATTGTGCGCATGAACTAATTCCAAAGAAACAGACCCGAATCTCGAATGATTAACTCTTGTTTTGAATAGTTTGGGAGTTATTTGGGGAACATTTAGGCTTCGAAAAGTGTATGTTCGAAAGCACAATAGTTCGGAGCCTGCGGGATGCACAAGTTTGCGTAACATGTGCGCGGGGTTTCTCATTGTGCACATGAACTAATTCCAACGAAACGGACCCGAATCTCGAATGATTAACTCTTGTTTTGAATAGTTTGGGTGTCATTTGGGGATCATTTAGGCTTCTAAAAATGTATGTTCGGACGCCCGAAAGTTCGGAGCATGCGAGATGGACAAGTTTGCGTAACATGTGCGCGGGGTTTCTCATTGTGCACATGAACTAATTCCAACGAAACGGACCCGAATCTCGAATGATTAACTCTTGTTTTGAATAGTTTGGGTGTCATTTGGGGATCATTTAGGCTTCGAAAAATGTAAGTTCGGAAGCACGAAATTTCGGAGCATGCGAGATGCACAAGTTTCTGTCACATGTGCGCGGTGTTTCTCATTGTGCACATGAACTAATTCCAACGAAACAGACCCGAATCCCGAATGATTAACTCTTCTTTTGAATAGTTTGGGTGTCATTTGGGGATCATTTGGGCTTCGAAAAATGGAAGTTCAGAACCACAAAAGTTCGGAGCATGCGAGATGCACAGGTTTGCGTAACATGTGCGCAGGATTTGTCATTGGGCACATGAACTAATTCCAACGAAACGGACCCGATTCTCGAATTATTAACTCTTGTTTTGAATAGTTTGGGTGTTATTTAGGGATCATTTCGGCTTCGAAAAATCTAAGTTCGGAAGCACGAAAGTTCGGAGCATGCGAGATGCACAAGTTTGCGTAACATGTGCGCGAGGTTTATCATTGTACGCATAAACTAATTCCAACGAAACGGACCCGAATCTCGAATGATTAACTCTTGTTTTGAATAGTTTGGGTGGCATTTGGGGATCATTTAGGCTTTGAAAAATGTATGTTCGACAGCACAATAGTTCGAAGCCTGCGGGATGCACAAGTTTGCGTAACATGTGCGCGGGGTTTCTCATTGTGCACATGAACTAATTCCAACGAAACGGACCCGAATCTCGAATGATTAACTCTTGTTTTGAATAGTCTAGGTGTCATTTGGGGATCATTTAGGCTTCGAAAAATGTAAGTTCGGAAGCACGAAAGTTCGTAGCATGCGAGATGCACAAGTTTGCCTAACATGTGCGCGGAGTTTCTCATTGTGCACATGAACTAATTCCAACGTGGAGGACCCGAATCTCGAATGATTAACTCTTGTTTTGAATAGTTTCGGTGTCATATGGGGATGATTTAGGCTTCGAAAAATGTAGGTTCGAAAGCACAATAGTTCGGAGCATGCGGGATGCACAAGTTTGCGTAACAGGTGCGTGGGGTTTCTCCTTGTGCACATCAACTAATTCCAACGAAACGGACCCGAATCTCGAATGACTAACTCTTGTTTTCAATTGTTTGGGTGTCATTTGGGATCATTTAGGCTTCGAAAAATGTAAGTTCGGAAGCACAAAAGTTCAGAGCATGCGCGATGCACAAGTTTGCGTGACATGTGCGCGGGGTTTCCCATTGGGCACATGAACTAATTCCAACGTAGCGGATCCGAATCTCGAATGATTAACTCTTGTTTTCAATTGTTTGGGTGTCATTTGGGATCATTTAGGCTTCGAAAAATGTAAGTTCGGAAGCACAAACGTTCGGAGCATGCGGGATGCACAACATTGCGTAACTTGTGCGCGGGGTTCCTCATTATACACATGAACTAATTCCAACGAAATGGACCCGAATCTCGAATGACTAACTCTTGTTGTGAATAGTTTAGGTGTCATTGGGGGATCGTTTATGCTTCGAAAAATGTAAGTTCGGAAGCACGAAAGTTCGGAGCAGGCGGGATGCACAAGTTTGCGTAACATGTGCGTGGGGTTTCTCATGTGCACATGAACTAATTCCAACGTAGCGGACCCGAATCTCAAATGATTAACTCCTGTTTTGAATAGTTTCGGTGTCATATGGGGATCATTTAGGCTTCGAAAAAAGTATGTTCGGAAGCACCAAAATTTCGGAGCATGCGGGATGCAAAAGTTTGTGTAACATATGCGCGGGGTTTCTCCTTGTGCACATGAACTAATTCTAACGAAACGGACCCGAATCTCGAATGATTAACTCTTGTTTTGAATAGTTTGGGTGTCATTTGGGGATCATATAGGCTTCGAAAAATGTAAGTTCGGAAGCATGAAAGTTCGGAGCATGCGAGATGCACAAGTTTGCGTAACATGTGCGCGGGGTGTCTCATTGTGCACATGAACTAATTCCAACGAAACAATCCCGAATCACGAATGATTAACTCTTACTTTGAATAGTTTCGGTGTCATTTGAGGATCATTTAGGCTTCAAAAAATGTAAGTTCGGAAAGACGAAAGTTCGGAGCATGCGAGATGCACAAGTTTGGTAACATGTGCGCCGGGTTTCTCATTGTGCACATGAACTAATTGCAACGTAACGGACCCGAATCTCGAATGATTAACTCTTGTTTTGAATAGTTTCTGTGTCATATGGGGATCATTTAGGCTTCGAAAAATGTAAGTTCGGAAGCACGAAAATTATGCACAAGTTTGCGTATCATGTGCGCGGGTTTTTCCATTATGCACATGAACTAATTCCAACGAAATGGACCCAAATCTCGAATGATTAACTCTTGATTTGAATAGTTTGGGTATCATTTGGGGATCATTTAGGCTTCGAAAAATGTATGTTCGGAAGCACGAAATTTCGGAGCATGCGAGATGCACAAGTTTCTGTAACATGTGCGCGGGGTTTCTCATTGTGCACTTGAACCAATTCCAACATAACGCACCCGAATCTCGAATGATTAACTCTTGTTTTGAATAGTTTCGGTGTCATATGGGGATCGTTTAGGCTTCGAAAAATGTAAGTTCGGAAGCACAAAAGTTCGAAGCATGGGAATGCACAAGTTTGCGTAACATGTGCGCGGGGTTTCTCATTGTGCGCATGAACTAATTCCAAAGAAACAGACCCGAATCTCGAATGATTAACACTTGTTTTGAATAGTTTGGGAGTCATTTGGGGATCATTTATGCTTCGAAACATGGTAGTTCGGAAGCACAAAAATTCGGAGCATGCGAGATGCACAGGTTTGCGTAACATGTGCGAGGGGTTTCTCAATTGGCACATGAACTAATTCCAATGAAACGGACCCGAATCTCGAATGATTAACTCTTGTTTTGAATAGTTTCGGTGTCATATGGGGATCATTTAGGTTTCGAAAAATGAAAGTTCGGAAGCACGAAAGTTCGGAGCATGCGAGATGCACAGGTTTGCATAACATGTGCGCGGTGTCTCTCATTGTGCACATGAACTAATTCCAACGTAACGGACCCGAATCTCGAATGATTAACTCCTGTTTTGAATAGTTTGGGTGTCATTTGGGGATTATTTAGGCTTCGAAAAGTGTATGTTCGAAAGCACAATAGTTCGGAGCCTGCGGGATGCACAAGTTTGCGTAACATGTGCGCAGGGTTTCTCATTGTGCACATGAACTAATTCCAACGAAGCGGACCCGAATCTCGAATGATTAACTCTTGTTTTGAATAGTTTGGGTATCATTTGGGGATCATTTAGGCTTCTAAAAATGTATGTTCGGACGCCCGAAAGTTCGGAGCATGCGAGGTGGACAAGTTTGCGTAACATGTGCGCGGGGTTTCTCATTGTGCACATTAACTAATTCCAACGAAACGGACCCGAATCTCGAATTATTAACTCTTGTTTTGAATAGTTTGGGTGTTATTTGGGGATCATTTAGGCTTCGAAAAATGTAAGTTCGGAAGCACGAAATTTCGGAGCATGCGAGATGCACAAGTTTCTGTCACATGTGCGCGGTGTTTCTCATTGTGCACATGAACTAATTCCAAGGAAACAGACCCGAATCCCGAATGATTAACTCTTCTTTTGAATAGTTTGGGTGTCATTTGGGGATCATTTGGGCTTCGAAAAATGGAAGTTCAGAACCACAAAAGTTCGGAGCATGCGAGATGCACTGGTTTGCGTAACATGTGCGCAGGATTTGTCATTGGGCACATGAACTAATTCCAACGAAACGGATCCGATTCTCGAATTATTAACTCTTGTTTTGAATAGTTTGGGTGTTATTTAGCGATCATTTCGGCTTCGAAAAATGTAAGTTCAGAAGCACGAAAGTTCGGAGCATGCGAGATGCACAAGTTTGCGTAACATGTGGGCGGGGTTTATCATTGTACGCATAAACTAATTCCAACGAAACGGACCCGAATCTCGAATGATTAACTCTTGTTTTGAATAGTTTGGGTGGCATTTGGGGATCATTTAGGCTTTGAAAAATGTATGTTCGACAGCACAATAGTTCGAAGCCTGCGGGATGCACAAGTTTGCGTAACATGTACGCGGGGTTTCTCATTGTGCACATGAACTAATTCCAACGAAACGGACCCGAATCTCGAATGATTAACTCTTGTTTTGAATAGTCTGGGTGTCATTTGGGGATCATTTAGGCTTCGAAAAATGTAAGTTCGGAAGCACGAAAGTTCGTAGCATGCGAGATGCACAAGTTTGCCTAACATGTGCGCGGAGTTTCTCATTGTGCACATGAACTAATTCCAACGAAACGGACCCGAATCTCGAATGATTAACTCTTGTTTTGAATAGTCTCGGTGTCATTTGGGGATCATTTAGGCTTCGAAAAATGTAAGTTTCGAAGCACAAAAGTTCGGAGCATGCGGGATGCACAACTTTGCGTAAGTTGTGCGCGGGATTCCTCATTGTGCACATGAACTAATTCAAACGAAACGGACCCGAATCTCGAATGATTAACCCTTGTTGTGAATAGTTTGGGTGTCATTGGGCTTTCATTTATACTTCGAAAAATGTAAGTACCGAAGCACGAAAGTTCGGAGCATGCGGGATGCACAAGTTTGCGTAAGTGGTGCGCGGGGTTCCTCATAGTGCACATGATCTAATTCCAACGTAACGGACCCGAATCTGGAATGATTAAATCTTGTTTTGTATAGTTTGGGTGTCATTTGGGGATCATTTAGGCTTCGAAAAATGTAAGTTCGGATGCACGAAAGTTCGGAACATGCGAGATGCACAAGTTTGCGTAACCTGTGCGCGGGGTTTCTCATTGTGCACATGAACTAATTCCAACGAAATGGACCCGAATCTCGAATGATTAACTCTTGTTTTGAATAGCTTCAGTGTGATATGGGGATCATATAGGCTTCGAAAAATGTAGGTTCGGAAGCACAAAAGTTCGGACCATGCGGGATGCACGAGTTTGCGTAACATGTGCGAGGGGTTTTTCATTGTGCACATGAACTAATTCCAACGAAACGGACCCGAATCTGGAATGATTAACTCTTGTTTTGAATAGTTTGGGTGTCATTTGGGGATCATTTAGGCTTCGAAAAATGTATGTTCGAAAGCACGAATGTTCGGAGCATGCAAGATGCACAAGTTTGCGTAACATGTGCGCGGGGTTTCTCATTGTGCACATGAACTAATTCCAACGTGGCGGACCCGAATCTCGAATGATTAACTCTTGTTTTGAATAGTTTCGGTGTCATATGGGGATCATTTAGGCTTCGAAAAATGTAGGTTCGAAAGCACAATAGTTCGGAGCATGCGGGATGCACAAGTTTGCGTAACAGGTGCGTGGGGTTTCTCCTTGTGCACATCAACTAATTCCAACGAAACGGACCCGAATCTCGAATGACTAACTCTTGTTTTCAATTGTTTGGGTGTCATTTGGGATCATTTAGGCTTCGAAAAATGTAAGTTCGGAAGCACAAAAGTTCAGAGCATGCGCGATGCACAAGTTTGCGTGACATGTGCGCGGGGTTTCCCATTGGGCACATGAACTAATTCCAACGTAGCGGATCCGAATCTCGAATGATTAACTCTTGTTTTGAATAGTTTAGGTGTCATTTGAGGATCATTTGGGCTTCGAAAAACGTAAGTTCGGAAGCACAAACGTTCGGAGCATGCGGGATGCACAACATTGCGTAACTTGTGCGCGGGGTTCCTCATTATACACATGAACTAATTCCAACGAAATGGACCCGAATCTCGAATGACTAACTCTTGTTGTGAATAGTTTAGGTGTCATTGGGGGATCGTTTATGCTTCGAAAAATGTAAGTTCGGAAGCATGAAAGTTTGGAGCATGCGGGATGCACAAGTTTGCGTAACATGTGCGTGGGGTTTCTCATGTGCACATGAACTAATTCCAACGTAGCGGACCCGAATCTCGAATGATTAACTCTTGTTTTGAATAGTTTCGGTGTCATATGGGGATCATTTAGGCTTCGAAAAAAGTATGTTCGGAAGCACCAAAATTTCGGAGCATGCGGGATGCAAAAGTTTGTGTAACATATGCGCGGGGTTTCTCCTTGTGCACATGAACTAATTCTAACGAAACGGACCCGAATCTCGAATGATTAACTCTTGTTTTGAATAGTTTGGGTGTCATTTGGGGATCATATAGGCTTCGAAAAATGTAAGTTCCGAAGCATGAAAGTTCGGAGCATGCGAGATGCACAAGTTTGCGTAACATGTGCGCGGGGTGTCTCATTGTGCTCATGAACTAATTCCAACGAAACAATCCCGAATCACGAATGATTAACTCTTACTTTGAATAGTTTCGGTGTCATTTGAGGATCATTTAGGCTTCAAAAAATGTAAGTTCGGAAAGACGAAAGTTCGGAGCATGCGAGATGCACAAGTTTGGTAACATGTGCGCGGGGTTTCTCATTGTGCACATGAACTAATTCCAACGTAACGGACCCGAATCTCGAATGATTAACTCTTGTTTTGAATAGTTTCGATGTCATTTGGGGATCATTTAGGCTACGAAAAATGTAAGTTCGGAAGCACGAAAATTATGCACAAGTTTGCGTATCATGTGCGCGGGTTTTTCCATTATGCACATGAACTAATTCCAACGAAATGGACCCAAATCTCGAATGATTAACTCTTGATTTGAATAGTTTGGGTGTCATTTGGGGATCATTTAGGCTTCGAAAAATGTATGTTCGGAAGCACGAAATTTCGGAGCATGCGAGATGCACAAGTTTCTGTAACATGTGCGCGGGGTTTCTCATTGTGCACATGAACCAATTCCAACATAACGCACCCGAATCTCGAATGATTAACTCTTGTTTTGAATAGTTTCGGTGTCATATGGGGATCGTTTAGGCTTCGAAAAATGTAAGTTCGGAAGCACAAAAGTTCGAAGCATGGGAATGCACAAGTTTGCGTAACATGTGCGCGGGGTTTCTCGTTGTGCACATGAACTAATTCCAATGAAACAGACCCGAATCTCGAATGATTAACACTTGTTTTGAATAGTTTGGGAGTCATTTGGGGATCATTTAGGCTTCGAAACATGGTAGTTCGGAAGCACAAAAATTCGGAGCATGCGAGATGCACAGGTTTGCGTAACATGTGCGAGGGGTTTCTCAATGGGCACATGAACTAATTCCAATGAAACGGACCCGAATCTCGAATGATTAACTCTTGTTTTGAATAGTTTCGGTGTCATATGGGGATCATTTAGGTTTCGAAAAATGAAAGTTCGGAAGCACGAAAGTTCGAGGCATGCGAGATGCACAGGTTTGCATAACATGTGCGCGGTGTCTCTCATTGGGCACATGAACTAATTCCAACGTAACGGACCCGAATCTCGAATGATTAACTCTTGTTTTGAATAGTTTGGGTGTCATTTGGGGATCATTTAGGCTTCGAAAAATGTATGTTCGAAAGCACAATAGTTCGGAGCCTGCGGGATGCACAAGTTTGCGTAACATGTGCGCGGGGTTTCTCATTGTGCACATGAACTAATTCCAACGAAACGGACCCGAATCCCGAATGACTAACTCTTGTTGTGAATAGTTTGGGTGTCATTGGGGTATCGCTTGGGAGTAATTTGGGGATCATTTAGGCTTCGAGAAATGTTTGTTCGGAAGCACGAATATTCGGAGCATGCGGGATGCATAACTTTGCGTAAGTTGTGCGCGGGGTTTCTCATTATGCACATGAACTAATTCCAACGAAACGGACCCGAATCCCGAATGATTATCTCTTGTTTTCAATAGTTTGGGAGTAATTTGGGGATCATTTAGGCTTAATGAAATACAAGTTCGGAAGCACGAAAGTTCGGAGCATGTGGGATGCACAACATTGCGTAAGTTGTGCGCGAGGTTTCTGATTGTGCACATGAACACATTCCAACGAAATGAACCCGAATGGAATGAGTAACTCTTGTTTTTTTATAGTTTGGAAAACTTTTGGGGATGGTTTAGGCTTCGAAAAATGTAAGTTCGGAAGCACGAAAGTTCGGAGCATGCGGGATGCACAAGTTTGCGTAGCTTGTGCGCGGGGTTCCTCATTGTGCATATGAACTAATTCCAACGAAACGGACCCGAATCTGGAATGACGAACTCATGTTTTGAATAGTTTGGGATTCATTTGAGGATCATTTAGGGTTAAGAAAATACATGCTCGGAAGCACGAAAGTTCGAAGCATGCGGGATGCACAACTTTGCGTAAGTTGTGCGCGGGGTTTCTGATTGTGCACATGAACACATTCCAACAAATTGAACCCAAATCGAATGAGTAACCCTTGTTTTGAATAGTTTTGAAAATATTTGGGGTTCGTTTAGGCTTCAAAAAATGTATGTTCGAAAGCATGAAAGTTCGGAGCATGCGGGATGCATAAGTTTGCGTATCTTGTGCGCGGGGTTCCTCATTGTGCACATGAACTAATTCCAATGAAACAGATCGGAATCTCGAATGACAAACTCTTGTTTTGAATAGTTTGGGAATCATTTCGGGATCATTTAGGCTTCAGAAAATACATGTTCGGAAGCGCAAAAGTTTGGAGCATGCGGGATGCACAACTTTGCGTAAGTTGTGCGCGGGGTTTCTGATTGTGCACATGAACACATTCCAACGAAATGAACCCGAATCGAATGAGTAACTCTTTTTTTGAATAGTTTGGCAAACATTTGGAGATCGTTTAGGCTTCGAAACATGTAAGTTCGGAAGGACGAAAGTTCGGAGCATGCGGGATGCACAAGTTTACGTAACTTGTGCGCGGGGTTCCTCATTGTGCATATGAACTAATTCCAACGAAACGGACCCGAATCTCGAATGACTAACTCTTGTCTTGAATAGTTTGGGTATCATTTGAGGATTATTTAGGCTTAAGATAATACAGGTTCGGTAGCACGAATGTTCGGAGCATGCGGAATTCACAAGTTTGCGTAACTTGTGCGCGGGGTTTCTCATTGTGCACACGAATTCAAACCAACGAAAGGGACCTGATAACTCTACGAAAGTAGAGTTAAATGATCACATTTGTGCCTTGATTTGAGTTCGTTCCGTCGTTTTAAGTGTTTAGATCGGATGTTTCAAGCTGAATTGTGTTACCTCACGTTCGTTATTGTTCGTGTAGGGAATTGAAGATGAAATGAGGAACAACGAAGGGAGGAAGGAAGAGTTGTGAGAAGGAAGCGAGGACTGCGACCACAGAGACCTCCGCAGCTGCGGAGAGTCTTGACGCAGCTGCGGGCAAGAGGAGTTCGCAACCACAGAGACTTTTGCAGCTGCGGAAGATTTCCTCGCAGCTGCGCCAGAACCAGAAAATCTCCTCCCCTCCGAATTCATAGATTCTTTCCTTATTTCTATTTAGGTCCTTTAGTTATTCCCTAGTATAAATACTCAAACTTAAGGCGTACTAGGGTTGGTGGGGGGTAGGAATTGGTTTTTCTTTGACGGCAAAAAGCTCGTGACAGGAGATTGGTGCCGGCGGAGAATTGCAAAATTCTTTTCCCTTTTTCTTTTAGATTTCAATTATGCTTTCATCTTTGATCTGGTTTTCGTGTTGCATCGCTATGAACTAATTTCTTTGTTCTAGGACGACGATGGAACCTCGTGTTCTTTTGTAATTGTTGAACCTTTCTTTATTATGATTTGAATTTCCATCGGTTGTTTATCCAATTCCATGTTTAATGCGTATTAGCAGCCTGATCAACTGTTGATATTGATTCGATCACCTAGGGAGACTCGAGATGGTAGCCTAGGTCAGATCGGGATTAGGATAACCTAAGGAACCTTCGAGTCGAGAGACCGGGTTTTAGTGTGAGAGTAGAAATACCGTGCACCTTGGGTAATCAAAGTAGGGTTAAATCGTAAAGGGCCTCCACTAGTTCTTTGCCTAGACATAGAGTAGAGAATTTAATACATGGGGGTACGTTCCCGGATATCCGAGAGGGTTATGGGGAGAGATTAGCGGCCTACAGTTAATAACCGATGAAATTCAATAGTAATAAGAAGAGGGGATATGAGAGCATAAGTCATGAGGGGAAATCGGTCGTCCTAGATCTTTCATTCTTATTGGTAATTCGATTCACTTTGCTGTAGTTTAACTTCTCATCACTTAATTTCTTCACTTGACTTTGAATTTGGTTATCGAATTTGACGTTACAAGACTTAATTGATACTGATTCTCTGTGGGATCGACCCTTGCTTGCCCTTACTGCTTAGTTTGTGTGAACGAGGATTTATTTTTGTTGCGTTGACGACGCGCATCAAATTTTGGCGCCGCTGCCGGGGATTCAGTTTTCTCTTAGTTGTCTTTTACCTCTATTTTTCATAACTGTTTGACGTTCAAGTTTTTGTTTTTCTCTTTATATATTTCAGTTTATGCTATGGAGTCAATGAGCTAATTTGACTCCATTGGACCCAGAAATCGAGCGCACCTTTCGGCAAAGGTTGAGAGCACAGCGAGTAACTATGGCCGACGAGGACAACAGAAATCAGATCGCCGGAAACCTAGTCCCGATACAAGAGCGTGGAGGGAGGCCAGATGTTGATAACAGGCCGATGATGGACTTCACATCGGCCAGAACTTACGCTCACCGGTCATGCATAGGACCACCGCCCATTGCAGCTCGTGATTACGAGATCAAGACATCGGTGATGCAGATGATTCAGAATACAGTCCAGTTCAGAGGAACACCAATGGAGGATCCGCACGAGCATCTGAGTAAGTTTCTCAGCGTATGCGACACTTTCAGGCAGAACGGAGTGTCCCAAGATGCAGTCAGGTTGAAGCTATTCACATTCTCCCTAAAGGACAAGGCCTGGGCGTGGTTTAATTCACTCCCAGTAAATTCAATATCGACTTGGGCACAGATGGAGGAGGCCTTCCTGGATCAGTATTATCCGCCCTCGAAGATATCTCAGATGAGGAACGAGATTACCACGTTCCAACAGGACAGCGATGAAACTTTCGTGGAGGTATGGGAGCGATTCAAGAATCTGCTGATACAGTGCCCATATCATGATCTGCCTGGATGGAGACAGCTTGAGGCATTCTATAATGGACTCACGG
Organism: Melastoma dodecandrum; assembly: GCA_029817715.1. Classification (NCBI taxonomy): domain Eukaryota; kingdom Viridiplantae; phylum Streptophyta; class Magnoliopsida; order Myrtales; family Melastomataceae; genus Melastoma; species Melastoma dodecandrum. The sequence goes on from JARUPY010000237.1 coordinate 149,710, forward strand.
ACTCGTCCAGGAAGGACGTAAATTTGGCATCTGGAGGATCGTTTTTGAGGAAGTCCTATGTGGAAGGACTGGAGCTCCTTGAGACGATGAGGAAGACTTGTCTGCCGAACCAGTATTCGGAGCGTATGAACAGAAGGAAGCCGCAGGGCGTCTTTGAATTGGATACTTTAACCTCAATTCAAGCACAACTAGCCGCTCTCACTAAGAAATTTGAGGAAGCGAACGTTAATTCGGTACAGAGCAACCAGCAGGGTTGTCAGATTTGCGGAGGAGCGCATCTCACATATCAGTGCACCATGAGCATGGAGGAAGCCAACTTTGTTGGAAACCAGCGCAACAACCCGTACTCGAATACGTATAACCCAGGGTGGAGGAATCACCCGAACTTTTCTTGGAGAGCACAGGCACCTCCGCTTGGTATGTCGAGACCACCAGCACCAGCGCCTCAGTATCCGCAAGCACAAGCAGAAGCCTCGGAAAAGAAGCCGAGCCTCGAAGAGATGATGCTCAAATACATGGCGAATCAAGACGCTTTGATGAAGAACCAAGCAGCGTCGATTCGGAACCTGGAGAACCAGGTTAGCCAACTGGCTCAGGCGGTGAATTCGAGAGCCTATGGGACTCTCCCAAGTAATACAGAAACCAACCCAAGGGAGCAAGCAAAAGCTGTGACTCTAAGGAACGGCCAGTCACTTGAGGCAGAGGAAGCCGAGGCTAAGAAGGAGAGCAGTGAATCCAATTCAGTGGAGGCAACTAGTAAGAAATCTCAGACTAGTCCATTAAATTTTAACTTGGACTTGCCACAGGACAAAGGGAAGAAAAAGATGGAGGAAGAGAGAAAGAAACCGGAAATCGACATCTCGAAGCTTCCGTTCCCACAGAGAGCCCGAAAACAAAACGAAGATGCTCAATTTCGTAAGTTCCTCGATGTATTTAAAAAGCTACACATTAATATCCCTTTTGCAGAAGCTTTGGAGCAGATGCCTAGTTACGTCAAGTTCATGAAGGACGTACTCTCGAAGAAACGGAGGTTGGGCGATTTTGAGACTGTTAAACTTACCGAGGAGTGTAGCGCCATCCTCCAGAAGAAGATACCACCGAAGCTAAAGGACCCAGGTAGCTTCACAATCCCATGCACAATTGGAACAGCATTCTCAGGTAAAGCTCTTTGCGACCTTGGGGCAAGCATAAATCTGATGCCTTTTTTGGTGTATAAAGAGCTAGGTTTGGGGGAGGTAAGACCTACATCTGTGTCCCTTCAGTTAGCCGATAGATCCATTACGTACCCGAAAGGGATTATTGAGGATGTTCTTGTCAAAGTAGATAAATTTATTTTTCCGGCTGACTTTCTGGTGTTAGACTTTGAGGAGGACAAGGAGATTCCTATCATCCTTGGTCGTCCGTTTTTAGCCACAGGAAGGGCATTAATCGATGTGCAGAAGGGAGAGTTGACAATCCGTGTCAACGATCAGGAAGTCATATTTAACGTTTATAAATCTGTTAAATGGCCTTCTGAAAATTCTGATTGTTTCCGGATGGACATTGTTGATAGGTGCACTTCCAAGTTTTCCCCTCTTGGTGATGAAGGTATCTCAGAAGATGAAGGAGAGAAGACCGACCCCGATTGTGCACCCAGGAAGCCCTAGCGTTATTCACGCGAAGGATTCAACAATTTGACACGCTAGAGCGGCCACTGAACCCGATGCTACCTTCAATTGAGGAACCCCCCACTTTAGAGCTCAAGCAACTCCCGGATCATCTCAGGTATGCGTACATCGGACCATCAAATACTTTACCTGTAATTATTTATGCCAATCTTACAGGAGAAGAGGAGGAGGAATTGCTTAAGATCCTCAAGGCACACAAGAAGGCATTGGGATGGACTATAGCGGATATTCGAGGAATCAGTCCGTCGGTATGTATGCACAAGATTTTGCTTGAGGATGATCATAAGGTCTCAGTTGAGGCTCAGAGGCGACTCAACCCGAACATGAAGGAAGTGGTGAAGAAAGAGATTATCAAGTGGCTAGATGCCAGTATTATTTACCCGATCTCTGACAGTTCTTGGGTTAGCCTTGTGCAGGGAGTCCCGAAGAAAGGAGGGATGACGGTGGTCAAGAACGAGAAGAATGAGTTGATTCCGACTCGTACTGTAACCGGGTGGAGAGTTTGCATGGATTACCGCAAACTGAACAAGGCCACCAAGAAAGACCATTTTCCTCTACCCTTTATTGATCAGATGCTTGATCGATTGGCGGGTAAGGATTTCTATTGCTTCTTGGATGGATACTCCGGGTACAATCAAATTTTGATTGCTCCGGAGGACCAAGAAAAGACAACGTTCACATGCCCATTCGGTACCTTTGCGTTTCGCCGCATGCCATTTGGATTGTGTAATGCACCTGTGACTTTTCAACGATGCATGATGGCCATATTCTCTGATATGATTGAAAATGGTTTGGAGGTCTTCATGGATGATTTTTCTGTTTTTGGTGTATCGTATGTGGATTGCCTGTCGAACCTCACTAAGGTTCTAAAACGTTGTGAGGATGCTAACCTAATCCTGAACTGGGAGAAATGCCAGTTTATGGTTCGTGATGGCATTGTTTTAGGTCACCGGATCTCCAGCAAGGGCATTGAAGTAGACAGGGCAAAGATAGAGACGATTGAGAAGTTACCCCCACCCTCTTCAGTGAAAGGGATTCGGAGCTTCCTCGGACATGCTGGTTTCTACCGAAGGTTCATCAAGGATTTCTCCAAGATCACGAAGCCACTGTGCAATTTGTTGGAGAAGGATGTTCCCTTTGTATTCGATGCTGAGTGCCTTTCTGCCTTTACTGAACTTAAGAAGAGGTTAGTATCTGCTCCCATAGTCATAGCACCTGATTGGAATTTGCCCTTTGAGTTGATGTGTGATGCTAGCGACTATGCAGTAGGAGCCGCATTAGGCCAGAGGGTAGATAAGATTTTTCGGGTTATATACTATGCCAGCAGGACCTTAGATGATGCCCAGGTTAATTACACCACGACTGAGAAAGAATTGTTAGCCGTCGTATTTGCATTTGATAAATTTCGCAGTTATCTGGTGAGATCTAAGATAATAGTGTTTACGGATCACTCAGCGATCAAATACTTGATTGAGAAAAAGGACGCTAAGCCTAGGCTGATTCGTTGGGTGTTATTATTACAAGAATTTGACTTAGAGATCCGTGATAGGAAAGGGACTGAAAATCAGATAGCAGATCACTTGTCTAGGTTAGAAAATGAAAATGTGATTCGAGACAAGGTTTGCATCAATGAGTTCTTTCCTGATGAGTGTTTGCTGTCTGCTGATGTGAGTGTGCCTTGGTATGCTGATTTTGTAAACTTCATTGTGTCGGAATTTATTCCTGAGGATTTCAATGCACACAAGCGGAAACGGTTTCTTCATGACGTTCGTCACTACTTTTGGGACGAACCATTTCTATTTAAAAAGTGTGCAGATCAGGTGATCAGGAGATGTGTGCCGGAATCTGAAATCATGGACATACTAGCCCATTGCCACGCATCCCCCTACGGAGGACACTTTGGAGGAGATAGAACAGCTGCAAAAGTTCTCCAGTCAGGTTTCTACTGGCCGACTATTTTCAAGGATGCTTATCAGTTTGTTCTTCATTGTGATAGGTGCCAAAGAACAGGGAACATATCACGGAGAAACGAAATGCCTCTGCAGAACATCCTCGAGGTTGAACTTTTTGATGTTTGGGGCATTGACTTCATGGGACCCTTCATTCCATCGAACGGTAACAAGTACATCCTCGTAGCAGTAGATTACGTTTCCAAGTGGGTGGAAGCAATTGCTTCCCCCACTAATGAGGCTAAAGTGGTTGTCAAGTTTGTGCAGAAACACATTTTCACTAGGTTCGGTGTTCCACGCGCTATCATTAGTGACGAGGGTACACATTTCATCAATCGTCAGTTTAATGCACTGTTGAGCAAATATGGCGTGAAGCACAAGGTGGCCACGGCATATCACCCACGGACCAGCGGACAGGCGGAAATTTCCAACCGTGAAGTGAAGCGCATCCTTGAGAAGTCGGTAAGTACAACACGAAAGGATTGGTCGTTAAAACTTGATGATGCTTTGTGGGCGTACAGGACAGCGTACAAAACACCGATCGGGATGTCTCCATACCGACTTGTCTTTGGCAAGGCTTGTCACCTCCCAGTGGAACTCGAGCACAAGGCATACTGGGCACTAAAGCACCTGAATTTCGATGCAACCCGATCAGGTGAGGCTCGCCTTTTGCAGATGAACGAGTTGGAGGAGCTTCGTCATCGGGCATACGAGAATGCATCTATCTACAAGGAGAAGACGAAAAAATGGCATGATAGCCGCATCCTTAACAGGACATTTATGCCAGGTGAGTATGTACTACTTTTCAACTCACGTTTGCGGTTATTTCCAGGCAAATTGAAGTCGAGATGGTCCGGACCGTTCAAAGTGGTCAGAACGTTTCCTCATGGCGCTGTAGAGTTGCAGTCGAATGATTCAGAGACCACGTTCAAGGTCAACGGCCAACGCCTCAAGCACTATCATGGAGAGCCACTTGAGCGAGGAACTACTTCCACGCGACTCCAAGACGCGTAAAATCGTGCGAAAGTCGAGCCATCGACTCTAAACTAAGGCGCTTCTTGGGAGGCAACCCAAGTCTTTTCCTTTTATTCCCGATATTTAGTTATTTTTAACCTTTTATTTGTTTTTGTTAGTAGATCAAGAAGCATGTCCATGAAAAAGACGGAAAAAGAAAATGAGGTAGCATCCACAGTAAGGTCCGCAGCTGCGGAGAAGTAGATCGCAGCTGCGGAGCAACGGAAGGCAGTAAGTCTCGCAGCTGCGAGGACATCTCTCGCAGCTGCGGAAGACGCGTACACAGTCCCTTCCTAGAGAGTCTCGCAGCTGCAAAGGGAATTCTCGGAGCTGCGTGAGGACGAAATTTCAGACAAATTAAAAGGGGGCGAACTTAAACTCTAATTCATTTCCCCCACTTTCTCAGGACGCAGCTGCGACGCACTCCTCCTCTCCAGGTGGCGGCTCCTCCTCTCCACTCGCCGGCTACTCACACATCGATCTCTGACGCCCGCCTTCTCTCCTGTGCGTCCATCCGCTGCATATCCGCTCTCCGGTGCCACCCGCCAACCACCCAACCAACCTCGTCGCCACCTTCCTGCCGTTGGTCGACCACACTCTCCCATAGCGGCGATAATCAGGAAAGTTCCCCATCCCTTAGTCCTATTGGTGATTTGTGTGCGGCCACGTCGTTGTTCACCCGGAGATTCAATAGTTGTCTTAATCCTTAGAATAGTGTGATTAGCGATGGCGCCTAAGCAACGCACTACGACCGATGCCTCTAGTTCTAGGAAAAGGAAAGGGAAGGAAACGGCAGGGAGGGATAAGGCCGTTGTGAATGAATCGTCGGCGGCGTACCAACGGTCCATGAAACGACCGCTGATCGCTGAGCGGGTATTCGATACCACGCATCCCGATTTGGTTGAATACCGGGCGCGTTTAGAACGTCTGGGGTGGCTTCGTTTTAGTACAGCAATAAAACGGGGCGTTGTCCCGGTGGTCAGGGAGTTTTATGCAAACGTGCATACCCTGGTTAGGGATAGGCAGAGTATTCGAGTTCGGGACAAGGAGGTTAAGTTTGGTGCATCAGTGATTTCCACATTTTATGGCCTCCCTGTTTACAACACTGAGGCATATTTCGATTATCTTAATAATCGTTTTGATAGTAACGCAGTTATTGCGAGAATTGCTAAGCCAGGATCCCAATGGAAATTGACAAGAAGCCGGGACCCCCTCAGACTCCACGGCAGCAATTTGACCACCGAAGCACGCATGTGGGCCTTATTTGTAGCCGCCCGGCTCATCCCCAGCAAAAACACGAGCGAGATCACCAGGGATCGAGCGGCGCTCATCTACTGTATCATGGAGGAGATGCCTATTGATTTGGGCAGGCTGCTGAATTGGATGATCCACCGTTGTTTGGACGACGCACGAGGTTTGTGGTTCCCTTGTCTTATTTCTGAATTATGTATCAAAGCAGGTGTGCAGTTTGACAGGACGGAGGAGCTTTGTCCCCCGGGCCAGCCTCTAGACCATCAATCGCTGGACAAGATTAGCGCAAGGCAGGGGAGCGCCTCCTCTCGCCCTCGTCCAACCGCTGCGAGCGCTATGCCCTCCGAGCAAGAACGGTGGGCCCAGATGCAGGAGTTCATGCAGCAAACCAGGGACGCTTAGCAGCAAACTAGAGCCTTCCAGCAGTACACCATGGAATTCATCCGACATCAGATGGAGTACAACCGTCAGACCGCGCCATCCTTTGGAGTAGACTTCAACGCGTTGCATCAACCAGTCTACCACCCTCCAGGATGGGATCGACCCATGGGATGGAGTGATGCTGCTATGGAAGATGCAGAAACCAGCCCGGCGGAGGATGAAGATGTTGACTCTGACTCGGAGTCCGATTAGCCTACCATCTGGGAGAAGATCCTGAGTTCAACCGGACATGTGCCAGGTTGTATCTATCTTAGCTTTATTTTTCATCTATCTCATGCATTGTTGGAGATAAAGTCTGCCACGAGGTCGTGTCAGGATTCAGGTTTAGGGGTGTTGACGTTATCCTTTATGATATGATTGCTTTTTTTTGTTATTTCTGTCAGCTTGATCATGCTTATGAGTCTATCTTTCGTTTTGTTTTTGTTATTTTCTTTGAGTCGATGCCCCTCAGTTAAACCTTAGGATTTCGAATTAGAAGTGTCGGATTCTAGGATGATGATTTAGGGTCGCACATTTAAGGCAGAGGAGAAATTAGTTCTAGTAAGCATGCCTAATTTCTTGGAAAGAATAATCTATGTTGTTCCTGATAGGAAGCTAACTAAGCAGCGTCAGCTCTACAGTCTCTTTAAAAGCATAGTCATTAAGGAAAAGTATAGGCACTCGACTCATCCTTTGGAGACGAAATTCAGGTTAAAATGTGAAAGAGAAAAAGAGCAAGAAAAGAAAACGGTTGCCAAGGTTCTGAGCACCACTATTCAAGCTAGAAAAGAGTAAAAAGTAAAAGAGAGAAAAAAAAAATGATTTTGAGCTTGAATATGTGCTTGTGGTGTGAGTCTTCCTTGCGGCTCGAGTTCTCGTCCGAGGGGTGCTTTATCACCTAGTGCCTTGGTCCGTTTGGACCGGGAGTCACTGACTGAGAACTTGTTACACGAGCGTTTGCGGGAATTGATGAGCATTTAGAATCGTGTAACCAAATGAAAAGAGAAAAATGAGATGAAAAGAAAGACCTCGAATTAGTTGAAAAGGTGAGGAGAGTTGAGTCTAGAAAAGTACTTGATGGCTATGAAAGATTTGAGAAGGTGGGGTTGACAACGTGAGGTGTGCAAATTGAGGGAACAAGTTTTATAAGAACTACAAAACCCGTGCGTGCTAGCCTTGAACGAAGACTACCTCTAAAATAGGTGTGCGGCCTTAGCTGAGAGTCGTTAACGACAATTCGAGTTCGGAAGACTTGGGTGAGACTGGGGAGTATCAATTATGATTTGTTTATTTTGTTTGGTTACATTTTCATTTTGTTTAGGTTTTGTTTTGCTCGAGGACTAGCAAAAGATAGGTTTGGGGGTGTGATAACTCTACGAAAGTAGAGTTAAATGATCACATTTGTGCCTTGATTTGAGTTAGTTCTGTCGTTTTAAGTGTTTAGATTGGTTGTTTCAAGCTGAATTGTGTTACCTCACGTTCGTTATTGTTCGTGTAGGGAATTGAAGATGAAATGAGGAACAACGAAGAGAGGAAGGAATAGTTGTGAGAAGGAAGCGAGGAGTGCGACCACAGAGACCTCCGCAGCTGCGGAGAGTCTTGACGCAGCTGCGGGCAAGAGGAGTTCGCAACCACAGAGACTTTCGCAGCTGCGGAAGATTTCCTCGCAGCTGCGAAGAAGCCAAATGGAGCAACCACAGAGACTTTTGCAGCTGCGGAAGATTTCCTCGCAGCTGCGCCAGAACCAGAAAATCTCCTCCCCTCCGAATTCATAGATTCTTTCCTTATTTCTATTTAGGTCCTTTAGTTATTCCCTAGTATAAATACTCAAACTTAAGGCGTACTAGGGTTGGTGGGGGGTAGGAATTGGTTTTTCTTTGACGGCAAAAAGCTCGTGACAGGAGATTGGTGCCGGCGGAGAATTGCAAAATTCTTTTCCCTTTTTCTTTTAGATTTCAATTATGCTTTCATCTTTGATCTGGTTTTCGTGTTGCATCGCTATGAACTAATTTCTTTGTTCTAGGACGACGATGGAACCTCGTGTTCTTTTGTAATTGTTGAACCTTTCTTTATTATGATTTGAATTTCCATCGGTTGTTTATCCAATTCCATGTTTAATGCGTATTAGCAGCCTGATCAACTGTTGATATTGATTCGATCACCTAGGGAGACTCGAGATGGTAGCCTAGGTCAGATCGGGATTAGGATAACCTAAGGAACCTTCGAGTCGAGAGACCGGGTTTTAGTGTGAGAGTAGAAATACCGTGCACCTTGGGTAATCAAAGTAGGGTTAAATCGTAAAGGGCCTCCACTAGTTCTTTGCCTAGACATAGAGTAGAGAATTTAATACATGGGGGTACGTTCCCGGATATCCGAGAGGGTTATGGGGAGAGATTAGCGGCCTACAGTTAATAACCGATGAAATTCAATAGTAATAAGAAGAGGGGATATGAGAGCATAAGTCATGAGGGGAAATCGGTCGTCCTAGATCTTTCATTCTTATTGGTAATTCGATTCACTTTGCTGTAGTTTAACTTCTCATCACTTAATTTCTTCACTTGACTTTGAATTTGGTTATCGAATTTGACGTTACAAGACTTAATTGATACTGATTCTCTGTGGGATCGACCCTTGCTTGCCCTTACTGCTTAGTTTGTGTGAACGAGGATTTATTTTTGTTGCGTTGACGACGCGCATCAGAATCCAAATCTCGAATGACTAACTCTTGTTTTGAATAGTTTGAGAATCATTTGGGGATCATCTAGGCATAAGAAAATACTTGTTCGGACGCACGAAAGTTTTGAGCATGCGGGATGCACAACTTTGCTTAAGTTGTGCGCGGGGTTTCTGATTGTGCACATGAACACATTCCAACGAAATGAACCCGAATCGAATGAGTAACTCTTTTTTTGAATAGTTTGGCAAACATTTGGAGATCGTTTAGGCTTCGAAACATGTAAGTTCGGAAGGACGAAAGTTCGGAGCATGCGGGATGCACAAGTTTGCGTAGTTTGTGCGCGGGGTTTCTTATTATGCACATGAACTAATTCCAACGAAACGGACCCGAATCTCGAATGAGTAACTCTTGTCTTGAATAGTTTGGGTATCATTTGAGGATCATTTAGGCTTAAGATAATACATGTTCGGACGCACGAAAGTTCGTAGCATACAGGATTCACAAGTTTGCGTAACTTGTGCGTGGGGTTTCTCATTGTGTACACGAATTCAAACCAACGAAAGGGACCCAAATCTCGAATGACTAACTCTTGTTTTGAATAGTTTGAGAATCATTTCGGGATCATTTAGGCTTCAGAAAATACATGTTCGGAAGCGCAAAAGTTTGGAGCATGCGGGATGCACAACTTTGCGTAAGTTGTGCGCGGGGTTTTTGAATGTGTACAGGAACATATCCCAACGAAATGAACCCGAATCGAATGAGTAACTCTTGTTTTGAATAGTTTGGCAAACATTTGGGGATCATTTAGGCTTCGTTAATGGGGTAACTCTCCTTCAGTATCCCTTCACAAATGTACGATAATAATTTGCTAATCCAAGAAAATCACGTACCTCCGAAACTTTCTTTGGTGCAGGCCAATCCCGAATGACTAGCGCATTTCTTGTATCCGTTATCACGCTTCCACGTCTGACCACGTGTCCCAAAAGCGTATTTCCTTCGAGCAAAACTCACTCTTCTCTTTCTTCACGAACAGAGACCCTTAGTTTCTCAAACACAATCCGAAGGTGTCTTAGATGGTCCTCTAAAGACTCCAAATATACTTCAATGTCATCCAAGTAAACCACAACAAACTCGTCTATGTATTCAGTGAAAACATCATTCATCAGATTACAAAAAGTAGTCGGGGCATTTGTCAAGCCAAACGGCATCACAAGGAACTCATACGACCCATATCTCGTAACCATAGTGGATTTGGACTCATCACCATCTGCAATGCGAACCTGCCAATATCCGGAACGCATATCTAACTTTGAAAAGTATGAGTCCTTTGACAGTCTATGGAACAAATCAGCAACAAGGGGCACCGGATACTTGTTTTTCACCGTGACCTTGTTCAATCCACGATAGTTGACGCACAGCCGTAAACTGCCGTCTTGCTTGGTCTGAAACAAAACTGGTGCTCCATAGGGTGTTTTCGAGGGATGAATCTTTCCTGCATCAATCAATTCACCCAACTGTTTTCTTAACTCACCGAGTTCCTTAGGGCCCATCCTATATTGCGCTTTGGCAGCAAGTACTGTCCTGGAAGGAGGTCTATGCAATGGTCCACCGCCTTCCGAGGAGGCTTTGGGAAGATCAACTGGCATCATATCCTCAAATTTGTCCAACACTGGTAACACCTCCTTAGGCACTACACCGGAGCAGCGATCGCCCTCTTAAGGACGACCAACTCACCCTCGACATCACCTAGTTGACAGGACACTTTATCTACCGCACCACTCAACGAATCATGAGATGATTCAAGAAGAGCCATCCCTCCCCGAAGTTCCTCCAACATGTTAGATATCGGAACTAAATACTCAGATATGGCAAGTATCATCCTGGACCACATATTGCTCAAGAACTGCTGAAATTCCCGGATGCTCATCTAATTGTTAAACAGGTTCAACAATTTTTGGGAATTGTAAATTACTTAAGGGATTTTGTGCCTAAAATCAGCAGATATACAAGTCCACTTGAAGCCCAACTGAAGAAAGATGCACAACCTTGGGGAAAAGCCCAAACAGAAGAAATCCGCTATCTGAAGACAGTTACAATTACTTCCACCATTACAAATACCTTCAGATGAAGTTCGAGTACTGCAGACAGATGCTAGTGATTTCTATTGGGCAGCAATTTTATTGGAAGAAAAGAAAGGTAAAAAACATATTTGTGCATATAAATCATGAAAATTGAACTAGGCAGAACAACATTATCATTCGACCATCAAAGAGATACTTGCAGTCAAATATGGTATAAAAAAGTTTGAATTTCATTTGGCAGGATATCATTTCATTGTTGAGAGTGACTTATCTTCATTCAATTCAATGTTAAAGTTCAAAAAGAAACATATTCCAAATGCACAGCTGCTAAGGTTAGCAGAATGGTTTTCACAATACTCTTTTACAGTCAAACACATCAAAATTACATCCAACGTTGTTGCAGATTTCCTATCTAGACCATTTGATATAGCTCATCCTAACTTGCTAGAGCATCCAAAGTTGCAAGCTATGTTCATAACCAGAGTTCTTAAAACCAGAGATATTAACCCTCAAGAGCATAGTATCCTTCCTCCAGAAGTTATTAGATATGATCAGATTGATGTTTTATTATCCAGAGCTTCAAAGATGATGAATAAGTATTTGGTACAGATTTTCAGAAAGCATGGACAGATGATGTTTCTTACAGATGGACTGCATCCGAAATACCTTTTTCAACAAGCTATTCCAATCCATCCACAGGACATTTTTCCTCAGGAGCTAAAATGGTTTTTATGGTATTTCTTCCATGCAGATACAGTTGCCCTAGAGTTCCCAACAGAGGAGATACTTCAATATTTGGAACAGCTAGGCAATCTTCGTACTTATATCCCTCATGGACAACCACATTCATTCTTGGCAGAAGTTTTATCATGGTTTGCACTACTAATTCAATGGCAAACATGGTTTGAAATCCACATGGACAGATATTTCAAGTACCCAGGAATTACTGCTTATTCAACTTATCTTTTCCGCAGACATTGGCACTATGACCCAGAGTTACGAGCATTGGTTGCCATCAATACAGTTGATGATTTTTCATGTCTTCCTCATTCTGTAACATTTTGTATAGATGAGAGCTTTTCCGAATGGGAAGATTCATTGGCTAACAAAGAGCTTCTGAAACAGAAGTTGTGCAAAGAAAATGGATTCAATTATTTGACTCATGAAGAAATCCTTCAGGCCCGAATTCAAGAAACGGACCCAAATCATGTCTATGAGCTCCAGTGTGCACTTCAGCAACATTCGCACAACAGAGAATATTGGGATGAACTGGATGAACTGGCCCAAGAGTTTTTTAGAATAGTTGACCTAGGAGATGACACTCCAGGATCATCAAACAAAGGCCCACGACCATTATCCAGCAACAAACGCCCAAACAATGACCTAGAAGACGCGGATCCACGAGGCAAAAGACCAAGGAATTGAAGACGAGGCCGCCCATGTGACAAAAAGAAAAGATTCTTTAAAGATAAGGAAAGGAAAAGAAGATAACTAACTTTTGACAAAGTTGCCACAAGATTCCCTGAAGATAAGAAGGACGGCAAAATACGCCAAGATAGCTTTAGCTTTATGACTTTTTCTCCAAAGTTAGCTTTAGAGTTTAGCCTTTAAGACTTTTTGGTACAATTAGTTCATAGGCTTTTTGTCTACTTTGTAAAAGATAGAAGAGGCTACGTGGCTTAACCATAGCCTAGTTTTCTTTCCTCCTTGTAACTCTAAATACCCCCTCGATCAGAAGGAAAAACAAGTCAAGAGAAATCTGGAAATAAAAAACACTTTGAGTTTCTCCATATCCATGAGTTTCTAAGTTTTCTCCAGGGGCAATAGCTACGATAGTGGTGTCTTAGTTCTCAAACCTCTCCACAAACCTCTCTACCTTCGATAAATCCAAAAACATTTGAAAAACCAAAAATCCAAAAACATGGGAAAAACCCATAAAACCCAAAAAACCTTCTTCTTTCACGCCATTGTTAGTTTTGTTAATTATCGATGTTCATTTTGTCTATTTTGACTCATAGTACTGCATCATCATCTTCTTTTGTTTATTGTCTAAATGTTTTGTGCTCACAATAAATACCTATTCATGCTTTACTTCCAGTTGTTATTTTCTTGAATCACAAAGTCTTAGTAATAATCTTTCTATATTCTCTTTCAATTGATTGGTTATGGTGTTTTGATTAAGCAAACAATCTTCTTAATCAAAACACCATAACCAATCAATTGTAATAAAATAGAAAGATTATTACTAAGACTTTGTGATTCAAGAAAATAACAACTGGAAGTAAAGCATGAATAGGTACTTATTGAGAGCATAAAACATTTAGACAATAAACGAAAGAAGAAGATGATGTAGTACTATGAGTCAAAATAGACAAACTGAACATTGATAATTAACAAAACTAATAATGGCGTGAAAGTAGAACGATTTTTGGGTTTTCTGGATTTTTTCCATATTTTTGGATTTTTTGTTTTTCGAATGTTTTTGGATTTATCGAAGGTAGAGAGGTTTGTGGAGAGGTTTGAGAACTAAGACACCACTACCGTAGCTATTGCCCCTGGAGAAAACTTAGAAACTCATGGATATGGAGAAACTCAAAGTGCTTTTTATTTCCAGATTTCTCTTGACTTGTTTTTCCTTATGATCGAGGGGCTATTTAGAGTTACAAGGAGGAAAGAAAACTAGGCTATGGTTAAGCCACGTAGCATCTTCTATCTTTTACAAAGAAGTCAAAAAGCCTATGAACTAATTGTACCAAAAAGTCTTAAAGGCTAAAATCTAAAGCTAACTTTGGCGAAAAAGTCATAAAGCTAAAGCTATCTTGGCGTCCTTTGCCGTCCTTCTTATCTTCAGGGAATCTTGTGGCAACTTTGTCAAAAGTTAGTTATCTTCTTTTGCCGGCCTTATCTTCAAAGAGTCTTTTCTTTTTGTCATATGGGCGGCCTCGTCTTCAATTCCTTGGTCTTTTGCCTCGTGGATCCGCGTCTTCTGGGTGATTGTCTGGGCGTTTGTTGCTGGATAATGGTCGTGGGCCTTTGTTTCATGATCCTGGAGTGTTATCTCCTAGGTCAACTATTCTAAAAAGCTCTTGGGCCAGTTCATCCAGTTCATCCCAATATTCTCTGTTGTGCGAATGTTGCTGAAGTGCACACTGGAGCTCATAGACATGATTTGGGTCCGTTTCTTGAATTCGGGCCTGAAGGATTTCTTCATGAGTCAAATAATTGAATCCATTTTCTTTGCACAACTTCTGTTTCAGAAGCTCTTTGTTAGCTAATGAATCTTCCCATTCGAAAAAGCTCTCATCTATACAAAATGTTACAGAATGAGGAAGACATGAAAAATCATCAACTGTATTGATGGCAACCAATGCTCGTAACTCTGGGTCATAGTGCCAATGTCTGCGGAAAAGATAAGTTGAATAAGTAGTAATTCCTGGGTACTTGAAATATCTGTCCATGTGGATTTCAAACCATGTTTGCCATTGAATTAGTAGTGCAAACCATGATAAAACTTCTGGCAAGAATGAATGTGGTTTTCCATAAGGGATATAAGTACGAAGATTGCCTAGCTGTTCCAAATATTGAAGTATCTCCTCTGTTGGGAACTTTAGGGCAACTGTATGTGCATGGAAGAAATACCGTAAAAACCATTTTAGCTCCTGAGGAAAAATGTTCTGTGGCTGGATTGGAATAGCCTGTAGAAAAGGGTATTTCGAATGCAGTTCATCTGTAGGAAACATCATCTGTCCATGCTTTCTGAAAATCTGTACCAAATACTTATTCATCATCCTTGAAGCTCTGGATAATAAAACATCAATCTGATCATATCTAGTAACTTCTGGAGGAAGGATGTTATGCTCTTGTGGGTTAATATCTCTGGTTTTTAGAACTCTGGTTGTGAACATAGCTTGCAACTTTGGATGTTCTAGCAAGTTAGGATGTGCTACATCGAAAGGTCTCGATAGGAAGTCTGCAACAACGTTGGATGTACCTTTGATGTGTCTGACTGTAAAATAGTATTATGAAAACAATTCTGCTAACCTTAGCAGCTGTGCATTTAGAATCTGTTTCTGTTTGAACTTTAGCATAGAGCTGAAGGAAGATAAATCAGTTTCAACAATAAAATGATATCCAACCAGATGAAATTCAAACTTCATTACCATACTTTACTGCAAGTATCTCTTTGATGGTCGAATGGTAATGTTGTTCTGCCTGGTTGGATTTTCCTGATTTATATGAACATATATGCTTTTTACCATCCTTTTCTTCTAGTAAGATTGTGCCCAATAGAGATCACTAGCATCTGTTTGTAATACTCGAACTCCATCTAAAGGTATCTGTAATGGTGGAAGTAATTGTAACTGTGTCTTCAGATAGCGGATTGCTTCTGTTTGGGCTTGTCCCCAAGGTTGAGCATTTTTCTTTAGTTGGGCCTCGAGTGGACTTGTATACCTGCTGATTTTTGGCACAAAATCTCTTAAATAACTCACAATTCCTAAAAATTGTTGAACCTGTTTTACGGTGAGATGAGTATCTGGGAATTTCAGCAGTTCCTGGGCAATATGTGGTCCAGGATGATACTTGCCATCTGAAAGTCTCATACCAAAAAATTCAATTGATGTTTCAAATAATTTCACCTTTCTTTCTGAGAGCATAACGACATACTTCTGAAGTATCGCGGAAAACTGTTTTAACAAAGTCTCATGGGATTCTTTGTCAGGACTGAATAAAAGAATATCATCAATATAAATCAAAGCTGAAGTCTGTATAGGCCAAAAAATACGAGTCATTGCTTTCTGAAATAAAGAAGGTGCTGTCTTCAATCCAACAGGTAAGACAGTCCATTGGAAATGTCCATCAGGAGTACAAAATCATGTTTTCCATCTATCATCTGGATGAATACCTAACTGCCAAAAACCACTCTTAAGGTCAAACTTAGAGAATACCTTGGCCTTGGCTAATGATGAAAACAAAGCTGTTCTGTTAGGTAGTGGGAACTTGTCATCCTGTAAGAAGTGATTCGAAAGCTGATAATTGATTACTAATCTCTTCTTACCTTAGGCTTGTTCTGAGCGTTTATTCACGTAAAACGCTTCACATGCCCATTATGAATTAGAATACTCGATAAGTCCCTGCTGCAATAAAGACATGCATTCCTCTTTCGCTAGATAAGAGTCAGATGGTTTCATACCAGGGTGAGTTGCTTTTGTAGGATTGATATCCTCATTCAGTTTGAAGGGCAATCTCACAAAAAAGTCTGGATTCTTCCATAAAGGATTTGGGCATTTCTACAAGAACTCGGTACGATTTTCTGCAAAGGATGATTCAAATAAATGTCTTGCCTTTTCAATTGGTTCGATGGAATATATCCTTGTTATTGTCGTAAAGGGCTTGAACTTTCCCTTAAATCTGATCCATGTAGTCAAAATTCTGAGATCTCGCATTTGCTGTAAAAGATCCCAACCTAAAACTAGGTCTTTTCCTGGGAGATCAGTTGCAATCAAACAAGTCTTGATAGTGCATGTAGGAAAAATCATAACTTTCGAAGACTTGGTTTTGGAGTGAGTATAGAATAATTCACCGGATGCAGCCATGAAAGTTTTTTCATGAGGCACAAGAAATTCTTGAGGTACAATCACTGGATTGATCATGCTTTCAGAAGCTCATGTATTAATGAAAGTTATTGCAGATACGGGTCTTTGATATTTTGAAAAATATATCTGTACATCTATATGTGGAGAAACTTGTAAAGAAGCGATCAAGGGGACTTCTTTTGTCTGTTCAGAGCCTTGCTCTGGTTCTGTGGTTGATCCATTGGTGGATACCTTTCTTGGGTACGTGGCCTTGAATGGGAATCTTTCATGATGTCCTGCAGGATTAGGATAAGCACCAATAGTACAAATCCTTCTAGTATTATGTTCTTCTGATGAAGAGGATGTGTAAGACTCCTCTGAAGATGTTAATCTGTTTGAGTCTATGTATCCTTCAAGACAACAAACTGCTCGTGAAGAAGGTTTATCATCAATAGAAAATAATGATTCAACATCATTGTCATGCAATGAAACACTGGAGATGTTCTCAATTTGAGCAATAAGTTTCTTTTGTCTTTTTGGACAGTTCTTTGCAAAGTGGCCTTTCTTATTGCAAATGAAACACTGAATGATTTCCTTTGAGGACTTCTCTTTCTCTTAATCCTGAGGAAACGCTTCCATCGCTTGGGAGAAGTTTTGAACTGTTTTGTCCTTTATCCAAATCTTTCTTTCTGTTTTCGTCTAACGAATTTATGCCTTGAAGGCTTTGAACCTGTAATTCCTGAACAGTCACACAAGTCTCGCTTTGTATATTTAATTTTGTACCTGGCTGACTTGTTCTGGTAGACCTTTTTGAGTTGTCTGGCTTCAGGAATCCTTGAATGATTTCCTTTCTTTGGCATAATTCACTGAGACCTAAATAAATTTCTTGTTGTATTTGGTCGACTGTAAGGTCAGTAATCTTCAAATGTGTAGCAATCAAACTTTTCTCTACCATAGCTGATATTGAGGAAGGTTTGGAAGACAAAAATACTGGTTTCAAAGAATTATCAGCTCCAAGATGTATGAACAGATGTAAAAGCCTTTGGTAATGTCTATCAAGATGTTTAAGCTTGTATGAACAACATTTTCTTTGAAAGAATTATGTTCTCTGTTCTTCTAGAATGTTAGTAGGACTTCCAATGAAATGAGTATAAAGGTTACCCATAAAGACTTGAAGTGGTACGCTCATCATCTGTACTTGCTTTAGTTCTGGAAACAAACTCCACCAAACTAGGAGTGTTCCTGTGAATCTGGAGGTAAAATCTGCAAGAATATCAGATATATTGAAAATTGTCATATTCTTATGCAAACAACAAGCGTAAAAATCCTGTATACGCTGGGGCCATTTGGTGTATGGAATATCATCAAAAGTAAACTTGAGGTTAGTGATTCTTTCACTTGGCCTTGCATTTGGTCTCTGTCTTTCTGCTGAATGATCTGAAAGACTTTCATCTATAGGTTCATCAACTATAGGGTTTGAATTACCTCTATCTGCCATAAAAATTTGTGGTACACATTCTGATGAATCTTCATCTGAAGTATTCTCACCTGATTGGCTTTGTTCTGCTATACCTGGTTTATCTGTCATAAGAATCTGCGGAGAATTCTCAAAGTAATAACCAATAGCAGAGTCTTTTTCATCCAATGAATTCTGAGAGATGTTATCACTAGATTCTGGTTCTGTATAATTCTCAGATGGTGTAGAATCAGATGAATCATGAATGGAAACTAAGGCAATGGATGATTTTACCCATTCTGGCATTGAGACCGGCGGATTTTCTCTTTTCTTTGTGACCATAAGCTGAGGAGTAGGATGAGTCGGGCTTGGACACGGAGATCTGTATTGTGAAGATTTGTATTCAGTTGTAGGCCTTCTTTCAAAAGAGCTTTCTTGCTTCTTCTTGCCTTCACGAATTTCTTCACGCTTTCTGTCTTTACGCCTTTGTTCACGTATTAGATCTCTTAGTTCAGCTGAGTCCTTTTTTCCCATTTGTCCAAAAATTGGGTGCATAGTTTCCTGTACTTGTGAAGTAGTCTGAACATGTGGTCTTCTAAAATCCAAAAAGTCATAATTGTAAGGTTTAGGCCTTTCTAGATTCAAATAATCTATATTAATAGATTTGGGCCTTCCAAAATTCAAAAAATTTGACATATTTGGTTTGTCAAAAATTTCAACTTGCCTTTCTTTAATCATTCTGATTTGTCGCTTAAGTTTAGCAATCTCAGCATCTGGATCAAATCTAAAGTACGAGAAAAATATTCTCCTTTTAAATTTGTCTAACCTTTTCTGAAGAGTTTGTAATGCCTCGTGGGTCTTACTGTGCTGAGTGTCTAGCTTTTCATTCAAGCGCCTTTTCGTTCCTTTCAGATTATCCTGCATAGTATGACAAATGGTATTTAGTGTTGAATTCTGTACCAGTGTATTTTGGCTTTGCCAATTAATGACTGTATCAGTGGTACCTCTGTAGTAAAAACTAGTTGTACTGTGGGTATAGTTGTTAGAGGCTTCTCAGTAACTGGTGGAGTTACTGGTTCAGTTTCTTGTACTACTGATCTTGAATACTTGGGATTACCTGTTGAGAAGGATTTTTCTTTTACCATTTCATAACATTCTTATAGCAAGGTAATACCTTTGAGGGTTGTTTTAATGGCCTCTTTGTCTTAGCCATTTCCATTAATAATTGCCAATCACCATAACTTTCTTGGTGATGTGCTGCTGTTGCTGTAACTGCAGGCTTTTGGCTTGGGTCATCATCGTCATCACTATC
The DNA here is from genome assembly GCA_029817715.1 of Melastoma dodecandrum. Taxonomy (NCBI): domain Eukaryota; kingdom Viridiplantae; phylum Streptophyta; class Magnoliopsida; order Myrtales; family Melastomataceae; genus Melastoma; species Melastoma dodecandrum. Next base: position 169,110 of record JARUPY010000237.1, read on the forward strand.
GCTGCCAGATTCTGGTACGTTGTGTGAACGATGGTTTGATTTCTTCTTCCTGGAAGAAGATTCTTCTTCTTCTGGTTCCTCATCACAACAATCACAGTCTTTTCTACACTTACAGACATCCCAGTAACAGTGATCTGTTTGGGGGTCTTTGAAGAAGTAGACTTCGTTTCCCTGTCCATCAAAAGAATAAATAATTTTGTTCAAGGAATCAGGCTTCTTACGTTTAGGGACTGATTGGACCATAAACATTGTCGGGAAGATAGACGGTGTAGCCGAGTCTTTTTCATGTGATCTGTCAAACTTAATCATCACAGATCCATCTTTTTTTTTATGAATCGAGATTCTGTAGACTGAATTGGTTTGACATGCTGCTGCAGTTGCTCGTAATTTGTTACCCACTTTTCTAGAAGGAGTTTAATCAACTCATTTCTTGAGATTTGCCTGGGAACATGCAAACATGTAGGCGAAGTGGAATGATGATAGTCAACAGTGATAATCAAAGCATCATTAGCTTCTTCTGGAACTTTAAGATCCAATGCATGATTTTGCACACGATATGACATCTGGTAGTGCAGAGTTGCTTCTATGGAATTCGGATCTTGTTGAGGTCTAGCAATCTGTAACTGTACTTGCAATGCTGTTAGTAGCTTAGGATCTTGGAGAGACATAGAAATTAGGATACAAAGTAACAAATATTGTTCCTGCATTTAAAGTTGTCTTAATCGTTCCTATGCAAACATGCTGATACTCGACAAACCTTGTGTCAAGCAGAGCCATTCTAGCAGTAACTGGCAAACCTTTTCTGCCATGGCATGTTAAGGCGAGTCTGATCGCACCAAAGTGCAAATGTGTGTAGCCTTTCTGGAACCATTGGCGAGGGAAGTCCGTAGGTAGCTGCAGGGACACAAATTGTTCTCTCTGTGTGGCCATAATATGATGTTGATTGAACTTACTGGCCTAAATGTACTCAAGAACTTGAGAGGCAGGCTGCGGATGAGTGATCTAATCCGTCTGATGGGACTTGATGAGGGCTTACTGAAGGCAGTGTATGGATTGAGCAAAGGGATGGTGGTGTCGGAGATTTGATTGTTGTCTGAAATATCCTGATGAGAAATTTCATACAAACAATCCAATCTGGAGGCAGTAGATTTACGGAATGAAGGGCTGGAGTCTAGAGTAACTGGAGCACTTAGAATTACGGGATTATCCATGGGTGGTGAGGCAGGGCAACGACCTTAAATATGGTACTTAGTCTCTGTTTTCTCCCTCTCTGAAAAAGAGTAAGAAAACAAGCAGACAAGTTTATATGTACAGAGACGAAAACACTAGACTCTTGATACCATAGGGGTTTGCATTTCTTTGAGTTAATAAAATTTTGTCTAGAAGATAAATATAGCCGGAACATTAACGAAATATCGATTTCCCAAATTTAAAATTAATGACGGTTCAAAACCAACCCAACACTTACTAAAATCATAAAGAGCCTTTCGCCCTTTGCTCTTCACTTCCTTTCCTGCTTGCGTTTCCAAAATGACCTTCTTTGGGGTGATCGTGAGTCCGGGAAGGACTTACACTCTCCCCACCGCCCCTGGGGCTGCCGGCAGGCTCCACCTAACCCAGGTCCCCCCTCTCTCTCCCTATTCCTCTTCCTCTTCCCAACTAAGTGGTGCTGTGCTGGTTGTAGGTCTCTTTGGACGACGGTTCCGATGATAGGACCGTCACTGTTCGTGTTACTTCGGGCGAGAAGATCCCCATCATCATCGCTCGACTCCTCCCCTTCCACTCCGAGTCCCTCCACCTCGACTTGCGTTATAATCTCTCCCAGGAAGTCACCTTCTCCGTTCTTGGCCCTCGCAAGGTTCACCTCGCCGGTTACTTTGGCGGCCTCCCTGATTCTGCCGACTCGTATCCTCCTTTTTCTTTTCTTTCTTTTTTTAAATGCTGGATGGGTTCGATTTTCATTGTTGATCTCCTTCATCCGGTCTGATTTAGAGAGTCTTTTGGGGAAGATATTGCGCAGTCTGATTCCTACCAAAAGTCTGGCGGTGATTCTGAGTATGGCGGTACCTTTATTAATGATAGAGATCCTGGCTATTCTTCCCGTTCGTCTGCTGATTCCAGTTTCAAAGGTACCTCCCTTCGCCCCCCTCTTGTTCTCGGCTAATGTTTTTTCGTTGGATTTGTGATGCAATGCTAGCTGTACTCTTTGTCACAATCTTTATAAGTCTCTCTTATGATGCATCGGCGTCGTTGTATTTCTGTCTTGATTTTCTACCTTCGTTCGCAGTGAACAGACTCCCGGATGACAAGAAAATGATGCCGAAAGAAAATAAAAGTAGCCGTCGGCGGCTGAGGAAGGTTCATGTTGTTGAATCCAACACCGATAGTTCTGGAATAAGTGGAGGCAGCGGAACTGTGTCTGTGGTTCCTGACAGTGATGATGATTTTGAATTCTTCGGGGACTCCTTGCTCAAGAGGAAGTTGAGGGAAAATATTTCGGGGGAAGGAGCTGTCCAGAGGATTGTTTCCTCAACTCAGGAGCTCACCAGGAGTTCTGAACGAGCTAATGAGATAGCTGAAAAGTCAGTTCTTCCTGACACTAAAGGCTCGTCGGTGAGCTCTCCACCGAAACAATCAGCAAACATGAAAGATTCAAAGGAAGGTTTCACCAATGCCAATTCAAGGACAACACTAAAGAACGGAAACATTGGTCAGGCGATCAGGCTCATTGCAGTTGAGAATGAGTATGTAATTTCCACAACTGTTTCGATTGTTCTTTGGAGGGGTTGATTTTTCCGGCAAACGATCTTTTTCCTGTTGTTAGCCTTGAAGCTGGCAAAGCAGCATCCCCTCAGCCAATGAAGGCGGAGACTGCATCTGAGTCATTGGCAAAGAAGAAGAGGAAATGTGTCAAAAAACTGGATCCTAGCTGGAATAATGATAATGAACAGAAGTTGTCTCCTCTCCTCTCTTTTTTGTTTTGGTGCAATTTTATTCTAATGTTTATGTGAATGTATCTTTTTTATAGCCATGAAGCCGTCCAACCAGAACCTGTGACACTGCACTTGCCAAAAAATTCTGAGGAGGTTGATTTGGGACTGAAAGGGACAAAGAAGAAGAAGAAGAAGAAGAAGAAGAAGCAAGTCAAAGACGAGCTTGGTGGTATGGGCAAGCCTCCCAAAAGGCAGGCTTCTAGGGCCCCAAATGCTTTGGATAAGGAAAAGCAACTTGCTGGGCTGAAGTGGTAAGTATGTCTTTTTCCTTCAAGTAGAATAAGCATGTCTCGGGAATATTTTTCCCTAAGGATCTATCATTGATTGAATTGTTCAACTAAAAAATGTTATTGTAGCCTCAAAGTTGGCGAACCAGATGATGATTCTGTGCTGCAATTTAATGAATCTGTTAAAGATGATGTCTTGAGATCTAAGAAGGGGAAGAGAAAGAAGTATGAAGAGAATGATGCAGTAGCAACCGAGCCCAGTATTCCGTGAGCACTTCCTTAGTTCTTGTACTCCTTTTTGTTCTGCTATGGACCAGTTAATGAAGCCTCTGGTTTATCCCTGCTCCTGATGTTTAGCATTTTTTAGTGGTGAGTCCCCTTCTCACTTAGATCTTTTTCATGCGCGTTTGTGTGGGTAGACTTCCTACTCCTGCTCAGTCCATGCCTGCAAAAACTGAAGATGAATCCAAGAAGGAAAAGAAGAATAAGAAGCAAATAGAGGTCAGTCCTCTCAAATAATTCTGCGGATGTAGTTAGTACTGAACCTAAGGGTTGAACTAACTGACATAAGATGTTTCTTCATAGCAGAAATGAACCCAGCTGGTTTGTGGATGACCTATGAGGTGTTTCGCACACGCCAAGATGGTCCACGATATACATTTTGCCACCTCTCATTTTGGTTTAGGGTGTAGGATCCACGAGAGGCTTTCTAAGGCATTTTTGTTGTTTATGTATCATGGAATTTTCGTCCTTAATTTTGGTCATAAACTAGCTCTTTTGTGACCTTTTTCTTTTTAAGGTATGTCTCTTTGAACTTTGACTAGATTTCAGCATATCACTATTTTGCATAGTTCTTATTTTTCTGAAAACATTCATGTTCACCACTTTCTATCTTTTTATTAACACCAAAGGTTATTAGTATTATCATCTGGCATTGTCTATTAGCGGACCACTTCTGCAATGGTGTCTGATGAAACAGTATTCCCCGTAGCATTCTGTGTCGTAGTAGAGATCGAGATTGGAACATTGGGACACTAAAAACTTGAAGTTGATGTTCGGTTATTGGTTGATTCCCATGCTTCTTGTTCCTCTGATGACTGGTAAGCAAGCCACTGTGGCTGCAAAAGGAAGCTCTTCATTGCAAAGGTTTCCGGTTGTGTTCCTATATCCCGTATTGTCGGCATGGCTGCAATCCTCAAACTTTGTAGACAACTGAGATTCCAATTCACACAACATGCAACTAATTACTAGAGTGCACATCTCATCTGGAGACTGCTCAAGATAGCTAGATAACACTCGCAAGATCAGGCGGATAACACTCCCTGTGCTACTTGATAGTTGTGAATCAAATCAGAAATTTGACTTTTTTGGCGATATACTTGGAAATCTAACCAATATGTGGTCCTGCCAAGCTAAGTTTGATTATCATACTCTAAATGTTCCATCGTACCTCATCAATATCATCCACAACTGCTTCCAGGATCTACGAAAAAATCCCTATAAGCACCCGAATTAGAACTCAAGACTCTACCGACACACTAAGGAATTCACTCCTTCAAAACTCCACTCAACTCCCTATGATTATGCCGAGTTGTAGGAGAAGTTATTACGAGTCTTGAGAGATCACAAGTGAGCAATATGATGCGCCACAAGCCGCGGAAGCAGGAGGAAACGAAAAGGATAAGACTCATACTGCCGCTGGATACAGTCGAAGCACTACCAGGACTGCCACGAGGGTTGAACGCCATATAACCGGATATAGAAACACCACCGATTATGGGAACGCTCAAATAAAATCTCGTTACGCTTGGAATCCACCAAACGATAAGAGAAGTTGCGCAAAGTTCATACAAGAATTTGACGGATGACAAATTTGGGTAAAATATTCAAAGGGTTCTGTCTAAAACCTAAACACAAGAGTCCAATTTATAGAGGACCAAAAACCCTAACTCCCCATTAGGCCTACAATAGTAAAAACCAAAATCTATTTAAAACTTGTCCAAAATGTAAAACTAAGGAAACTGGGCCTGACGATGGTTGGCCCGTCTTGAAGTCTTCTCAAGCTCCCCTTCTACTCGGCCTCGAGAGAAACTACAGTCGTCTCGATTTGACGAATCAACTCGACCACTTCAACAGCGTGAAGGTACTATCCGTCTCGAGCGCTCCTCTCGAGTTGGCCCCGACTTAGCTGTGCTTGATCCAACTCGCATCATCTCCCTTTGATGAAGAAGATTTGTCCTCAAATTAAGGGGTTCTTCATCATCCTCATATAATTTGGGATCCTGGACATTGAATGTCGCTGACACTCTAAACTCCCCCGGTAAGTCGATCTTATAAGCATTGTTTTTTATCCTCTCGACGACTCGAAAAGGACCATCAGCCCTATGCATGACCTTATTCTTCCTCCTTGCTGAAAACCTCTCCTTCCGAAAGTGAACCCATACACGATCTCCTGATTGGAATATCCGCTCCTATCGCCCATGATTTGTCGTAGACTGGTACTTCTCATTTTGTTGCTCAATAAGGGTTTGAATCTTCGCATGGAGCTTCAACATTTCTTCAGCTCGTCGAACCGCATCTTTCTCCCTGATTAGGCATTGGTAGCAACTCGATGGGAATTCTCGGGTTGACATCATACACCACTTCGAACGTTGTAGCTCGAGTAGTCGAAAGAGGGGCTCGATTATAAGCAAACTCAGCTTGTGCAAGCTTGATATCCAAACCCTTCTGATTCTTCGGCACCATGGCACAAAGTAGGCTTCCCATAGTCCTGTTCACAACCTCAGTCTATCTATGGATGGCAAGTGGCGTTGAACAAAAGCTTTGTCCCGAGTTTATGCCAAAGTGTCTTCCAGAAGTAGCACAAGAACTTGGCATCTCGATCGGACACTATCGATAGTAGGACCCCATGAAGACGAAGGATATCTAGAAAATAAAGATCCACCAAGTGAGAAGCATCATTCGTTTTCCTGCAAGTGGTAAAGTGAGTCATCTTCAAAAAATTATCCACAACAACCATGATCGAGTCCTTCTGTCGTTGTGTTCAGGGCAATCCAAGGTCAAAATCCATGCTCACATGTTCCCACGGACGTTCAACTATAGGCAATGGTGTGTAGAGACCTTGGGGCTGGGCGTGTCTAATTTTCTACGTTGACATGTTGCGCAACGTCGGATCAACTTGTGTATGTCCTTTTCCATTCGAGGCTAGTAGAAATGTTCTTGAAGCATTTCGAGAGTTTTCGCGACTCCTAGGTGACCAGCGAGTCCTCCTCCATGTACCTCTCGAATAAGATGCTCTCGAATGGAACTTCGAGGACTATATAACCTTAACTCCTCTGAATAGAAAACATGGAAAAATGATATTGTTCAATAGGCTTCTGGAGACATCCCTTATACAACTCTCTGAAATTTGCATCACTTGAGTACAACTCATTCAATATTACAAATCCGATCAACTTAGATTCCATTATGGCCATAAGAGCTTACTTTCTCGACAACGCATGTACTACGACATTCTTCACTCCCGACTTATGTTTCAAGCCGAAAGTGAATGATTGAAGAAATTTCACCCACTTTGCATGTCGTCGACTAAGCTTTGCCTGCCCATTGATATGCATCAAATACTCATGATCAGTATGAAGAACAACTCATTGGGCATCGGATAATGACTTCATGCCTCGAGTGTACGAATGATAGCATAAAACTCCTTATCGTAGGTCGGGTAATTCAGGTGATATCCATTCAACGTCTCGTTGAAATAAGAAACTAGTCAACCCTCCTGTAATAGTTCGCCTCCAATCCCTACTCCTGAGGCATCACATTCGACTCTAAACACCTTCTCGAAGTCAGGGAGTGCCAATACAGGCGCTTCGCACAAACGGCTCTTGAACAACTCAAAACTAGATTGAGCCGCGGGAGTCGACTCGAAAGTCATCCCCTTCAAACACTCCGATAGAATGATGCTAGGCCATGAAAACTCCGGACATCATGAGATATCTTGGGATTAGGCCAATCTCGAATAATAGGAACTTTACTCTCATCCATCTGAATTCCTTCTCTCGAGATGACGTACCCCAAAAAAATAAGTTTGGAAGTCGAGAACCCGCACTTCTTGCTTGTTTCTGAATAGACGTTTTTCCCTCAACTTCTCGAACAATTGTCTAAGGTGGCTAATGTGTTCTTCCTCATTGCAGCTATATATAAGAATGCCATCAAAACAAACAACCAGTCGATGAAAGGACGAAACACCTGATTAATCAGTCGCATGAAGGTGTTCGACGCATTCGCGAGACCAAATCACATAACCATCCAATACAAGCCGAATTTGTTTTTTACCATGGATAGAGAATCAACGGAGATTGAACCTACAAATGAAGGATGTCGTAAAGAAGGAGATCATCAAGTGGCTCGATGCAGGTATCATGTACCCAATTTCTGACAGCTCGTGGATTAGTCCTATACAGTGCGTACCTGAGAAAGTTGACATGATAGTTGTGACGAATGAGAATTAACTCATCGCGACTCGCACTGTAATGGGATGGAGAGTATGCATGGATTGTTGGAAGCTAAATAAAGCAACAAGTAAAGATCACTTCATACTCCCATTTATGGATCAGATGTTGGACCGATTAACAGGTAAGGAATATTATTGTTTTCTTGACGGTTATTCTGGATATAATCATATTGCCATTGCACCAGAAGATTAGGAGAAAACAACTTTCACATGTCCTTACAGTACGTTCGCCTTCCGCATAATGCCATTTGTATTATGTATTGCACCTGCCACATTCCAAAGGTGCATGACATCCATCTTTACAGACATGGTGGAACAGTATCTCAATATTTTTATGGATGATTTTTCTATTTCGGTGACTCATTCGATAATGGCTTGCATAACTTTGTATGTGTACTCGAGCGTTGTGAGAAGGCTAACCTAGTCTTGAACTGGTAAAGGTGTCATTTTCTGGTTCGAGAAGGTATTGTCATTGGTCACAGGGTGTCAAGTAAATGTATTGAAGTTGACAAAGAGAAGATCGAGACCATCAAGAAGTTATCCCTACCAATATCAATGAACAATAAGAAGTTTTCTTGCCCATGCTGGCTTTTACAGGCGATCTCTTGGAGAAACACAAGCCCTTCACATTTGATGAAGCATGCATGGAAGCATTCACGAAGCTAAAGGAGAGGTTAGTAACCACCCTATCATAGTTTTGCCTGATTGGACGTTTCCTTTTGAATTGATGTGCAATGTGAGTGACTATGCCTTTGGAGCAGTGCTTTGGGAACGTAAGAATAAGGTATTGCATGTTATTTACTATGCTAGTAGAACCCTAGACAGTGCACAGGCAAATTACACGACTAATGAAAAGGAGCTACTAGCAATCATATTTGCCATTGATAAATTTCGATCTTATCTTGTGGGTTCGAAAGTTATTGTATTCATAGATCACTCCGCAATCAAGTACTTGATCGAGAACAAGGATCCAAAACCACGACTGATTAGATGGGTTCTTTTACTACAAGAGTTTGATCTAGAGATTAAAGATAGAAAGGGGATCAATAATCAAGTAGCAGATAATTTTCAAGGTTAGACAGTGACATCGAACTCAACCAGGTAGCCATAAATGAATTTTTTCCTGATAACAACTTCTAGCAGTAGGTCATGCAAAAGTACTGTGGTATGCAGATTTTGTTAATTTTCTAGCCTCGAATTTCATACCTCTTGACTTGACCACACAACAAAAGAAAAATTTTTTGCATCATGTCAAAAAGTAAGTGTGGGATGAGCCTTTCTTGTTTAAGTTATGTTCAGATCAGTTTTTGAGGAGATGTGTACCGAGGAAGGCGCAGAACTTTCCTTCTTCCAAACGTAGTTTTTCGAACGCCTAAACGAACCCGAATGTTTCGAAACCATTTATAAGCATTATGATACAAGGACCATCGACTAGAGCTGTCAGCTTGCTCATCATCGACTAACTTCGAACCAAGGTGCCGTCGAAGGAAGGAGCCGTCGAAGCAGATGCAACTTTGCATTGAAGACATGCATTAAAGGTGCATTGATTGTCCAGCCACCCTCGCCTCCACTATCTTGCATTCATGTTTTTTGCATTTCCAATAAGCCATTTATGGTTCGTCCATGAATGTGGCCACGCATGCATTATTTTACATTCATTGTCTTGCATTAAGTTCTTGTTCAGGTAAGCCCTATATAATGGGAGCCTTTGTAAGCATTTGGAAAAACTCATTATTTATCAGATTATAAACTCTTTGTAAGACTTTGTCTTCTGCCCGAAGTGAGTGGATTCTCCTTCAACCTCGTTCTTCATTTGGTGGATTCCAAGTGCGGACTGAGTCGAGCGTTCAACCGGTGGTGGTGTTTATGTATCATCCGCGTTGTTCCTCATCCTCGTCTTGTTCGTGGTGGTGTCCCTGTATCCACGGCCAAACGAGTCTACTCGAGTCTTCTTTCACGGTGGTGCATCTGTATCTGTGGAAGTTGACCTCAACCCTTCCTTTTTATCATTCAGCAGCCTACCCTACACACCTTTCGTCAATTCCAGCGTCACTCCATTCCGCACACTTTTCAGTGACGTCCCCATTCGTTTTCGGTATTGGAATCATCTATTCTTTTCCGTCCTCGTATCATCTTGGTATCAGAGCCCGCGGTTGTCAATGGCCAGGAGATTTCAATGCGATATGACTCTAGACAAAGCACAAGTTGCTCGGCTTGAGGATCAGATAGCCGATCTTCAGCAGCAACTACAGTCGTTACGAACATACCATGCAGCGACTTCTCGCAGTCGAATAGACAGCGATGATGAGGAGAACCCATGGCGTGAGGAGTCTCAACGAGGATCTTCACCGGAGTATCGCAGGCAGGAGAGAAGAATCCTGACGATGAGCATTTAGATTCCGGAGTTCGAAGGAATCTTGGACCCCAAGGATGCACACGGTAGAGCGCATCTTTGATTATGAAGAGGTGCCCGACGAACGAAAGGTTAAGTTGGCTGCATTAAAATTGAAGAAGTACGTCAGTTTATGGTGGGAGAACACCAACCACCAGCGTCGAAGAGAAGGATGTGATCAGATATGAACATGGTCGAAAATGAAGAGGCTATGACTAAGAGGTTTCTGCCGAAGCATTATCGACGAGATCTCTACCTCAAGTTGCAGTTGCTTCAGCAAGTAATGTATCGGAGTACACGAGGGAGTTCGAGAGATTATTGCTGCAGTGCGATGTCCAAGAAGCCCAAGAGCAAACCACTGCCAGGTATCTTCGAGGACTTAAGCCTCATATTGCAAATGCAGTCGAACTACAACAATATTGGACTTTCAATGATGTTCGGGCATTAGCGCACAAGGTTGAGCAGCAACAAGCGAGAAGATCGAATACCCACTCATTTGTGAAGGCTTCGCCTTTCAACAAGGGGAGTAGCTCCCAGGCAAAGCCACCGTTGACGACATCGAGAAAAACTCCTTCATCGACTACCAGACCAGAAGTTAAGTCGAACGAGTGAGATAATGCTAGACGATGTTTCAAGTGCCAAGGAATATGACACATGGCTTCTGAATGCTCGTCAAGAAGAAACATTGTCATTAGAGAGCTGTCTGATGGAGAAGAAGTGTTCGATGAGAACGTCGATCCTGTTTGGGATGCAGAGGAGATTGAGGAGTACCCGGACGAAGGAGAGTTGTTGGTCGTCCCAAAAGCCTTAAGCGTGACATTGACGAGAGAGGAGAATCAAAGGGAAAGTATTTTCCACACCAGATGCACAATGGAAGGAAATGTTTACTTGGTGATTGTGGATAGCGGAAGGCTGCACCAACGTCGTGTCGAGGACGATGGTCGAAAAGCTGAAGTTGCCTATTGAAGGTCATCCTCACCCCTATCGTCTTCAAGGGCTCAACACGGAGAGTGATGTTCGAGAGACCCAGAGAGCGAGAGTTCCATTCTCGATTGGGAAAAGCTACAAGGATGAAGTCGTTTGCGACGTTATTCCAATGGATGCGTGCCACTTGCTCCTAAGAAGACCGTGGCAGTTTGATCGACGCGCGCAACGTAACGGGTATTGCAATACCTACTCCATCAGCGTTAACGGGAAGAAGGTCACCTTGATTCCCCTCACCGCTCTATCTATGACAGCGCAGCAGAATCAATCTACCGATCAGCGTCTCAAAGGAGTTCAATTGGTTTGAGCGAAGGAAAATTTCTTGTTATAAATACTTTTCTATGTTACGAAGAGTTTAGTGATTGGAAAATAAATGAAAACAGAATCATATATCGAATTAACAAACGAAACTAATGCTAATAATAATGATGATGATGATGATGAAAGATTAATTTACATAGAATAAATACGAGCAGGATGCTTTAGTTATGTTTTCCTTTAATAATATATTTATTTATTGGGAATTTTTGTCCTTCATCGCACCCTCATTTGAGTTATGTGTCTTTCTTAGTAGATGTGTTAGTTTTAGGACGCAACGAAAATAAATAAATAAATAAATAAATTTTTAAGCCCAAAATAACAAGATCTTTCAATAAAAATAGTTTGATAAATAATAAAATAACCTTACCCGGAAATCGTAACTCGAAATTTCTGGCAAAATCTCAAACGACTAAGCGCCCCACGTGTGACACCTTTATATCCACGCGTACGCAATCACGAACACTTGATGATGCAACAGTATTAGCCTCTTGGATCTGTTTAGTCTCCAAATCGAAAGCACGTCAAAACTCCTCTCAAGCTCTCGGGTTTTTTTTTGTATTTTTATAACCCTCTGACAATCACTCCTCCCCATTCGTTATGTATGCTTTCCGTTTTTTAATTTCTAATAATCATTGTTACCATCAAATGGGAATTGCTTGGGATTGTAACGGATACAAGAAAAATCAAATTATTTCTTTATTTGATTTGTAATGTATAGAATTTCTGTCTAATTGATTAAAAAAAATACGTGAACTTTTTCCATTTATCTTATAATGAAAATATAATAAAATAGAAATTTAATCACTTCTAACTTTAAAAACACACTACGTACTTATCCCTCAAATATTAACAAAATATTATGCAAAGGGATCTTATGTTTAAAGAATATAAATAAATCTATACTTACAAATAAAATTGTCTTGAACAAATTCATATACAAATGGGTCCTGTCTAGTAACCCTATTATCAGGGTACCCCTAAGTATAACTTGGATATACTCTCTCTTGGTCTATCCTGGTCTTAATTATATTCAACGGTGATCTAGATGTCAATGTCCCCTCTAAACATCTAGATACATAAGTCCGTGATCGAATAGAGTTTAGGGGGGATCATCGTTAAGTATAACTGAGGTCAGGATAGACCGAGGGAAAGTATATCCAAGTTATACTTAGGGGTACCTTGAGATTAAGGTTAATCGACATGACATGTTTAAGAGGATACCACATATTAAACGTCATTGGTCAATCCTCTTTATGAACAAGTGTAAATGATCTTTTGACTTTGAGAACTGCATTTATTCTATGCATGAATTTTACGCAGTTTGACGTCGTTGAAAACAATCATTAACCGGATTGTGAATAATACGATTATTGGGTGTGTGACAAAATATAGAGAGAATAGTGTTGAATCAATATATAATTCATCGCTCTTTTAGATTAGAGAGTTGACATCCCAGCCACTTGATAAAGATATTTGTGACTCTAAAATCCATGATCATGGTAAGAATGAACATTTAAGAGAGTCTATTATATCTTAGTAATCAAGTATAACAATTAATTCGATGATGATGTATATTTTGCATCAAATTAATTGGGATGTCGGTTAGACGAAGAGATTGAATTACACGGTAACCAGTTCATAGTGGTTTATGATTTATGATCATTTTCCTAATACGTTGGGTGACTAATAACTGTTGTTAGACGGTTACCTTAGTTTGAGTATGAATTTACATTAGCATCGTGCATAGGATCAAAAGGGTTGCACGCATAGCACGTCGATACGAACATTATATTATTGATTATTTTAGTTGATACTAAAATTTATCATTTTATTATCTCAAAATTATAATTAATCTGATTAGTAATTTATTTTGAAATATCGGAAGCAAAATTTAGACCAAGATCGAATATGGGTTTATTTGGGTCGTTTTCTATTAGATAAAAAATATGAAATAAGTATTTAATGTTTATTAAATTTAATATCGTAAATATTTTATTTGAGAAAATCAATTTTTTATTAAATTATTATAATCCATTTGCGTGTCATACCTGCTAAAAGGAATATTTGTTACTTATTTTCATAATATATTTATAGAGATTTTCAAAGAAAATAAAAAGAAACTCGAGCTTCGTTTTAATCCCATAGACGTTACTTTTTATTGTGGAAAACAATCTATTATCCAATAAAATGGAAGATTAAAACAAAACATGGGAGACAATCAATTAGTATGATTTTTGGTCTCGGATTAAAAAAAATATGGGATGGGGATAGACGTGGGTTGTCTGACAGTTCCAAAACCAAAAAGAAAAAAAATGTGAAGAGAGGTTTTGAGGTTTTGCTTCCGAAAAAAATTCTTCGTCGTTCCAAGAGGCTAGTACCTACGGGATCGTCAAGAGGATCGTGATTGTGTACGCGTGAATACCTCTGGAAGAGTCATATGTGAGGGGCTCTCGATCGTTTGGTTTTATTTTGTTTCATCAAAAATTTCGAGATTTGATTTCCGAGTAAGGTTTTCCTTATCAGTTATCTTAAATATTATATATGTACCAAGAGTTTGTATTATTTTGGCATAAAAATCTAATATTTACCGCTTCTGTTGTGCCCAAATTCTAAAATTAGGACCCCGGGCTGGAAAGAGTTTGCGGTAGACAATAATTTGGATGTGTGTGTGATACGGTCCCGAGTCAAGGATCTGGTCCACGGGCGATTCACAGTCAAGTCAACTAACGACGAGAGTTGTTGACAAGACGATTTCTAATTTCTCCCTCGTTGACATTTGATGACATTTGATTTCACGCCCGCGCCGGTAAGTCTTTCCAATTCCAACAATCCCATTTGTTTACAAAAGGTTGACGGTCTTTATCGGTGTGCTTTCGAACTGCTGACAGGCAAATTGGAGTTACTTTCCACATCACAATTTTCCGTACCAAGGGGTTCTTCCTGTTAGTATGTGCACGTATGTGCCAAGACACTTTAATGTATTTGTGGATAAATAATTAATAAAGGCGAGTATTTGTCATTGATTATTTTACTTTTCTGCACGTAAAATTATTAATGATAAAGTCCCACAGATTATTGAGTATATTAATCTGAAATAGTCCGTGATCCGATAGATGTTTAGAAGGGACATGGACATCTAGATTATCGCTAAGTATAGTTGAGGTCAAGATAGACCAAGGGATAGTGTATCCAAGTTATACTTAGGGGTATCCTAATATTAAGGATACTGGACACGACCCGATTAAGAGGATACCATATATTGAACATCATTGGTCAATCCTCTTTATGGACGGGTGTAACTGATCTTTTGACTTGAGACCTTCATTTATTCTATGCGTGGAGTTTGCGCACTTTGACGTCGTTAAAAGCAGTCTTTAACCGGATTGTGAGTAATACGATTGTTGGGTGCGTGACAAAGCGTAGAGAGAATAGTGTTGAGTCAATATAGGATTCATCGCTCTCTTGGATTAGAAAGTTGACATCTAGGCCACTTGATAGAGATATTAGTGACTCTAAAAACCATGGCCATGGGAGGAATGTTATACATTCAAGAGAGTCTATTATATCTTGGTAATCAAGTAAAACAATTAATTCGGTGATGATGTATTTTTGCGCCGAATTAATTGGGATGTCGGTTAGATGAAGAGATTGAATTACACGGTAATCGGTTCATAGTGGTTTATGATTTATAATCATTATCCTAACACGTTGGGTGACTAAAAACTGTTGCTAGACGGTTACCTTAGTTTGTGTATGGATATACACTGCCTTCGTGTATAGGACCTAGAGGGTCGCACGCATAGCACGTCGACACGAACATTATATTTTGATTATTTTAGTGGATACTAAAATTAATCATTTTATTTCAGAATTAGAATTAATTGGATTATTAATTTATTCTGAAATATCGGAAGCAAATAAATAGACCAAGATCGAATATGGATTTATTCGGGTCATATTATTTTAAAGGATATGAAATAAATATTTAATATTTATTAAGATATCATATCCGAATTATTTTTAATTAAGAAAATGAAATAAGCATTTGATATTTTATTTGAGTAAATTAATATTTGATTAAATTTTAATAATACATTATAGGTTAAAATCTATTTGTATTATTTTATTCAATATTAAATGATCATATGTTACATTGGAAACAAATTAAGTTTCATGTGACATTTATTATGGTCCGATTGAAACGTAAAAAGGAAATACACAATCGATCAGATTGTTGATTAAAAAAAGGTTAGAAAGAGTCTGTCGATTGATTTTGGTAGAGACTAAAAAAGAATCAGAGAAAGATTTCCTTTTGGGGTTTGTTGGGGAGAGAAAAACTACAGAAAGAAAAGTTCCAAAAGAGATACAGAGAGTTTTGTGTGCTTCCGAAAAATTTTGTCAATCCAAGGCTAGCACCTAAGGGATCGTTGAGAAGTTCGTGTTCGTGTACGCGTAGATACCGCTAGAGGAGTCACACTTGGGGCTCTCCATCTATTGTTCCTGATTACGTTTTGTTTCGTCGAAAATTCCAAGGTATGTTTTTCGGGTAAGATTATATTATTATTTATCTAAAATTTATACGTACCATCAGATCAGATTATTTTGGGCATAAAAGTTTATAATATTTGTTTCCGCTGCGCCCTGAAATCTAACACTTCCATCTTCCAAGTAGTTCGTTCGTTGAGTCGTAGCACATCCATTGCATAGCAGTAGTAGGTGAAGTTAAATTGCGGGACTGGTATTGTCATTTCTTAATCTATTTTGCTTTGAGTTTAACTTATTCGGAATGATGAGCAAATACAGAGGGTGCCGTAGGGTCCCTTATATGCTCAGCTGCGGATGACAGACCCGGAATGATGTGCACATACAGAGGGTGCTGTAAGGTCCCTTGCATGCTCAGCTGCGGATCACAGACCCGGAATGATGAGCACATACAGAAGAGTAAGGCTTGCACACAAAGCATGCCTGCACGTTTGCCTTCTTCGCGTCATATCCATTAGCAGAACTGTTCATATGTTGGATTACTAATTATGAATCCCCTTTTATTATGAAGAAACTTCGCATTTATCTCAATAAGCGGCTCCATTCCAAGGGCCTCATACACCACACCACACCACTACGTTATTGGTAAGTTTTCCCTGCCTTCAAAGGCTAGCTTAAGGTTGACGGCGTCCGACAATTTCAAAACCAAGCATATGCCTATCCTTTTCCTAGTTATTAACCTATCAAAATGCATTACCCGGGAGTCTTGTTCATACATGGCGATGCATGTAAAGACATATAAGTTCTCGATTTGTTATACATGTGATACATCGCGTGTTCGTGTCGTGTCATTTCATTATTCGGACGCGTGCCCCTTTCATTCGTAATGTCGTTTAATTGTTCATATATGTGCCCCTTTCACTCGTACATATCATTGTTTATAAAGGTTGTTGAGCCTATATAGATTGATAAGTATAATTTATGATATCACTTTTACTACTAAATCAACCACAGGATGTAAATGGATGAGACAATGCATGCAGAAAGAGGACTCATTGAACATGTAGAGTTCAGGAGGACTCGGCCACAACGGCAAGAGAAGATATTTCTAACCAAACATGCATTATTGGTCCTGTTGCTATTGCTACATTGAAGTCATCGGTCGAAAAAGTATAATCTCATTGGTCAAAACATTGTAAGATGCAGTTAAAATCAGAGCAGATTTTAGTAAAAATGCACCGCAAAATAAATAATATGTATGCAATCCAAAAGGTTATTGGCTTCATCTAAGAAAGAGTGCATCTGGTTCAGCCCACAAATTACTGTAGATATTGCTGCAGATTTCAGTTCAATGGAATTCTCGGCGGGAACGAGAATTTTTTATTGAATGAGTGACCGAGGTGTGTTTCGAAATATCAATTTTTTATTTTTTATTTTATTCTGCGTGTGATCTTTTAGATTTTTTTCACATATTTTTGGATCAGTAAGCGAGATTGATACGCAATTTAAAGAAATAAATATTAAATTTTTGTATAGAAGCCTCGAAGAAATTCTAAACTGCCATTTTTTTGTTAAAATCTTCTAAGATAACAAGATCTCGATTCACCCAACAACCACGATTCCCAAAATTAAAATTAATGACACGGCGGCGATTCAAAGCTATAAAACCCTCCTGACTGACTTGCTCTCATTTCATTCCGCCCTTTGCCCTTCCCTTCCTTTTCTGCCGACGTTTTCCAAAATGACCTGCTTTGGGGTGATCGTGAGTCCGGGTAGGGCTTACACTCTCCCCACCACCCCTGGGGCTGCCGGCAGGCTACACCTAACCCAGGTCCCCCCCTCCTCTGCCTCTCCCTCTTCCTCTTCCCAACTAATCGGTCCTGTGCTGGTTGTAGGTCTCTTTGGACGACGGTTCTGATGATAGCACCGTCACCGTTCGTGTTACTTTGGGCGAGAAGGTCCCCATTATCATCGCTCGACTCCTCCCCCGCCACTCCGAGTCCCTCCACCTCGACTTGCGGTATAATCTCTCCCAGGAAGTCACCTTCTCCATTCTTGGCCCTCGCAAGGTTCACCTCGCCGGCTACTTTGACGGCCTCCCTGATTCTGCCGACTCGTATCCTCCTTTTACTTTCCTTTCTTCTTCTTTTTTTTAAAATGCTGGATGGGTTCAATCTTCATTGTTGATCTCCTTCACCCTCCGAATTAGAGAGTCTTTTGGGGAAGATATTGGGCAGTCTGATTCCTACCAAAAGTCTGGCGGTGATTCCGAGTATGGCGGTAGCTTTATCAATGATAGCGATCCTGGCTATTCTTCCCCTTCTTCTGCTGATTCCACTTTCAAAGGTACCTCCCTTCCCCCCACCCCCCTCTCGGTCTCGGCTCATGTTTTTTCGTTGGATTTGTGATGCAATGCTAGCTGTACCGTTTGTCGCAATCTTTGTAAGTCTCTCTTGTGATGCATCGGCGTCGTTGTATTTCTGTCTTGATTTTCTACCTCCATTCGCAGCAATTGGACTCCCGGATGACAAGAAAACGATGCCTAAAGAAAAGAAAAGTAGCCGTCGGCAGCTGAGGAAGGTTCATGTTGTTGAATCCAACACCGATAGTTCTGGAACAAGTGGAGGCAGCGGAACTGTGTCTGTGGTTCCCGACAGTGACGATGATTTTGAATTCTTCGGGGACTCCTTGCTCAAGAGGAAGTTGAGGGAAAATTGTTCGGGGGAAGGATCCGTCCAGAGGATTATTTCCACAACTCAGAAGCTGACCAGGAGTTCTGAAAGAGGTAATGAGATGGCTGAAAAGTCAGTTCCTGACAGTAAAGGCTCGTCAGTGACCTCTCCACCTAAACAATCAGCAAAACTGAAAGATTCAAAGAAAGGTTCCACCAATGCCAATTCCAGGACTCCACTGAAGAACGGAACCATTGGTGGGGTGATCGGTCCCATTGTAGTCGAGAATGAGTATGTCTTTTTCGCAACTGTTTCGATTGTTCTTTGGAGTGGTTGCTTTCTCCAGCAAATGATTTGCCTTCCTGTTGGCAGCCTTGAAGCTGGCAAAGCAGCATCCCCTCGCCCAATGAAGGCCGAGACTGCATCTGAGTCATTGGCAAAGAAGAAGAAGAAATGCGTCAAAAAACTGGATCCTAACTGGAATAATGATAATGAACAGAGGTTGTGTCTCCTCTCTCGTTAATTTTTTGTGTTTTGGTGCAATTTTTTTCTTCTGTTTATGTTAATTTATCTTTTTGATAGCCTTGAAGACGTCGAACCAGAGCCGGTGACACTGCACTCACCCAAAAATTCCGAGGAGGTTGATTTGGGACTGAAAGTGACAAAGAAGAAGAAGAAGCAAGTCAAAGACGAGCTTGGTGGGACCGGCAAGCCTACCAAAGAGCAGGCTACTAGGGCTCCAAATGCTTTGGATAACGAAAAGCAACTTGCTGGACTTAAGTGGTATGTCTTTTTCCTTCAAGTAGAATAATCATGTCTTTGGAATAATTTTCCCAAATGATCTGTCATTTATGTTTTCTGCTTGATTTGTTCAACTAAAAATTGTTATTGTAGCCTCAAAGCTGGCAAACCAGAAGATGATTCTGTGCTGCACTGTAATGAATCTCTTTTTTATAGCCTTGCAGCCATCAAACCAGAGCCTGTGACACTGCACTCACCCAAAAATTCGGAGCAGGTTGATTTGGGACTGAAAGTGATGAAGAAGAAGAAGCAAGTCAAAGGCGAACTTGGTGGTACGGGCGAGCCTACCAAAGAGAAGGCTTCTAGGGCCCCAAATGCTTTGGATAAGGAAAACCAACTTGCTGGGGTGAAGTGGTATGTCTTTTTCCTTGAAGTAGAATAAGCATGTCTCTGGAATATTTTCCCAAATGATCTATCATTCATGTTTTCTGCGTGATTTGTTCAAATGAAAAATGTTATTGTAGCCTCAATGCTGGCGAACCAGATGATGATTCTGTGCTGCAATTTAATGAATCTGTTAAAGATGATGGCTTGAGATCTAAGAAGGGGAAGAGAAAGAAGTATGAAGAGAATGATGCAGTAGCAACCCAGCCCAGTATTCCGTGAGCATTTCTATAGTTCTTGTACTCCTTGTTTTCTGCTATAGACCAATTAATGAAGCCTCTGGATCATCCCTGCTCCTCCTGATGTTTAGCATTTTTGACTGACGAGTAGCCGTGTAACTTGGATCTGTTTCCCTGCGCGTTTGTAAGGGCAGACTTTCTACTGCCACTCAGTCCATGCCTGCAAAAACTGAAGATGAATCCAACAAGGAAAAGAAGAAGAAGAAGAAGCAAAGAGAGGTCAGTCCTCTCAAATAATTCTGCGGATGTAGTTAGGACTGAACCTAAGGTTGAACTAACTGACGTAAGATGTTTCTTCTTCGCAGCAGAATTGAACCCAGCTGGTTTGTGGATGATCTACGAGGAGTTTTGCACATGCCAAGGTGGTCCACGATATACACTTTGCCACCTCGGATTTTGGTTTAGGGTCTAGGATCCACTAGAGGCTTTCTGTGGCGTTTTTCTTTATCTATCGGTGAAAGCATGGAATTTTCATCCTTCGTTTTGGTCATAAATTAGCTCTTTTGTGACCTTTTTTTTAAGTTATGTCTCTTTGAACTTTGATTTGATTTCAGCATATTCCTACTTTGCGTAGTGCTTGTTTTTCTTGAATGCATTTCATTCATGTTCGGCAACTTTGATCTTTTAAAAAAAAAAAAAATACCAAAGCTTTTTAGTTTTGTCGGCAAAAGTTGCAATCCTCAGAGACTGCAGGCAATTGAGATTCCAGCTCATGCATCTCGACCGTAGACAGTCCAAGTTGGCTGAGTAGCACTCCCAAGATAAGGCGGATAAAAACAGGACTACTACTTAATGGTTGTGCATCAAATAAGAAATTTGACATTCTTGGCAATATACTTGAGGAGCTGAGCAATTTGCTGTCCTCCAGCCAAGCTGAGTTTAGATTTATCAGACTGTAAATGTTCCATTGTTGTCCTCTAAAACAACCTCCCAGGTAACATCATTGACAAAGATCATAACATCATCAATACCATCCATAACTGCTTCCAGAGTCCCTCATTCATTGGGTTAAAATCGAAAAGAAATTTCGTGAGTATATAGATTTGTATCGAGAGAAAAGTTTAACTAGTTTTGACTAAAATGCCACGGAACACCGCTTTTACCAAACACGGCGTAAAGGTATGCCCCTTTTCCAATCTTTATTGAGGAGGGCTTTTGAAAAAGTAAAAGTGATTGTTGAATTAACTAGTTAATTGTCGAGCAACTATTTTACTCGACAAACACTATACGAAAATAATGTAATAATATTTAATATATAATTAAAATTAATTTTAAAAAGAATATGATTCAATACGAGATGACTTTGTAATAGATAACTACTTAGTACATCGATTCGAATTCATAACAAATATAAAGATCTAAAATTTAAAAAGAAATCCAATTGAGATATTCTCAAGCATAATTCAACTACGAGCATAATTTTCAAGATGCATATGAAAAATATCAACGATCTAATCCACCTTAATTCCTGTATGAGATACCAAACCCAGCTTGTTGCTTGATTTTATGAATTTTCTTTCTATTTTTGAGTTTAGATTGGACCATTTACTTTTACACAAAGTTTCAAATTTATCATCTCTGGCTACACTGCTTTTTGACAAGCAACTACTCCCCGATCCAAATAATATTTATTTTTAAAACGCCAATTTTGTAAACACTTGGAATCCCAAAAAAGTTAGAGACAAAAGAGGAATTGGTGCGATCTGACGATGCAAAGGAAAGGAAAACCGAGATCACTTGATCTGTCTTGGCTAGTCGAGTTGATGCCTACCTCCTGCAGCTGTCCTCCCACCACTAACAATTGCTACATTCTTGGTTGCATCTCAAAACTTCAGGTTCCACGGGGACTTATTGATAGTCTTGCACCAGTCAGCTCGTATTGTTCTCCTAGAAACAGGTCATAGAATACAAGGAACCTAGATTATCAATATTTGAAAGCTTGGGAGAAATTTCGCAAACACTCGCGACAACTTTACCAGCTATATATCTCCCTTGCATCGGTGGTTTTCCCCTTGCTGGGAACTTTTTTTCTTAGTAGATTTTCTCGCGATCTCAATCGAATTCGAAGAAGCTTCATCTTCCGAGGCATAGGAAACCAATGGCCCATGCGCAACGATATCTTTTTTTTTTTCAGCTCCTTTGGCCCCTTCATTTGGAACAACCTGTCCAGCTTTTCCCCCTTGTGGTGTGTATGACAAATTTCTATGTTTTCATGGATCATTCCCTTCTTGTTAGGGGCTTCTTTAGGTTCAGTCAGAGGGCTAACAACTCCAGAACCAACAACGTGCTCCTTTTCTTTTGTATCTTGCTTCCTGCTCGATTCCCTCTTCTGAGGAGGCTTCTCACGTTTTTTCCCGGATAATTTATTATCATTGACAATATCGGCTGGAATCTGCTCACACACGACAACTCCTGCAGTGCCCCAATTCACTTCACCGCAAAGAAAGCTCTCTGCTGTTATCTCCCTCTTCAGCATTGTTCTGTTGGGCTCCACTTATCAGATCTGTCCCGGCCACACAGCCTGCTGGTGAGAAATCAAGGCATTATTGGGCAGCTCTTCAACACCAGTTTCTTCATTGTCGATTCCTTTCATGCTCGGAGAACTCGTAACTGCAGATTAAAATAGAAGCCATCAGCATATTATCCATTATCAGCCGCATAAAATAAGAGTGTAAATTGATATACTTTTACTTGTTATCTTTGGATAAATGAAATCTGGGTTAAAAAGGAAAGGATAGATGTTGAGAAGGCGTTAATAATTAATAAAAGAAAACTTCAGGGGTCTTCTTTCATCGTTTTAGTCAAATAAAAAAAGTTCCAAGTGACATTGAGATTTGAAGCCCTGATAAATAATGGAAGGCGAGGGGAGGGCAACGACGGATCCTTCTTTCCCGCCCAGGCAGCCTTAAATTTGATGAAATCATTTGAAACACACGGTTCGGCTTCCTCTGCAATGGGTAGCCGATGAGGCTGAGCGACCCTTCGATTTCCACAAACCCCAATTTCCCACAGGAAGAAAAGTCGAACCTTGGATTAGGAATTACGTTGTGATATCCTACATCGATTTGAAGAGGAGAACGAAATTGGCCTTATAAAGGCCGTAGATACCTCTCCTCACATGATGCGTTTTGGGGCTACCACTCCAAATGTGCTGTGTGCTGCCAAAAACAAAACCGTGGAACCAACCACCTATGCGCGTTTAGGAGTGAGGCAGAGAGCTCTCACATTTCAGCACATTTCACGTAGTCATGTTCGTCCGACTTTTGGGCTTGGTAAAATTTAATTTTCTCTAACCTAAATACGAATTACAAAATTTGGAAATTTACTGCTGAAATCGAAATTAGGAAGATAAAAGGGACAATAATCGTGATTATCGGTCGTGGAATTTAATTAAATAATTTTAAAAGGTATATGATGATGTGTGCAGATATCATATCATTTCAAATGGAAAGAGGGGGACACCGCCGTAAGTAAGGAGTAAATTGAGGAAATTGAAATTAACATGACCTTACAAATATCCACTTTCCACTTTCTAATCTCTATATTTTGAAAGTAATATCCCCAGGAGTCAAGAATCTGTTACTAAAATCATATAATATTCAGTTAAAAGATTTAATTATATTCGGGATCTGCATGTATATCGGCTGAATATATTATCATCGATTATTCAAATATAATCGGGAAATGTGGTGTTTGTATATAAGGAAGGGTTATTCATTGGTAACCCTAAAAGCTGAACGAAGGGATTTTTGCGGGAGAAGATGGCAGCCGTAGGAGGAGGAGGAGGAGGGTCTCCGAGATTTTATTATCGAGTGGAAAGAATCCAGGATTTCGTCGGAGATCGGCCCCTTCTACTCGGCGATTTGAATTCGCAAAAGACATGGCTTTACATCACTGTGAAGTTTGAAGGCGGACACCTGCCGGAGGTCGACAGGGGTGCTTACATGGTAGGCCTTGATTCATTCACGGGGAATCCACACGAGGAGGTTGGGCATGTACTATCGCTCGCTGGAGTGCCTTGGTCGTCGGAATCGGGCAACGACCTGGTAGACAGCATAGCGACGGGTATACAGAGAGAGGTGGGATCGGGAGGAGAAGGGTTGGGCGGGGGACTCGGGATAGTACCACTGCTGGTGTGCATAACGATGGTGGAGGAGAAGGTGTACATGTGCGCATCGTGTGAGGAAGAGGTGGAGGACGAATGGGAAGAACTGGAATGCGGGCACGTATTTCATCGGGATTGCATCTTCGATTGGCTGCAAGAGGAGGATACTTGTTGCCCAACCTGTGGTTATGAAATTGATATGGATAGATAATTTGTCTTCCTTCGTATCTCGTCCGATTATTTGGGATTCCTTTTTGTTTTCATGATAATAATTCTCCTCCCACTTATTTTCACACATGCTAAATTGTTCACCGGCTCCTTTCTGTGATTTGAAGGTTAATGTTTCTTTAACTGACACTATGTTTCCTTGGTCGGTTGTATTGATTAATCTACCCAAACCATAAACATCAATATGGTTGCGTTTCCTTGGTCGGTTGTATTGATTAATCTACCCAAACCATAAACATCAATATGGTTACAAAGTTTCAATTAAAATTAAAGTGCAAAAATATTTCAAATATAACGGTTGTGATCGATCAGTTCATCAAAACCAGCAGGCAACCTTCACCTTTTTCTCTTGGAATGTCCAGAGTTTTCCCATCTTCCTCCTCCATGGAGAAAACCACCTTCTCCCTTGATCACACCTCAGAACCCACAGACGAAGGGTCCCCTGTTTTTTTCTCAGGACCAGAAGACCTCCCGTAACCTGCATCGGCAACAACCGTCATCAAGGCAGCATATGCCACACGCAGCTGGACACGTGGCGTGGGAGTTTAATACTCTCGTTGCCAATAACGAATATTAGCGGGACTTTTAATTCGATTTCGTGTGATTACGTCACGCGAAAAAAGGAACGCTTGTACCCAAACGGAATCGAATTTGAATTGCGTTAATATTCGTACGATGTCAGGCCTATCCATCAATGGACCATAGGTTATAAAATAGCCTATACCCAACCGTAAGCCACGTTTAACAAACGAGATGCGCATATCTCAATAATTTTAAAGATCACGATACTTTAATGGGATTTCATGTACTGTCTTATATCACAGCATGTTTTATAAAATATACTTAATAAAGTAAAATAAAATAAATAAAAGTGAAGTAAAAATAAACAATTAATAAAAGCCCAAGTCAGAAATTTCTAACACGGTTAACTCTTCCAAACATGGAAACATATCTTCAAATCATATGTTAAATTAATTGATGGAAAGTATGATATTATATAAAATGAGATTCATTTTATCCAGATTGATTTTAATCGGATAAGAATGTCTTAAATATTTTGGAGGTAGCTTTCTAAATAATGATTTGGAAACAAAATATCAAGTTATGAAAATTAATTTCCTATCCGCGGAAAGGTTACACTGATAATTATCATAGTAAACTAAACTACAATTAACAAACAACAACGTTGAGAGACAATTCATTAACTAAAATAAAGTTTGTACCAAATTTAAATATAGCTCCCGTAACTTATTAAAGATGAAAAAAAAGAGATAAAATTCTGCTTATTATTATTAAAAAAGAAAAAAAAATTTATTTAATTAGTAAAATAAATAAGATAAAAGTGAAATTATTATTAAAAAAATCACAAGCCAAAACACGTTATTAACCGACTCTGGCAAGCCTCTGATGTGACGGTTGACAGTGGCGGGGTGGGGGGAAGACGAAGGATCGCGGCTCTTCATCCAAATCCACACGCAGAGTCTTGTCACAATTCAAATTCTATCCAAACCCAGACTTACAATCCCCAGGAGTGTGAGAATGGAGAAGATATCTAGTGATTTTGAAGATGCCATGTCCAGGAAGGAAACGGTGATGAAGGCGCTAAGGAAGGTCGGTTCGGGGTCGTCGGACTTCATGATGTTGTGCATGCAGTTGGATAACCTGGATCAGCACTTTGTCGAGATTCAGAGGGCGATTGAGGCGGGCATCAAGGAAAAAGTGGCGAGGGAGAGGCTGTTGGAGGAGGAGGAGAGTCTGGTGAGAGTCGTCTTATATGGTAAATCCTGTTTGGACTTAATTAGTAGATCCCGAAAATATCTAAACGACGGAAATGGAATAAAAATATCAAAAATTTGGTTTTCACCATAATCAAATCAAATTAATCTTGTTGTTTGTTGTGCTTGGAAAATTAGATTGTTGGTTGGTATTATCCTTCCATTCAGAAGATCGAGCGGGAAGAGAAGCGACCTTTTGGACTCCCTTCTTTTCTTGTTGTTGCGGCCATGGATGGAGGAGAAGGAACCGCCACGCTCCCCTGTATTCATCACCACCAGCCTCCACACTCACGGGGCCCTCGATTTCGGTTCCTTCGTCACCATCGCCCACCTCAAGGGTTAACTGAACCGTTTCTCCAATTCAACAAACAGTTTATCTGGCTCGACTGATAAAGTGAACGTCTTGTAGATCGTCCGCCAATTGTAACTGGTAGAAAGAGGAAGCCGGACCCCGCCAGAGTGTCCAAGTAATGTCAAGGTCTCAAGAAACAAAAGGCTAATTTAAACAAGAAATAGAATACAATTGTTGAAGTAAAAAATCACACGGTCCGTGTATAGACCGGAAGCAACGTACAAATTGTCGTATTGAGAAATAGCATGTTCAATCTCTAGTCACGGCCAAAGTACGTGAGTCATCTGATTCTATACTCGTAAGATATCCGTAGTATAGATGGGCTAAGACTCTGACAAATATCTGCCGGAGCTTTAGGGAGATATGTTGATGAAGACGTTGGAGCTGCAGAGCTTGATCCGGCGAGTCTTCAAAAGTGACGAAGATCACCAAGGCTGTAGAAGCTTGATCTGGCGAGTCTTCTGAGGATGGGCGAAGAACACCAGGGCTGTTGTAAAAGCTTGATCTGGAAAGTCTTCTGAGGATGGGCGAAGAACACCAGGGCTGTCGTAAAAGCTTGATCTGGAGAGTCTTCGTTGTCGATCAAGTGAGAAAAATGTGCTCGAGAACTTCGCTATCGAAGGAGCTCCTCACTTTTGAAGTTCTCTCCCTAAGAGGGGGAGGGGACTCCCTAGGAGTTGAAGGACCCTTGGGTGTTTTCTCTTTCCGGTGTGGGACAAAGAGTGTCATGGGCTTGAGGGCCATATTGGGCCGGTAATTGGATTAGCTTGGAGTATGGGCCAGACTATTAATGGGCCGACATCTGGGCTAGGCCAAAAAATACATTATGGGTTGGGCTAGAACATATTTAATTTTGACTTTAATTGAATAAGCCCAAGACCATATAAAACCCATTAATTTTACACTGAAAGCTTAAGTGTAAAATATATTACCATGTTACCTTATAATATGAAGATAATTAATCATATTCAGCCGATATAATATATGGTTTGGGTCGAATGACAAAATTTTAATGTCTACAAATGCCCCCACTTTAATTCGTATCTCGTATGCGTATATGTTGCAAAGAGATTAGAATTAAAGTATATAGATGAAATATGTACCCAAAGTATATATCATTTACAATATCAAATCAAGATATTGGAGTATACTGTTATTAACCAATATTGAAAATATTGTGAAAGATCATGATTGTGGGATATATATAATAATCCCACTACCGTGACAAAATCTTATTTGATCACTAGGACACATTTAGAATATGTTGGAGATTTGAATCTTCCGGAAAGAAATATATATGCTCGTGCTTCTCTCCCCGTCAAATATATATAACTCTCTTAAATCATGGTGTAACCGAGACTTAATAAAATCTTGCGAACACATTAGAGGATCTAATTTGATTTCCAATATCTAAGTGCATTGAGTATCACGAGCAAGATTTGTCTTCGGTTAGATCTCGGAGATTGCATGAGACTTGAGAATCCAATAATAGATTTTCTCACAATATTATGGAGAGAACAAATATTTTCTCGTAATCCTCTTCCTTGTTGAATTGTATCAAATATTTTAAAGCTGATTATGATCATATGAAATCTTAAAGGAAATCTCAGATTTCTCGATGAATCACATATCATGTCACGCCTATAAATAGAGCCATTGTGCTTTGTGCTTTTCATTCAAACTCAATCCTCTCTTGTACAATCAAGTAAGTCATCTCAACCTTGATTAGGGCGTTGCAGCGATTTCATTTTTCATCGTGACATCTTTTCTTTATTGATTTATATATTTTGTATGGCAGGATTCCATCTAATCCGTCAAGGAAGAACTTGCTCTCTCCTTCTTAAACACGAGATATCAACTCTTGGCGAACATTCTTGTCTTATTTTTATTATCTTGGTCCAGGGCACCTCCATCCAGATTCGTATACTTTATCGCTATAACTTGACAAAGTATTTTCTTCTAATGCATACAGATCACATCGGATATTCCCTCGGTCTTTCCCGTATACATGGGACCGTCGCCGGATATTCCCTCGGCCTTCCCCGTACATATGGGACCGTCGCCGGATATTCCCTCGACCTTCCCCGTACACATGGGACCCTCGCCGGATATTCCCTCGGCCTTCCCCGTACACATGGGACCGTCGCCGGATATTCCCTCGGCCTTCCCCGTACATATGGGACCGTCGCCGGATATTCCCTCGACCTTCCCCGTACACATGGGACCCTCGCTGGATATTCCCTCGGCCTTCCCCGTACACATGGGACTGTCGTCGGGATATTCCCTCGGCCTTCCCCGCACATATGGGACCACCGCCGGATAATCCCTCGGCCTCCCCGATATATGGGAGCGCCACCGGATAATCAACTTTACCCACTTTTCCTTTTTTTTTTATTTAGCCATTCACAGTTTATACTCGTGCGGGCCAGGAGTATTACATTTTATTTAGCCGTTCACAGTTTATACTCGTGTGGGCCAGGAGTATTACATTTTATTTAGCCGTTCATAGTTTATACTCGTGCGGGCCAGGAGTATTACATTATTTAGATCTTTTGTTTTTTAGTTTTTTTTTTGCTTCCTTTTTTTTATGCAGTTTAGGCTCATGCAACATGGAGCGTTGTTCTTCAGGCGTAGTATCGCTTTAGGAACTTCCCATTGATTGGTCCGACACGCACTCCATCTTGATCAATTATCTTGTAGGCACCCCCGGTGTAAGCTTCTTGGACGACGTATGGGCCAACCCACTTTGATGTGAATTTGCTTCCAGTCTTATGCGTGACGATTATGGGTCTTCGCACCGCCAAAACAAGGTCACCTACTTGAAAGGAGCGATGTCGTACTCTCTTGTTAAAAGACTTTTACATCATTGCCTGATAGCATTTAATCCGTTGCTGGGCTTCAAGACGTTTCTTATCCAAAGATTCTAGTTCCTGTAAGCGTAATCGCGCATTATCCTCTTGAAAAAGTCCCTCTTGTATAGCTATTCGCAGCGACGGTATTTTTCGTTCAAGCGGAAGGACTGCTTCAACACCATAGACCAACGAGTATGGCGTCATTCGAGTCGCAGTTCGTGCGATACGCCCTTCCCCAACTCGTTCATGCCAATCTCTTCTAGCTTTATCGACCACCTTCTTTAGAAGATTGCATAACATTTTATTGAACGTCTCCGTCAACCCGTTTGCGGCAGCATAATATATGGAAGAGTTATATTGTTTGAAACCAAATTGCTCGCAAAATTTATCCGTGGCCTTATTAGAGAAATTCCGGCCATTATCTATGATGATATGACGAAGCACACCATAACGAAAAATAATATTATTCTTGATGAAGGTGATCACTGTTTCCTTCTTCACTTCCCGAAATGGTGTAGCTTCTGTCCATTTTGAAAAATAGTCAGTTGCTGCCAGAATATATGAGTGACCCCCTGATGATTTGGGTGTGATGGGCCCTACGACATCTATCCCCCAGGCTTCAAACGGCCAAGATGTTATAGTTGGATGAAGTGACTCGGGTGATTGATGGATGAAGTTAGCATGAAATTGACATGCTTGACACTTCTTTGCATATTCCATACAATCCTTTACCATTGTCGGCTAATAATAACCCATTCTCTTTAATTGAAAGTGAAGTTTAGGACCAGATTGATGAGCCCCGCAAACTCCAGAATGCGCCTCCCCTAGTGCTTTGTTGCCTTCTTCCACTCCAAGGCATCACAAGAATACTTCTTCAAAGGATCGTCGATAGAGAGTATTCTTAAAATATATGAATCGAGGTGCCCTCCTCCTCACATTTACTCTTTGTCGCGGGTCGTTAGGTAACTTTCCATGTTCGAGGAAGTCGATGAGTGGTTGTCTCCAATCTTGATCCTCTATGTTATAGACGGATATGAGATTAACCTCGTTTGCTTCCTCCTCGTTGAGGATCGTTGGAGCCACCCATGATTGACATAATCTGACGCCGACCTCCCTATTTATTGATGTGAGTGCAGAAGCAAGACTTGCCAAGGCATCTGCTTGTGCATTTTCCTTTCTCGGTATATGACTTATTGTAATATCCGGAAACCGCCCTGCGAGTTTAACCGCAAAGTCATGATAAGGCAAAAGCTCTGGTTTGTGAACCTCATATGTGGATAGAAGTTGGTTAATCACAAGCTTGGAGTCTCCATATACCTTCAAACTATGCACTTTGTTATCCATGGCCATTTCTAACCCGAGTATGAGAACCTGATACTCCGCTATATTATATAAGTATTACTTCTTCATCGGGCAATTCTTCCGATACTTTCCAATTATCTGGTATAGGATGATCTGTCAAGAAGTCAGCCAAAGCTTGTCCCTTCACAGCCTTTTGAGGAACATACAAGATCTCAAACTCTTGGAGCATAAGTCCCCATTTCGCGAGACGACCAAATAAATCTGGCCTCGACATTATATATTTGAAAGGATCTGCTCGTGATATGAGACAAACAGAGTGTGGTTGCAGATAATGTCGTAACTTTTGAGTGGCAAACATTAAAGCAAGACAGGTCTTCTCAATTACAGAGTAATTCAATTCTGCTCCGGTTAGAGTTCTGCTTAAATAATACAGGGCATTTTCTTTTCCATTATCGTTCTCCTGAGCTAATAGAACACCTAGTGAAGCTTCTTGTGCTGCTATATAAAGTATGAGGGGTCTCCCTTGAATGGGTGCATTAGTGACTGGTGGCTTTAACAAATAAGCCTTTATGCCGTTGAATGCATTTTCACACGCTTCGTCCCACACAAAAGGAGTACCTTTCTTCATCAATCTATGAAAGGGATGGCATCGTCCGGCCAAGTTTGATATAAACCTTCGAATGTATGCAAGTTTCCCTTGAAGGCTTTTCAACTCATGTATATTCCTTGGTTCTGGCATCTTCATAATCGCATCTATCTTTGATTGATCGACTTCAATGCCTCAATGTTGAACGACAAATCCAAGGAACATTCCCGAAGTAACCCCGAAGGTACACTTCAATGGGTTCATCTTTAGTTGATATTTGCGCAATCTGTCGAACATTTTTCTAAGGTCGTTGATATGATCGCGCCTTTGTCTGGATTTGACAACCAGATCATCCACGTAACACTATACATTCCTGTGGAGAATATCATCAAAGATTCGTTGCATGGCCCGTTGATAAGTTGCTCCCGCATTATTCAACCCAAAAGGCATCACCTTATAACAATATATTCCTTTTGGTGTACGAAAAGCTGTCATTTCCTCATCCTTCAGATCTATTCGGAATTGATTGTATCCTGATGATCCATCCATAAAACTGAGGGCTTCATAGCCATGGTCGCATCTACCATTATCTCAGTAATCGAAAGAGGAAAATCATCCTTAGGACATGCATTATTGAGATCGCGAAAATCAATGCAAACTCGGAGTTGACCATTCTTCTTCCTAACAGGTACAATATTCGCAATCCATGTTGGATATTTCACCTCCCGAATAAATCCAGCTTCAATAAGCTTATTGACTTCGGCCTCTATCAAGGGGATCAACTCTGGGCGAAAACGTCGTTGAGCTTGCTTTACGGGTCGAACTCCATGCTTAACAGCTAACTTATGAAATGCTATCTTTGGATCAAGGCCGGGTATTTCTTTATAGCTCCATGCGAAGACATCTTTGTATTCCTTCAATAATTGGATGTATAACTCCTCTTCTTCAGGGGTTAAACTTGCGCTAAGGAATGTAGGACGATGATCCCCTTCCTCTCCAAGATCGACTTCTTTCAATTCGTCAACAGTAGACTTCTTTTTGTCATCGAATACTTCTGGAGCCTCTTCTGCATCATCCTCCTTAGGGGAAGTTTTTTCTCAGCCTCAGTAATTGTGACGTGATGGGAAGCGACAACATCATTTCCGCTATTACTATGAGATGATTCCCCATTGCTATTAGTAGATACACATGTCTTCGTGCTCATTTTCATTACATCGCCAGTAGTTACTTTAACAACCGTTTGACGCTTCATTCGAGAGGGAACTTTGCTTCGAAGATCCTTTGTATCTTCTATGATAATTGGGATATCTACTTTTTTATCAACCCTCTTCCACATCATTCGACTTCTTGGAGCTTGATTCAATCTTGATCGCGCCGATCTTCGAACCTTAATTTCTTCTTTTCGTGTGCCAAGTCTATCAAATGCCGACCTTCGCTCAGTCGAGGCTCCCAGTCGATCAAATACCGAAGTTCTCGTCGATTCGGTTATAGTTTTATCATCAGCCTCAATGTATTGAGTTAAAGCCTTCTTCATCGCTTCGACGGGCTTAGGAGTATCATACCCAAGACCGAGTTTTGACTTTTGAGCTCCTAGATGCATCGATGATTCCACTTGGGTCTGCAGTTTCACCCGTTGCCGAAGACCTTGAAGCTTCCAACGTCTTCGGGATGATCCCTGAATTCCTTGGATATATATTATTTCTATGTAAGTCAAATTCGCTCCATGCGAATGCCTTTTTTAAAGCAGCCACAAGCGCCTTCAAGTCCTCCATGTAATCGGCTGCAGAGATTAACCTTAATGAATTTGCGCCTTCAAATCTGTTGGTACGCCTATTAGGCAATGAATCTGGATAGATAATTGCCCCCTGTTTAGGCTGGACAAAACCTTTTAAAGACGTACTCGTTTGAGCAATTTTCGTCATTTTTGTCACTGGCTAGTCGAGTTCATTTGGCACCACTGTTTCTTTAGCGTGGTTACTCACGAAGGGTGGTTCCCCGGCTTTTCGGAAGGCTCTTGGGACATAGCGCAGAATTGGCACATTCTGTTTAGACTTATAATCCGTCGTTTCATTTTTAACTATCGGATTAACTGAAGATACCTCTTGTTGAATAGGTGAAACTTCTACATCCGACTTCTTCGTGATATCCCTTACACCCAATACAAGCTTTGAGACTTTTTCTTCAACATCGGTACCCTTATTAAAGTACAACTTTGCATCAGCAAAGTATGACTCCTCCTCTGTGAAGGGCTTAACATCCGCCTATACGACACTCCATCTTTAATAAACTTAAAGCATTGATGAAGTGTTGATATGACGACTCCGTATTCGTGCATCCATGGTCGACCTAGCAACATATTATAGGTCGTCCTTGAATCAATCACATAAAATGTCGTGCATGATTCCATGTCACCTATAGTGACAGAAAGGCAAATTTTTCCAATGGCTCGTTCTCCGCCTTATTTAAATCCCTGAATTATCTGTCGACTACTTGAGAGATCATCCACTCCCAAGCCAATATCCTTCAAAGCTTTTGATGAAATGATATTGACTGCTGAACCTGGGTCAATCAAGATTCGATTAACCTTTGTGCCGCATGTATATCCAGACACAAATAATGGTCGATTGTGGTACTTATGGCCCACAAGAAGATCTTCATTAGAAAATGTGATAATCGGACAATTCTCCTTCACCTTTTCGACTGACATCGTTGTAGAACTTTCTGGGATACCTACCTTTGGATTGGGCTGCTCTTTATCTGTGTCAACATGGTGACAACTTCTGGACAAAGTCGCAAGCCTTTGAAATCACTCGGGGAAGAAATCCCACACTGTGATTGGAGGTGGTCTTTTCAAGGTTAC
The DNA here is from genome assembly GCA_029817715.1 of Melastoma dodecandrum. Lineage (NCBI taxonomy): Eukaryota > Viridiplantae > Streptophyta > Magnoliopsida > Myrtales > Melastomataceae > Melastoma > Melastoma dodecandrum. The sequence continues at coordinate 203,178 of JARUPY010000237.1, forward strand.
TTCAACAATAGGGTTTCGCTTATCTACAACTTCCTTGAAATTTACTTTCTGTCCTCTTTTAAAAACTTTTGCTCGAATAGGAGGTTTTTTCTCTTGAGGCTTCAAAGTCTTTTTTCGGTTCCTTCTATGCGTTACCAAAGTCCAACCTTCTTCATCATAAACCGCCTCATGGCTAATTGCACAGCTTGACATCTTAATGTCCTGACTATCATCTAGTTTCACTTTCGAACACAGGAAAGCAGCCATTTCATCAGAGCTAAACGACCCGAAGATAATATTGGATGCATCCAAACTTACTATGTCTATCAGATTCGAAGAAACCATCGACCCTAAGTCAATCTTGTTATCTCGGGCAAGTTCCATAACCTTCTCCTTGAAGACAAAACACTTCTCAATAGGATGGCCCAGAACACGGTGATACTTGCAAAAGTTTGGATCTCCCACTCGACTCGCTTGTTGTGGGCATTTTGACGGAGGGAGTTCAATTATTTTAACAGATAAAAGAAAGTCGAATATATCCGCAACATCTGTATCTGGGAAAGGATATTGCTTATTCTACCTCTCCTCCAGAGTTGGTCGCCTCTTCTCTGTCTGAGGAGTTGCTGGAGCATGGGTTGAAATGCTCGATTGTCCTTTCACCTTCGCATTCGGGACCTTGATAGGAACAACATCGGTAGCCAGCACTTGTTTCCTTGAAGGCAGGCTTGCCCCCAGTTCTATTAATTGGTCTTCCCGTTCCCATGGATGGCTCAGGTACTGGAAGATCTCCCATACCAACTCCTACAAAGCTCAACTCCATATCATGTGCTCTTGTAGCTAGTTCCTCAAAAGACTAAGGTTTGATCCCCTATAGAATATAGCGAATCCTTCAGAGCATTCCTTAAATACACATATCTATTGATGTCGCCTCAGATAAGCGATCCCTACAGTTTAGACTTAAGTTTCTCCATCGTTGTATATAATCAATGACAGGCTCGCCTTCCCATTGACATGTGTTAGTGAGTTCTATCATGCTCACCACACGTCTTGTGCTATAAAAGCGGTTCAAGAATTCCCTTTCCAACTGCTCTCAACTGTCAATACTTTCTGGTTTTATGTTGATATACCAGTCAAAGGCATTTCCCTTCAAGGAGCGGACAAACTGTTTGACCATCAAGTCTCCATCTGTACCAGCATTGTTGTAAGTCTCGACAAAATGAGCCACATGTAGCCTTGGATTCCCTTTCCCATCAAATTGTTGGAAGTATGGGGGCTGATAACCCATTGGCATGCTCATACTTTCGATTCTTTGACTGTATGGCTTATTGTACGCCAAAGATGTTGCATAGTTTCCCTCAAGTTCATCCTTTAGAGCCTCTTGTATGAGTTTTTTCATTGCTCTAGTTGAGACCGGAGCATCAACAGAGCTAGGTTCAGGCTTCGGTGAATCATCCATATTCAACACATTCTTGCCTTTATCCTTGCGTATATGAGAAATTTCCTCATTAGATGTTCTTCTAGGCTCTTTATCCTCGAGCCTGCTTATGACATACTCAAGTTGTTGATTCCTATCCCTCATGGATTTCGTCATTGCCTCAACTGCTTTGGCAAGAGATGAACTTGGTCTTCCAACGATGGGGTGTCAGCCATCATAACTGGCATGATTTCATCTAACTTTTCAGCTAGATCAACCTCACTGATGCTTCGAGACTGATTTGGTGAAGAGTCCTCCGATAAACTATTATGGAACCTTGGCAGAAGAACTAGCGATATATTGCTCTTGTTCGATGGCGTCTTTTCGGCAATCTCTTTGCAGGACGGAATAGATCGAAGAATGTCTTCTATCTCCTCCATTTGCTTGCGCGTTTTGGCCCTTGATTCAGCAAAGCTCCATTTCGGAGTGCAGTCTGTTGAAGAATCCTCAAGAGGAGAGACACTTGATGAGCTGTTGCAGAAACTACCCAAATGAATCGGTAATATGGAACTCTTGCTGAGAAGGCTTCTTTCAGTAACCTCCTTATATGATGGACATGACTTTGGAGAGATGGATCTTAGAATCTCTTCGGTCTCCTTATATATATCAGCAATCGGTCTTGTCTTGGTGAAGTTTCTGGAATCATGTGATGAAGAGCATTCAGACAAGTGAGAAGGGAAACAAACTAGCTGATTATTCACAGCATTGACGGAATTCTTCAGCATGATCATCCTTGAAGCCATCTGGATACTTAACCTAAAGAGATGAGAGGTAGAGATTTGTCCCACGGGCGTGTCAGAAATTTGTTGACGCAAAAAATCTCACGGTCCGTGTGTAGACCGGAAGCAACGTACAAGTTGTCGTATTGAGAAATAGCAGGTTCAATCTCTAGTCACGGACAAAGTACGTGAGTCCTCTGATTCTATACTCGTAAGATATCCGCAGTATAGATAGGCTAAGGCTCTGGCAAATATCTGCTGGAGCTTTAGGGAGATATGTTGATGAAGACGCTGGAGCTGCAAAGCTTGATCCGGCGAGTCTTCAAAAGTGGCGAAGATCGCCAAGGCTGTAGAAGCTTGATCTAGCGAGTCTTCTGAGGATGGGCGAAGAACACCAAGGCTGTTGTAAAAGCTTGATCTGGAAAGTCTTCTGAGGATGGGCGAAGAACACCAGGGCTGTCGTAGAAGCTTGATCTGGAGAGTCTTCGTCGTCGATCAAGTGAGGAAAAGGTGCTCGAGAACTTCGCTATCGAAGGAGCTCCTTATTCTTGAAGTTCTCTCCCTAAGAGGGAGTGGGGACTCCCTTTATATAGGAGTTGAAGGACCCTTGGGTGTTTTCTCTTTCCGATGTGGGACAAAGAGTGTCATGGGCTTGAGGGCCATATTGGGCCGGCAATTGGATTGGGTTGGAGTATGAGCCAGACTATTAATGGGCCGACATATGGGCTAGGCCATAAAATACATTATGGTTTGGGCTAGAACATATTTAATTTGGACTTTAATTTGAATAAGCCCAAGACCATATAAAACCCATTAATTTTACACTAAAAGCTTAAGTATAAAATATATTACCATGTTGCCTTATAATATGAAGATAATTAATCATATTCAGCCGATATAATATATGGTTTGGGCCGAATGACAAAATCTTTCATCCTGTCTAGACCAGACCCATTCCCCCCGTAAAGTCATAATAGAAGACAACACAATATCACGATCTGGATTACAACGTAGCTTCGTTTTAATAATGCTTGCCGTCTAAAATCGCTTTTAATGTAACCCCAAAATCGTCAATTCAACAAACAATTTGTAAACACTTGGAATCCCAAAAAAGTCGGAGTCAAAATCGAAATCACATTATCTGTCTCAACTGATCGAGTCGAGTGTTGCTACGTTCTTGCGTTCTTGCGGGCATCTCAAAATTCTCTTGTTTCACGAGGACGTACTGATATTCTTGCGCCAGTCAGCTCGCATTGTTCTCCTAGGTCACAGAATATAAAGGAAACTGTATTATCATTATGTAAAGGTTCGGGTGATATTCTGGAAACACTCGGTGAAAATTTTACCAGCAATTTATCTCCCTTGCATATGTGGTTTTCTCCTTGCTGGGAACTCTTTTCTGAGTAGACTTTCTCGTGATCTCAATCAAATTCGAAGAAGCTTCATCTCGCAGCTGCCGTGCAGCAATATCTTCTTTCCCAGCTCCTTTGGCCACTTCATTCGGAACAACCTCTCCAGTATTTCTCCCTTGTGATGTTGTCTTCGGTCTTTTCTTGGATCATTCCCTTCTTGGATTGAACAAATTACACGTATGCACTACAGAGATACAAATACCAATGACAATAAAGTAAGACACCTGGAAACAAATAAATAATAGCAAAACTAGAATGGAGATAAATTAGAATTATAAATTTACCCAACCATAATGGAGGAAATGACCAATATGAAGGATTAAATAGTCGCTTGCTTACATGAACAAGAACACGGACACGCGATCATTGATATGACGAGAATCTCAGGGAAATGAGCAGAGTCGGTTTTTACTTTCGGCAAGAGTACTTTGAAAACCAAGCAAAAACACTTTTCTCCAAGTACAATACATGAAAGGAGCATCCACTTACTAGAAGGAATCGTTCCAATCTCCGAGTAACAAATTGGTAAACCTGTACGAAGCGCGATAATTAAAACCAGAGGTTGGCCAACAATAGATAAATAAAAAATGGCCAGAACCTTTAATAGGATCTTCCCTGGTGGCATTCTCGGAATCCCCTGCAGCCATCTGGTTCCGAGAAACATCTTCAGTTTTTGCTCCTTCGATGGCATCATTCTGAATTGTGAAACCCTTCTGAGCTTCAGTTATGCTGAAGACCTCTCCATTCATGATCATGGCAGTGTCAGCAATCATTTTCTCCTTGTCAATGGGGTCTTCAACCTCGGGGAGAGAATTCGATGCTTTTGACACGTGTTTTGTCCCTTCTAGTTGTTGCTTCTTGGTCGAATCTTTCCTGGGAGCACATTCTCTCCTTTTCTTTGGGAGAGATTTATTGCCCTGCACCTACAGACAAGAACACGAAAAATTTAAAAAGAGAAGGGGGATATTCATGTCACTCATATACCGAGTGATTTGCATGTTCCATGAACACGAAGCCACATCCGATGATAAGCGGCTACACTTGCGGTCTAAATCCAAAATACAATCCCCATGAAAACATTTAAGGCAGGCATCACAAAAGGCCATCCTGAAGTAGGACGCCATGCTCATCCCGGAGCAGTTTCACCTTCCAAAGGCACTGGGGTCCTCAAGGAAGACCAGGTCCGAGGACAGAGCCGACCCTGGTTCCTCACAAATTTAACAGGAATCCTCTGTTCCAGAAAAACAAACCAAGTGGTCTGTCTGACTATAACAACTTGTCTGACTATAACAGTGATGGTAATAATAACATCAAGTGGTCTGTCGTAGTGTTGGTAGTAGTAGTCTTGTCGTCGAGTCCTTTGTGGTTCCCATTCTGCTGTTCCCAGAAATCTCTTTCTTCCCCCCCTCTTGATGCTCAAATTCAATATTACCCTCAAACTGCAAGTAAAGATTGATTGTTTTCATAATAATAACATCTGGCTTGCAATGTAGCTTTGATTGATTTAAAAATTTCTTTTAATGTAACCCCAAAATCTCCAATTCAACAAACAGTTTGTAAATACTTGGAATCCCAAATAAGTTAAGAGTCAGAAGAGGAATTGGAATGCCAAAATCGAAATCACTTTTATCTGTCTCGGCTGATCAATCGAGTCGTTGCCTACCTCCTGCAGCGGAGTAGCAGCATCGACTGCTGGTTGCTACGCTCTTGTGGGCATCTCAAAGTTTCTGGTTCCACGGGGACGTACTGATAATCTTGCGCCAGTCAGCTCGCATTGTTCTCCTGTAAATAAGGTCACAGAATGTAAAGGAAACTGTATTATCATTATGTGAAGGCTAGGGTGATATTCTGGAAACACTCGCAACAACTTTACCAGCTATATATCTCCCTTGCATATGTGGTTTTCTCCTTGCTGGGAACTCTTTTCGGAGTAGACTTTCTCGTGATTTCCATCAAATTCGAAGAAGCTTCATCTCCCGGGGCATACGTAACCAACGGCCGCCGTGCAGCAATATCTCCTTTTCCAGTTCCTTTGGCCACTACATTCGGAACAACCTGTCCAGTTTTTCCCCCTTGTGATGTTGTCAGACCGATTTCGGTCTTTTCTTGGATCATTCCCTTCTTGTTAGGGACTTCATTATGCTCAGTCAGAGGGCTATCAACTCTGGAACCAATATCGTGCTTCTTTTCTTTTGTATCTTGCTTCCTACTCGATTCCCTCGTCGGAGCAGGCTTCTTACGTTTCTTCCCGGATGATTTACTGTCACTCACAATACCAGCAGGTATCCGCTCACGAACAACAGCTCCAGTGGTGCCCCGAATCGCTTCACCACTAGAAAGCTCTCTGCTTTTATCTCCCTCTTCAGGGTTGTTCTGTTGGGCTCCACTTATCAGACCGGTTCCGGCCACTACAGCCGGCTGAGGAGAAACCAACGCATTCTTGGGCAGCTCTTCAATACCTGTTTTTTCATTGTCGATTCCCTTCATACCCAGAAAGGCCGGCTGAGGAGAAACCAAGGCATTCTTGGGCAGCTCTTCAACACCTGTTTCTTCATTGTCGATTCCTTTCATGCCCAGGACAGCCAGCTGCGGAGAAACCATGGCATTCTTGAGCTCTTCAAGACCTGTTTCTTCATTGTCGATTCCTTTCATGCCCGGAGAATTCGTAGCTGCAGATTAAAATAGAATGCGTCCGCATATTATCCAATTTCAGCCGTGTACATAAAACAGAGTGTACATAAACTTTCGGTACTTCTTCGACACCTCGTAAGGAAACACCGCCAGTATTGAGCGCCTCACGGGCTTCAGGACGATTAAGCTTTTCCCCACACTTGGCCCCATTCCAATTGTTGTTGTCTTCTTCAAGATTGGTGCCTTTGTCACAATCATCGGTACCCAACTTTCCACGACGATCCTTGGAAACTTCTGCATAAAGCTGTGGGCCTTTCCTCGCCCCGACAAGAATCGTGCGCACCACGATGGAGTCGGAGAGGGAATAGAAGTGGCCTCAATGCTTGATCTGGCCACAAAAACGTATAAGAAGTCCATGCCTACCCGAAACCGAACATTCCACAAGAACAACAACACGTGCAGACCTTTATGGTGTCGACGTATATTTCTCCATAACCCCGGAAGCAGGAAGAATGCGCTAGCCTCAGACTGGCTGAAAACAGAAACCAGGGACACGAGTCGTAAAAAAAGAGAGGGGTAACCGCTAGCAGACCAAGGCAAACCGCAGGGAGGGAAGTAATAAGAAGAGTGGAGAGAAGGAGATTTTATTCACTAAACCCTTGAGGTGGGCGATGGTGTCGAAGCAACCGAAATCGAGGGCAACATGAGTGTGGAGGCTGGTGGTGATGAATACGGGGAAGCGTGGTGGTTCCTTGTCCTCCTCCGTCGATGGCCGCAGCAACAAAAGAAGGAGGGAGTCCGAAATGTCGCTTCACTTCCCCGCTCGGATCTTATGCTGCCAACAATAAATGTAAATTAATTTTCCAAGCCCAATAAAAGAAACAGGAGGACTGATTTGATTTGATTCTGGTGAAAACCAATTTCTTAATATTTTTATTCCGTTTGGATATTTTCGGGATCCAGCCCAAACGGGATTTATCTCACTCACTCTTCGATTCTTTCCAAAATAATATATGAATTTTATTATCGATTAAAACATGATTAATGTCATTTTGTAATTTTAATAAATATTATGAAATAACTAAATTGTTTATTAATTTCTGGAGAGCTTATGTTCTTTTATTTATATATAAGATATTTTAGGCGGATAAATTGTTTTGCTAAATTAGCGATTTGATATCTTATTTTTTCTTTAAATCCCCAGACTATTTAGACGAAGGACTATATGATTTCTTGCTCATCGAGATAGCTGGAATTGATCAAGTCATTTTGAGTCCCGTGAGTCAAAGTAACAATTTACAACAATAAGCATTCAAAGTATTTCCTAAAAATATGCATAACCATCTCAAAGCACTCTAACCCACCATACTTCAAAGTAATTTCATGTTCGGTTTTAACCGTGCAATTAATTCAAAATAAATTCCAAAATAATTAATTTAGACAAGCGAGTAAAATGTTAAACACGAAGTAAAACTCATAGCACAGGTTGATCTGAAACTCACCTCCACTCACCGATGTCTGTTTGTATTCGATTTAAGTGCAAGAATTCCCAATCATGCTTGAAGAGGTATAAGACATGAAAAAATCAAGAAAGCACCTTAGCTTTCATGAAAAGAATAGTAACATAGATAACTCATTTAGAAAATGAACTTACGAATATCAAATAAGAGTTCATTGTCAAACGTGTATGAAAATAAAGGTTAAATTATCAAAGTATGATACGAATGAAAATCCCAAAACTTGAATGTAGTAAAGAATATTCAAATCAAGTAAACACGATGAACTGGGAAATAGAAACAAGACTTGAGTTCTAATAATTCAATGTAGTAAAGAATGGAATTCCCGGTAGATTAGCAACATAAGAAAAAGACATAACTTGAGTTCTCATATGCTCAATAGGTGATATAGTTATCAAAACGTATTAAATTGTAGAACCCGTGGTTAACAATGGACTCTCCCGCCGGGCCTCAGGTTGGAAAGGTGCGTGCCTTAATGCAAATATTGGCACACGATTGCCATTATTTCTTATCTACTTTTATCTAGATACTTGGACGTGTATGTACTTGTGATATAATTAATGTCTATCACTTTATATGAGTGATCGGGTCTAATACTCGAACTGGCTCTAAAGCCCGTAACCGGAAACATCATCTCTTTTAATAATAATAAGCAGAATTTTATCTCTCTTTAATAAGTGTTACGGGAGCTATATTTAAATGTATAACAATTGATTGGTACAAACTTTATTTTAGTTAATGAATTGTCTCTCAACGTTGTTGTTTTCATATGTTAATTGTAGTTTAGTGATCAAACTTCACTTGATCCGTTGAATATATTTGTAATTTTCCTTATTATATGTACAATTCGCTATATCATAATGTTTTATTACTTAATAGGTTTTTATATTTTACATATATTTCGATAACATATTAAATTATCAAAGGAAATCTACTATTGGCTAGACTGGAAGTTGACAAGTTGTACAAGAAAGAGGGAAAGAAAATGTGAACATATTAGGTGTATGGAAGATGGGATACTAAAAGAAATAAGAAATAAAGAATCATAATGATTTACAGATGTAGATGACCTTACTTCAAAAGTTTATGATTTGATTGACAGTAGTGAAAAACTAAAATGTGGTGAAATACATTATTCTTGGAAGAAACACATTAGTTTTTATCTTTCTAATGTGAGGATTCCCCTCACCTCAAGAGGGGAATCCTCCCAAGAACGATGGAGGAAGAAAACCTTCTTCCGCCGGAGGCTCGACGTCTTCCATCACAAAGATCGGAAACTTCTTTTCCTGGCCTCTTCCTTCTTCCCGGAGCCCAGGAGACGACGAGGCCCTCTCCTCCTTCCAGAACAAGAGCTACATGATTTACTCAAAACGGCCGAAACCGACACTGTTTTAGTGTTTAATTCGAAAATCATAGCTCTGGCTGGTGTCGTTACATCTTATTTAAGTTACAGACCTAATGCAAATGGTTTTATTCAATTTCGAAATGCGAGCGAATAGTTTAGACACGAAATAAACACTAGTTAGGCTAATTCGAGACTCACCTCAACCAAAGTTAAACACTTGTTGGTCTACTAGTTAGGCTAGTAGACCAACAAGTGCAAGCATGGGTAAACAGACAGCTAAATTTAAAGCCTATGCATAAATAAGAAACTAGGCCATGATGACAAGATAATGAGTTTGCGAGCTGATGATATATGCATTGACCAGGAATACATTTGTAGTAGCATGCTTAAACTAGAAATTTAACCTCAGTGTTAACATTACTGCATATTATATTTTTCATGATAAAATCATAATTAAGAAGATTTAATCTGAAAATTATCATTTTGCAGTGTAGCCTTATGGCGGATAGGAAATTAATTTTAATAACTTGAGATTTTGTTTCCAAATCATTTTTAGAAAGCTACCTCACCAAAATATTTAAGACATTCATCATTGATCCGATTAAAATCAATCTGGATAAAATGAATCTCATTTGATATACGCACATTGTATATCATAGTTTCCATCAATTAATTTCACATATGATTTGAAGATATGTTTCCATGTTTGGAAGAGATAACCATGTTAGAAATTTCTGATTTGGGCTTTTATTAATTTTTTATTTTTACTTTACTTTTATTTATTTTATTTACTTTATTAAGTATATTTTATAAAACACGCTGTGATATAAGACAGTGCATGAAATCCAATTAAAGTATCGTGATCTTTAAAATTATTGGGATATGCGCATCTCGTTTGTTAAACATGGCTTACGGTTGGGTGAAGGCTGCTTTATAACCTATGGTCCATTGATGGATAGACCATATGTTACGGCATATTACAGCTAGGTCCCTTCCCCTGTCCTCCAAACTATATTTTAACTAAGGGGCGAAATCGACATTTCATAAATGGAAATCCTTTATTAGGTTTCCTGTAGAGTTTACTAAGGCTTACGCTTACAGATGATCGGTTTTCGTCAATTTTACCTCCTCCATCGAGAGCAGCTGTACGGGAAGGAAAAGAGGAAGAAGATTTACGCTATTAGGTTTCTCTCTTCAGGTTTACGGTATGGCGAACATGGCGAATACGGGTACGTTTTCTTTTCCCTTAATCTTTTTCGGTAACCGTAAAGCCACGTAATCGATCTAGTCTTCCGCCGTTTTCTTTGTTTGTATTTTCTGTGATCGTGTGAATTTATAACAAACCGCAGTAGACAATATTAACTTATTGTACGACATCATCGCATTCTATTTAATGCGATTGCAACAACGCACACACCATGAACAAAGCATCCGGACGAGTTGTGGGTTAGTTAAAACGGATCAAGAACGCGATCTATTTAGCATGAGATAGACAGAAACCTACGACAAAATCAATTAATCAAGAACAACCAGCGGCATCGACAAGATAGCAAGGATATTATGTAACTATTCTAGTTTAGCACCAGCTCAATAACTAACCCAACAGTGAACTTACATTTCCAGCAACATTGGATTCATATGATGATGAAATTGAGGGGGCCTGTTAATTACCGTGGGCTTAATTTTTTTTGCGTGACAGTTATTTCGTAAAGGTCGACAAATTTTTCGTAAAATCTGAAAATAATTGACCAACAATAACATCGAAAAGAAATCAGATTCTTGAAACATGTTTTTCGTAAAGACAGAGAAATAATCCGTATAGACTAGCCCAATTTTTGTATGAAATATTTTTGCATTCTCTATTCATCAAAAAATTAGTACAATACGAAATTATTGCCAAAAAAACAGATGGTCCCCATGTAATTTTTTGTAATTACAAAGTAATAGTTCCACAACATCGTCAAAATGTTTGTAAGACTATGTTATGACGACCTTTACGAATTAATTGTTACAAACGTCAATAAAAAAATTACTAGTGCTATTTTGTCTCTTTGTGTAATACGAAAAAATGTCGAACAAAAGTCCCCGTGACTCTCCCCCTACAACCAAAATTTGTCGAGACAAAAGACCCGGGTGAGCTCTCCATTTCAACTACTAGTCCTTTTTTGTTACTAGGACTTTTTCCTTTATTTTCTCCGTTTTGTAATGACCAAACTCATTTTAATTCCATTCTTTAATCACTCTAAAAAAGATAAATATACTTTCTAGTGATCATTTGAATTGATCACTCAATTTATTTATTTTTATTACCTTTTTAAATTGATGTATATCTAATTGAAGGATATATTGTTACGATATTCTTTGTTCATTTATTTCTCATATTATTATTTCTCATGTAGTAGACTCTGATAAGCTTTATCGAGGAAAAAGGCTCCTTGAGAAAAAACTTTACAGAATTGGGAAGAGGGGAGGGGGTCGATGGGGAGAGTGTAAGCCCTTCTCCAACTCACACGATCACAACAGAGCCCAAGGCAAAAGGATTTTGTGTTGTGTGGGGTATTAATTTAAATTCTTACAAGATTTTCAATGGGTTGTAATTGTGATCCGGCCGAAATCTTTGCCCCGTTGATCGATATCTTTGGCACCATATCTCTTTGTCACTCTCCGTTTTATTATTTGTTGCTGGTTTTAAAAGAATCTCTTCTTATATTTCAAGGGGATTGATGAACGCGTGTGTATCAAAAGAAAAGGGGGGCGAAAAATCAACCCTCCGAATGACATCGGAGTTGAGTTCAGTTCCTCCGCCTTCGGGGGCGGAGCAGCCCTGCATCACCGTCGCCTTCATCCACACGAGCCTCGTCACTCGCCTCGCCTTGGATGTTCTTCCCACCGACTCCGTCTCTGACCTCAAGAGTAAGACTCCCGTCTGTCCGACCTCTTTCTTGCTCTGTTTTCCGTCGATTCACCTTCCGCATCTGAGTTGCTGCCCTCGTCGCCTTGTGTTTGTAGCCAAGATGACGGCCTGTCATTTGACGACCTTCCCCAGCCACGGAGAGATAGTGGTCCATTCCCTCAAGGTTTGCCTGGCCCCTGATTGTGTTTCTGCATGTTGCATTTGATTTTTAGCATATTAACGGTTTTTCCTTTACAACTTTCTTTCTTATTGCTGCAGTTCAAGCACCGTGGTCAATTGTACTGCCTTTCTGATTCCATGCTCATGTCCTGCTTTGTCAACCGGAGGGGACGTGACCTGCTCCTTTTTGCGGAAGTTTCTACTACCGAGGAGCATCTCCAACGGTCTGCTCCCTTGATTCATGGTCAAGCCTCAGATGGAGGAGGTAAAGAATATCCACTCATCGCCATTGGCGGCGGTGAAGGGAATAATCTCGACAATCGTCCTTCTGGCCTTGAGATTTCTGTCGCTCCCTTGAGTTTCCGGTCGAAGCTCCAGTCATTGTTCCACGATAACTAGTCGTGTCCGCTGCAGGTCAGTGACCCCTTCATTGGCCGGGACACAAATGTCCAAAGCTCCTCGAAACAGTTCCATGCTCTTGGGATTCTTAAGGCTCGGTAGGTACAGCGACCTCGAGGGAGTCTGTTTTGCGAATTTCCATCCACAGCCTCGTCAATTTATAGGAAGAACGTAAGAAATTGGTCCCAGCAATCCTAGTGTTGCCTCTCTTAGTTTTAGGGGCATCGGAAGATAAAATAATTAAATTTTTTTTCGAATTGGGAAATTCCTTGAGGGTCCTGTATCCATCTCAGATGAAAAAGCAATCTCCTAATCAATTCCCTCAAAATGAATCGGAAGAATTAATTGACACAAAACTAATTAAATGAATCAATTCATATTTATTCGTTCCGTAAAAAACATATATATATAACAAAAAATATATTTAACTATAAGTGACGTGCACATGGATAAAATATTAAATAATTTAATGCCAAAAGAATTCTTCTAACCGTTTAAAAACAACGGCACATGCATTCAAATAATTTAACTAAATAAAATATATATTGGATATAATATTTCAAAAAAAATATTTAATAAATATCCTTTATAAATCGACTCGAATAAATTAATATTCTATCTAATTAATTCTAATTCTGAAATAAAATGATTAATTTTAGTATCAACTAAAGTAATCAAAATATAATGTTCGTGTCAACGTGCTATGCGTGCGACCCTCTAGGTCCTATACACGAAGGTAGTGTACATTCATACACAAACTAAGGTAACCGTCTAGCAACAGTTTTTAGTTACCCAACGTGTTAGGATAATGATTATAAATCATAAACCACTATGAACCGATTACCGTGTAATTCAATCTTTTCATCTAACCGACATCCCAATTAATTCAGCGTAAAATTACTTCATCACCAAATTAAATGTTTTACTTGATTACCAAGTTATAATAGACTCATTTGAATGTAAAACATTCCTCCCATGGCCATGGATTTTAGAGTCACTAATATATCTATCAAATGGCCTAGATATCAACTCTCTAATCCAAGAGAGCGTTGAATCCTATATTGACTGAACACTATTCTCTCTACGCTTTGTCACGTACCCAACAATCGTATTACTCAATCCGGTTAAAGACTGCTTTTAACGACATCAAAGTGCGCAAACTCCACGCATAGAATAAATGAAGGTATCAAGTCAAAAGATCACTTACACTCGTCCATAAAGAGGGTTTGACTAATGATGTTCAATATGTAGTATCCTCTTAAACGAGTTGTGTCCAGTATCCCTAATCTTAGGATACCCCTAAGTATAACTTATGTATACTATCCCTCGGTCTATCTTGACTTTACTTATACTCAGCGATGATCTAGATGTTAATATCCCCTCTAAACATCTCTCCGATCACGGACTATTTCAGATTAATATACTCATTAATCTGTTGGACTTTATCATTAATAATTTTACGAGTAGAAAAGTAAAATAATCAATGACAAATATTCGTCTTTATTAATTATTTATCCACAAATACAATAAAGTATCTTGGCACATAAGTGCACACTCTAACAACCTCTTGGCTCGATTCTTTTCTGAGAGCGCAATCCAACCTTTTTCTATGGGAGAGATTTGTCGCCAACATCATCAATACCAATAGACTCGATTACAACTAGCTCATAAGGCTCGAGATTATTCCCTTTCACCGTTGCCAATGGTGATGCTTGGATTTTCATTACCTCCATCTGAGACCTGTCCACGAATCAGGGGAGCTCATAAGGCTCATAAGGCTCGAGATTATTCCCTGTCACCGTTGCCAATGGTGATGCTTGGATTTTCATTACCTCCTTCTGAGTCCTGTCCACGAATCAGGGGAGCCGGGCCCTTGGATACGCTCCTCGGAAGCAGAATCTTGCATTGTTCCTCAATCCTTCATAAACAATGGCACGACTGAGCCTCTTACAAACAGATTTCATCGACAATAACAGGGCCTAATTACACGTGATAAAGGTGGGATGATCCAAAATTTGTATTGAGACAAAAGACTTGGGTGGGGAGTCTCCGCTATACTGCAGTCGCAATAATTTGTATTGAGACAAAGAACGGGGAAGTAGCGCCACTCGCGGTCGCACCTGCTGCCGTTGCCCCGGACGCTCCCGGAGAAGTGGGTGGGGACGTACTACGGTGGTCCTGGCATCTTGGGAAGAGTTGATATGAGAGGGGGACGAATGACTCATGGGAGACGTGTGTTTGTCTATTTACTGTTTTGAGTATTGTCTTCCCTATTATGATATTGTTTCTCCCTGCTGAAATGATTTCCCTCATATTGCCTTATTCTCCACATTTGCTTCCTTCCCATATTTTATTTATTTTCAATTCTTATGGTTTGTCCTTGTCCCATTCCTTTTCTTTTTAATTTTAATTCTCTCTTCCTCTTTTGTTCTGCCGACGGGGGGTTGACGTCCTCATGTTAATCTAATTTGATTAACTATCATAAACTACAACTTTTGTTTGACATCAATCTTTCCGTAATCCTAGTTAATATTAGACAAGGCCAATTATAAATTTTTGCCGGTCAAAATCCTCGAAGCTTGTCGCTACTCGTATCCAACTACGTGTAGGTCAGGGCGTCCCCTTTCCCGCGATGTAGCAATACGTAATCGAATCCGAAGTCTCGATAGCGTTCGATAGTAACATCAGTCAACTACGAGAATATTAAACTCTCCACGTCGGATTTTAACCCAATCAACTCGTTCGACCCGCCTATACATATAATTAAATTAACTCATTTATATAATAAATCTTATACAGAATTTCGGGTCATTATGGAATGTGCTTGATTCCCTCCGTAGTGAAGAAGGTAGGATCAAGGAGGCGACTGTTGGCTCGAGCCTTGGAAACCGGGATAACATTTTGCTGGACAGGAACAGGAGCAGTCGGTGTTGAGGGTGTCCTGCTGCGTGTGGCATCTACTGCCTTGATGCCGGTTGTTGCTGATGCAGGTTACCGGCATAATTCAGTGCAGCCACTGGTTGGAGCGGGCATAGCAGCTGCGGGGTCAATGGAAGGGGAGGAAGAAGGTCGGGAATATTAATATTAGGGCGCAGCGGAAACAAGAATTATAAACTTTTATGCCCAAAATAAAAGAATCTCTCATGGTACGTATAAAAATTTAGATAAATAAAATCATAATCTTACCCGGAAAACTCACATTGAAATTCCAGTGAATTAGAATACAGTCGTGAATAAGCTACAGCGCCACGTGTGACTCCTCTAGCGGTATCCACGCGCACACGATTACGAACCTCTCGACGATCCGATAGGTGCTAGCCTCTTGGATCCGTCTGAGAACTCTTCGAAAGCAAAAAGAATTTTTCTTTTTTTTTTCACAAATCTTACTCTCTGATTTCTCTACAGAGATTTTTTTCCAAACTCCAAAAACTCTCTGATGATCGACACTCGGAGAAAAGAAATAATATCTTTTTCACCCCCTTTTCATCCAATTAATTTCTTGCCATAAATAAAATTTACGTTTCCTCTAATCAATCGTGTGTAACGGAGGAAAATTTAATGGACAAAAAAAAATTAATGGGAAAAGATTCTTTGCGTAAAATAATAATAATAATAGTTTTAATAATAATATTAAAACTATTTAATGCAAGTGACGTGGACATGTAGAAATTAATAAAAAAACTTCCAACGATACATGCATTAAAATGATTTAATTAAATAAAAAATATATATTGGATATAATATTTAAATAAAAAAATATTAAATATATATCCTTTATAAATTGACCCGAATAAATTCATATTCGATCTTAGTCAATTTATTTGCTTTCGATATTTTAGAATAAATTAATAATCCAATTAATTCTAATTCTGAAATAATAAAATGATCAATTTTAGTATCCACTAAAATAATCAATAATACAATGGTCGTGTCGACGTGCCATGCGTGCGACCCTCTAGGTCCTATACACGAAGACAGTGTATATCCATACACAAACTAAGGTAACCGTCTAGCAACAATTTTTAGTCATCCAACGTGTTAGGATAATGATTATAAATCATAAACCACTATGAACCGATTACCATGTAATTCAATCTCTTCATCTAACCGACATCCCAATTAATTCGGCGCAAAATACATCATCACCGAATTAAATGTTTTACTTGATTACCAAGATATAATAAACTCTCTTGAATGTAAAACATTCCTCCCATTGCCATGGATTTTAGAGTCACTAATACCTCTATCAAGTGGCCTATATGTCAACTCGCTAATCCAAGAGAGCGATGAATCCTATATTGACTCAACACTATTCTCTCTACGCTTTGTCACACACCCAACAATCGTATCATTCACAATCCGGTTAAAGACTGCTTTTAACGATGTCAAAGTGCGCCAACTCCACGCATAGAATAAATGAAGGTCTCAAGTCAAACGATCAGTTACACTCGTCCATAAAGAGGATTGATCAATGATGTTCTATATGTGGTATCCTCTTAAACGGGTCGTGTCCAGTATCCCTAAACATAGGGTACCCCTAAGTATAACTTGGATACACTATCCCTTGGTCTATCTTGACCTCAGCTATACTTAGCGATGATCTAGATGTCCATGTCCCCTCTAAACATCTGTCCGATCACGGACTATTTCTGATTAATATACTCAATAATCTGTGGGACTTTCTCATTAATAATTTTACGTGCAGAAAAGTAAAATAATCAATGACAAATATTTGCCTTTATTAATTATTTATCCACAAATACATTAAAGTGTCTTGGCACATACATACACACACTAACAGGGAAGACTTTGGCCTCCTTTTGTTTCTGGTGGAAGACGGTGGAGGAGAATCAGGAGGGGAAGTCTTCTGGTCCTGAGAAAACAACAGGGGAACCTTCGTCTGTGGGTTCTGTGGTGTGATCAAGGGAGAAGGTGGTTTTCTCCATGGAGGAGGAAGATGGGGAAAGTCCGGACATTCCAAGAGAAGACGGTGAAGGTTGCCTGCTGGTTTTGGAAAGAAGAATATTTTACAAAAGGGAATGTAAATTTTAATACTGATGAACTGATCGATCACAACCGACCAAGGAAACATAGTGTCCGTCAAAGAAACATTAACCTTCAAATCACAGAAAGCATGTGTGGAAATAAGTGGGAGGAGAATTATTATCATGAAAACAAAAGGGAATCCCAAATAATCGGATAACTAAAGCGAGGTCAAGTCAACAATGATAGAATAAGGATGAAATAAAAAATAAAACGCAAGACAAAACGATGACTCAATCAATGGAGAAAAGCCTAGGACCATCAACTTCCCCTAATGAATTAATCCACTCGTTCCATCCCTTCTCCAGTTATCGAATTCTCAAGTTATAAATCAAGGGATCGATTATCTTCTTACGCCTCTCTCGAGTGCTCTAAAGACAATCCTTGTATCAAGCTAATCACTCTAGTCCTAGACAATTGACTAGTGGGAATCCATTACGTGTCAACCCAAAATGGCTACCTAAAGTGATCCAGTATATTTATATCCTTCTCATGGCTTAGCTCTATTATCTGAACGTGACGCTAACTTAGTCTAATCCACGGCTTAACCTAAACAAATTTTTCAAATTCAATACGGTTTCTAGATCAGATACATTAGTGGCCGGTCAATTAACCACTTTAAGAATTCGAATTACACGAAGAAATGAATTCACTAGTTAAATTATAACTGTAGGTTTCTTTGAAGTCCTAGAAATTAAAATTAGTTCATAATGAAAATAACATTTGATTTGAGTTCAAGAGAAAACAATAATATAGAAAGTAATGGACAAGAAGAAAAGAAACGCCATCTCAGTCTTTCAATCTGGGAAGTAGTAGCCTCATTTAGATATCTGCTTGAACCATAGCGGTCGTCTCCTTCTTCATCTCTTGATCGAATGTCTATTCCTAAATGAATTATATCGCCTCTAGGGTTACCTCTAAAAATAAATAGTATCCCCAAATGGATTTCCTATATGTTCTCCAAATTAAGATAAGATTTAAAATAATAAAATAAACTAAAATAAGATACAATAACCTAGATGAGTAAATGAGGTAACTAATTGATGCTCTTTCCCTTAACAAAATTTGGATGAGGTTTGAAGTGCTTGGCACGTCCATATTTATACTACCAAGGTTCATAGATTATTAATTCGAACTTTATTAAAAGCAGGTACAATCACATGCAGGTTCACTATTCGCCTGCGTCCTGTCGGCCACACGTTACACAATACACACCATAACATCACATTTTCCAGGCTGACAAGATTCTCTTCCACAAACGACTATTACGCGCTATTATGGCCACACAAGCTCGAAATCAATCCTGACGACCTAGCGTGTTACGCTCGAAGTCGTCTATGACTTGTTCAAGCTCCATTTGAGCGGCCGCTACGATCAACCAATTGAAGTCTTGCACTTATTGGTCCATTCCAAGAATGTCATTCACAAGATCCCGAAAATCTTGGCATTTACCAAGGTGGTCAACGGGATCGTCCTCGTCCTCGATCGTGGCAAGACTAGCCATTACACGTCTCAAAAGTGTATTGGTAAGGGCTAGTGGAGGTGGGTTACGGTCAGGGGCAGTGAGAAATTGAGTGAGGATGTCTAGGCACTCAACAACGGTAGCGTCTTGTGCCAGGTTCTCATTATTCGAGGCAAAATTCTGAGCATCTCGAGCTCCTGGAATGCCTCCACCTGAGCCATTACTTGGGCTTGGCTTGTCTTTAAACAGTTCTGGCAAACCTCTCTTTCCCCCAATTGGGTCACTCCTCCACCAGCACTGTCAACAGTGTCTTGTCTGTTCTTCGTGCAATAGCGGAGGCGGTTGGGGCTTCCCACCCAAGGTAATGGAAGGGGAGGAGGGAAGAACACGGGTCCTCATTTCCGATGCCCCCACTTCCTTCTTTATTATCCTTGTCTCGACAGATAAGAATCTGTGCCCCATCAATCACAACGAGATTTCTCTCAAATTGCCTTATTCTCCGGAAGCGGCTAACGGTACGTGCACGTGAGACTTACGTAGTTTACTACTTAATACTAAAATTAGTAGTAAATTTTACTAAAAGTTGACCGTTACTACTCAAGTCAACGCAAAAGTAGTAAAAAAAGTAGTAAATTTTACTACTTATTGGTCTTCTTTTAGTAAAGTCAACGCAAATGTAGTATAAAATGTCGTAAATTTTACTACTTCTGGACTGTTCACCGGAGTGCAATTTTACTACTTTTACGCTGACTTTACTAAAACCTCATTTTTAGTAAAGTCAACGTAGAAGTAGTAAAAAAAGTAGTAAAATTTACTACTTTTTTTACTACATTTGCGTTGACTTTACTAAGAAAACCACACTTTTAGTAAAGTCAACGTAAAAGTAGTAAAAAAAGTAGTAAATTTTACTACTTTTTTTACTACTTCTACGTTGACTTTACTAAATTTCTCCTTTTTAGTAAAGTCAGCGTAAAAGTAGTATAAAAAGTAGTAAAATTTACTACTTTTAACTGTACAAATTATGTCGATAAGTAGTAATTGTTTACTACTTTCGTTGTGATTTTTAGTAAAATTATGTTTGAGTTGGTAAAATTGGTAGTAAATAGGTAGGGTTTGTCGTAAATGTTTACTACTTTAAGCATGTTTTTACTAAAATAAGTAGTAAACTGTTACTACTTTATAGGCGTTGACTAAGAAATTTTACTACTTTGAACAGTGTTTCCGAACCTAACTCCGAACCTAATTATTCTAAATTTTGATGTGAAATGACTATTTTGCCCCGGTTACTAGTATTATTACTACTTTACTGAAAATATTAGTAAATGTGTTCGTAAATATTACCCCATCTTAACTTTTTTACTAATTTTATTAGTAATATTGCAGTGTAGTTTTGTAATCTTGACTAAGTTTGACCCAAAGCTACCCATTTAGAGCTGGCTGCATCATAGCGTCTGTAGTTGGAGTAGGAGTTGTTGCAGCAGGACGAGCTGCCGGACCACCTGGTGGACGATTCGTTGCTCCTGGAGGCAGACTTCCTGCAAGATCTTCGGCTGCAGGTGGAGCGTCCAAGATCTTCGGCTGCAGGTGGACATCCTCCCTCCTCTTCGGCTGCAGGTGGAGCGTCCAAGATCTTCGGCTGCAGGTGGACATCCTCCCTCCTCTTCGGCTGCAGGTGGAGCGTCCAAGATCTTCGGCTGCAGGTGGACATCCTCCCTCCTTTTCGGCTGCAGGTGCAGGTCGAGTGAAGGGCTGATATTCGTTTGCTGCAGCTGGTCCTACCGACGGGGAAAGCCTGGACTCCACCTGTAGATTAATAGGAAGAAGGTGAAGGACCAGCTGCAGCAAACGAATATCAGCCCTTCACTCGACCTGCACCTGCAGCCGAAAAGGAGGGAGGATGTCCACCTACAGCCGAAGATCTTGGACGCTCCACCTGCAGCCGAAGAGGAGGGAGGATGTCCACCTGCAGCCGAAGATCTTGGACGCTCCACCTGCAGCCGAAGAGGAGGGAGGATGTCCACCTACAGCCGAAGATCTTGGATGCTCCACCTGCAGCCGAAGATCTTGCAGGAAGTCTGCCTCCAGGAGCAACGAATCGTCCACCAGGTGGTCCGGCAGCTCGTCCTGCTGCAACAACTCCTACTCCAACTACAGACGCTATGATGCAGCCAGCTCTAAATGGGTAGCTTTGGGTCAAACTTAGTCAAGATTACAAAACTACACTGCAATATTACTAATAAAATTAGTAAAAAAGTTAAGATGGGGTAATATTTACGAACACATTTACTAATATTTTCAGTAAAGTAGTAATAATACTAGTAACCGGGGCAAAATAGTCATTTCACATCAAAATTTAGAATAATTAGGTTCGGAGTTAGGTTCGGAAACACTGTTTAAAGTAGTAAAATTTCTTAGTCAACGCCTATAAAGTAGTAACAGTTTACTACTTATTTTAGTAAAAACATGCATAAAGTAGTAAACATTTACGACAAACCCTACCTATTTACTACCAATTTTACCAACTCAAACATAATTTTACTAAAAATCACAACGAAAGTAGTAAACAATTACTACTTATCGACATAATTTGTACAGTTAAAAGTAGTAAATTTTACTACTTTTTATACTACTTTTACGCTGACTTTACTAAAAAGGAGAAATTTAGTAAAGTCAGCGTAAAAGTAGTAAAAAAAGTAGTATTTAGGGTTTTACTATTTTTTTCACTACTTCTACGTTGACTTTACTAAATTTCTCCTTTTTAGTAAAGTCAGCGTAAAAGTAGTATAAAAAGTAGTAAAATTTACTACTTTTAACTGTACAAATTATGTCGATAAGTAGTAATTGTTTACTACTTTCGTTGTGATTTTTAGTAAAATTATGTTTGAGTTGGTAAAATTGGTAGTAAATAGGTAGGGTTTGTCGTAAATGTTTACTACTTTATGCATGTTTTTACTAAAATAAGTAGTAAACTGTTACTACTTTATAGGCGTTGACTAAGAAATTTTACTACTTTAAACAGTGTTTCCGAACCTAACTCCGAACCTAATTATTCTAAATTTTGATGTGAAATGACTATTTTGCCCCGGTTACTAGTATTATTACTACTTTACTGAAAATATTAGTAAATGTGTTCGTAAATATTACCCCATCTTAACTTTTTTACTAATTTTATTAGTAATATTGCAGTGTAGTTTTGTAATCTTGACTAAGTTTGACCCAAAGCTACCCATTTAGAGCTGGCTGCATCATAGCGTCTGTAGTTGGAGTAGGAGTTGTTGCAGCAGGACGAGCTGCCGGACCACCTGGTGGACGATTCGTTGCTCCTGGAGGCAGACTTCCTGCAAGATCTTCGGCTGCAGGTGGAGCATCCAAGATCTTCGGCTGTAGGTGGACATCCTCCCTCCTCTTCGGCTGCAGGTGGAGCGTCCAAGATCTTCGGCTGCAGATGGACATCCTCCCTCCTCTTCGGCTGCAGGTGGAGCGTCCAAGATCTTCGGCTGTAGGTGGACATCCTCCCTCCTTTTCGGCTGCAGGTGCAGGTCGAGTGAAGGGCTGATATTCGTTTGCTGCAGCTGGTCCTTCACCTTCTTCCTATTAATCTACAGGTGGAGTCCAGGCTTTCCCCGTCGGTAGGACCAGCTGCAGCAAACGAATATCAGCCCTTCACTCGACCTGCACCTGCAGCCGAAAAGGAGGGAGGATGTCCACCTACAGCCGAAGATCTTGGACGCTCCACCTGCAGCCGAAGAGGAGGGAGGATGTCCACCTGCAGCCGAAGATCTTGGACGCTCCACCTGCAGCCGAAGAGGAGGGAGGATGTCCACCTACAGCCGAAGATCTTGGATGCTCCACCTGCAGCCGAAGATCTTGCAGGAAGTCTGCCTCCAGGAGCAACGAATCGTCCACCAGGTGGTCCGGCAGCTCGTCCTGCTGCAACAACTCCTACTCCAACTACAGACGATATGATGCAGCCAACTCTAAATGGGTAGCTTTGGGTCAAACTTAGTCAAGATTACAAAACTACACTGCAATATTACTAATAAAATTAGTAAAAAAGTTAAGATGGGGTAATATTTACGAACACATTTACTAATATTTTCAGTAAAGTAGTAATAATACTAGTAACCGGGGCAAAATAGTCATTTCACATCAAAATTTAGAATAATTAGGTTCGGAGTTAGGTTCGGAAACACTGTTCAAAGTAGTAAAATTTCTTAGTCAACGCCTATAAAGTAGTAACAGTTTACTACTTATTTTAGTAAAAACATGCTTAAAGTAGTAAACATTTACGACAAACCCTACCAATTTACTACCAATTTTACCAACTCAAACATAATTTTACTAAAAATCACAACAAAAGTAGTAAACAATTACTACTTATCGACATAATTTGTACAGTTAAAAGTAGTAAATTTTACTACTTTTTATACTACTTTTACGCTGACTTTACTAAAAAGGAGAAATTTAGTAAAGTCAACGTAGAAGTAGTAAAAAAAGTAGTAAAATTTACTACTTTTTTTACTACTTTTACGTTGACTTTACTAAAAGTGTGGTTTTCTTAGTAAAGTCAACGCAAATGTAGTAAAAAAAGTAGTAAATTTTACTACTTTTTTTACTACTTTTACGCTGACTTTACTAAATTTCTTAGTAAAGTCAACGCAAAAGTCATGCTGTTCATCCTTTGTCCTAGGATGAACAGCGTGCCCTCTGTCCTGAGGTGACAGCCTTCCTCCTGTCCTGAGGTTGAACAGCCTTCCTTCTGTCCTAAGGTGACGGCCTTCCTCCTGTCCTAAGGTTCCTGCACACAGAGGTCCAGACAACAGAAACTGATTAGTCCCTCACCTTCTGTACTCCTGAGGTTCAGCCCTTCTCTCCGACCCGCTGCACGTTGATCACACGACCTCCAGCCGTGCCTCCTGCCAACGTGTCCTGTGGCTTCCAGTCAAGTCCCTCAAGCCCCAGAGTCACTCTCCCAAAAGGTTTCACCAACGATGCAGCTTCCGCCGGTAGTGTTCCTCGTGTGACTAACTTCGAACGAACAAAAGAATGAAGAAACTAAAGCTCACGCTCTCTTTCAGAATGGAAGAAGAAAAAAATGTTCCACTATACTTTTGATTGAGAAAGCGTGGCCTATTTATATACTCAAAAGAATAAAATACAAAAGATAAAAATATAAATCAATAATCTGCAAAATAAGAAATAAGAATTAGTTTACAAAATAACAGAATGATATACACATGCATTCATTTAGCTAGGAAGAAAATCATATCAAAATAGAATAAGAATATGATAGTTTCCCTAAATGATGCAGCACAGAGGTATCGCATTAGGTTCTGATCGATAACCTTCTACTGATGTAAATAATCGAAGATTTATTTCCATTGGGGTAAAGGTTTGTTCCATCCAGACAAAGACACACATGTGGATGTATCTGGACAGGTGGTGGTGTTTTGCAACCAAATAAACGGTCATGTAGAGGTCGAGTAAGCTTACAGAAGCCTGTAGACCATCTAGTAGAACCTTTCCATATATAGAGAGATACATTTCCTTCTATAAGAAATATTATCTCTAATATAATTATTTGGAAACCAAATCTATATATTTCGACCAGATAATCATCTAGATCGATAGGATTGTATTTCATAATTAAATAATCATCAACTAATCATTTAATTACAAAAATGATTCTTGCACAAGGTCCTCAACATGAGAACCTTCTGTAGAATAGAATGTTCGACCTTCTGTAGAATAGAGGGTCCGGTTCATCATCAAAACCGTCCCAACAATCTCCCCCTTTCTGATGATGACAAAACATTCATCGTTGAGGGAAATATTTTTGCAAGAACTCCCCCTAACTCCCCCTAAATGGATGAGAGTAAGAGTCTCGTGTTTGTACAGAAGCATAAGGTTTCTTTGAAGCAGAGCATAGAAGCTTCTGTTATAAAGAAGGTTATTTACAGAGCACAAAGGCTTCTATGATTTATACAGAGCGAGGAGCTTCTGTATTTAGCCCGACAAAAATGATGGTATTTCATTTCTGCACTCCCAGCAATAGTGACTTTAAAAAGATCACGAATCGCATTCCCTGTAGAAGGTGTGATTATGAGCTGTATCAGCTCATAAGCTTCTACACCGTAGACGGTATAGCCTTCTACGATCCATTGAAGTTACAGAAAATTAAAGATTTTTCTGTAACTCATACAAAGCTAGGTACTCCCCCTCAACATAATTTCTCCCCTTTTTTGTCACATCAAAAAGAAGATGAAAGTAAGTTGAAAAAGAAGAGTAAGTTTCTTGCAGAAGGTATGACATAGTGTTCATGTCCAACATGCAGAGGGTAGAACCCAGAGTTCAAAAACCATGTAGAATGTGGTGCAGAAGGTGTGATAGAAAGTTCAATACCATACTGCTGAAAGAAAATGTGTCCACCAGGTGGCACTTATTACAATCTAGTAGACCACAGAAATCAATTTTTGGTCTAGCTAGAAATGCGAAATAGAGAGAACATCAAGAGAGTTCATTTTTCCTCTTCCTCCTCAGAAGGGACTTCATCAAGATTATCACGGATAACCTTTGCCTGGCATTCCAGCTCACGAGTCAGGTCCACTATCATTTCACGTAGGACGCGCATATCTTCCTCATTGGCCACGGCCTTCTGCTGGAGGTCCTTGAGGAGAGCAGTTTGTTCTAGGAGGATGGTCATCTCAGCAGAGGGCTGTCTCTGTTTTGAAGGAGCCTTCGCTGCAGAGGCAGAAACAGAAGGTGCAGCAGCAGCCTTTCTGGACATTCTGGCAGACAGGGGCATATCCTCATTATCCTCGGTGGTGTCCTGTGACTTCCATTTACGAGTCCAGGAGGAGCCCTTCCTTACATAATGCATGCTAGCTATGATCTGGTGCCCAAAGGTACCAACCTTCCATTTCTCTTGGAAAGCGGATGCATCAGTAGAAACACGGGCAAGCTTAAGAAGGCCGGTAATTACCTGGCCATAAGGCAGAGCCTTTCCTGTGGTATTGCAGCAACGTTTCATGTGCGAGAACACCAGCAAACCAAGATTGAAAGGGATTCCCTTCATGATGTGAGCCATCAGTGACGCATCAATTGAGGTGATGGTGTCAATGCTCCCGGTCCTTGGCAAGAGGCAGAATAACACAACTCGATGCAATACACGAGTCTTGAGTTCCAGCTTTGTGGACTCCAGGTATTTGTCCGACTGGACCCTTTCCCCCATGATGATGCTGTAGGATTCCTCCTTTCCAAGATCTGACAGTGGGTCATATTCCTCACAGCCAAACAATTGGTTAACATCATGTGCAGAGAAGACAAGCGGAACCCCTTCGATCACTGTTTTGATGAACTTGACATGAGGTCCTTGTTCATGGAACGTAATGTTACCATAGAACTCTCTCAGGCGAGAAACGGCCACCTCTGCATATGTCTCACAGAAGGTTTTCAGACCAACTTTCCCAAGCAATGGAGCAATGTCAAGATCATTTGCCTTAAACCAATTAAAATCAATGCGCTTGAAGGCAGCGAACTGTCGACCAGCAGCATCACATTTGGGCAATTTGATATCGGCAAGCACAGTTTCTATCTCCGTTCTAGAGACTAGAGGGTTTACCGGAAATATGAAGGTATCCAGCCCCTCAGCAAAGGTGTCCATAGAAACAGATTTCTCCGGGGACTTGGTTTTCTTTGCAGGCGCTTTGACAAGAGATGTGCTGACAGTCTCGGGCTCTTTCCATTTCAGCCTAGTCCGTGAGGATACACCTCCTGACTTGATGGCATCATGGAGAAGCTTTGTTCCAGAGGGTGCTGCAGGCTTCTGGGTAGCCTTCTTAGACGTAGAGGCAATGCCCTTCTGCTTGAGATCAGGGGAGACCGAGATAACAGGAGCAAGAGCTTCCTCATCTGGTTCCTCTGGTGCTTCATCGACAAGGGGCACTTCCACCTCCTCATCAGACGTAGCGTTCCAAGGAGTAGCGACCTTTGATGCATCAGTGTCATCAGCCGCAGAAGAACTCTTGGCAGAGGGTTCAGGGACAGGGAGCTCCTCTGTCGCAGCGACCAGGGATCCCTCATGTGCTTTCTCTTCCACTTGGATTTGGGCTTTTTCAAGTCCCTTGTCCTTGGAGAGCGGTTGCATGTCATTGTGGGTCTCGACAACAGTAGGGATGATTTGTTCCTTCGCAGGAGAAATGGGTTTCTTCGATGAGGAAGGGGGTGGAGACCTGTTCGAAGATGAAGTAGGCTTCTCCGAAGAAGAAGGACGCACCTTTCTCTTTGCGGCCTTAGCCTTTTTCCTGAGCGATTTTGCCTTGGGTGCCATGGATGGTGAAGGACGAAGGTCTGGGAGTTTTAGGGCAAAACGAGAGAGAGAAAAAGGGGATGCGATGATCTGAGGATGGTGTGAAGAAGAAAGGGTAACGGTTATGGGTTTTTAAAATTGGCTCACAAAGGCGGTTTATGAGAATAAAATATTTTTCCCGCTCAAGTGATCTTTAGAGATGTCATATCAAACTGACATGCATCAGAGACAAAGAAAATTTCATTCCCTTGATTTGATCGTGTGAGGCGGTTGGTTTTTTCAAGGCAAGTAAATCCTTCGTCACATTCTGTTGAAGCTTCTTCTACACCGAGGAGCTAATATAATGGATAATTATATCCAAATATAATTTATTAGGATTTTAATATTCCTAATAAGGTTGATTTCAAGCAGAAAATTTTATTCGCTTCTTAATATCATCAAAATCTTTTATTGGATGATATATCATATCTCCAGATTTAGTTTGAAAGTTACCTAATTTAGAGTTTAGGTAAGCATTTCGTAATTCCTTCTATAAGGTAGAGAGTCTAATTCAACTCTCTGTAAGGAAGTGTACAGGCGATTGTACCTTCTGTTTAATAGAGGATGAAATTCAACCTTCTATTATATAGAAAGTTTAATATCATTCCTTCTATTGTGAAGTGTACGAACATGTACCTTCTGTAGTGTTGAAACAGATGGTTATACCTTCTGTATGACGTGTACAACTATGTACCTTCTGTAGTAGATTTTTAAGGTTCCTGCTTAACTTCTCTTTGTCTTATGAAAGACATTATAGAGGATGGCAGATTCCTAATTCACTTCTGAAAAAGAAAAAATTTTCTTTATCCAGAGGCTTAGTAAAGATATCAGCCAATTGGTGTTCAGTGTTAATGTGTTCCACAGTAACAGAACCATGTTGTACATTATCTCTCAGAAAGTGATGTCTGAGTTCGATATGCTTCGATCGGGAGTGATATACTGGATTCTTAACTAGGCTAATAGCACTAGTATTATCACATTTGATCGGTATTTTTGTAAATGAGTGACTATAGTCCTCAAGTTGTTGTTTCATCCACAGGAGTTGCGCACAGCAGCTTGCAGCTGCTATGTACTCGGCTTCTGCAGTTGAGAGGGCAACAGAAGTCTACTTCTTGGAAAACCATGAAATCAACATGTTTCCCATGAGCTGACAAGTACCACTTGTACTTTTTCTGTCTATCTTACTTCCTGCGAAGTCTGCATCAGAATATCCATTCAAATCAAAGTTTGATTTCTTTGAATACCAGATGCCAAGGTTTACAGAACCCTGTAGATATCTAAAGATCCTCTTGACCGCAGTCATGTGAGATTCTTTAGGTGCTGATTGAAATCTAGCACAGAGGCACACACTAAATAGTATGTCTGGTCTAGAAGCTGTAAGGTACAGAAGGGAGCCTATCATGCTTCTGTAGAGCTTACTATCCACTTCTTTACCGTTTTCGTCTTTGTCCAATTGAGTGTTTGTACCCATTGGTGTAGACAAAGGTTTCGTGCCTTCTAGGCCGAATTTATTCAGAAGCTGCTTAGTGTACTTTTCTTGGTGTAAGAATGTACCTTCTGCAGTTTGCTGAATTTGTAAACCAAGGAAGAACGTGAGTTCTCCCATCATGCTCATCTCAAACTCCCTTGTCATGAGTTTGGAGAATTCATCATAGAGCGTTTCATCAGTTGATCTGTCATCGACATAGATCTGGACAACAATGAGATGATTGCTTCTATGTTTGAGAAAGAGAGTGGTATCTACTCTTCCTCTATTGTAGCCCTTTTCGACAAGGAAGGAGCTAAGTTTCTCATACCATGCTCTAGGAGCCTGTTTAAGACCGTATAGAGCTTTGGAGAGTTTATAGACGTAGTTTCTGTGTTGCAGATCCTTGAAACCAGGAGGTTGACTTACGTAGACCTCTTCTTTGATTTCTCCATTGAGGAATGTACTTTTTACGTCCATTTGATACAACTTAAAGTTGTTAAAGCAAGCATAGGCTAATAACATTCGTATTGCCTCGAGACGAGCTACAGGAGCAAATGTCTCATCAAAGTCGATACCCTCTTGTTGAGAATACTCTTTTGCAACGAGTCGAGCCTTATTCCTCACAATAATGCCGGACTCATTAGTTTGTTCCTGAAAACCCATTTAGTTCCAATGATGGAACGGTTGTCATGTTTAGGAACAAGTGTCCACACTTTGCTTCTTTCAAATTGATTAAGCTCCTCTTACATAGCAAGTATCCAATCTGGATCATTGAGAGCTTCATCGATATTCTCTGGCTCTTTCTGTGATAGAAAGGTCGAGTGTTCTTAGAAAGCATTCACAGAACGTCTTGTCTGTATGCCTCTGTTAAGATCTCCTATGACTTGTTCTATAGGATGTCGTCTTTGATAAAGAGCCGGTGCTCTAATATCACTTTGTTGATTATTCTGAGAATGTTTTTCAGAATTGTCATTTGTTTGTTCAAGATCATTTTTAGATTCATGAACAGAGGGTTCACCCATCTCTTTCGTAGAGGGTGGAGGTTCTACAGCATCTTCTATAGGTTCTTGAGATATAACATCTCTTGTAATGATAGTAGGAAGGTCATTAATTTTTACATTAATTGACTCCTCTATAGTAGAAGTTCTTTTGTTCAGAACTCTATAAGCTTTGTTAGACACAGAATATCCAAGAAAGATGCCTTCATCTGTCTTAGCTTCGAACTTCCCTAGATTGTCCTTAGAAGGTCTCAAGATGAAACATGGACTTCCAAAGGAGTGGAAATAGGAGATGTTCGGTTTTCTCCCCCTGTATAGTTGACAGGGAGTTTTCTCAAGTATGGGTCTGAGTAGAACCCTATTTGATATGTAGCAGGCTGTATTAACAGCTTCTGCCCATAGGTTTTGTGGAGCGGAGCTCTCACACATCATGGTTCTAGCCATGTCTATTAGAGTTTTATTTTTCCGTTCTGCTACTCCATTCTGTTGAGGAGTATAAGGAACAGAAAAATTGTGATCGATACCATGTTCGTCACAGAAAGTAGTGAAGTCATGGTTTTCAAACTCAGTACCATGATCCGTTCTTATAGCTTTTACAGAAGATCCAATTTCATTCTGTAGTTTCTTAGCTAGCTTAATGAAAGTTTCAAAAGCATCACTCTTGTGAGTTAGAAATTTAACCCACGTGTATCTAGAGTAGTCATCAACCACAACTAGACAGTACCTTCTACCGCCGATACTTTGAACTCTAGTAGGTCCGAATAGATCCATATGTAGAAATTCGAGAGGTTGAGAAGTAGAAACTTCATTCTTGGCTTTGAATGAAGATTTAGTTTGTTTTCCAAGTGAACATGCTTCACATAAGCTGTCATGCTCAAAACGGATATTGGGTAATCCCTTAACCAAATCCTTTTTCACAAGCTTGGATAACAATTTGAAGTTGGAGTGTCCCAACCTTCTATGCCATAGTAGGCTTTCATCTTTGACTGTCAGAAGGCAGTTTTCTGTAGTACAGAAGCTATTCTAACTCAAGGTATAGATGTTCCTCTTACGAGTCCCAATGAAGCGAACTTCATTGTTCAGGATTCCGGAACACTTGTCTTGATCAAAAATTATTTTATTACCTTTGTCACAAAGCTGCCTAATGCTCAGCAAATTATGTTTGAGTTCTGTAACCAACAGAACCTCATCGATGACCACGGAGTCAGAACTTTCAATGGTACCTTTGCCGATGACAGAGCCTTTGCTATTGTCACCGAATTTAACCGACCCTCCACATTGTAGAGTCAGTTGAGAAAATTTGGATGGATCTCCGGTCATGTGCCTGGAGCATCCACTATCCAGATACCATTCACTTTCAGCAGTTTATGTTTGAAAGCAGGTATTGAGTTCATTTTGAGCTTCTCTGTGAGCTGTGAGGCACATGAGTGCTTCCTCATCATCAGAATCATCAAGTTCTGCCCAAGTAGCTATTGCTTTCTTGAACTTGTGTTTAGGAGAAGGTTTCTCCTTTTCTTTAAGTAAAGGACATTCTATATTGTAATGTCCTTTCTTTTTGCATTTATAACATGTGACCGATTTTGGGTCCATGTGATTTTGGCTTTTCTTATTGAAGCGCTTTTTGGAGGCGAACCGCAAAAGGCGTTTAGCTATCATTGCGAGTTCATCATCCGAATCAGCTTCTGCTTCACCATCTGAACCTTCTGTAGGTTCTTCTGATGCTCTGAAAGCAATGGGTGCTCTCTTTATATCTGGTTGAGAGGATCTTTCCATCTCATACGAGATTAAGGAGCTCATCAACTGATCTAGTCGAAGAGTAGAGAGGTCTTTAGCTTCCTCTATAGCCGTTTTCTTGGCTTCCCATGATTTGGGTAGAGTGCGCAGAACCTTTCGAACTAGTTCAGAGTTTTGATAGGTTTTGCCCAAATGCGTTAGGGCATCAACAAGAAGATTGAGTCTCTGGAACATCTGTTCTACAGATTCATCAGCCTCATGGTAAAATTTTCATATTGGTGAATTAAGAAATTCACCTTAGTTTTCTTATCTGGTCTGTCCCAATGTACATGGTGACAAGTTTATCCCAGATTTCCTTGCCCGAAGTACAAGTTGAAACTTTGACGAATTCACCTTCTGACATGGCATTGAACATCAAATACTTTGCCGTTTTAGTGAGTCGTCTGATCTTAAGGTATTCCCGTGTAGGATGACCTTCTCGATCAAATCGTTGGTTCTCTGGTATAGAAGGTGGACCATCTTCTATATAAGACCATAAGTCTTCGTCAATAGCATCAACGAATGCGCTCATTCGAATTTTCCAATAGGAAAAATTTTTACCATCGAAAATGGGAGGATTCCCAACATGTGGTTTAGGCACATTATAGTTTTCAGCCATTTATTCGATTCGTATAGAGTATTACGCTTCTATAGAATAGAACGTTGATGAATAGAGTAAAGAACCTCAACAAAGTAGCAAGCTTCTATTGGGTAGAAGTCAGTCGTCAAGTCAACAATCAGGCCTCTGTTAAACAGAGCACGAGTGTTAATATGACAAAATAAGAATCAGCTTTCATGTAACAGTTATTGGATTCGCAGAGCAGCAGGCTTCTGCAGAAAATGCTAATCGTGATGTTTATAGAAAGTATGCTTCTGTAGAATGTATCGTAGGCTTTTACAAAGTAGAGCAACAAATCGTTTCTCACAGAACAAGGTGCTTCTGTGGAACAGAGGTTAAATTCTGATAGAGCGTAAGCTTCTACAGAATAGAACCAGGTAGATTTTTATAGAACTTAAAGCTTCTGTGGAGTAGCAGGTTGATTCGGATAGAGCGTAGGCTTCTACAGAATAGTAAAAGTCACAGAGCTAAGAGCTTCTGTGGAGAAGAACGTGTAGCTGGTAAGAACTTTTCAAGGATCTACAACAAGCTGTTAAGCCTCTGTTGAAACCCGCTCTGATACCAATTGTTACACTAAGAGGGGGGTGAATTAGTGTTAATCCCAAATTTTGGATTTCAACACTTTTTCGTTTTACCCCGCAGCGGAATGAAAGCTTCTGTAAAACAGAGCTTGTGAGTTTCTGTAAAACAGAACGTTCGAATGTGTTCGTAATTTGTTTGATGGACACAAGGATTTTTATAGTGGTTCAGCAAATTGCTTACATCCACTCTTCACCCAGATATTTGGATGGTTTCCACTCAAATGTATCTCAGTACAAATTACACAAATGATAGCAACTAAAATCAGACCCGTAGGTTCTGTACAATAGAGGCTTGAGTGGCAGAACACAGACCAAAAAGGTTCTGTACCGTAGAGGCTCGTTATGTAGCACAAACCCGAAGGTTCTGTACTATAGTAACTTAGGCTCAATACAGACCAGAAGGTTCTGTATCGTAGTAAGTTCGGCACAACACAGACCAGAGGGTTCTGTGTCGAAGTAGCTTAGGCACAACACTGACCAGAAGGTTCTGTGTCAGATGTGTTAACCTTCTATAGCACAGATCAAGAGATTTTGTACTGTAAAACGTCAACCTTCTATAGAACAGATCCAAGGATTCTGTATCACAGAAGGTATAGCACAGACCGTAAGGTTCTGTACCAAGAATGTGTCAATCTTTAACAAACCAAAATGGTTCGTATTAGAAATGACTTGAGTTATGTACAGACCGTAAGGTTCTGCACTAAAGTAGATTCAGACCTTAAGGTTCTGCTCTACAGGAGGTTGTACAGATCCGAAGATTCTGCACTACAGGAGGTTGCATGCGTTAACGTGACTAACAAGGTAGCAAATGCGCAATCCCTCAAGGATAACGACTTCGTGGCGTACCCCACTAGCGAACCCTACGCAAGCAGACAACGTTCCCTTTGTCTTAGGGTGGACAACGTATCCTTTGTCCTAGGATGAACAGCGTGCCCTCTGTCCTGAGGTGACAGCCTTCCTCCTGTCCTGAGGTGACAGCCTTCCTCCTGTCCTGAGGTTGAACAGCCTTCCTTCTGTCCTAAGGTGACAACCTTCCTCCTGTCCTAAGGTTCCTGCACACAGAGCTCTACACAACAGAAACTGATTAGTCCCTCACCTTTTGTGCTCCCGAGGTTCAGCCCTTCTCTCCGACCCGCTGCACGTTGATCACACGACCTCCAGCCGTGCCTCCTGCCAACGTGTCCTGCAGCTTCCAGTCGAGTCCCTCAAGCCCCCGAGTCACCCTCCCAAAAGGTTTCACCAACGATGCAGCTTCCGTCGGTAGTGCTCCTCGTGTGACTAACTTCGAACGAACAAAAGAATGAAGAAACTAAAGCTCACGCTCTCTTTCAGAATGGAAGAAGAAAAAAATGTTCCATTATACTTTTGGTTGAGAGAGCGTGGCCTATTTATATACGCAAAAGGATAAAATACAAATGGTAAAAATATAAATCAATAATCTGCAAAATAAGAAATAAGAATTAGTTTACAAAATAACAGAATGATATACACGTGCATTCATTTAGCAAGGAAGATAATCATATCAAAATAGAATAAGAATATGATAGTTTCCCTAAATGATGCAGCACAGAAGGTATCGCAGAAGGTTCTGATCGATAACCTTCTACTGATGGAAATAATCGATGATTTATTTCCATTGGGGTAAAGGTTTGTTCCATCCTGACAACGACACACATGAGGATGTATCTGGACAGGTGGTGGTGTTTTGCAACCAAATAAACGGTCATGTAGAGGTCGAGTAAGCTTACAGAAGCCTGTAGACCATCTAGTAGAACCTTTCCATATATGGAGAGATACATTTCCTTCTATAAGAAATATTATCTCTAATATAATTATTTAGAAATCAAATCGATATATTTCGACCAGATATAGGATTGTATTTCATAATTAAATCATCATCAACTAATCATTTAATTACAAAAATGATTCTTACACAAGGTCCTCAATATGAGAAGCTTCTGTAGAACAGACGGTCCGGTTCATCATCAAAACCGTCCCTAACACAT
Source organism: Melastoma dodecandrum (assembly GCA_029817715.1). Lineage (NCBI taxonomy): Eukaryota > Viridiplantae > Streptophyta > Magnoliopsida > Myrtales > Melastomataceae > Melastoma > Melastoma dodecandrum. The sequence goes on from JARUPY010000237.1 coordinate 238,024, forward strand.
TCGAATTGCCAAGTGGAAAGGGCCGATCTCCGATGAAATCCTGGATTCTTTCCACTCGATAATAAAATCTCGGAGACCCCCCTCCTCCTCCTACTACGGCTGCCATCTTCTCCAGCAAAAATCCCGTCGTTTCTTAGCTTTTAGGGTTACCAATGAATAACCCTTCCTTATATACAAACACCACATTTCCCGATTATATTTGAATAATCGATGATAATAAATTCAGCCGATATACATGCGAATATAATTAAATCTTTTAACTGAATATTATATGATTTTAGTAACAGATTCTTGACTCGTGGGGGATATTGCTTTCAAAATATCTCCGGCCCTAAAGTCGGTGATTGGATGCTAAAAGATATATTAATTATTATTATTATTTAACATTCAAGAGTAAGAGATTAGAAAGTGGAAAGTAGATATTTGTAATTCGTATTTAGGTTAGTAGAAATTAAATCTTACCAAACTACTACTTGTGTTACATGATTACGTCAACCTACACAGTAAAAGTTGGTCGAAAGTCCAAGTCAGACGAACAGGATGACGCTGAAATGTGAGCTCTGCCTCAAATTAAAATTAGAAACCCTAACTCCAAAACGCGCAGGCGAAATAGTCTGCCTCATCGGCTGCCATTGCAGAAAGATACAACAAGATCTCACTACATCATATGTCTTGAAAGTTGTTTTAGCTATTATGAATAAATTGTAGTTGTCCTAGGTTTCCAGAGTAGTAAAATCTTTAGTATTTAACAGATTCATTATAAAAATAAGTTAAAATTTTGAATTTTAATTTAATTTTTTATTATAAATAAATAAAAATCTTTTCATGATAACAAAACCATTGCGATAAATATTTATTATCAAGAAGTTTCAGCTTGCTTATCTTTACTATAAAAGAATAGTAACAATTAAATTATATTATGACACAAAGTATATTTTGTATCCGAGAAAATGTTATTTCCGACAAATATTTCTTTTTGTCTCAAAAGGTCGATCCATACTTATTCAAATAAAATATAGTTTGTCCCGAAAAATTTGTCCCCAAAACTCAAATACATTCTTCCATGTATTTTGATCAGTTTTTTTTCAAAGGAAAGGAATAATAGTTTTTAAAGTAAAGTGGAATTAAATTCTGATCAACCGGCCGTGGTAGGAAGATGAAATGGAGGAGACTCTGCCTTGAAGCTTCTTCAGATGAGGAGGGAAATCAAGATAGCGGAAACACCTCACCCAAATCTTTTGTCTCAATACAAATTTTTGATCATCCCACCTTTATCACGTGTATTAGGCCCTGTTATTGTCTATGAAATCTGTTTGTCAAAGGCTCAGACATGCCATTTTTTTATAAAGTTTTCAGGAACAATACAAGATTCTGCTTCCGAGGAGCATTTCCAACGGCCCGGCTCCCCTGATTCGTGGACAGGCCTCAGATGGAGGTAATGAATATCCAAGCATCGCCAGTGGCAACGGTGAAAGGGAATAATCTCGAGCCTTATGAGCAAGTTGTAATCGAGTCTATTGGTGTTGATGATGTTGGCGACAAATCTCTCCCATAGAAAAAGGTTGGATTGCGCCCAGAAAAGAATCGAGCCAAGAGGCTGTTAGAGTGTGCACTTATGTGCAAATACACTTTATTGTATTTATGGATAAATAATTAATAAAGGCGAGTATTTGTCGTTGATTAATTTACTTTTCTGCACGTAAAATTATTAATGATAAAGTCACACATATTAATGAGTATATTAGTCTAAAATAGTCCGTGATCGGAGAGATGTTTAGAGGGGACATTGACATCTAGATCATCGCTGAGTATAAGTAAAGTCAAGATAGACCGAGGGATAGTATACATAAGTTATACTTAGGGGTATCCTAAGATCAGGGATACTGGACACGACCCCTTTAGAAGGATACGACATATTGAACATCATTAGTCAAATCCTCTTTATGGACGAGTGTAACTGATCTTTTGACTTGAGACATTCATTTATTCTATGCGTGGAGTTTGCGCACTTTGATGTCGTTAAAAACAGTCTTTTATCGGATTGAGTAATACGATTGTTGGGTACATGACAAAGCGTAGAGAGAATAGTGTTGAGTCAATATAGGATTCATCCCTCTCTTGAATTAGAGAGTTGATATCTAAGCCACTTGATAGAGATATTAGTGACTCTAAAATTCATAGCCATGGGAGGAATGTTTTACTATTATAACTTGGTAATCAAGTAAAACATTTAATTTGGTGATGATGTAATTTTGCGCCGAATTAATTAGGATGTCAGTTAGATGAAGAGATTGAATTACATAGTAATCGGTTCATAGTGGTTTATGATTTATGATCATTATCCTAACACGTTAGGTGACTAAAAATTGTTGCAAGACGGTTTACCTTAGTTTTTGTATGAATGTACACCTTCGTGTATAGGACCTAGAGGGTCGCACGCATAGCATGTCGACACGAACATTATATTTTGATTACTTTAGTTGATACTAAAATTAATCATTTTGTTTCGGAATTAGAATTAATTAGATAATTAATTTATTCTGAAATATCGAAAGCAAATATATAAACCAAGATAGAATATTAATTTATTCGAGTCGATTTATAAAGGATATATATTAAATATTTATTTCTCGAAATATTATATCCAATATATATTTTATTTGGTTAAATTATTTGAATGCATGTGCCGTTGTTTTTAAACGGTTAGAAGAATTCTTTTTGCATTAAACTATTTAATATTTTATCCATGTGCCAATTAGTTTTGTGTCAATTAATTCTTCAGATTCATTTTGAGGAAACGGAAAGTTCATCTGAGAGCACAACTAGATCGTGTGGGGACAAGTCGTTTCAGATTACGTTTGTTTCGACGGATCGTTTGAGATTAGGTTTGTTACGTTCTCAATTATAGGCAACACTAGGATTGCTGGGACCAATTTCTTACGTTCTTCCTATAAATTGACGAGGATGTGGATGGAAATTCGCAAAACAGACTCCCTCGAGGTCGCTGTACCTACCGAGCCTTAAGAATCCCAAGAGCATGGAACTGTTTCGAGGAGCTTTGGACATTTGTGTCCCGGCCAATGAAGGGGTCACTGACCTGCAGCGGACACGACTAGTTATCGTGGAACAATGACTGGAGCTTCGACCGGAAACTCAAGGGAGCGACAGAAATCTCAAGGCCAGAAGGACGATTGTCGAGATTATTCCCTTCACCGCCGCCAATGGCGATGAGTGGATATTCTTTACCTCCTCCATCTGAGGCTTGACCATGAATCAGGGGCCGTTGGAGATGCTCCTCGGCAGCAGAAACTTCCGCAAAAAGGAGCAGGTCACGTCCCCTCCGGTTGACAAAGCAGGACATGAGCATGGAATCAGAAAGGCAGTACAATTGACCACGGTGCTTGAACTGCAGCAATAAGAAAGAAAGTTGTAAAGGAAAAACCGTTAATATGCTAAAAATCAAATGCAACATGCAGAAACACAATCAGGGGCCAGGGAAACCTTGAGGGAATGGACAACTATCTCTCCGTGGATGGGGAAGGTCGTCAAATGACAGGCCGTCATCTTGGCTACAAACACAAGGCGACGAGGGCAGCAACTCAGATGCGGAAGGTGAATCGACGGAAAACAGAGCAAGAAAGAGGTCGGACAGACGGGAGTCTTACTCTTGAGGTCAGAGACGGAGTCGGTGGGAAGAACATCCAAGGCGAGGCGAGTGACGAGGCTCGTGTGGATGAAGGCGACGGTGATGCAGGGCTGCTCCGCCCCCGAAGGCGGAGGAACTGAACTCAACTCCGATGTCATTCGGAGGGTTGATTTTTCGCCCCCCTTTTCTTTTGATACACACGCGTTCATCAATCCCCTTGAAATATAAGAAGAGATTCTTTTAAAACCAGCAACAAATAATAAAACGGAGAGTGACAAAGAGATATGGTGCCAAAGATATCGATCAATGGGGCAAAGATTTCGGCCGGATCACAATTACAACCCATTGAAAATCTTGTAAGAATTTAAATTAATACCCCACACAACACAAAATCCTTTTGCCTTGGGCTCTGTTGTGATCGTGTGAGTTGGAGAAGGGCTTACACTCTCCCCATCGACCCCCTCCCCTCTTCCCAATTCTGTAAAGTTTTTTCTCAAGGAGCCTTTTTCCTCGATAAAGCTTATCAGAGTCTACTACATGAGAAATAATAATATGAGAAATAAATGAACAAAGAATATCGTAACAATATATCCTTCAATTAGATATACATCAATTTAAAAAGGTAATAAAAATAAATAAATTGAGTGATCAATTCAAATGATCACTAGAAAGTATATTTATCTTTTTTAGAGTGATTAAAGAATGGAATTAAAATGAGTTTGGTCATTACAAAACGGAGAAAATAAAGGAAAAAGTCCTAGTAACAAAAAAGGACTAGTAGTTGAAATGGAGAGCTCACCCGGGTCTTTTGTCTCGACAAATTTTGGTTGTAGGGGGAGAGTCACGGGGACTTTTGTGCTGGCCTTTTGTGATGCCTGCCTTAAATGTTTTCATGGGGATTGTATTTTGGATTTAGACCGCAAGTGTAGCCGCTTATCATCGGATGTGGCTTCGTGTTCATGGAACATGCAAATCACTCGGTATATGAGTGACATGAATATCCCCCTTCTCTTTTTAAATTTTTCGTGTTCTTGTCTGTAGACGGAGGGTGGATCATCTAAACCTTATCATGTGTATTAGGCACTCAAATCGTCGCTTGGCCGCTGGATGGCGTGTCAAAACCGAATGGTTAAATTCATAATCTTCATAAATTTCTTCTTCTTGGAGTGCGCTCCCAGAAAAAGATTCGAATAAGAAGCGGAGAAGTTACAATGCCATGATCTTGGATGAAGAGGTCTTAGATGCTGACATTGGCAGCATCGAAATTTTCTTAAGTGTGTAGTTGTGCTGTGAGAGAAGATTTGGTTAAGTTGGTTTTGTGTTAATCCACAAGTTAGTACGTGATTATTTGATCAGTCAATTGATTGTATTCTATTTCTTGTTTAAATAAGCCTTTTGTTTCTTGAGACCTTGGCATTACTTGGACACTGGCGGGGGTCCGGCTTCCTCTTTCTACCAGTTACATTTGGCTGACGATTCCTTCACCGGCCCCCGGAGTAGGATCGCCATTGGCAACGGTGAAGGGAATAATCTCGAGCCTTATGAGCTAGTTGTAATCGAGTCTATTGGTGTTGATGATGTTGGCGACAAATCCCTCCCATAGAAAAAGGTTGGATTGCGCTCCCAGAAAAGATTCGAGCCAAGAGGCAAAATCTAGAGGGACACTAGGATTGCTGTTCGTTTGGGCCAATTTCTTACGTTCTTCCTATAAATTGACCAGGATGTGTGGACAGACGGAAGTTCGCAAAACAGACTTCCTCGAGGTCGCTGTACCTTAAGAATCCCAAGAGCGTGGAACTGTTTCGAGGAGCTTTGGACATTTGTGTCCCGGCCAATGAAGGGGTCACTGACCTGCAAAGGACACGACTAGTTATCGAGGAACAATGACTGGAGCTTCGACCGGAAACTCAAGGGAGCAACAGAAATCTCAAGGCCAGAAGGACGATTGTCGAGATTATTCCCTTCACCGCTGCCAATGGCGATGCTTGGATATTCTTTACCTCCTCCATCTGAGGCTTGACCATGAATCAGGGGAGCAGGCCATTGGAAATGCCCCTCGGCAGCAGAAACTTCCGCAAAAAGGAGCAGGTCACGTCCCCTCCGGTTGACAAAGCAGGACATGAGCATGGAATCAGAAAGGCAGTACAATTGACGGGGGTGCTTGAACTGCAGCAATATGAAAGAAAGTTATAAAGGAAAAACCGTTAATATGCTAAAAATCAAATGCAACATGCAGAAACACAATCAAGGGCCAGGCAAACCTTCAGGGAATGGACCACTATCTCTCCGTGGCTGGGGAAGGTCATCAAATGACAGGCCGTCATCTTCGCTACAAACACAAGGCGACGAGGGCAGCAACTCAGATGCGGAAGGTGAATCGACAGAAAACAGAGCAAGAAAGAGGTCGGACAGACGGGAGTGAGATCACGGGTCTGGCATCCACCGCGGAGCATGCAAGGGAGAACACACCCCACGGCTCCCGAATAAGTCAAGCTCGAAACAAAATAGAATAAGAAAGGACAATACCAGTCCCACAGTTTAACTTCCCCAACTACTGCTAGGCAATGGATGCACAACGACTCAACAAACTACTTGGAAGATGAAAGAACTCCTTGGCTATGGAAAATCGTGACGCGGAAAGTAATTCCAATTTGCCCAGTCAGCAGTTCGAAAACACACACGTCCCCCACCTCCAAATCGTTGTCTACCACAAACTCTTTCCAACCTGGGGTCCTAATGCAACAGTAGCCGTGGTTGACGTAACTGACTGTCCAGATCCTCCTGTGCCTGGAAACCATAAGTCTCATTTCTCCGGATAGTCCGAGCTTAGAAGAGAACATGCTGGAGAACTTCCTCGGCAGCCGCTGCAAGAGATCAGAAGAAAAGGAAAGGACAAACGAGTCCCTTCCTCATTTCAGCACAGCAATTGATACCCCTTCTGAGATCAGGCGTAGTAATCCTAGTATTGGAGGCTTACCAGTAGGAAGTTAGGATGAACAAGCGTTGGTTGAACGATGACGAAGAACGAAGGCCCTTCGCACCGGAGAGAGGTAGCTCTCGAGAGGGCTCCAGATCTTTGGGCAACTTCAGCTCCGGGGGAGAAATTGATACAGCTAGAATTCGGGTGACCCTCGGCTTCTCCTTGTCAAAGTTCAGATCACAAAAATAAAAAGGAGAGTCCAAATAAAATACGTGCAACAATTGTCGGTTTAATTGTTACCTTCAGCGTTCCTTCCATCACTTGCTTTTGCAGACACTTGGGACGGAAGCCCTGTTGGTCGTGCTGGACCTGAAGCACCCCGGACGTTGACAAGAGATGCCCCGCGCCTTTTGTTTCTTGAGACCTTGACATTATTTGGACACTCTGGCGGGGGATCTGGCTTCCTCTTTCTACCAGTTACATTTGGCCGACGATCTAAAAGACGTTCTTCCTTTACTGGCCCCCGGAGCAGCTCATCACCTTTGTCTCTGTCCTGATCGGGTCCGATGCGGTACGTGATCTCGCAGGCTGTCTCGTCAAAAATAACAACTCGAAACCTCGACCCGCTGTCATGCCTGAAAACAAGGAATTGGCCAGGGCGGATGTTGTAATGCTTGATGAAGGCTGCGCAGCCATCCTGAAGTAGGACGCCATGCTCATCCCGGAGCAGTTTCACCTTCCAAAGGGATCCACTGGGGACCTCAAGGAAAACCAGGTCCGAGGACAGAGCCGACCCATGGTTCCTCACAAATTTAACAGGAATCCTCTGTTCAAGAAAAAACAAACCAACCCAGGAACATGACGTGACGACGCCACCAAAAGGATGAAATGAAAAGCTGTGAGGAGAGAGGGGGAGGGGGAGTACGAGGTTGAGGTTGCGGACATCTCGTGGAAGGATGGTCTTGAAGAAGTGGGGAGTGTTGCTATGGAAGAACCACTCGCCGCCGCAGTGGCGATCACCAACCTGGCCGCCGGGATTAGGAGTAGGAACCATAGCCCTAAACAAGTGTGAATGCCTCTTGGACAAGAACAAGTTGTCTGATTATAACAGTCAGGTAATAATAACATCAAGTGGCTGGTCGTAGTGTTGGTAGTCTTGTCAATCTTTTGTCCATAATAAAGTCGGAGTCCTTTGGGGTTCCCATCTGCTGTTCTTGCTTGCTTGTTTCACAAGCGCTTTCTGCTGTTCCCAAGAAGCATAATCAATGCAGGAAATCTCTTTCATGTCCCCCGTAAAATCTTTCTTCCTGTCCAGACCAGACCCATTCCCCCCCCCCCCTCTTGATGCTCAAATTCAATATTACCTAAGTTAAGATTGATTGTAAAGTCATAATAGAAGGCAACACAATATCACTATCTGGATTACAACGTAGCTTCGATTTAATAATGCTTGCCGTCTAAAATCGCTTTCAATGTAACCCCAAAATCGCCATTTCAACGGAAGCGGCTAACGGTACGTGCATGTAACGGTTACGTAGTTTACTAATTACTACTAATTTTTTTTAATAAATTTTACTAAAATTTGACCGTTTCTACCAAAGTCAATGTGAAATTAGTAAAAAATATAGTAAAATTTACTAAAAACTGGTCCTCTTTAAGTAAAGTCAAAGCAAAATTAGTAAAAAAAGTATGAAAATTTTACTACTTTTCTACTGTTCAAAGCAGTTCAAGTTTACTAATTTTGCGCTGACTTTAATAAAATATTTCCGTTAGTAAAGTCACATCAAAATTAGTAAAAAAAATAGTAAAATTTATTACTTTTTTTACTAATTTTTGCGTTGACATTAGTAAAAAAAGCACATTTTTAGTAAAATCAACGCAAATTTAGTAAAAAAAAGTAGTAATTATTACTATTTTTTTTACTAATTTTGAGTTTACTTTACTAATGGAAATGTTTTAGTAAAGTCGGTGCAAAATAAGTAAAAAAAAAATAGTAAATTTTACTACTTTTTTTACTAAATTTGCGTTGACTTTACTAAAAAAAATAGTAAAATTTACAATTTTTTTTTTACTAATTTTGAGTTGACTTTACTAACGGAAATGTTTTAGTAAAGTTAGCGCAAAATTAGTAAACTTGAACTGCTTTGAACAGTAGAAAAGTAAAAACCGACTCTGCTCGATCTTCCCCGCTCGATCTTATGAATAGAAGGATGATACCAACCAACAATAAATGTAAATGCTTCTAATTTTCCAAGCACAACAAACAACAAGATTAATTTGATCTGATTCCGGTGAAAACCAATTTTTTGGTATATTTTTATTCCATTTCTGTCGTTTAGATATTTTCGGGATATACTAATTAAGTCCAAACAGAATTTACCACACTCTTTGATTTTTTCATTTAGATATATATAAAATTTCTCATGCCTCGTGAGAAAACTTTCATGTCTGCATCCGGTGAATTGTTCTATACGGGGTAGGCGTTAAGCTTTTCCCAACTTCGACGTACTTGATCAGGGTAACAACAACTCAAACAACCTTTCTTAAGAGTGTAGAATACACCATATCATATATATGATTTTTTATTAAGAGTGCCCTTTTTAAGGTAATTGTTATTTTTTTAATTTAAAATTATATATTAACGAGATATTTACGAATTTTGAAGAGTCGTATAAGAAAATATAAAAATAAGAATTACTAAATAAAGATAAACAACATTGATACACAACCGTCTCCCAAAAAAAAAAAAACACATACCGGCAATGACACTGCGCCTTAAAACATTGGTACACACATGTTGCACCTTGTATGCCCCAAAAAGTCTCCAAATCTTGTAGTCCCGGGATTCTATCTGTCAAATTGAGCCCCCCGGCGCTGCTTTTGTTTCCACCGTGCAGAGGTAGCAGACAGAGGTCGTTTGTGCGGACGACGACGACGGAGGAACCTTGGGGAATAACTACAATTACCTCGTTTGGGAGTAACTGCAGGAAGAAACATGCGGATAGGCAAATACCAAAGAGCATCGGTCATTGTAAATATAAAAATTGAACCTCTGATCGCTACTGAGCTTACCAGCTTTTGTGTCCGAAAGGCCAATGGCCTGACAAAGTCCAGGATGTATTTCGTTCAGGAAGAAGGTTTCCGCTAATTTGGTGATCCAACGCCAGTCAAAATATGGCACCAACTTGTAGGCGTTCAGAAGGCAAAGGAAACCGAGAACTTCCAACTGACCTCCTGCTTTAGATTGCAGCTTCAACTCCCACTCCCTTGCCATCTTCAACGCACGCTCTTTGATTTCATCGGCCACTTCGATCCAATCGGCAGACTGCACCATTCGCTCTAACAAATAAATATGCCTCCTGCAAATATTGTCGCTTAACGCAGTATCTGTGCAGCTTCGAAACTGCTCGAAAGACTCCTCTATTATATCCAGTACTTCTTTCGAAGGATCTCGGCCAGATTTCTTCCAGACCACGAATTCGTCATCTGAAGAATTACAGCCATGGCTTGCCATAGACAAAGATGCTGGAGTCATAACCTGGGAAACACTGTAGGGCAAGTTCTCTGACCACTTGCCTTGGACTTGCCCCCAATGGTTAGCAGCTTCAGAATCTGCAGCGGAGTAATCAAATTTAGATAGTTGAGAAATAACGTGCAGGGTGTATGCAATGCGTACAAGCCCCCCCTTACGTGGCACTAATCTGGCTTCTTGCGAATAATCATGTGACGTCTCCCTCGACTGGAGTTGCTGTTGCCAATAGTCAAAGTCCCTCGCCTTAGCCTTGAAATCCTGCTCATTCGAAAGCAGAAAATCCAACCGTTTCTCTCTATTCTCAAGCTCAACTCTGTACTCCATGCTTTCCTGTCTAATCTTCTTGAGCTCCCTTTCCTTATGTTCAACCTCCTTGGTGATGCGGGAGAGAGACTCGTTCACGTAACTAAGTTGGTTTTTCTTATGCTCCAGGTCGTCCAGGCACTCCCTGTTTGTCTTTCGTAAGGATGCGGCTTTCTTGTCCATCAATACGAGATCCTTCTCCTTCTCCGATAGTTCACTGTAACGTTTATCAATCTTAGAGCAGATTGTGGAGAGCTCTTCCTTCTTGACTTTCAAGGATTCAGAAAGTTCAACGATGGATCCTTGCACAGAGACAAGCTCCTCATTCTTTAACTGGATTTTCTTTTCCAATTCCTCCAAACGCTCCGTCACAATCTTCAATTCACGTTCCTTGGCCTCAAGCTCTCCAGCAATCCTCTTGCCGGAACATTCCAGTGATTCAAACTCACGCTTCCTACCATCGAATGTAGCCAATTGCTCATTAATCGAATCCTGGAACACCTCGTGCTGCCGCTTCTTGTCTTCGAGTTCGTTTACCTTCTTCTCAATCTCGAGACACTTTAGATCGTACTGCTGGCAGCGCTCAGACAGTAACTGGCTCACCGACTCCAACTCCATCTTCCTATCCTTCAACGTAGAAAGGCAATGGTCCAGATCGCCGCGCGAACTCCTGAGGACATCCTCACATTCCTTGACTTTCTTCTCCAAGATCCCCAACTCCTCCTCCTTCCTCTGCACCGCATCCTGCAAACTACCTAGCCTCACAGATTCAGCCAGACATTCCTTTATCCTAACTATCTCAGCCAGACAGAAGTTGGACTCTTGGACGACTCTCATCGGCCTCTCCTCCTCCTCCAACAGCCTCTCCCTCGCCACTTTCTCCTTGATGCCCGCCTCAATCGCCCTCTGAATCTCGACAAAGTGCTGATCCAGGTTATCCAACTGCATGCACAACATCATGAAGTCCGACGACCCCGAACCGACCTTCCTTAGCGCCTTCATCACCGTTTCCTTCCTGGACATGGCATCTTCAAAATCACTAGATATCTTCTCCATTCTCACACTCCTGGGGATTGTAAGTCTGGGTTTGGGTTTTCAATACTTTAGAATTTGAATTGTGACAAGACTCTGCGTGTGGATTTGGATGAAGAGTCGCGATCCTTCGTCTTCCCCCCACCCCGCCACTGTCAACCGTCAGGCTTGCCAGAGTCGGTTAATAACGTGTTTTGGCTTGTGATTTTTTTAATAATAATTTCACTTTTATCTTATTTATTTTTACTAATTAAATAACTTTTTCTTCTATAAACTCTAACTATTTTATTCACGCAACATCATGACAATCATCCACAATGCATCGTTACAAAAAAAAATATTTAACTATTTTCTTTTTTAATAATAATAATAAGCAGAATTTTATCTCTCTTTAATTAGTGTTACGGGAGCTATATTTAAATGTATAACAATTGATTGGTACAAACTTTATTTTAGTTAATGAATTGTCTCTCAACGTTCTTGTTTTCATATGTTAATTGTAGTTTAGTGATCAAACTTCACTTGATCCGTTGTATATATTTGTAATTTTCCTTATTATATGTACATAAGGTTTTAAATACTTAATAAATTATATTATAGAAAATAAATTTAATATTGGCTACAGTTGCTTGTAATTGAGTAAATTCACTACTGATTAGCTACTTCGATGCCTCGTCGTGTGTCAGTAAATCAAATTTAACAATTAAAATGCAATATACTATTTCGAAATAAAATAATATATAATCCTTTAATCTTACATGGAGTTCTCAAAAAACTTACATGAGCACTAACTAAACATTATTTATGATATTTTATTAATAAATTACATTTCTTCTTTATAATTACCTAAAAGTTGAATATTAATTTAATTTTTATTATAAATAAATAAAAATCTTTTCATGATAACAAAACCATTGCTATAAATATTTATTATCAAGATGTTTCATTTTGTTATTATGGCAAATTTATTTTTACTATAAAACAATAGTCACAATTAAATTATATTATAACACAAAGTATATTTTGTCTCTGAGAAAATGTTATTTCTGACAAATATTTCTTTTTTCTCAAAAAGTCGATCCATACTTATTAATATAAAATTTAGTTTGTCCCGAGAAATTTGTCCCGAAAACTCATGTTTGTTGTAGCATTAAAAATACATTCTTCCATGTATTTTAATCAGTTTTTTCAAAGGCAAGGAATAATAGTTTTTAAAGTAAAATTGGAATTAAATTCTGATCAACCGCTCTCTGTCTTCATACGAGAGATGATGCCGCGGTCGGAAGATGAAATGGAGGAGACTTTGCCTTGAAGCTTCAGATGAGGATGGAAAAGAGGAGGGAAATCAAGGTAGCGGAGACTCCTCACCCAAGTCTTGTTGGATCGTTCAGGAACACTAAGAGGGGGGTGAATTAGTGTGTATAACTTTTTCGCCCTTTTCTCTGTGTAAGCGGAAGCGTACTATAACTCAGCAGAGCGTTTCTCAGAATGAGAACTGCTTCGCTGTCACCGTTACGATTTTTTCGAATAGGTTTTCGTACGAGTGTTGTGCGATCGTAATGGACACAGTGATTTATAGTGGTTCGGTCTTAATCGACTTACGTCCACTTTCCACGAACAAGGTGATTCCACTATATAAAATAATGGGTGCAAAGAGCCCTTGCACTAGGCACTTGTTTCTCACAAAGTGAGATTTAGAATCTCGTACAATTGATGATCACTCCTGGCAACGGTCAACTCCTCACACAGTGGACTCTCGTTTCCAGCAGAATGATACTTTTCCTCAGCAGTTGGTAGCTCAATGGATTCCACACAGAACGTTGTTGCTCAGATGTAAGCTTGTCTATCAAAGCACACGGACAACGTTATGTTAGATATTAAATCCTCAGGTAATAATCCTTATAGTGACAGAAAGACTTCTCAGATAGCAGCTCATTTCTGATTCACAGTAGAGGATTGCTTCAACACTTTTGTCGTTCAGCAGAGGATTTCCACACAAATCTTGTCTCTCCTGAAGATGAGCCTATAATTGCTAAAGAGACAACCACGAAGTTGATCACACAGATTACCACAAAGATCACAAAGAGAAGAACCACAAAGATAACCACAAAGACCACTAAGAAAGGGTATACGTTCTACACTTTGTTCGGACGTGCACGGTTACCACAGCCGTGACTCACTACACTGCACACCCAGTGCCTAGGGTGGAATTTGGATACTCCGACGAATGATCTGAGATAACCCAAAATAAAACGTGGGTATTGAAAATTTGTTTCCATATTTTCAATATGTATCCGTAATATCACAGCAACAACTCACTGTAGCATGTAACAGTTACTAGCTGTGATTCAGCAACATATTGCTCAAGCTCATCACTAGAGACAAGCACGTAACTCATGAAACATTACTGCTGACTATGAGTAACATATTGCTTAAGTTCATCATCAAAATCAGGTTAACATTCGCCCCCTTTTTGATGATGACAAAACCTTTCTTAGGGATAGAGCTTGAGTCCAATAATCTCCTAACTCCCCCTAAGGCTTAGCACTGATTTGTGATTTGTTAAGGTAAGTGCATTTTTGGAAAACTTGGAAAGCTCCCCCCTTAACTTATTCTTCTCCCCCTTTTTGTCATATCAAAAAGAAAGGATTAAAGCAAAAAGTAGTGGCATTGCTAATGCAGCAAAAACATGCTGACACTCAAAACAAACTGACATAGCAGCAAAGAGTTATTGCGATCTAGCAAGATCGAACTGTTTCAAAGACAAAAACAAATGAGTAGAGACATCTAAAGATAGAGATGAGAGTAGCTCAGTCCTCAGTGGAGAGCATGGCTCAATCCTCAACAGTTTAAAGCAGAGTCTATATCATCTTTTCCATGCGCCCAAGTCTCTTAGCAAATGCATCCATCCTTTCAAGAATGGAGCGACGAGTGAAGTTGAGTTCCTCAGCGAGGAATTTCTGCACCTTGGAAGAAGAAGGGGACTCATCCTTTGACAAAGGGGCCTCCCGCTCACGTTTAGCACGATGCTGTTTGCCAGTTTCAGCAGTGGCTTTGCCACGGACAAATGCAGCGATTTCTCGCTTGGTTGGTTTCTTGATGAATACACCATCAACATATTGGTAGCCCATACTCGCCACAGAGTTAGCACCAATCACCTGTGTAGTCCAGGTATCCATTTAATTCACAGGAACAACCTGCTCCCCATAAAGCTGCAGCAGTGCAGTAATAACGTGTGCAAAAGGAAGTGCCCTGTTCTCATCCTGAACACAAGAAGCCATGTGGCAAAAAATAACACTTCCCAAATTCATAGGAATACCTCGCTTGAAATGAACCATCAAATTCCATTCTCTGGGCATGACAGTATCAATGCTGCCAATACAAGGAGCTAAACAAGACATTACTGCCTTATGAAACATCCTGTTGCTAAAGCTCAGCCCAGTATTCTGCAAATATCCGCTGACATTAACAGCTTCTCCGTCATTGATGGTCTGATAAGCTTCTAGTTTTCCCTCATTGATCACCCTTAGATTGTTGAAGGGATCAGAGTTAAAGATTCGGCAAACATCAAACACAGAGAAGACGAAGACTTTATCATCAACTAGCACTTTGATGTACTTAATGAGGGAATCCTCTTTATAAAAGATAATATTGGCATAAAATTCCTGGACTTTAGAGATATAACCTATGCCATCATACTCGCAGAAAGACCGCCAGGTCAATTTCTCAGACATCTCAGCAAAGTGCAACTGATGTTCAGTGAACCAGTCAAAATCAACACGCTTACATGCAGCAATGTTGCGCTTTGCCATGTTACGGCTGGGCATTGTATCATCAACAAGAATGCAATTTAACTCAGCCAGAGAGACATTCTGATCAATCTCAGGGATAAACACAGAAGAATCTGTATTTTTCACTTTCTTATGATCAGGAGAGCTAGAGTGCATACCATCCTTTAGACCAGCGAAAGGTCGCTTCATCCTGGTGCGAGAAGCAATACCCAAAGCAGAGCCAACAGGAGGAGGATTCTGTACAGCAGAGCCAACCACCTCCACAGTGTCATCAACAACAGGAGTCTTCTCAGCAGAAGAGTCCTGTTCACCCACGGACTGAGTAACATCAAGATCCTCACTTTTCTTACTCTCATCATCAGAGAGTTCTAGTTCTGGAGTGAGGGAGGTGTCCGCTTTGTGAGAGAACTCGGACACAGCAGGTGTAGACTTGGTAACCTCCTATGATGCAGCGGTTTCTTCCTCAACAGCGAGGGTTTTCTCCGCAGCGACTTCAGAATCGCTAAGAACAGTGGCATTAGTAGCTGAAGCCACATTTTCCTTAACAGGAACAGCAGCAGGTGTCTCTTTGGTCTTAGTGACCACAGGAGCAGGGGCATGCAGTAGCGAATGATCCCCGTCAGTAACTGGGAGATTCTCCTGAGTGGAGAGTTGCTGGACGGAAGCAATCAACCGTTTCTTAGGGTTTCCCTTCCCCTTTGAAGATTTTGCGGATTTGGGTGCCATGATTAGATTGAGAAGAAGAGAAGGAGGATGGAGGTAGAGGTTGAAGAAAAGAAGAAGGAAGTTAGGGATTTTACCGTAGGGGTAGTTCCCTTTTTAAAGAATATTTTATAGAAAGAAATAAAAAGGAAATGGCACGTAGGAAATTTTGTTTTCCTATAAAAAATTTCTTAAAATAGTTAGTTGACAATATTATCATTTCAGATATTAGGATTACATATCCGTAATTCACTTCGTAAATATTCAAACATTTCCTTATCAAGTGGTTTGGCAAGAATATCAGCAAGCTGTTGCTTAGTATTTATATGCTGAATCTCAACTTTCCCACTTTGTACATTATCACGCAAGAAGTGATGTCTCAACTCGATATGCTTAGATCTCGAGTGATAGACAGGATTTCGTGATAAATTTATTGCACTTGTGTTATCACACATTAATGGAATGCTGTTGAAATGAAGATCATAGTCTTCAAGTTGTTGTCGCATCCGTAGTAACTGAGCACAGCAACTGGCTGCTGCAACGTATTCTGCCTCAGCTGTTGATAAAGCGACTGATGTCTGCTTCTTAGAGAACCAGGAAATTAACATATTTCCCAATAATTGACAAGTACCAGAAGTACTTTTTCTATCTATGCGGCATCCAGCATAGTCTGCATCTTAATATCCTATGGGATCCAGCAATGATCCCCTGAGATACCATAAACCCAAGCTAACAATCCATGTGAGGTATCTAAAGATCCTCTTAACTGCAGCAAGGTGTGACTCTTTTGGAGCAGACTGATATCTAGCGCATAAGCATACGCTAAACATGATATCAGGTCTCGAAGCCGTAAGATAGAGTAATGACCCTATCATGCTTCTGTATAGTTTGGAATCAACTTCATTTCCACCTTCATCTTTTTCAATCTTGGTATTACTACCAATAGGAGTTGACAAAGGTTTAACATTCTCAAGCTCAAATTTCTTGAGCAGCTGTTTGCTGTACTTTTCCTGATGGATAAAAATTCCATCTTCAGTTTGCTTAATTTGGAGTCCAAGGAAGAAAGTGAGTTCTCCCATGAGACTCATTTCAAATTCTCCTCTCACAAAGTTAGAGAATTCGGTGCATAGTTGTTCATTCGTTGAACCAAATATAATGTCGTCCACATATATTTGAGCGGCTAAAAGATGAGCATCATGTTTCTTAAGAAACAAGGTTGTATCGATTTTTCCACGCCTATATCCCTTTGCTATAAGAAAGGAACTAAGCTTTTCGTACCATGCTCTTGGAACTTGCTTAAGCCCGTTTAAGGCTTTAGATATCCGTAAACATGATTGCGAAATTTTGGATCGATGAATCCAGGAGGTTGTTCAACATAAACTTCCTCTTTAGTTCACCATTAAGGAATGAGCTTTTCTCATCCATTTGAAATAGTTTGAAGTCATTATAATAAGCATACGCTAGAAGTAAGCGTATTGCTTCAAGACGCGCCATAGGAGCAAACGTTTCATCATAATCGATACCCTATTCTTGAGAGTAACCTTTTGCTACAAGTCTGACTTTGTTTCTCACAACATTTCCAGACTCATCAAGTTTATTTCGATAGACCCATTTTGTTCCAATAATGGAACGATCATTAGGTCTAGGTACTAAGCTCTAAACTTTGTTTCTCTCAAATTGATTCAATTCCTCTTGCATTGCGAGAATCCAGTTTGGATCATCAAGTGCATCATCAATGCCTTGAGGTTCCTTTTGAGAAATAAAAGCGGAGTGTTCACAGTACATACTTGCTGTATGTCGGGTTCGCACTCCTGTGTGTATTGGTCCTATGACTTGGTCAATAGGATATCTTTTCTTATATAAAGGAGGAACACGATCCTCTCTTTGTATATCTTGGAAACCATCAGAAACATTTTCAGTGTGTGCAGCAGGCACTTGCTGTATATCTGCTACAGTGTTTTCGTTCGGATCAGCAATCATTTGCTGTGATGTTTCATTTGATACTGTTGTTAAAGATTGTGCTGCTGCTATTACAGCATCTTCCTCCTGTGTCGGAGAATTATCAACTTTAACATTGATGGACTCTTCAACAATTAGAGTTCTTTTATTAAGAACTCTATATGCTTTGCTCGTGAGAGAGTATCCTAAGAATATGCCCTCATCAGATCGAGCGTCAAATTTTCCGACACCATCTTTAATGGGTCTTAAGATAAAGCAATTACTTCCAAATGGATGGAAGTATGAAATATTAGGCTTTCTGCCTTTATATAACTCATAGGGCGTTTTCCCTTAGGAAGTCCTTAAGTGAACTCGATTTGAGATATAACATGCTGTACTTACAGCTTCAGCCCAAAGATTTTTAGCAACCTCACTTTCTAGCAACATGGTTCTCGTCATGTCCTGTAAAGGTCTATTCTTTCGCTCTACAACTTCGTTTTGCTATGGAGTATATGGAGCAGAGAAATTATGGTTAATACCATATTCTTCACAGAATGAAGTGAAGTCATGGTTCTCAAATTCGGTACCATGATCCGTTCTTATGCTTCGTAGAGAAACACCTTTCTCATTTTGAAGTTGTTTGACTAAAGTTTCAAAGGTTGCAAACGTATCACTTTTGTGAGCTAAAAATTTAACCCAAGTGAATCTGGAAAAGTCATCTACCACAACTAATCCATAACGTTTACCTCATAGACTTTGAGTTCTTGTTGGACCAAATAAGTCCATATGAAGTAATTCAAGCGGTGCTTTGCTTGAAAGCATTTTTACTTGTAAAGGAAACCTTTGTTTGTTTGCCAATGGAGCAAGCTTTACAAAACTTGTCATTGTCAAACTTAATTTTGGGCAATCCCTTAATAGCATCTTTTCTGGCAAGTTTGTACAACAAGTCATAGTTTACATGTCCTAACCTTCTATGCCATAAAGTAGCCTCGTCCTTAACAGACAAGAGAATTTTCTCCAGCGGAGACGTTCGTAAAAGACAGGATATAGATGTTTGTCTTGCGTTCACCAATGAAGCAAGTAACACCATCCCGTGAAACGTTACATGTCCTTTCATCGAAAGAAACATGATAACCTTTATCACACAATTGACTAATACTAATCAAATTGTGTTGGAGGCCTTTAACATGAAGAACTTCTTCAATGGTTAGGGAGTTAGAACAGCAAATAGTCCTGGTTCCTTTAACCATCCCTTTTCCATTATCACCAAAGGTGACAGCACCACCATCCTGAAAAACCAGTGTGGAGAATAAGGAGACGTCTCCTGACATGTGTCTCGAGCAGCCACTATCTAAATACCATATATGGACCTTAGCGATGGACTTGAAGCATCCCTGAAATAGAGAAAGAACTTAAGTAAGTCATTGCTTCCATTTAACAATAGGACCATCAACTTTAGAAGTAATGCCAAGCATATCATTTCGCCTCACATGGCAATTTTTGATAAAATGATCTGGCTTTCTACAATAATAGCAAAGCCTAGGTAACCTTTGAATAATATAATGAGACTCGTCATTCCTAATGTGAGGAGGAACATATTTCCCATGTTTCACATTTTTGGAATCATGCTTCTCATGTACACATAAATCAGTTTTGTTATGCACAGCACTGAGTTGCTGTTGCAGTTCCTCAATCTTTAATTTAGATTGAGAAAGTTGCTTTACCGCTTTCTTAGCCTTTGCTGATTACTCTTCCTTAAGAAAATCGTTCTCGGCACTCAAGAATTTATTCTCCTTCTTGAGAGCTTTATTATTTGCGGACAAAGACTCAATTTTATCATAGAGTTATGAGAAAAGATTCTCAATATCTTCAGCAGATAGATCAGAGGGTGAGAAAGCATTTACCTTCTCAGTTTCAGCATCATTTTGCGCCATATAGCAGATGTTTACTGTTTCATCGTTCTGATTTGATTCCTCATCACTATCACTCCAAGATGCCATCATGACATCTTTCTTATATTTTGAAGGTTTGCCCTTCTCATTTAGAAGTGGGCAATCTGGTCGCATATGACCAGGTTTGTTGCACTCATAGCACACACCACCTTTACTTTAGTGTGATTTAGTATTCTTCTTTTTAGCATCACGTTTTCCTTTAAAACGATTTTTGCGAAGATACTTCTTAAATTTCCTTGCCATGAAGGAGATTTCATCCTCTGAATCGGATGAGGATTCATCCTCTGAATCATCGGAGGATTCAACGCTCCCTTAAATGCAACATCATTGGTCTTCTTATCTTCAGCAACCTTGTTCTCATTTTCGTAAGCAACGAGAGAACCAAGTAGCTGTTGAAGACTTAAGCTCGTCAAATCTTTAGCTTCTTCAATTGCCGTCTTCTTGGCTTCCCAAGTTTTAGGCAATGAGAGAAGTATTTTTCTGACTAGCTCAGAATTGGAAATAATCTTGCCAAGAGATTCCATGGCATTACTGATTTCGCTGAGTTTGTCAAACATTTGATTTATCGACTCATCCTTTTTCATTTTGAATGCTTCGTATTGAGTTACTAATGCATTCACTTTGGATTCCTTTGACTTGTTCTATTCCATCATAGATCAAAGTAAGTCTATCCCACATTTCTTTCGTCGTCTTACAAGTTGAGCTGCGATTGAACTCATTTCCAGCAAGAGCGCACACTAAGTAGTGCCTTGCTTTAGTGTTCAGTGAGATAATTCTCTTCCTTTCAAATTCATGCTGAGAGTTGCTGGGTTAGATGGAGGAATTACGAGGTCTCCTTCCATTATAATATGCCAGCAATCGGATTCTTTTGCTCCTATGAGCAACTCCATTCTCATTTTCCAATATGAGAAGTGTTGTCCAGCAAAGAGCGGATGACGTTCGGTCGAATGACCATCCATTAAGAGCATCGACATTCTGCTCAGGATTCAGCAACACTTTGCTGTGCTTAATGTTAGACTTTCAGCAACAAGCTGTTTTGATCCTTAGGTTCAGCAACAGAGTTCTGTACTAGCAATCCCACAGAAAGCTTTCCAGCAAACCCGCTCTGATACCAATTGTTGGATCGTTCAGGAACACTAAGAGGGGGTGAATTAGTGTGTATAACTTTTTCGCCCTTTTCTCAGTGTACGCGTAAGCGTACTATAACTCAGTAGAGCGTTTCTCCGAATGCGAACTGCTTCGCCGTCACCGTTACGATTTTGTCGAATAGGTTTTCGTATGAGTGTTACGCGATCGTAATGGACACGGTGATTTATAGTGGTTCAGTCTTAATCGACCTACATCCACTTTCCACCAACAAGGTGATTCCACTATATAAAATAATGTGTGCAAATAGCCCTTGCACTAGGCGTTTGGTTCTCACAAAGTGAGATTTAGAATCCCGTACAATTGATGATCACTCCTGGCAACAGTCAGCTCCTCACACAGTGGACGTCTTCTCGTTTCCAGCAGAATGATACTTTTCCTCAGCAGTTGGTAGCTCAATGGATTCCACACAGAACGTTGTTGCTCAGATGTAAGCCTGTCTATCAAAGCACACAGACAACGTTATGTTAGAGATTAAATCCTCAGATAATAATCCTTACAGTGACAGAAAGACTTATCAGATAGCAGCTCGTTTCTGATTCACAGTAGAGGATTACTTCAGCACTTTTGTCGTTCAGTAGATGATTTCCACACAGATTTTGTCTCTCCTGAAGATGAGCCTGTAATTGCTTAAAAGACCACCACGAAGTTGATCACACTGATCACCACAAAGATCACAAAGAGAAGAACCACAAAGATAACCACAAAGACCACTAAGAAAGGGTATACATCCTACACTCTGTTCGGACGTGCACGGTTACCACAGTCGTGGCTCATTGCACAGCACACCCAGTGCCTAGGGTGGAATTTTCTACTCCGGCGGCTTCCACGCAACCTGCTCTACTATCCGTCCCCAGGAGTTCGAGACTTCTGCACAGCACCCCTGTGCTCGGGAGGACCTCTTTCCACTCCGGCGGCGTTCCCACCTCCTACTCTACCTTGTAGGCACGTGACTTCTGGCGCGCACCCGCAAGTGCGTGTCTAACTGCTCAAACTCCGTAGGTTCGAGACTTCCCTGCGAAGAGACACGACAAGAACGGCTTTTTGCCGATGGGTTAGCAACTGGTTACTGAATTCAGCACAGGTATTCACTTAGTTTCCCTCAGACGATTCGCCAGCCGCTCGTTAAACACACAGAGGACACCTAGTCCCTCTCACGACGATCAAAGGGACTTCCCCAAGGCCTTTGACACTCTCACATGCAGCTTGCAAGAGAAAGAACCAGGAGATACTTAGCACTCAGACGCACAAAGGCAACTGGATCTGTCGTTCTTAGTCTAATTATAATGGAGAAGAAGACGTCCAGGCAATCTTCGAGATTTGTTGCCAAAATTGGCAGCCAGGACTCAGCAACGGTCTGCTGGACCGATCACTGTGCTATGGAGAGTAAGTACCAACGGTAACTTTCCTCACTTATCTTAATCAAATAAATTATTTCTAATCTTTATAATCTGATCATAATCTTATCTGGTCGATTAGGATCAATCAACAATATTTGATTAGAAATTTCATCATGTTCCAGTGTAACATTGCTGCAGGATATCAAAAACATATTTTGTTTCTAAAAATAAACTTGGAAAGATAATCTCATAATATTTAGTTGCCTAAATCTTTATAATGAGATCATTAAAACACATTTAAATGAATTTGGACACTCAGACGAATGATCTGAGATAACCCAAAATAAAACGTGGGTATTAAAAATTTGTTTCCATATTTTCAATATGTATTCGTAATATCACAACAACAACTCACTGTAGCATGTAACAGTTACGAGCTGTGATTCAGCAACATATTGCTCAAGCTCATCACTAGAGACATGCACGTAACTCATGAAACATTACTGCTGACTATGAGTAACGTATTGCTTAAGTTCATCATCAAAATCAGGTTAACAAGTCTTTTGTCTCAATACAAATGTTGGATCATCCCACCTATATCACGTGTAATTAGGCCCTGTTATTGTCGATGAAATCTGTTTGTAAGAGGCTCAGACATGCCATTTTTTATAAAGGATTCAGGAACAATACAAGCTTCTGCTTCCGAGGAGCATCTCCAAGGGCCCGGCGGCTCCCCTAATTCGTGGACAGGCCTCAGATGGAGGTAATGAATATCCAAGCATCGCCATTGGCAACGGTGAAGGGAATAATCTCGAGCCTTATGAGCTGGTTGTAATCGAGTCTATTGGTGTTGATGATGTTGGCGACAAATCCCTCCCATAGAAAAAGGTTGGATTGCGCTCCCAGAAAAGATTCGAGCCAAGAGGCAAAATCTAGAGGGACACTAGGATTGCTGTTCGTTTGGGCCAATTTCTTACGTTCTTCCTATAAATCGCCCAGGATGTGTGGACGGACGGAAGTTCGCAAAACAGACTTCCTCGAGGTTGCTGTACCTTAAGAATCCCAAGAGCGTGGAACTGTTTCGAGGAGCTTTGGACATTTGTGTCCCGGCCAATGAAGGGGTCACTGACCTGCAACGGACACGACTAGTTATCGAGGAACAATGACTGGAGCTTCGACCGGAAACTCAAGGGAGCGACAGAAATCTCAAGGCCAGAAGGACGATTGTCGAGATTATTCCCTTCACCGCTGCCAATGGCGATGCTTGGATATTCTTTACCTCCTCCATCTAAGGCTTGACCATGAATCAGGGGAGCAGGCCATTGGAGATGCCCCTCGGCAGCAGAAGCTTCCGCAAAAAGGAGCAGGTCACGTCCCCTCCGGTTGACAAAGCAGGACATGAGCATGGAATCCGAAAGGCAGTACAATTGACGGGGGTGCTTGAACTGCAGCAATATGAAAGAAAGTTATAAAGGAAAAACCGTTAATATGGTAAAAATCAAATGCAACATGCAGAAACACAATCAAGGGCCAGGCAAACCTTCAGGGAATGGACCACTATCTCTCCGTGACTGGGGAAGGTCATCAAATGACAGGCCGTCATCTTCGCTACAAACACAAGGCGACGAGGGCAGCAACTCAGATGCGGAAGGTGAATCGACGGAAAACAGAGCAAGAAAGAGGTCGGACAGACGGGAGTCTTACTCTTGAGGTCAGAGACGGAGTCGGTGGGAAGAACATCCTAGGCGAGGCGAGTGACGAGGCGAGTGACGAGGCTCGTCCGGACGAAATCGTTATCACGAATTTTTCATGTTCTTGTCTGTAGGTGGAGGGTGGATTTGTTAGTTTTAGGGCACAGCGGAAATAAATATTTTTAACTTTTATGCCCAAAAATAACAGGATCTCATGATACGTATAAAATTTATATAAATAACAGCATAACCTTACCCGGAATTCGTACCTTATAATTTCCGGCGAAACAATATGTAATCAGGAACAATCAATCGAGAGTCCCACGTGTGACTCCTCTAGCGGTATCCACGCGCACACGATCACGAATACTACGACAATCCGATAGGTGCTAGCCTCTTGGATCGAAGAAGAAAAACTTTCGGAAGCAAAATCAAATAAAATGTTTCCCTGTAGGGATTCACCCTTTCTTGTTTTCTCTCCCAAAGAAAAAAAAGGAAAATCTCTCTGCTTCTGTTTTTTTAAAAGAAACTCTCTGTCGACCAGGAAGCCATCTCTAGACTTCTCTTTCCTTATTATTTTATTATAACGTCTGATTGATTGCATTCTTGCCGTTTCCAAAACGTAACGTAGGCAGATTTTAATTAATTAATATAAATTAATATAACTTTAATCAAAACATTATTTTATTAAATAAAAATGTTTCAGATATAATATCTAAATGCATATCAAATATTAAATTCATATCATTTTATATAGTATAAAACAATCCGAATAAATCCATACTCGAATAATATATTTGCTTCCGATGTTTCAGAATAAATTAATAATCCAATTAATTCTAATTCTGAAATATTAAATGATTAATTTAGTATCCACTAAATAATCAAAATATAATATTCGTGTCGATATGCTATGCGTGCGACCCTCTAGGTCCTATACACGAAGGTAGTGTATATCCATACACAAACTAAGTTAACCGTCTAGCAACAGTTTTTAGTCATCCAACGTGTTAGGATAATGATTATAAATCATAAACCACTATGAACCGATTACTGTGTAATTCAATCTTTTCATCTAACCGACATCCCAATTAGTTCGGCGCATAATACATCATCACTGAATTAATTGTTTTACTTGATTACCAAGATATAATAGACTCTCTTGAATGTAAAACATTCCTCCCATGGCCATGGATTTTAGAGTCACTAATATCTCTATCAAGTGGCCTAGATGTCAACTTTCTAATCCAAAAGAGCGATGAATCCTATCTTGACTCAACGTTATTCTCTCTACGCTTTGTCACACACCCAACAATCGTATTACTGACAATCCGGTTAAAGACTGCTTTTAACGACGTCAAAGTGCGCAAACTCCACGCATAGAATAAATGAAGGTCTCAAGTCAAAAGATCAGTTACACTCGTTCATAAAGAGGATTTGACCAATGATGTTCAATATGTGGTATCCTCTTAAACGGGTCGTGTCCAGTAACCCTAATCTTAGGGTACCCCTAAGTATAACTTAGATATATTATCCCTTGGTCTATCTGGACCTTAGTTACACTTAGCGATAATCTAGATGTTCATGTCCCCTCTAAACATCTATCCGATCACGGACTATTTCAGATTAATATACTCATAATCTGTGGGACTTTATCATTAATAATTTTACGTACAGAAAAATAAAATAATCATGATAAATACTTGCCTTTATTAATTATTTATCCACAAATACATTAAAGTGTCTTGGCATATAAGTGCACACACTAACAGGATCATCTAAACCTTATCACGTGTATTAGGCAGTGAAATCGTTGCTTGGCCGCTGGATGGCGTGTCAAAGCCGAATGGATAAATTCATAATCTTCACAAATTTCTTTTTCTTGGAGTGCGCTCCGAGAAAAAGATTTGAATAAGAAGCGGAGAAGTTACAATGCCATGATCTTGGATGAAGAGGTCTTAGATGCTGACGTTGGCAGCATCGAAATTTTCTTGAGTGTGTAGTTGTGCTGTGAGAGAAGATTCGGTTAAGTTGATTTTGTGTTAATTCATAAGTTAGGAAGTGATTATTTGATATTCTATTTCTTGTTTAAATTCGCGATGATGATGATGATCGAAATTGATCACGAATGGTTTAAATTCTCATTGATCCCTGTAAAATATTAAAGCCACTTTTGGGAGGCATTGGTGACCACCAAAACTCCTGCCCGACCTATTTGTGTTAATCTCCTCCCTCGAAAATTGAATGGCAACCAGGCTACCGAGTGCATTTCTATTGTCCGGTGGTGTGAGATCACGGGTCTGGCATCCACCGCGGAGCATGCAAGGGAGAACACACCCCACGGCTCCCCGAATAAGTCAAGCTCGAAACAAAATAGATTAAGAAAGGACAATACCAGTCCCACAGTTTAACTTCCCCAACTACTGCTAGGCAATGGATGCACAACGACTCAACAAACTACTTGGAAGATGAAAGAACTCCTTGGCTATGGAAAATCGTGACGCGGAAAGTAATTCCAATTTGCCCAGTCAGCAGTTCGAAAACACACACGTCCCCCACCTCCAAATCGTTGTCTACCACAAACTCTTTCCAACCTGGGGTCCTAATGCAACAGCAGCCGTGGTTGACGTAACTGACTGTCCAGATCCTCCTGTGCCTGGAAACCATAAGTCTCATTTCTCCGGATAGTCCGAGCTTAGAAGAGAACATGCTGGAGAACTTCCTCGGCAGCCGCTGCAAGAGATCAGAAGAAAAGGAAAGGACAAACGAGTCCCTTCCTCATTTCAGCACAGCAATTGATACCCCTTCTGAGATCAGGCGTAGTAGTCCTGGTATTGGAGGCTTACCAGTAGGAAGTTAGGATGAACAAGAGTTGGTTGAACGATGACGAAGAACGAAGGCTCTTCGCACCGGAGAGAGGTAGCTCTCGAGAGGGCTCCAGATCTTTGGGCAACTTCAGCTCCGGGGGAGAAATTGATACAGCTAGAATTCAGGTGACCCTCGGCTTCTCCTTGTCAAAGTTCAGATCACAAAAATAAAAAGGAGAGTCCAAATAAAATACGTGCAACAATTGTCGGTTTAATTGTTACCTTCAGCGTTCCTTCCATCACTTGCTTTTGCAGACACTTGGGACGGAAGCCCTGTTGGTCGTGCTGGACCTGAAGCACCCCGGACGTTGACAAGAGATGCTCCGCGCCTTTTGTTTCTTGAGACCTTGACATTATTTGGACACTCTGGCGGGGGATCTGGCTTCCTCTTTCTACCAGTTACATTTGGCCGACGATCTAAAAGACGTTCTTCCTTTACTGGCCCCCGGAGCAGCTCATCACCTTTGTCTCTGTCCTGATCGGGTCCGATGCGGTACGTGATCTCGCAGGCTGTCTCGTCAAAAATAACAACTCGAAACCTCGACCCGCTGTCATGCCTGAAAACAAGGAATTGGCCAGGGCGGATGTTGTAATGCTTGATGAAGGCTGCGCAGCCATCCTGAAGTAGGACGCCATGCTCATCCCGGAGCAGTTTCACCTTCCAAAGGGATCCACTGGGGACCTCAAGGAAGACCAGGTCCGAGGACAGAGCCGACCCATGGTTCCTCACAAATTTAACAGGAATCCTCTGTTCAAGAAAAAACAAACCAACCCAGGAACATGACATGACGACGCCACCAAAAGGATGAAATGAAAAGCTGTGAGGAGAGAGGGGGAGGGGGAGTACGAGGTTGAGGTTGCGGACATCTCGTGGAAGGATGGTCTTGAAGAAGTGGGGAGTGTTGCTATGGAAGAACCACTCGCCGCCGCAGTGGCGATCACCAACCTGGCCGCCGGGATTAGGAGTAGGAACCATAGCCCTAAACAAGTGTGAATGCCTCTTGGACAAGAACAAGTTGTCTGATTATAACAGTCAGGTAATAATAACATCAAGTGGCTGGTCGTAGTGTTGGTAGTCTTGTCAATCTTTTGTCCATAATAAAGTCGGAGTCCTTTGGGGTTCCCATCTGCTGTTCTTGCTTGCTTGTTTCACAAGCGCTTTCTGCTGTTCCCAAGAAGCATAATCAATGCAGGAAATCTCTTTCATGTCCCCCGTAAAATCTTTCTTCCTGTCCAGACCAGACCCATTCCCCCCCCCCCCCTCTTGATGCTCAAATTCAATATTACCTAAGTTAAGATTGATTGTAAAGTCATAATAGAAGGCAACACCATATCACTATCTGGATTACAACGTAGCTTCGATTTAATAATGCTTGCCGTCTAAAATCGCTTTCAATGTAACCCCAAAATCACCAATTCAACAAACAGTTTGTAAACACTTGGAATCCCAAAAAAGTCGGAGTCAAAATCGAAATCACATTATCTGTCTCGACTGATCGAGTCGAGTGTTGCTACGTTCTTGCGGGCATCTCAAAATTCTCTGGTTTCACGAGGACGTACTGATAATCTTGCGCCAGTCAGCTCGCATAGTTCTCCTAGGTCACAGAATATAATGGAAACTGTATTATCATTATGTAAAGGTTCGGGTGATATTCTGGAAACACTCGGTGAAAATTTTACCAGCTATATATCTCCCTTGCATATGTGGTTTTCTCCTTGCTGGGAACTCTTTTCTGAGTAGACTTTCTCGTGATCTCAATCAAATTCGAAGAAGCTTCATCTCGCAGCTGCCGTGCAGCAATATCTTCTTTCCCAGCTCCTTTGGCCACTTCATTCGGAACAACCTCTCCAGTATTTCTCCCTTGGGATGTTGTCTTCGGTCTTTTCTTGGATCATTCCCTTCTTGTTAGGGACTTCTTTAGGCTCAGTCAGAGGGCTATCAACTCTAGAACAAATACCGTGCTTCTTTTCTCTTGTATCTTGCTTCCTACTCGATTCCCTCTTCGGAGCAGGCTTCTTACGTTTCTTCCCGGATGATTTACTATCACTCACAATACCGGCAGGTATCTGCTCACGAACGGTAGCTCCAACAGTGCCCTGAATCGCTTCACCACTAGAAAGCTCTCCGCTTTTATCTCCCTCTTTAGGGTTGTTCTGTTGTGCTCCACCTATCAGACCGGTTCCAACCACTACAGCCGGCTGAGGAGAAACCAAGGAATTCTTGGGCAGCTCTTCAACACCTGTTTTTTCATTGTCGATTCCCTTCATGCGCAGAAAGGCTGGCTGAGGAGAAACCGAGGCATTCTTGGGCAGCACTTCAACGCCTGTTTCTTCATTGTCAATTCCTTTCATGCCCAGGACAGCCAGCTGCGGAGAAACCAAGGCATTCTTGAGCTCTTCAAGACATGTTTCTTGTAATACCTCAAATAAGCCGTGGATTAAAATGTCATGGATAGCACAGTACAACCACCTAAAAAATTTCGTTGCAGGCGAACTTTACATAAAGTCTAATACAACTACAAACAGCTCCCCTCGTCGCGCAGAGGAGCAACTGCTATTGGGCCTGTCAATTTAAAAAAAAACCGACATACACTGAGTGAGACATCGTTTTGTATCGCTTGTGAACCCAGTGAGAAGAGTGGCTGCCTCTACGAGTAATTTGGTTGTGCAGCAGCAATCTGCTGCAGTTGCAGTAGCTGCATGCAGCAAGACTTCACCAAGCCAGCTGTTCCTTCAATACTAGTGGCTCCTGTAATTGTGTCGCAAAACGGTCAATTGGTGAAGAAGACTGGTTCAGACATCAAGTAAGAGGATATTATCCAGCAGCGGGCACCGCAGCAATTGTTTCGGAAGCAAGATTCCATGCAGTTACGAGGCCCCAATCTGCAGTGGCAAGCATCGTTGCAGCAGCAACAGAAGGGAACGAGGCTGCAGCAGCAGGATTCGCAGTTGACACCACACATGCAAACCTGGCACAGTTGTAAGCAATCACGACTACAGCCACAACCAAAGCAATTGCAACAACAGTAACCATCTGCGCAACAACAGAATGGGTCTCACCTCGCGGACAAAAATGCGGATGGGACTGAAGGAAATGATACTCTTATAAAACAAAACCCCAAAACCTTCCCGAAGTCTGAGTTCATCAAGGATCAGAGCTCGTTGCAGTTCAGATCGACCTCCACTTTCTTGTGCATCCCTGACGTATCTGGTCCCTCCCTTGCCAATCAACTCGGCAAGACTATAAAAAGAAACCATTGCATCTCCGAGCCGTGGAATATCACCCGTGAACAAATGCGAACTGCGGGGAACGTCTTACCGTCGTCAAACTCAAAGATGCCGAGGCCAACCACCAAACTTACAGGACTCTGCTTGTGACTCGGCCAGATCAATCGACAAAGGCTTGATATCTCTTGCCAGGGGGTCGATAGCCTTGCATCTTGCCCTGCTGGTTCACGAACAATGGGGAGAAGTCCTGAAAAGTATAAAACCCATTAGCCCACCATTACCACTGACCCATTAGGAAGCCTCCCTAAAGTCCCACAGCCCAAGTTTATAGCCCAAACCCATCTACTTACCTGCTCAACCCGGTGACAAGGCCCCCGAGGCTGAGTGAGTTCGGCCAATAGCCACCAGGCCACCCCGGCCTAGTGTCATGTCAACCCAAACCCAAGCCAAATAAGAAGAGCAACCCAAAGTTTGAGCCCAAAACTCACCCTTTGATAAAGCCCAAGCCCAAACGCATTTTGTCTGCTTCCCCGACAAGGAGGACACCAGGACGCAGCACACCCAGGACGATCGCGGCGGGGCTGAAATTCCCCCTCCCCCCTGACACTCTGGACGCGGCGGGCGTACGATATTCCCTAACGGCTTTCACTAGAGGAGAGGAGAAGAAAATGACAAGAAGAAATTCAGGGGGGATACGGGAGAAACGGAGGGGAATGGAGGAGGGAAAGGGGGAGCATTTGGATCTTTACCTTCTAAAAAAAATTTTTTTCTCTGGAGGGAGACCAAGGTCGGACCTTCAGAAAAATTTCACCGGTCCCTTCTTTTCAAAGCTCTCCAGCCCCCGCATCCCGTCAACCTCCAGCGGCCTTCACCACCAGGGGAGCTCAGCCGACGAATCCTAGCCAAGGTAAGAGCAACTGAACTCAACAGGAACTCCTTAGTGGCCAACACAAACGGAGGAGGAGCATAACATACCTCCAGACGGCGAAGACTGGCTTCCCAGAAACGGCGAGGACTCTGGCTTCCCAGACACGGCGAGGACCCTGGCTTCCCAGACATAGCGAGGATGCTGGCTTCCCAGACGCGGCGACGTCCTCAGCAACAATCGGAGACAAATCTCCTCCTATAGACAACTCTGTCGGCCCCAACTGTCTGTCGTTAAAAAACGGTTCCAGCCTCTTCGTGAGGAGCCATTCCTGGAGCAATCTCCATCTGCCTCCCCCTGCACAACGAAGGAACTTTGAGTGTTACCTCCTGAAGCCCCACGGCTTCTCGGAGGACTTCTTTTGTTACTAACATTCTCTTCTAGTTGTACAGATTTTAGAACAGCGAAAGGAGAAGATGACTGAAACGACCTACAAAATTTTTCAAACTCTATCAGAGTAGTTCTCCGTCATTTGACGGTCAAACCGCGGAAGACGACAAATCTATACCTCCACCGTGGCATCCTCTACAGCTTTATCTTGTAAATCTGAGCCACGTGTTTCTCGTTCCTCTGCAAGACTGAAATAATTTCCCCAAATTGGGGTCAGCGATAAATCGCCGAGTACGCCCCACCCATGCACATGCGAAAACCATGAGACTACTAACTCGCCCATTCGTGCACATTTATAAATCAGTTATGCAACACACGGCACAACCTAGCAGTATAAGGAAAACACTGAGATTCTAGACTCATCCTATCGTGGACCTTTGAAGTAGTCTTAGGCACACGAACATTTGAATCCACGGCAATACAACAAATCATATAGATGCAACTATCAAACCGCAGAATATATCAAGTTATAATTAGCGAGCATATATAGCGGTAGGCGGAATAATAAACAATAACTAAGCAATAAATAATTTAACGCGCTGAAAGCAATAAATAAATAAGCGACTCCCTCATAACACCGGTGTCTCATATATCAACACTTCGTTTGGTGCCAGGACCACCGCAGTGCGTCCCCACCCCCTCCTCCGGGAGCGCCCGGGAAACGGCCAGCAGGCACGACCGCGCGTGGTCGTCACCTCCCCGTTCTCCTCCGACACACAGTCGGGAAACCACAATACCCCATCACAGTCTCTCTCACGGACTCGAGGCACAGAAGCAACTCTCCTGTAAGACCCCGGGGTAATTCTTATTTGTATACCCGAGGTACAGAAGCAATTCTCCTGTAGGACCTCAGGACATTTCTCAAAGATTCCTCACACTCATACTTAACAGATGGGGTACAACAACATAACTTAAGCTTGCGATCGGACATAAAAATATTACGGCCAGTCGACATCTGATCCCATGATTCTCACTGTTGACTCAACGGCAACCTCAATAAACAATTTGTCCGTAACTCTGCCCAAATAGCTTCACGTGACAAATCCCAATAACAAGATTCTAATTGACTCTCCAAAGCAAGAGAGGGAAGAGAGACGCCAGCCATTAAAAGAAACCCAATTATAAAAGCTGCTAGACAACTTCATTGAGGACAATAGCGGACAGAAACTCAATTGATCAAAGTCATGATAAGTGAAGACACAGGGTTGCCCGATTCTCTCTAATTACCATGCTGTACCACGTTTACGTTGAGGGGCGGCCACCCTTGACAACGGGTCTTATGGCCACCTCCCCTCCTATCCGTTATCCAACCATGAACGAGGCAGGGTACCAGCCAAAATTTCACACGACGCCTAAGATAGAGGAAGACGCAATCTATCTCGCGGCTCAAACGTTGTGCCAGGGCAGGGAAATGCTACAGCTTTTGCTCACATGAACAAGTCAAGGATCAGCTTATACAGTCCGGAAGAGGGCAACCGGTCATCTTTGCGACAACCACCACCATCAACCTCCCGGTAACCCCTCGGTCACGACATCTTCCCGCGCCCAAGAACAACGAAGAACCAGAATCGTCATACTCGTTAACCAGTCAGACAACAACCATCTACCTCGACGCGAGACAGAGACCAGAGCCCCGCACTTCGATCGACTCTTCTACCCGACCTTCCCCCAGCGCAAAACTCTCCCCGAGCCACAATATCACTCTCCCCAACGACAACACGGCAAAAGACAGTACAACACAAACATAAAAGGCAGGGGGAAGGGGGTGAGACGTACAGAGCCGTTGCGAGCCCTTCGAGCCGAGAACTACCCTCTTCCTTGGTGTCCACGGTTCCTGCTCTGCGCTTCCTCTTACGGGATTTAGCCGTCTTTCTCGCGGCGACAGAGGCCACTCTCAGTCTAAGGCATAAAGAAGAAATTGGGGAAAGCTGTCCTATTCGCAGAGGGAAAAAGGTGAACCCCCAACTCCGTGCCCACGAGACTTCTCCACTAAGTTTTGGGGTTTAGAATGATCCCCTTGCGTCCTCCTGATTTGATTTATAATTATTTTCTTTTATTTGTCAACCTTCTCCTCCAAGATACACGACCAGGAAGAAACATGGGTTTGTTTCTTTTCTTTTCGTTTCCTTTATAAATCATTTTCGTTTAACTTATGTTACCATAAATTAAGTAACAAATTTATCTTCCAAAAGTTAATAATTATTTCACCTAGGTTCATCCATTAATGATCACCTCAGAAGCATCGATGTTTAACGCGAACAAAATCGTTACCCGAACCCGATTACGTTTGAGGCAGGGCGTCCCCTTTCTCGCGTGACGTAATCACACGTAATCGAATTCGAACTATTGATAATGCCCGTTAATACATCGTTAACCACAAGAATCCTAGGCCCTCGTATCCACGTCGGATTTCTGACACAGTCAAAGTTTGACTCGTCGAACTATTATTCCAGTAAAACGTTTACACGTGTACAAGTATAACACCAAAGTTTTCGGGTCGTTACAATTCACCCCCCTTAAATAAATTTCGTCCTCGAAATTTAAGTAACGAGTACTCTTTTTCCTTATGTCTCTCAAAACTAGGTTTGGAAGATCAACAGGTGAGTAACTGCAATTACAGAAGGCATGTGGCTATTTTAAAATGTTAAGGCAGCGTACCCTAGTTAGAGAAATAAACATTACTAATTCATCCGTTTAGCAACCTGAGAGACTTCTATACGCTACCATTTCCCAGTTCTTTCCCCAAGACATGGCATAACCCATTATCATGAAGAATAACAGAGCTACACAAGATAGACGTGGAAGGAGGAGAATCATCTGACAACTAGCTCACAAATATTTATAATTCATTCTTGAAAACAAAAGAAAGAGGGAGAAAGAACAATTCATCGAGGAGATGCCTGGAAGAGTACAAGTATAGGCTTTTGGAAGGAAGAGATAACCACACGGCAATTACATGAGACAGGTAGAGAATGGAGCAGCTAACAGGCCGAGTAGATGCTCACCTAAGGAATGTAAAGAACTAAGATTAAATTCGTTTCCGAATTCTAATCGATCCTCTGTTTCCTCCTTGCCCACAAAACACGATTGGACAGTAGGGCCAACGGATCTGTATAGACAAGCTCCCCTCAGAACAACGACTGTTTTCCAAACAAAAGATGTAACAAACCTGTAATGTGGGAAACACTACCCTTAAAGGAATTTTAGGGCACTAAAAGAATGTCTCAGCTTGCAACACAGAAGCGAAAGTATTTGTGGAGTCAATGAAAAACGGCAAAAATCTAGTAAAGGACCAAGTACCTCAAACTCATCAAGAGATTAGATTAAACGGGATGGATCCCAGAATTGAAGTCACCAAATAGCCCTTTTACAAGGAAATCGATCAAGAAGTCAAACTTCTAATCAATTTGGACAAGTAGCTGTTTCCAAATGGATTGTTTCCTTTGAAGCAACTTTAAGGAGCTAATAAGAGGTGAAAACCAAAGTTGGTACATTAACAGCGACAGTTCCTGCTGCCAACAAGTCAAAATTAAACTCTCAAA
This sequence comes from Melastoma dodecandrum, assembly GCA_029817715.1. Lineage (NCBI taxonomy): Eukaryota > Viridiplantae > Streptophyta > Magnoliopsida > Myrtales > Melastomataceae > Melastoma > Melastoma dodecandrum. Next base: position 272,969 of record JARUPY010000237.1, read on the forward strand.
ATGCTTTGGCAGAGAGAAGAATTTTTTTCATTTTCAACAAGCAAAGCTGTCCAGAATCAAATGGAGATCAGTAACATCCAACGTAAGAGAAGTTGGCAAAAGTTGAACGAGTCAAAAGCATGAGAGTTAAATAGAAGAAAGGCAACGCTCGGTTAAAATTGAAATGACCAGATCAGGATAAGCCATCAAGGAACTAAAACGGCCGACATATGAGCTGACAAAAGTCCTCAACATGATGCTTTTAATATAAACAATGCACCCAAGGTTAAGGCAAAGGAAGAAATGATATGCCAAATTTGGTTTATCCCTTTTGATGACGCACTAAATTGACACATCTCGGTGACCCGGATACAATCCAAAACCAAAATATCCTCACTAACCAAGGTCATGTGGGATTGGACAATGATTTCTACAACATGGAGCAATAGGTAATAGCATTGTCAAAAGAAACTAATGAACAATAAGCAAATTCCTTCCCTATTTATATTATAGCGAAGGAACCTTTCACGAACCATAACTAGGGATAACTTTCATCGAATGCTCCTGTAGTCTGACTGATTGTAAGTTGGAACAATGTGATTATGTTTATTATCGTCTGCCCTCATGATTTCCAAGCTAGCCTGGTGAGGGACTGATATCCATTACTAGATTCCAGAAATTTCACAGGTAATTTCCTACAGAGGCCCATTCTAATGACACGATGGACAGATGACCATCAAAATTCCGCAGAAGAAATTATAATGACGTTGAGGAAAATCAATGAGGTTGCAACAGAAAAGCAAGGGCCGAGTGAACTGAGGAGAAGCAAATTGGGACTGACAGAAAAGTTTGAAATTAAGCATACTAATATAATTTGAGTAGCACGAACCCGTCTGAAGGCCAACGCCCGAAGCAATATTGAATTAATCGACCCAAGCATGATTAAAAGTCAAGTCCCCATTCGTCAGCCAGATTCAAAGATCAAAGGCCACACTCACCATATTCACTCCTCCTAAGATCTACTTATCAGAAGAATTCACGGCACTAAGAACCACTCCTCAGAAGAGCACGTGCAGCAATAATTCACTACCAGCATGATTGTCAATCCACCAACAACCATCTCCCGATGTCCCTTACCTAACTCGGATCCCGGTGTGGGGTGTTTTCATTTATCTGAGTCTCTCAGGTTACCCTTGGCAGAAGAAGCTTACAGCGTAGCACTCCAGTACACCAACTTTTAGGAAAGAATACAGGGGTAATTGTCAACAGTTTATTTCCTTTAAGTAATACCCCAAGGGGTAGGTCTCTAAGACGCGTAACCAAACAGGAAACCTTGAGGAAATTCATGACATGTCCTTTTTTTCATTCAGACACAATCGAGGCTCTCTCCCTTTTTTTTTAACAAAGTTGACAATAAAGGAATCAGTTCAATTATTACTCGACACTGGTCCATTAGGGATTAACCTATCAATCAGGTGCTTACTTGAGGAACAGGAGAGGATGATCCTAAACCTCACATTTGTAAATACATTTCAAAATGATGTCCCGAGCTAGTACCCATAACCCAGGTCAATAAAGAAACGTCTTCGCCATGCGACAAGAAGGCAAGTAATTGACACGGTTTATTAGCTTAAAGCTCGAGGAATCCAAAGGTTCTCAGCGAAATCATCAATTTGCATGTGCTCACAACTATTGATCAATTGTGAAGAGAGAAGATATTTTCTGCCTTTATTATATTTTCTATTTACTGTCTTATGAGAAGACATCAAACAGTAATTCTGGAAATTCAAGGCTCTGGTAAAATTTATTGTTTCTAAGTAGTCTGGCAATTTTGGTAAGAGCACTAGCATAGCTCGATAATACCAAAAATGGGGTTTCTCTATTCTGGAATAAAATAAGGAAAGGACAGAGATAAAGAGGTAAACGCGTTTTACCAGATATATGTATCAAATCAAGATATAGAGGAGATATAAGGCATCGGGCTGAAATTTGCACTGGCAAGCAATAAAAGTGGAAAGGATTTATGAATCAGTCATGATTAATCTGCTCATAGAAATTATTAAAGAATTTTCGCAGTTGACATTGTTCTAATAAAACCAAGAAGGCAACGGAGAGGTAAACCCAACCAATGGCCGGGGAAAAGGTCTTAAATCAGAGAACTATTACCTAGCTAAGAGAATAATCACCTCCAAAATGTCACAGGCCTAGAGTATAGTTACCATGTATTTGGGTAATGAGTCATCCACTGCTCCTTATATCCTGATTGATTCGTAAGCTGCCGTTTCCTCTCCAAACGAGGATTCTTCTAATTAAATATCTTTGAAGAGAAAACCAAATGAAGAACATGCTTCCATCTCTCAATCAAACAATATGGGCTCCAAGATGGAATAAACAACATTTGAGGAAGAATTTTCCTTGTCCTTGCACATACTAATGCAGTAGAAGTGCTTCAGTAAGTGACCACTCTAACAACTTACTGTAAGTCATCCTCTAAGATTAAGTAAATCCAGTCTCATCGGTTACAGTTACCTATTTCTAATAAAAAGGGAATCCAAGGCGTGCAAAGTGCTGCACAGAGAAAACAGGAGAGGGAAGATGTTTCCCTATTTTCAAGCCCCTAGAGTAAGCAAAGGAGTGATTTCCCAGTTAACAAGCCCTGCACTACCCCCACTCTTTCAGGGAAATGTTTTGCACACCCACACTAGTTTTCATGTTTCTCCTCTCATGAGGTATATAGACATTCGACAATAGGATTATTGTCCGTATTACCACATCCTAACCCAAAAATTAAATAAAATTACTTGGTTTTGAGTATCAACTTATACTAGTGAAACAGACAACGACTATATCTGGTATAAACTCTCTCCCCCCTCTTGACACTGTTTCAGTGAACTTGCTAGATGTCTCGCGGCTATAGCTGTTGCCTCAGGGCAACTTACAAATAACTGATTTAGTAATTTATTGGTGTATTTATTGCCCTAATTTTCTTAATAATTTAATGACTCTTAATTAGTCATTCCATGTTATGGGTGGGCGTACTATTCCGTCAATCAAACCTAACGCGCATCCTATTCCTCCTTATTACTCCAACTAACTGCGCTCTGATACCAACTGAAACGACCTACAAAATTTTTCAAACTCTATCAGAGTAGTTCTCCGTCATTTGACGGTCAAACCGCGGAAGACGACAAATCTATACCTCCACCGTGGCATCCTCTACAGCTTTATCTTGTAAATCTGAGCCACGTGTTTCTCGTTCCTCTGCAAGACTGAAATAATTTCCCCAAATTGGGGTCAGCGATAAATCGCCGAGTACGCCCCACCCATGCACATGCGAAAACCATGAGACTACTAACTCGCCCATTCGTGAACATTTATAAATCAGTTATGCAACACACGGCACAACCTAGCAGTATAAGGAAAACACTGAGATTCTAGACTCATCCTATCGTGGACCTTTGAAGTGGTCTTAGGCACACGAACATTTGAATCCACGGCAATACAACAAATCATATAGATGCAACTATCAAACCGCAGAATATATCAAGTTATAATTAGCGAGCATATATAGCGGTAGGCGGAATAATAAACAATAACTAAGCAGTAAATAATTTAACGCGCTGAAAGCAATAAATAAATAAGCGACTCCCTCATAACACCGGTGTCTCAAATATCAACACTTCGTTTGGTGCCAGGACCACCGCAGTGCGTCCCCACCCCCTCCTCCGGGAGCGCCCGGGAAACGGCCAGCAGGCACGACCGCGCGTGGTCGTCACCTCCCCGTTCTCCTCCGACACACAGTCGGGAAACCACAATACCCCATCACAGTCTCTCTCACGGACTCGAGGCACAGAAGCAACTCTCCTGTAAGACCCCGGGGTAATTCTTGTTTGTATACCCGAGGTACAGAAGCAATTCTCCTGTAGGACCTCAGGACATTTCTCAAAGATTCCTCACACTCATACTTAACAGATGGGGTACAACAACATAACTTAAGCTTGCGATCGGACATAAAAATATTACGGCCAGTCGACATCTGATCCCATGATTCTCACTGTTGACTCAACGGCAACCTCAATAAACAATTTGTCCGTAACTCTGCCCAAATAGCTTCACGTGACAAATCCCAATAACAAGATTCTAATTGACTCTCCAAAGCAAGAGAGGGAAGAGAGACGCCAGCCATTAAAAGAAACCCAATTATAAAAGCTGCTAGACAACTTCATTGAGGACAATAGCGGACAGAAACTCAATTGATCAAAATCATGATAAGTGAAGACACAGGGTTGCCCGATTCTCTCTAATTACCATGCTGTACCACGTTTTCGTTGAGGGGCGGCCACCCTTGACAACGGGTCTTATGGCCACCTCCCCTCCTATCCGTTATCCAACCATGAACGAGGCAGGGTACCAGCCAAAATTTCACACGACGCCTAAGATAGAGGAAGACGCAATCTATCTCGCGGCTCAAACGTTGTGCCAGGGCAGGGAAATGCTACAGCTTTTGCTCACATGAACAAGTCAAGGATCAGCTTATACAGTCCGGAAGAGGGCAACCGGTCATCTTTGCGACAACCACCACCATCAACCTCCCGGTAACCCCTCGGTCACGACATCTTCCCGCGCCCAAGAACAACGAAGAACCAGAATCGTCATACTCGTTGACCAGTCAGACAACAACCATCTACCTCGACGCGAGACAGAGACCAGACCCCCGCACTTCGATCGACTCTTCTACCCGACCTTCCCCCAGCACAAAACTCTCCCCGAGCCACAATATCACTCTCCCCAACGACAACACGGCAAAAGACAGTACAACACAAACATAAAAGGCAGGGGGAAGGGGGTGAGACGTACAGAGCCGTTGCGAGCCCTTCGAGCCGAGAACTACCCTCTTCCTTGGTGTCCACGGTTCCTGCTCTGCGCTTCCTCTTACGGGATTTAGCCGTCTTTCTCGCGGCGACAGAGGCCACTCTCAGTCTAAGGCATAAAGAAGAAATTGGGGAAAGCTGTCCTATTCGCAGAGGGAAAAAGGTGAACCCCCAACTCCGTGCCCACGAGACTTCTCCACTAAGTTTTGGGGTTTAGAATGATCCCCTTGCGTCCTCCTGATTTGATTTATAATTATTTTCTTTTATTTGTCAACCTTCTCCTCCAAGATACACGACCAGGAAGAAACATGGGTTTGTTTCTTTTCTTTTCGTTTCCTTTATAAATCATTTTCGTTTAACTTATGTTACCATAAATTAAGTAACAAATTTATCTTCCAAAAGTTAATAATTATTTCACCTAGGTTCATCCATTAATGATCACCTCAGAAGCATCGACGTTTAACGCGAACAAAATCGTTACCCGAACCCGATTACGTTTGAGGCAGGGCGTCCCCTTTCTCGCGTGACGTAATCACACGTAATCGAATTCGAACTATTGATAATGCCCGTTAATACATCGTTAACCACAAGAATCCTAGGCCCTCGTATCCACGTCGGATTTCTGACACAGTCAAAGTTTGACTCGTCGAACTATTATTCCAGTAAAACGTTTACACGTGTACAAGTATAACACCAAAGTTTTCGGGTCGTTACAATGACTAACTGATAGTGACAACGAAGACCTGCCAGCTCCGCGCCAACAGTTCCTGCAGGGGTAGCTACAAGGAACTTCTTCTTCAACTGACGTTGAAGTTTTCAACGAGTGCCATCTTGTGAGTCAACGGCCAGCGGAGATCCGGCGACAACAGATTATGTCTACCTCGGCGGGTGTCTCCAGAGTCTGCGGTGGTAACCCACGCCCTCAGCTCTGGCCATCTCTTCCCCGGAGTCCACAAAGGCGTCCCGGAGTCTACAGCATCCCAGCTCCTTTCAGCCTTTAACCGGGCGTCCCGAAGTCCATAGTGGCTCTCCTCACACTCGCGGTTTCCCTGACGACCATGCCTTCTCCAAACATCAGCACTCCCTCCCCGCACTCCCAGGCGAATCCAAAGCAGCAAACTCTGCGGCAGCCCCGGCAACCTTCTTCAATAGCCCACGTTACCACCGTCTCCGCCTCGGCCAGCCCGCCGCCGCCGTCTCCCTCTCCCCAGCCCAGAACCGGCGACGACGAAAATCCAACTCCCAGCACCCACAGAACACCCCACCTTCTCTGAGCCTCCACGAAACCGGCGGCAACCACCCACCAGGAGAGTCCTCCATCCAGCAGCCCACTTCTCCCCAGAACAGCACGGCAACTGAGCATTCCCTCTGGCGTTCCCCTTCTCAAGCGTCAGCAGCTCCAGCACCACTCTATACGGCAGAATAGGAATCTCCGGTCAGACCTGCCCTTTGCGTCCTCCCCGGCGTCCCTGCTCCCTTCGACCCAGCGGCCTTCCAGTCCCTCTACCAGGGCACTTCAGCCCCAAGGCGGCTCTCCATCGCAAGCTCTCACCATTGCAGAATCGGCAGCAACCACCCACGGCGGAGCTCCACCTCCCGGCGCCTAGATCCCAGGTGCCACAGACCTCCCTCTCCTCCAGCAAAAACCCGTCCCCGAGTTCCCCAAACCCAGATCTGGTCACCCCGACCTCGATCCGACTACCTCAGCCGCCCCAGTTTCGAGCCCTCCTCCCGGCGCCCCTCCGGCAGCACGGCAGCAACCCTGCCTCGACGTCAGCCCCCGGATTCAGCCCGGCGTCCTTGCTCCATCCTCCCCGGCGCCTTCCAGGTCAAGCGGCGGCTCCCCGGGGTCTTCAAGACAGCTCCCCGTCGTTAGCGGCTGACTGGAGAAGCGGCGAACCTCCCCCGGCAGCAGATCTGTCCGATCCGAGCAACTCGCCTTCAACCCAGTCACGAAGGCGTCCAGCTCGGCACCCATTCTCCCAGATCTGATGACAGCCCCTTCGGTGAGCACTCTTGGCGCCGTCCCTGAGTCCAGGTTTCAAGAACGTCACCAGCCGACCGCACCCTCTCAGTGCTCCGGCTCCACACTTGGGTCGTCCTGAAGAAGCCACGTCTGCGATGAGTTGGGGATGAACGGGCATGACGATTTCAAGAAGAAAGGTAAAGTCTCCATTCTTTTCTTTTCTTATTTTATTTTATTCTTATCAGACGGACACATGATTGATAGCCGGTCTTATTTTTAATTCTAACAATATCTTTTTTTTTTATTTTATTTCGATCTCTAATGATCGAATAATCTGTTTAAATCGAAACAAACACGTGTTTTTTTCCTTATATTTTTTACTATCGTAAAAGTTTTAGTTATTTCCATTACGTCTATGTGATTTTATTTAAGAGTCTTATTTAATTTAATTCCCTTTTTTAAAAAATGACATGATTTTAGTTAAGCTCATATATGAGTTAATCCCTTATCCCGTCGAGCATCGCTAACATTCATCTTCCTTTGTTTTGCATAAAAAACACGAGGAAATTTATCGGATATCATCAACAATTTACACCAAGTGTATATCTCCGATCAAAACGGTAAGACAAGCCTTACCTTTCTCAATTTAATTGAATTTCGTCTGAATTCGACGATACTAACCACTTTTTTGTTTTCTTTGCATGTACATCGAGCTCTTAATATCGAAGATCAAACCTCAAAATTTCGAAGATTAACTCGAAGGCGCGTGTATCAAACCGCGTGGATCTACCCCGGCCTAAAAAACCGTGGGCTCGAAGATTTAAAGCGGCCCCAACCTTCAATCAAAGGTACAAAGGGGAGGTGAGGGCCTCCCTGAATTTTATTTAAAAGCCCACTTGTAACGGATTGCGGGCCCAAGTGTATAGACCCGCAATCACCGCCCTCCCCCGCCCCTTTTGATCTAAATACTTGTTTGTGGTTGTGCGCTTGTCTAGGCTATAGGATTAATGTCGCATGTTTGTTTTAATCAAACCAACCTAAAGTCGGGTCCAACGCCCGTTAAAACGTCGATAAGAGTCCGGCCTACTCCCGAATCGGGCCCAGCACCCGTTAATCAAAAGTTAAATTTTTTGAACAAATCGCCACCCTTTTCGCATGTTTTAGAATACAAAGGTTAGTAAATAGGAATCCCTGAACCCAAACTCTGATTTTTCCGACTTAAATCACCATTTTTAACAAAGTCGGTGGCGACTCCGAATAAGTTTTCCAAAGCTAAACTAAACACCACACCACTTTTTCAGAGCCATTTAGGATGAGGTGACGGCAAACCGAGCCGCTCCTTGAGCATTCCCCAAAATTCGCCAGCGAGGTCTTAGCGCAGCTTTTCGCTCGCCACCTTCAGGGAACTGGAGATGATTGGCGAAACGTCCCGCAGACCCGTTCGCGTATCAAGGGAAGGCGCAACCCTGGGTCCCTTTCCGCAGCGTCCGGCGTTCAAGCCGTAACGTCGACCAGACTGGGCCTCGGGGGAGCGGGCCCGGATCCTCGGGTTGCCCGAATCGCCATCGCGCGTGCTAGGCCGGAGGGCGCGGGTACATTTCTTCATTGTCGATTCCTTTCATGCCCAGAGAACTCACAGCTGCAGATTAAGATAGAACGAAACACCATATTATTCATTTTCAGCCGTGTAATGAATAGAAGAACAGAGTGTACATAAACTTTCGGTACTTCTTCAGCACCTCGTAAGGAAACATCGCCAGGATTGAGGGCGTCACAGCCTCCAGGACGATTAAGCTTTTCCCCACACATTGCCCCATTCCTTTTGTTGTTGTCTTCTTCAAGATTGGTGCCTTTGTCACAATCATCGGTACCCAACTTTCCACGACAATCCTTGGAAATAGAAACTTCTGCAAAAAGCTGTGGGCCTTTCCTCGCCCCGACAAGAATCGTGCGCACCAAGATGGAGTCGGAGAGGGAATAGAACCGGCCTCGATGCTTGATCTGGCCACAAAAACGTATAAGAAATCGATGCCTACCCGAAACCGAACATTCCACAAGAACAACAACACGTGCAGACCTTTATGGTGTCGATGTATATTTCTCCGTAACCCTAGAAGCAGGAAGAATGCGCTAGCCTTAGACTGGCTGAAAACAGAAACCAGGGACACGAGTCGTAAAAGCTCCTTAAAAAGGGAGGGGTAACCATGAGCAGCCCAAGGCAAACCACGGGGAGGCAAGTAATAAGAGAGAAGGTTCAGTTAACCCTTGAGGTGGGCGATGGTGTCGAAGCAACTGAAATCGAGGGCCACGTGAGTGTGGAGGCTGGTTGTGATGAAAACGGGGGAGCGTGGTGGTTCCTTCTCCTCCTCCATCGATGGCCGCGGCAACAAGAGGAGGGAGTCAGAAAGTTCGCTTCTCTTAGATGCCGGAGCTCCTGTCAACTAATCATAAATCTAAATTTTCCAATCCCAAAAAACATGAGGATTGACTTGGTTCTTTTCGATTTTTTCCATAATAATATTTTTTAATTTTAATAAATATTATAAACTAACTAAACTATGTTGTGTACATTAAATCCTTAATTATATATAAGATTGCAATTAAAACCATTTCTGGGCTATTAGAATTCGAAAAATGTTTTGCTAAAAGTTCTAACATTAGCGAGTTGCAATTTAGAAACTCATATTTCGAATTTTATTTTTTCTTTAAATCCAGATTTTGAAGGAAATCATTTTCCAGTTTATTTTGCGACAACACGTTAAAATAACATGCCGTCCACTTAAGAGTGAGGAGCTCGGTGATAAAATTCTACGTATTATATATGTGATTTTAAAAATTTATGTTTTTTCTTACTTAAATATAAAAATAAGAATTACCAAATAAAGACGAGTAACATTGACACCCTGCGGTAGAGGTGGCAAACGAGCGAGCCGAGCCGAGCCGAGCCAATCAAGGCCTGACTCATCGAGCCTGTCGAGCTTAGCGAGCCGAGCTCAACGAGCCTAACGAGCTTAACGAGTCGAGCCTAACGAGCCAATCCGAAATTTTTTTTAACCCGAGTCGGCTCGCGAGCCACGAGCCGAACGAGCCGAGTCGAGCCGAGTCGAGCTGAGTCGAGTCGAGCCTAACGAGCCGAGCCTAACGAGCTCAACCGACACAAATAAAATTATTTTTTATAAAAATAATAATTATGAAATTAATTTTATAAATTGTATATTACATACAAATTTTTAGCTGAAAATAAATTTAAGTATACAACTAATAATTTGACATTTGCATCACTACAAATTACATACATCCCAACTAGGTTGGCACCCATGTAATTGTCAATCATGTACAAAATGTCAAAAAAATTACAATGTTAATCTTCAACATCCAAATTTTTAAATTCTTCAAGTATTTCGTCCTCTCGTTGTTGGTTTCTCGTAATGGCGTTGTTCCAATCTTTCATGCAAATGAGAGCTTCCACGAGATCGGGTGCTAGTCGTCCTCGGCGTTCATCGTACACACGTCCACCTGCACTAAAAGCAGACTCCGATGCTACGGTAGAGACCGGAGGTGTTAGTAGATCACGTGCCATTATAGAAAGAATAGGATACGTGGTGGAAAATGTTTTCCACCAATCTAAAATATCAAAGTTTTGTTCGCGTGAAAAGTGATATCGAGTGTCAAAATAAATGTCTAGTTCATTTCTCATAGAACTAGAGTGAACATCTGTTTCAAGTTGACTCCAAATATCTTCAATACCAAATTGTGAATGCATAGTATTTCCACCTCCACTGCTTGAACTAGCATGTGATGAAACACCAACATGTAAACGAGAAACATCAGAATATTTAGATTCATAAGAAGAAAATAAACTGGCAATACCATTAGTTATTTGATCATCAGAAACTTTAGGAGTAGTTTGTAAATTGTGAGAAATTTTATTAACCATAAGACATACTCCTCTTAATTTATATCTAGGATCCATAATGCATGCATAACAAAAAATAGAAGGAATATCAAGCCAATATTTTTTAAATTTTGTTTCCATTTTATTAAGTATTTCTCTAAATTCTTCTACTTGTCGATATCTTGCAAAATTACTAGTTAAGTTTATAAAAATTGGGAGAACAAGATGAGAAGTGGGATAATAAACTCCCGAGCATTCATTTGTAGCATCATAAAACGGTTTTAAAAAGTCAAGAAATATATTAGCTACATCGCAAATAGATTTATCAAGGTTAATATTTGATGTTTTCTCATTAATATAAGCACAAATAATCTGCCAATATGGTCGGGCATTTTCTAACATTAAATAAGTCGAATTCCATCTGTTTTCTACATCGGTTTTTAATTTTCGTGGTTTTAGTTGAGCAGCTTTACAATAATCTCTATATTCTTGTTGCCTGGAATTAGACCCAATTATATAAGAAATTGCTGTCCTAATTGATTCAATGTGAGGTGCAACAAATGTCATACCATCTTTAACAACTAAATTTAAAATATGACAAACACATCGCATATGAAAAAGAGAATCGTATGTAGTATTTAATTGAAAATAGTTTTTTAAAATGTGAAACAACAACATCGTTAGCACTAGCATTATCAAGTGTTATGCTAAATATTCTATCTTGAATATTATATTCTTGTAAAATCGTTACAATATATTTATAAATAGTAATACCAGTGTGAGGATATTCACAATTACGAAATCCTAAAATTCTTTTATTTAATTGCCAAGAGTCATTAATAAAATGAGAAGTTACTACGACATAACCTATAGAATTGCGTGCACTCCATAAATCAGAGGTGATACAAATAGACATTGCAGGAGCACTTACAAAAAATGAAATTAATTCATTCTTCATATTATTAAACATTTTAATAATATCGTTTCTAATTGTACTTCTAGGAACACGCTTAAAATTAGGAGTGGCATATTCTTTCATAAAATTTTCAAATTCAACACTATCCATAAAGGCTAAAGGCAACTCGCATTGTGCTACAAGTTTAGCTATTCCTTCTCTCATTTTATCTTGTGAATAAGAAAATATGCCACTACCACTAGCATCTAAAACTTTTTGTCTAGGATCTTTACTTTGTTCGTTTAAGTGACATTTTTCATAATGCCTACCAAGTGTGCTCGTTGAACTACCTGAAGTATAAGAATAATTTTTAATACAATAATTGCATTGAGCCCTAGATTCTATCTTTCCACCAATTTTAATTTCTATCGTTTTAAAATGTTTCCATACTTCTGACGTTTTATTTCTTTTTCTTTGAGGCGATGAGGTGGATGCGGATGCTTGTGTACAAGATTGTCCTATTGAAAATGAAGCATTTATTTCCCTAAGTTCGTCAACATCATCATTAATATTATAATTATGTGGATCCATAACAAACAATAACAAACAATAACAAACAATTCCAAATAAATAAATGATACCGTCACCGAAACTCCAATTAATGAACAATAGCTTGTTGCCGCTTGCCGATATCGAGAGGAAAGCACAAGATCACGATTAATTGATTGAGAGCAAGAGAAGAAGAGAATAAGAGAGGAAGAGTTTGTTTGTAAAAAATTTTATGAGTTTGGTGGTATTTATAGTGGATTTTTTTTTTTAAATTAAAAATAAAAAAAAATCTATCAAACGGTAACATTACCGTTAAAAAAAAAAATTAAAAAAAATTCTAACTCCGGGGCCCTAACGGACGGATAGTGTACCGTTCAAAAAAAAAATTAAAAAAAATTTAAAAAATTAAAATAATCCAACGGTCAAAACGACCGTTGCAAAAAAAAATAAAAAAAAATAAAAAAAAAATTCTAACGCCTCCTAACGGTCAAATGACCGTTCAAAAGAAAATTAAAAAAATTAAAAAAAATTTAAAAAAATCCAACGGTCATGACTGTTGCAATAAAAAATTTAAAAAAAAATTTAAAAAAAAAAATTAAAAAAAAATTAAAAAAAAATTAAAAAAAATTAAAAAAAAAAAATTAATTCCGGCTCGCGAGCCGGCTCGATAACAGGCTCGCGAGCCGGCTCGCTAGCCCGGTGAGCCTGGCTCACCAACCCGGGGCTCGCGAGCCCATCTCGCTGGCTCGGCTCGGCTCGTCGACGATTTCCCGAGCCGAGCCAGCCCGTTACTGTAGCGAGCCGAGCCGAAGCTCGGATCGCTACAGTACGAGCCGAGCGGGCGGGCTGCCGAGCGGGCAACTGCCGAGCCAGCCCGCCCGTTTGCCACCTCTACCCTGCGGTCTCCCACAAAAACACGGATCGTAGTACTACCAGCAATGCCACTGCGCGTTAGCTATACACGGTGCACCTTGTACGCCCCAAAAAGTCGCCAAATTTTGTAGTTCCGGGATTCTATCTGTCAAAATTGAGCCCTCCGGCGCTTCGTTTGTAGCCATCGTGTGGAGGTAGCAGACAGGGGTCGTTTGTGCGGACGACGACGACGGAGGAACCTTGGGGAATAACTACAATTACCTCGTTTGGGAGTAACTGCAGGAAGAAACATGCGGATAGGCAAATACGAAAGAGCATCCGTCATTGTAAATATAAAAATTGAACCTCTGATCGCTACTGAGCTTACCAGCTTTTGTGTCCGAAAGGCCAATGGCCTGACAAAGTTCCAGGATGTGTTTCGTTCAGGAAGAAGGTTTCCGCTAATTTGGTGATCCAATGCCAGTCAAAATATGGCACCAACTTATAGGCGTTCAGAAGGCAAAGGAAACCGAGAACTTCCAACTGACCTCCTGCTTTAGATTGCAGCTTCAACTCCCACTCCCTTGCCATCTTCAAGGCACGCTCTTTGATTTCATCGGCCACTTCGATCCAATCGGCAGACTGCACCATTCGCTCTAACAAATAAATATGCCTCCTGCAAATATTGTCGCTTAACGTAGTATCTGTGCAGCTTCGAAACTGCTCGAAAGACTCCTCTATTATATCCAGTACTTCTTTCAAAGGATCTCGGCCAGATTTCTTCCAGACCACGAATTCGTCATCTGAAGAATTACAGCCATGGCTTGCCATAGACAAAGATGCTGGAGTCATAACCTGGGAAACACTGTAGGGCAAGTTCTCTTACCACTTGCCTTGGACTTGCCCCCAATGGTTAGCAGCTTCAGAATCTGCAGCGGAGTAATCGAATTTAGAAAGTTGAGAAAAAACGTACAGGGTGTATGTAATGCGTACGAGCCCCCCCTTACGTGGCACTAATCTGGCTTCTTGCGAATAATCATGTGACGTCTCCCTCGACTGGAGTTGCTGTTGCCAATAGTCAGTCCCTTGCCTTAGCCTTGAAATCCTGCTCATTCGAAAGCAGAAAATCCAACCGTTTCTCTCTATTCTCAAGCTCAACTCTGTACTCCATGCTTTCCTGTCTAATCTTCTTGAGCTCCCTTTCCTTATGTTCAACCTCCTTGGTGATGCGGGGGAGAGACTCGTTCACGTAACTAAGTTGGTTTTTCTTATGCTCCACGTCGTCCAGTGTAATGACACGAAAAATTTGTAATAATTCTATATGAGTCAAACTTGGACTTAGTCAGAATCCGACGTGGACATGAGAATTTAATATCCTCATGGTCAGCTGATATTATTAGCGGGACATTTCGGTACCTTGGATTCGATTACGTGTGATTACGTCACACGGGAAAGGGGATGCCCTGACCTAAACGTGACCGGATTCGGGTAACGATCTTGTTCGCATATTACGTTGAGTACTTTGACAAGAATTAAATTTCATAATAGCAAATTTATAAAGAGAATACAAGTAACATAAGATACAAAAGAGATTGACCGTTGACCCATAAGTCATCACTCTTCTAATTATTGGGCGAAAACTTGGCTCGAAATGAGTCGTAATCTTCGGATTAAAAGAAGCTTCCCAAGCAAGCTTCATTTGGGGAAAAACGATGGGGAACGGGACATTAGATGGGACACCCCACTTGTCCCATCGGGGGTCTTCCTTCTTTGGGGGAGAGGCATGATGTTCACTATCTCCCGGGGAAGAGGAATCGGCCGGAAAAAAAGATCACTTTCCGTTTCCCCCGCTTCACCGCCTTGGTCGCGAGCTCACTGATTTTCGTCGTCGCTGCGGGAAGGACAGCCAAAAGCACCCGGAAGAGAGGCTCAGAGGAAGATGGGAGAGCGCTGAGGAGAAGACCAAAACCCTTTGGGCTCGAAGCTGCTGTACGTCCTCACCCACCTCCCCTCGTGTTTTGCGTGTTTTTCCCTTCTGTTTCATGCTGGTCGTTGTTGAGGATGCGGAGGGTTTGGGTGGAACGACGGGGAGGCGGGTAGGTCGGGAAGTTGTCCTCGTGTGCTTCCTCTGCGGTGAGTCTGTTCGTGTGATCTCGTGGGTCAACCAGGTTCGGATCATGTCGACCTGGAACCCAGAAGCTGCGGCCGAGATGAATAGAGAGCCGAGTGTGGTATGAACATGGAAGAGGTCCGCGCATAAGCGGCCAACTCCTGTATTCCTGCGGGTTCTGTACGGTGTGTGGGGAGTTGTCGGGCATAACTTGCCTGGTATTGTTGCTGGGAGGCGTACGGCCCCGAGTAGCGGCGGCAAGAGTGAGGGCATGGCTCTCCGATAGCCTTGGTATTCGCTATAGCCGTTGTGATGAATCTAGAAAGGGAAGTTGCGAAACCGCGAGCCCTGTTCCGCTGTCTCCTGGACGCCTGTACTCTTGGCATGGGGATCGCGACTTCCCTGTAACGAGCACTGCGTCGTGATGGATAGCCGGATATGCAAGCTAAGGGGTCGAACTAGAATGCTTTGCGATTTGTCGTATTATGAGTAATTGATCTTGAAGATGGATGTTCTGACCCGCTTGCTCTAAATGCTTAAAGACCGAATCCAGAATGGTCAAGAGACTTGGAAATGTTCTGTTGTAAAGGTATGGGAATAGACTGCTGGAATTCCGGTTTAATCTGATTGGGATATATGAGCATTTTCAATTGTAGAGGCTATGAAAGACTACGACGGTGGTCGGGGGTCAAACGACATGCGTTGCGGCTGATCCATAATTTTTATGGTAGGTTCACGGATTGGACCAACTACGTTCGACCCTGGTCAACGGTGGTCGGGTTCCGTAGAACTGTAAGGCATCAGCGAGACGGAAATGATGCTGCCGCTGTCTATGACCTGGACCGATCACGTCCTTATGAAAATTGGTAGGCAGCTCGATCTAGTCTTTCTACTGAGTCTTGGAAAAATTTGTGATCACTGATTGTGGAGATTGTTACCCGACATGCGTGTCGGAGGAGTACGGAGAGGCGACAACCATGCACGGTTGTGCCTGCTGGCCATTACCCGGGCGCTCCCGGAGGAGTAGGTGAGGACGCACTGCGGTGGTCCTGGCATCTCAAGGAGGGTTGATATGAGATGAGAGGATGTTGATTCAAGAGAGTCGCTTTTATAATTATGCTTTAGATTGCTGCTTACCGACATGTGGGTTGAATTGTTATATGATATCATTATAATTGCCTATAACTATTATTGTTGGATTTGGGACTTCTGCTGTTAAGATGTGTGTTGCATAAAAGGGATTTTCGGAAATACACAATTAGGGTGTGTTTAGTAGTCTCATGTTTCGCATGTGCATGGGTGAGGCGTACTCAACGAATTATCGCTGACCCTAATAGGGGACTATTTTTTTAGTATGACGCAGGATGAAATGGAAAAAGAGGACACGTGGCACAGATTTGAGTACCAAGACAGTAGACATTGCCACGGTGGAGGTAATGTTTTGCCGCTTCCGCAGTTTGACCGTCAAATGACGGAGAACTACTCCGATGAAAATGGGAAAAATACTGTAGGTCGTTTCGGTTGGTATCAGAGCGCGGTTAGTTGGAGTAATAAGGAGAAATAGGATGCGCATTAGGGTTGATAGACAGATTAGTATGCTCACCCGTGATACAAAATGACTAATTAGAGTCATGAATTGTTAAGTCAGAAAGAACTTACCGTTTGAAATAAATGAGTTCTTTATGAACACTTGTGGTAGACATGGTTGTGGTCATTGACCCGATGCAACATTTCTTACTAAGTTTCAACGACCCTGTTAGTATTTCTTTCACCTTCCTCTCCTTCGATGCTTCTTGTCGTTTCAAAGCCTGAAAACCTTGGATTCATTTTCCTTATCGAGAAGAATATTGTGGGCTTTCAGATCTCCGTGGATAAGAGGATTTTCAAGAGCCATATCGAATATTAAAGAATCAAAGCTGTTATTTGGCATTTATTCATATATATTAGCATTCTCCTCTATTCTTGAATACAACATCCCAGAAACTTAACAAGGTTCCGATGCTGAAGCTTCGATTTAGAAGGTACTACATTTTTGAATTCATAGAGACCTTGTCGCGAACCTTTCAGGTGCCTTTTCTTCTTTTTCCTATATGATGTTTTCCTCTGGATCTATTTTCCTTAGCATTATCCTCACCTTACCAACATATCTTGTCGTAATACATTCTTGGAGGGTAAAATATCATAGTTCTACCCATATAAGCCTCCACTTCCGGTCTTAGTAGTGAATTGGACTCTTTGTTCTTGTTAGACAATAATCTCTTGATTCAAAATCATCACCTTCTGCCTTGGTCACCATTGCCTGATATATACCTTTGTCAACCAGAACTTTGGAATTCGCAATTGTTGATGCTGCCTCAGACTCCTTCCTGCATCAAACATACATTTTGTTCTATTTCCTCCTTGAATAATTATGATGTTGGTATTTTAGCCAATAGTAAGCAGTTAAGGACACGAGGTCCGATAGTTGTTCCATAATCGTGAAATCATGTGGCCGGTCTCCTCAATTGCATCGTCCATCCCTTGGAATCCAAATGTCATCTGTATGAGCAATAGGTCCTCTATTTCTTGTTTCTGACTTAATCATTAATTGTTGTTTACCTTTCCAGCCTAGGCACAAGAAATTTTGCTAACAGAGCCTTGAGTTTCCAGAATTACTGTTTGATGTCTTCTCATAAGACAGTAAAACAAAAAAAAATATAATAAAGGCAGAAAATATTTTCTCTCATCACAAGTGATCAATAGTTATGAACACATGCAAATCGATGATTTCGCCGAGAACATTTGGATTCCTCTGGCTTTAAAGCTAATCAACCGTGTCAATTGCTTGCCTTCTTGTCTAATGGTGGAGACGTTCGTTTATTGACCTGGTTTGGTTTATGGAAACTAGCTCGGAACATCACTTTGAAATGTATTTACAAATGCGTGGTCTAGGATCATTCTCCCATGTTCCTTAAGTAAGCACCTGATTGATAGGCTAATCTAATGGGCCAATGTTGAGTAATACTTGAATTGATTCCTTATTGTCAACTTTGTTAAAAAAAAAGAGAGCCTCGGATGTGTCTGAATGACAATAAGGACGTGTCATGAATCATGCTGGTGGTGGATCGATAATCATGCTGGTAGTGAATTATTGTTGCGCGTGGTCTTCTGAGGAGTGGTTCTTAGTGTCATGAGTTCTTCCGATAAGTAGATCTTGGGAGGAGTGAATTTGGTGAGTGCGGCCTTTGATCTTTGAATCTGGCTGACGAATGGGGACTTGGCTTTTAATCATGCTTGGGTCGATTAATACGATATTGCTTCAGGCGTTGGCCTTCTGACGGGTTCGTGCTACTCAAATTCTGTTAGTGTGCTTAATTTCAGACTTTTGTTAGTCCCAGTTTGCTTCTCCTCAGTTCACTCGGCCCTTACCTTTCTGTGGCAACCTCATTAATTTTCCTCAACGTCATTACAATTTCTTCTGCTGAATTTTGATGGACCTCTGTCCATCGTGTCATTAGACTGGGCCTCTGTAGGAAATCACCTGTGAAATTTCAGGAATCTAGTTGTGGATATCAGTCCCTCGCCAGGCTAGTTTGGAAAATAATGAGGGCAGACGATAATAAACATAATCGCATTGTTCTAACTTACAATTAATCAGACTACAGGAGCATTGGATGAAAGTTATCCCTAGTTATGGTTCGTAAAAGGTTCCTTCGCTACAATATTAATAGGCAAGAAGGAAAAGATCTCTAGGTTACCTTACCCTGTATCTGTTGCTAAGACCGTCTGGGTTATTTTTTTTTAGGACAGCGTTCCTACTGTTAAGGCGAAGCTCTGTGATGTTGGCTGTCTTTCTGGAAGCTTCCCGAGTTCTCCTTATTCTCCCTAATTCCATTAACACTTGTTCCTTTCCCCTCTACTTCCAAAAATAATGAACAAGTACGATGCGCATCAACCCTGGTTCAAGCATTCAATAGCTAAGCCTTTGAAAGTTCGTATCTTCCATGCCAGAGGCATAGTAGCAGTGCAGTACATCAACATTCCCAATCTTAAGCTTTTCAAGAGCTTCCTTTACGGTCTTCCCATCTTCATTCTTCCTCCAATTTTATCCATCCTCTGTAAAACATGTAGCACCTTCCGATAGAAAAGAAAAATGAATCACTTATTGGCCTGCTCGGAGATTCGGAGACAATATGAAACCTCTGGCAATTGCAAAGAATTTCACGAATTCTCGCAGACTTTAACCATCGAGGTTGTGCCTCCTACTGTAACTGCTCGATGTTTAGCCGGGGTTCAGGCCAAAAGAACAGCGCTGAACCTTGACCCCGAAATATGAACTAGGATCGCACCCCCTCGAGAGAGTTTGATGGAGATCATCATTCAGAATATTAATAATAAGATAGAGCACGGTGATACTGAACGATAAACATAGCCCATCTCAAATTTTGGGGGAATGGTATGTAATATCTGAGCATCTCCAAGTTAATGTCTATTTGTCTCTCATGTCATCTGGTGAGGGTGGTATATGGAAGTTGAGTCCGTGTATGAGGCGGATGCTTTTGAATCATGCTGCGTTATATGACTGCATTCCCCTACAAATTAAAGTATAAGGGTGTGAATTATTTGGCAGTCTGTTATAATGCAGTATCTTTAGAGGCAACTGGACTTGGGATGGTTTTTCCATAGTAGATTATGGAAGTTAAGTATATATAAAGTGTTTATATACTAACACGCGTGTTTTGAAGTTCCTTTTTGTGCTTGTCTCATTGTGTCTTACTTTTATGGCAGAAAGCCCATTTATTCTTGTTATCTACGATAATGTTTTATGTTCTCTTAGTTCATTTTACAAAGATCGTATTTAATGATGCTATTGAGCATTGCCATTGGACAGTTGACATCTAACTGTTGATCTGAAGTCACGTTGGACTCATCTGTTTGGCAAGCTTTCGATTCCAGGGCCATATTCTAGTGGTAAACTGACTAAACATTTGTAGCCTTATTTTATAGCCGGTGGAGTCAGGTTAGCATGCAGAGTCATTAGGATCAAGGTAGATGTAAATTTCTGGGAGCGATCATCCACTATGACTTTATTCTTTTGTCACCTACATATATGAAAACATCTTAATGCTTTAGATCTGCACGTGCCTGCAACTGTTGTAATCCTCACAAATAAGGTAAATCCCTCAACTGCTTTTGCATAGCAACAGACTGTAGAAATATTTCAGTAGAAATAGTTCGTTAGAAATCTTGGGGCAGTTACTGCTACTTCTTTCCGAGTTTGTTCCATATTAAAGGATCTTTGTTCCTTCCGATTTCCTGCTTGTACAGAATTAGATATCCAACCTGGAAATCCTTCTTCTTCTTCCTCGTACTTGCAACACATACACTCATCACTACCGCATATATTACAACTGCATTGGGGAATCAAATATTGTTGTCTGGTTCTGCATCACACTCCATTAAGTTTATATTTGGCCAGGAACCGTGCAGCGCAAAATTGCATGCTGACACAATTTCTCCTACTGTCAAGTAAATCCAGTTTTGCCCAAGGCTTTCGATGAATTTCGACTTCTCCAACTTCTTTATTACCTCACTTCTCGGGTTTGCTAGAACAAGCTGAACATGGGTGGAAAGTTCCATCTTGCGTTATTGTTGCAGGAGAGGAGAAAGGTGAAAATCAATTTGAATTTAGTTTATGAGGAACTTCTGTACCCTAGTTTTCCTTATCTGGAGTCCCTCCCTTCTTATATTCCTGTTGACTTCTCCAAGCCTGCCGATGCCAATCTTGTCTATACTCCCGACAGTTGTAGATGTGGAAATAGGGATACAAGTATTAATGTCATTCTTGTTCTCTTTGGTTTATGTTTGAGTTGTCCACAACGATGAATTTGTCTACAGATTGTTAAGGACGTACCGCTCAGTTCTAGCATGACATACCCAAGCTATTTTTCCCTGTAGCCTTGATCCTGTCTTCTCCCTCGTAAATGCTTCTCGAAATTCTGCAACAAAGAATTTCAAAATCAGGATTACTAAAGTTCGCTGTTAAATACAACTATGAGGAAACCACGGCATGTGACTTGTGCTTACCTTTCTCTTAAGTTGTTTGAGTTGGCGAAGTAAATAGGAGAATCGATCTGAAGAATGAGGATTTCTGTAACTCATTCTGCGTTAGGCTATTGATCAACGCTTCTCTATATCATGGGAGTTGAATACCGAATGAAAGGAACACATTCCAACCTAGGTGAGAAAGGTAATAAAAAGAATTTGTTACTAGTTAAATTTCGAGAACGAAATTTCTTTAAGGGGGTTGGATTGTAATGACCCGAAAAATTTAACTGTAATAATTCTATATGAGTCAAACTTGGACTTAGTCAGAATCCGACGTGGACATGAGAATTTAATATCCTCATGGTCAGCTGATATTATTAGCGGGACATTTCGGTACCTTGGATTCGATTACGTGTGATTACGTCACACGGGAAAGGGGACGCCCTGACCTAAACGTGATCGGATTCGGGTAACGATCTTGTTCGCATATTACGTTGAGTACTTTGACAAGAATTAAATTTCATAATAGCAAATTTATAAAGAGAATACAAGTAACATAAGATACAGAAGAGATTGACCGTTGACCCATAAGTCATCACTCTTATAATTATTGATCGAAAACTTGGCTCGAAATGAGTCGTAATCTTCGGATTAAAAGAAGCTTCCCAAGCAAGCTTCATTTGGGGAAAAACGATGGGGAACGGGACATTAGATGGGACACCCCACTTGTCCCATCGGGGGTCTTCCTTCTTTGGGGGAGAGGCATGATGTTCACTATCTCCCGGGGAAGAGGAATCGGCCGGAAAAAAAGATCACTTTCCGTTTCCCCCGCTTCACCGCGTTGGTCGCGAGCTCACGGATTTTCGTCGTCGCTGTAGGAAGGACAGCCAAAAGCACCCGGAAGAGAGGCTCAGAGGAAGATGAGAGAGCGCTGAGGAGAAGACCAAAACCCATTGTTTAAAGGGCTCGAAGCTGCTGTACGTCCTCACCCACCTCCCCTCGTGTTTTGCGTGTTTTTCCCTTCTGTTTCATGCTGGTCGTTGTTGAGGATGCGGACGGTTTGGGTAGAACGACGGGGAGGCGGGTAGGTCGGGAGGTTGTCCTCGTGTGCTTCCTCTGCGGTGAGTCTGTTCGTGTGATCTCGTGGGTCAACCTGATTCGGATCATGTCGACCTGGAACCCAGAAGCTGCGGCCGAGATGAAAAGAGAGCCGAGTGCGGTATGAACATGGAAGAGGTCCGCGCATAAGCGGCCAACTCCTGTATTCCTGCGGGTTCTGTACGGTGTGTGGGGAGTTGTCGGGCATAACTTGCCTGGTATTGTTGCTCGGAGGCGTACGGCCCCGAGTACCAGCGGCAAGAGTGAGGGCGTGGCTCTCCGATAGCCTTGGTATTCGCTATGGCCGTTGTGAGGAATCTGGAAAGGGAAGTTGCGAAACCGCGAGCCCTGTTCCGCTGTCTCCTGGACGCCTGTACTCTTGGCGTGGGGATCGCGACTGCCCTGTAACGAGCAATGCGTCGTGATGGATAGCCGGACATGCAAGCTAAGGGGTCGAACTAGAATGCTTTGCGATTTGTCGTATTATGAGTAATTGATCTTGATGATGGATGTTCTGACCCGCTTGCTCTAATGCTTAAAGACCGAATCCAGCGAATGGTCAAGAGACTTGGAAATGTTCTGTTGTAAAGGTATGGGAATGGACTGCTGGAATTCAGGTTTAATCTGATTGGGATATATGAGCATTTTCGATTGTAGAGGCTTTGAAAGACTACGACGGTGGTCGGGGGTCAAACGACATGCGTTGCGGCTGATCCATAATTTTTATGGTAGGTTCACGGATTGGACCAACTACGTTCGACCCTGGTCAACGGTGGTTGGGTTCCGTAGAATTGTAAGGCATCAGCGAGACGGAAATGACGATGCCGCTGTCTTTGACCTTGACCGATCACGTCCTTATGAAAATTGGTAGGCAGCTCGATCTAGTCTTTCTACTGAGTCTTGGAAATATTTGTGATCACTGATTGTGGAGGTGTTACCCGACATGCGTGTCGGAGGAGTGCGGAGAGGCGACAACCATGCGCGGTTGTGCCTGCTGGCCGTTACCCGGGCGCTCCCGGAGGAGTAGGTGAGGACGCACTGCGGTGGTCCTGGCACCTCGAGGAGGGTTGATATGAGATGAGAGGATGTTGATTCAAGAGAGTCGCTTTTATAATTATGCTTTAGATTGCTGCTTACCGACATGTGGGTTGAATTGTTATATGATATCATTATAATTGCCTATAACTATTATTGTTGGATTTGGGACTTCTGCTGTTAAGATGTGTGTTGCATAAAAGGGATTTTCAGAAATACACAATTAGGGTGTGTTTAGTAGTCTCATGTTTCGCATGTGCATGGGTGAGGCGTACTCAGCGAATTATCGCTGACCCCAATAGGGGACTATTTTTTTAGTGTGACGTAGGATGAAATGGAAAAAGAGGACACGTGGCACATATTTGAGTAGCAAGACAGTAGACATTGCCACGGTGGAGGTAAAGTTTTGTCGCTTCCGCAGTTTGACCGTCAAATGACGGAGAACTACTCTGATGAAAATGGGAAAAATTCTGTAGGTCGTTTCATCCAGGCACTCCCTGTTTGTCTTTTGTAAGGACGCGGCTTTCTTGTCCATCAATACGAGACCCTTCTCCTTCTCCGATAGTTCACTGTAACGTTTATCAATCTTAGAGCAGATTGTGGAGAAGAGCTCTTCCTTCTTGACTTTCAAGGATTCAGAAAGTTCAACGATGGATCCTTGCACAGAGACAAGCTCCTCATTCTTTGACTGGATTTTCTTTTCCAATTCCTCCAAACGCTCCGTCACAATCTTCAATTCACGTTCCTTGGCCTCAAGCTCTCCAGTAATCCTCTTGCCGGAACATTCCAGTGATTCAAACTCACGCTTCCTACCATCGAATGTAGCCAATTGCTCATTAATCGAATCCTGGAACACCTCGTGCTGCCGCTTCTTGTCTTCGAGTTCGTTTACCTTCTTCTCAATCTCGAGACACTTTAGATCGTACTGCTGGCAGCGCTCAGACAGTAACTGGCTCACCGACTCCAACTCCATCTTCCTATCCTTCAACGTAGAAAGGCAATGGTCCAGATCGCCGTGCGAACTCCTGAGGACATCCTCACATTCCTTGACTTTCTTCTCCAAGATCCCCAACTCCTCCTCCTTCCTCTGCACCGCATCCTGCAAACTACCTAGCCTCACAGATTCAGCCAGACATTCCTTTATCCTAACTATCTCAGCCAGACAGAAGTTGGACTCTTGGACGACTCTCATCGGCCTCTCCTCCTCCTCCAACAGCCTCTCCCTCGCCACTTTCTCCTTGATGCCCGCCTCAATCGCCCTCTGAATCTCGACAAAGTGCTGATCCAGGTTATCCAACTGCATGCACAACATCATGAAGTCCGACGACCCCGAACCGACCTTCCTTAGCGCCTTCATCACCGTTTCCTTCCTGGACATGGCATCTTCAAAATCACTAGATATCTTCTCCATTCTCACACTCCTGGGGATTGTAAGTCTGGGTTTGGGTTTTCAATACTTTAGAATTTGAATTGTGACAAGACTCTGCATGTGGATTTGGATGAAGAGCCGCGATCCTTCGTCTTCCCCCCACCCCGCTACTGTCAACCGTCACATCAGAGGCTTGCCAGAGTCGGTTAATAACGTGTTTGGGCTTGTGATTTTTTTAATAATAATTTCACTTTTATCTTATTTATTTTTACTAAATAAATAACTTTTTCTTCAAAAGTTTATGATGTGATTTACAGTAGTGAAAACCTAAAATGTGGTGAAATACATTATTCTTGGAAGAAACACATTAGTTTTTATCTTTTTAATTGGGAATATAATTTACTTCATCGTAGATGTGATGCATTTAGAAAAATATGTCTATGCATCATTAGAATTTTGTTAAATTTCGAAGGCAAATGCAAAGATAATTTAAATGTCCAAAGTGACTTGGAAGATATGTATGTTCAATCAGGGCTTAATCCATTGTCTCTTCCCAATAATATATATTATTTATCTCATGCTTGTTGCATCATGTATACTAAGGAAAATTATACTTTTTAAAGAGCTTTGAAAGCTTCGAAAGGTCTCGATGGCTACACAAATAATGTATCAAGATGTGTAAACTTGAAAGATCACAAGCTTCCAAATCTAAAAAATCACGATGGACTTATTTTGATCCAAGGTATTTTACCTATAACTTTGAGAGGAGTTCTACCAAAATATGTCTTGAAAGTTGTTTGTAAATTATTTAATTTCTTTAAATAATTATGTAGCAAAGAACTTGACCTGCACATAATTGACGAGTTGAGCCTCGTGCTCTGTCACGTAAAGAAAGTATTTGCTCGTGGTTTTTCCACAAGAATGGTGCATCTTAAGATGCCTTTACTTTTTAGATACAAAAGTCGGCGGCATAATTATGTATATATGGTTGTACTATGATATATTTGTGAAAATAGAGTTAGTGGATCATGTTTTAGACTTGAGTTTGGTTAGTTGTAGGTATTTTAGTCGTTTAATTGTTAGGTATTTTGATTGCTTTAATGTCTCCTCACTTTTGTATACTTTGTTTGTGTTGGTAGTTAAGATGAGAGGAAGAAGAGTTGAAGATGGAAGGAGGAGCCATGAAGAAGTTGGATTCGAATGGTCGGTGCAGCTGCAACAAAATCAGTGCAGCTGCGCGAGACGCAAGTGAGGAGGCCAAAACATTTGGTGCACCTGCAACGGAGTTCAATGGAGCTGCAACGAAGGGGCATCCAATGTATAGAAGAGTTGGTGCAGCTGCACAGAAATTTGGTGTAGCTGCACATACGGACATCGAGAATATTTTCTTTCCAGATTTTCTTAGATTTTCTAGTGTTATTTATAGGACATATATAAAGACTTTTTCAATCCTTTTGAGAGGGGGGATTCGACCTAGGAGGCTATTGAAGACAAGAGACGACGATGGAGACGATTCCACCGACTTTACTTTTCTTAGATTTCTTCATGTCGATTACTTTTGGATTTGATTTATTGTTTTCGTTTTATTTAGCTATGAACTAAATCGTTTTTCTAGGGCTATGATGGAACCTCGTGTTTTTATGTAATCATGAACCTAACTGATCACCCTTTAACAATGATTTGATAGCCTAAGGAGAAGGGTAGTTTAGGTTAGATCTTGAATTGGATAGCCTAAGAAGTCGATGTGTTTTGGTAAACCTGGCTTTAGTGTGAAGGATAGAGATATGCCAGAATACCTTAGATAACTATATAGGGTTTGAATATAATGGGTCACAACTAATTCCTTGCCTAGGAATAAAGTAGAGAATTTAATACATGGCGGTACGTTTCGAGAAGAATACGGGGAGAGTCTAGCGACCTTGTTAGCAATTATAATAATTTGATAGCAGTAGGAAGATGTGGATCGGGCGCATAGGACGCTTGGGAAAGTCGGATGTCCTATATATTATTAATATTAATAAACCTTACTAGTTTTCTTTTATTTATCCCTTTTACTTAAAATCAACTTTCTTTCTACTTGACCTCTACCGATTGCTGAGAACGACACTAGGAGTGTTTTTGTCGCTGAGGCCATGGATCTTTTGGCTACAAGGGATGTTGGAGAAAGGGATGCTGGCACGAGATCGATCTGGTAGAACTGCTTTGAACGCTACCATATGACCATTTGTTGGAGTTGCGGCCGGAGTTGGCTGCGGAGAAGCAAACTACAGCTAATTAGGCGTCAGAGAAAAGAGATTCCTCAAGACTCGCTTCCGTCTATCTGTTCTTCCCTTGTTCTCTCTTCAATTCTGTTCTTGAAGGCTCCCTTTGAAATATGTTGGTTTGTTCTCCCTCTAGCTTGGGGCCTGTGTATGTCACCAAGCTTGTGTGCCTTATGTGTCTTATACTCTTTAATATTACATCTTTAATTTTTGCTAAGATTTTATTTGTTTTTTTATGGATTGTTAGATTTTTTTTAGAACAGGGAACCAAATATTCTTACGTGATTTTATTTTATTTTGATTTTATTTTTTGGCAAAAATTTACCAACAAATAAAATATTTAATAAATCGTTTCCTCATACTCGACATCAATTGAAACTCATTCAGACTGACATTTGGGGACATGCACCTTTAAACTCACATACTAGCTTGTCACTAGGGGTGAGCATTCAGTATCCAAACCTGAACCAAACTAAATACTGAAATTTCAAATTCCAAACTTCTAATTTTTTTTCATCAAAATACCGAACCGAATTTCAAAATTCCAAATACTGAAATAACGAAATTATTTCGGTATTTCGGTTCGATATTTGGATTTTCTAAATTTTCAATTGGACCGATTATGGGCCCAAAGCCAATTAAAAAAAGAAATCCAAGCCCATAACTTTCGAAAGCCCGTAAAAATCATATGTTGTGGTTCATGAGATACAACCTAAGCTCTACTAAAAGGAACCACCTTCAATTGTTGTTTCCCGAAATCTTGGTTCTTCTGGAATAACCACAACCATTGAAGTCAGATGAAACAGGACAACAACTGATATTCAAACCAAACCCACAAAAAATGATTCGATCTTTGATCAGTAAACATCTTCCCAACAACATACCAAGCACAACCCACAAACCTATTTACACCAAAACCCAATTACCCGACCAACATCCAAAGCAAGGGCAATGAAGAACTGAACCCAAAGAGAAGCGAACACGCGGAGCGAGAGGACATAGCGGCGACTTACGAAGATGAGGGGCTGTAGGTCGGCGGAGTTAGGGGAAGAAGGATCCATCTCGACGAACTCTTGCAAGGACTACGAAGTCAAAATGTACTAGCTGATAGAAGAAAATCTAAGGCGGGAATAAAGGGAAGGGGAGCTAGACTGGACTGGACCTAATCTATCTTGACAATTTTTGTGGGCTGATGGGCATGGACCATGGCCAAAAGCCCAAACGTGAAATGAGCCCGATAATATTTCGGTTTATTTGGAATACCGAATTAATTCTTCTAAAATACCAAAATCGAACCTAAAATCAGACATTTTCATAAACATAAAACCGAATACCAAATACCGAATTCCAAATACCGAAATGCCAAGACTTCGGTTCGGTATTTGGAATTCCAAACTTTTTTCTCACCCCTACCTATCACTATCATGGTTTTGTTTGATCCTTCTATTGCATGCGTGTTTATCTCAACCCAGGTAATCTTTCATGAAATCTCATACCCATTTCATCGTGGTGTACTTGGGAGTTTCGTGTCCTGTTCTGGCCATACATCTTCTCCGGGTATTTCTCCTTTCCGTCTTCTAATTCTAACATTTAGTTCTCTCAATACATAGTCTTCTCCCACAGGTACCCCTATTCTAAATGGCATATCAGGTGTGGCTCCTACAAGTTCAGCTCGGTCCATCGATTATACTATTACGATAGAGACTCCTCCTATAACTGATCAATCTGCTAATCAAGAGATTATGGTTACTACTCCGGATAAAGATCTTACATATCTGAATACCAATCATATGATGGCTAGCTAGATCAAGGATGGAAGTCTAACCACCCCCATAGTTCTCTGTTACTAGACATCCCTCAGTTTCCGTAACTAGTATAATCAAGTTGCTACTTAATAGCGTGCATAATATACCATGCCTCTAACTATGAGTGTTACACAATCGTTTCATGCATGCATCTTCATCAGCATTGACATCAATCTTATCGTCAACAAGCTCTTCCACGAATTATGTGTCTCCATCCTCGGTTCATATAGAGAAAAACTAGCAACGTAAGACCAAGATCACCAAAACCACGTGGATCTTTCCGCGTGTGTAAACACCGCGATGTCAAGACGATCAAGCGGCACAACCGTCATCAAAGGTACAAAAGGGGAGGTACGAGCCTCCCCTAATTATTTTTAAAATCCACCTGTAATGGGTTGCGAACCCAAGTGCATGGGCTCGCAGTCACCGCCCTTCCCCGTCCTTTTGATCTTGATATTTGGTTGTCTTTGCTCGCGTGCTTTAGGCTCTTAGGATTTTTGTCGCATGTGATTGTTAAACAAATACACATGAGTTTGGGTCCAACGCCCGAACTGTATCCAACGTCCGTAAAACAGTGACATGAGTCTGGAGTCATGCTCGGATCGGGTTCGATGCCCGTTAACCAAAAGCAAACTTTTGGAGCAAATGCCACCCCTTCGCATGTTTAGAATGTAAGAACTAGTAAATACGAATCCCCGAACCAATTGTTTTTCCGACTTAAACAGTTTTAAAAAAATAAGTCGGTGGTGACTCCGTATAGTTTATCTAGGTTAAACAATAACACCGTTTTTACGAAGCCATTTTGGATGGGTAACGGTGATACGAGCCGCTCCCTGAATCCTCCCTAAAATTCTCAAGTGAGGCCTTATACAGCCTTTCGCCCGTCGTCTTCAGGGACTGAGGACGATTGGCGAAATGTCCCGCAGACCCATCCTGGAATCAAGGGAGGGCTCAACCCGATTTCCTTCCGCAGTGTCCGACGCTCGAGTCGTGACGCCGAGCGGATTGGGCCTTGGGAGAGTGGTCCCGAATCCTCGTGTCGCTCGAACCGTAGCGCGCGTGCTAGGTCGGAGCATGCGTACAGTTAGCAATATCATCGTTTAGTAGCCCACTATTGTATGTTACCCCTGGATCATCGTTTGGCCCGAGATTTACATCGACCAAAGGATCGCACGGGACAATTGAAGTATTAGAATTAGAAATATTATTTGATGTCATGAAAGCAAGGCACATAATGCTACACTTTATTTGTCAATAATCTCTGATCGTGAATTGGTCTTAGACAACCTATAACAATTCAAGCGACGCATTACATCGTCAATAGCATCATTTGGTGTCTGCTTCATTGATCTCCTTCTCTTGCTCGGGAAGTCTTTCGGGTTTCCAGTCCCTTTGATTTCCATTGGCAAGGCCATCACTTAGTCCAGCTGCCTTCATATCTTGTCCAGTGGGGTCAGAAC
Organism: Melastoma dodecandrum; assembly: GCA_029817715.1. Classification (NCBI taxonomy): domain Eukaryota; kingdom Viridiplantae; phylum Streptophyta; class Magnoliopsida; order Myrtales; family Melastomataceae; genus Melastoma; species Melastoma dodecandrum. Next base: position 303,141 of record JARUPY010000237.1, read on the forward strand.
TGTGCCTGCCTCAGCTCCTTTCTCTATCTCCACAGTGTTCTGCTCCCAACCAGTCGGGATCATTGGATGGTGCATCACCGATGGGTGAGCTTCATAGGAGACTAGATAATCAAACCTTCCAGAGGGTTCTCCCAATAGGCCTATAGTGGAATCACCCAACTCGTATATCTTCTTGAGGCTCAAATCCTTTACTTGTTTCATTGCACTTCCCGAAAAAGTAGTCAAGATAGCGCAAGTATTAATGCTCTCATCAGTCACGATATCCGGACAGTTGTATCCCTGCATGAATACACACGAATAATTCTCTATGAAGGGTTGAAGGTACCGCTCCAATCTTGTGAAGCCAATCCCTTCCTAACAGATCATTAAACGTCGGTTGAATGTCAATAACAAAGAAAGCTACGTCTTGTGTATGAGACCCACCTTCAAGGTGATTGAGGTTACACCCATACATGGGGAGATCTTCCCATTGAACTCGCTAACATTCACATCACTACTTTTCAGCTCCGACATGTCTCCCTTGAAACATTTATACACACGTAACACGCTGATTGTAGGACTGTTTTCAATCAATATACGGTTTACAGGAACACCATTGAATACCGCTTGAATATGCAACGGATGCATGTGTTATCATAGCGACTCATGCGGTCTCCTAAGCCAGCTTAAAGGAAAAATGCTAGCCATAACCACATTTGTAGGGAGGGAGGAGTTTTTACCATCAATACTGATAGCATCCCTTTCTTTAGCAAATTATACGAGAAGGACCAGAGTGTTGCACTTTGCAACGACCTTAGGGGACAATAATTTGCTATCACGGGTAGTGTACTCACTCCACGCACTTGAGCCACCATCTCCTGTGCTAAGAGCGCTTCCCCTGGTCTCCGAGCATTCAGGGTCTTGCTTCGCCTACTTATCTGAGGCCATTTTGGCCAGTTGCTCTTTTCGCTTTTTTGTGCTTTTCGAAGGACCAGGAGGGCAAGTCCTTGCACCAGCCGTCTGCCACGAATCAACGCAAGGATTAGTAATAGGAACGAAGCCTTTTGACATTGTAGACTTTCGTTCGGTAAATACCTGAATGAGTTCTCCGGTATGAGGGTCATACCCTCTATTACTCTGTTCTTCGCTTGGTTGGTGGTCATGTTCATAAGCATTTTGGCATATGCTTCGTTCATACTTGCACTCGGTATAGAGGGCTTGATTGACACGGTCCCCTCGACTGACATTTTCGCTAACAACAAGAAATATTTGATGCAGCAAGTGCAGCACATCTAGGTAACCAGAATCTTATGAGCGGCGATTGGCTTGCACCTGTAGCACAACATCTCAGTGGTAAGGAATTGGGCTATTAGAGGTCCATTGTGGAAAACTTTTGAGCGGCGATTGGCTTGCTACAAAGGTCTGGCTACTTGTTCAGTGGCAGAGTAATTGACTTTCCGTTGGGGAAAACTTGTAAGGCTCCCATGGGCTTGCTTTCCTATGCTATCGCCTACTTCGACTTCACCAGCAAATGCTGCTTTTGAGGACTTGCATGAATCGGCACTCTGGGTGATTCGTTCCTACTCCCTCACCTATTTGGTGGGTTGCCGACTAGCCCCTTACGACACAGCTTAGTTGGCGACATAAGTCCCTCATTGGCATTTATGCCTTTGTTTGGCACCGCAAGCAGTTGACCACGTAGAGTGCTACCTCTTCCAATCTATTCGATGGCATTTGTTCGCCTTATACTTCGATGGTCCATTAATCATGTCGAGTGCTACCTCTTCCGAACTAGACAGATCATACCACGGGCCTGCTTTTGGTTTTGCAAGTATTTGCGAAATGTGTGACATTTGTCCATAGTATGATATCCATCCATCTGCCAATGGCATGTCCGTAGTGCGATTACATCCACGCTAATGGGGCATTGAAGCACATCCTTTTCCAGCAGTCGCTTGAAGACCTGAATGGCCACAATGGTTTCTCCGGTGATCACCTGGTTCTTCTATGCCTGTACAGGTGTAGCACAGTTGTTAACAGTATCTACCTCAAATGCATTAGCCTCAAAGACATCTCTAAACGGTTCCAAGTCTATATCATTGATTTATCGACTACATCGGGAAAGCATAATTCTTTGGACTCTATGAGGTCCTTGACAAGAGTCCTAAAGGTTAGGCAATCTTTAGTTGCATGAGTAAATGACCCATGCGACTTGCAATAATTAATGAATTTCTCCCGCTCTGTGTGCGAGAGTCTATGTCCATTCTTTAAACGGATTTTGCTATGTTTGAGCATAAACTCAAAGATGTCATCCACTTTGTTTTCATCAAAAGAATACTTACTTTTCTCTTGAGATTTTTTAGAGGCTTTTGCGAGGAAGTTTTTCTTTGATCGGACTTCACAGGTGAGTGGACGACCTTTCACGTATTCTGCTACGTCAACGTTCACCTTGACATCAGCCTGATAGACGACTACAGGGCCAGAGGCGTAGCTTCACTTTGCTTTTGTTTTCTCCCTTAAGAGATTGTCGTCACAAATCGTTCCAATCCCTGAACACCTCTCCATCTATCTTCTTTTGTAGTTCAAAGAGCATAGCGTCTTGAGCAATGGCAATGAATTCACTTTCGGAGGCAGAGGTTTCGGACCTCAGGCGATCCTTCCTAAGTCTATTCAAAAAGACATATGTTGGCTCCCCTGGCTGCTTCTTCATATGAGTCAACTCTTGTACGGACACAGTCATATCTGACCATGCAAATGCCAAAGTGAATTGCACCTGCATTTCTTCTTAATTTCTGATTAAATTTTGGGGTAAGTTGATGTACCATGTGAAAGTGGCCGCTGTCAGTGATGTAGAGAGGAGCCGTAACTTCGAATATTCCATTAGCCGCGGCTACACCTGTTTGATGGGTGAAATGAGCGATATGCCCAGCGGCGGAAATCCTTCTTCCTCAAATAAACGGGCAAAGTCCGGTACCCTATATCCCTTAAGGAAAGGAAAATCTCTACTTATGTAATCTGGGTAAGGCACATGGTAGAGTTCTTCTACTTTTGTAATCTGGGTAATCATTCTTGGGCAGCTCTTCAACAACTGTTTCTTCATTGTCGATTCCTTTTATGCCCAGGACAGCTGGCTGCGGAGAAACCAAGGCATTCTTTAGCTCTTCAAGACATGTTTCTTCATTGTCGATTACTTTCATGCCTAGAGAATTCGTAGCTGCAGATTAAAATAACGCGTCCGCATATTATCCATTTTCAGCCGTGTAATGAATAAAACAGAGTGTACATAAACTTTCGATTCGGCACCTCGTAAGGAAACACCGCCAGTATTGAGCCCCTCACGGCCTTCAGGACGATTAAGCTTTTCCCCACACATGGCCGCATTCCTATTGTTGTTGTCTTCTTCAAGATTGGTGCCTTTGTCACAATTATCTGTACCCAACTTTCCAGATCGATCCTTGGAAATAGAAACCTCTGCATAAAGCTGTGGGCCTTTCCTCGCCCCGACAAGAATCGTGCGCACCACGATGGAGTCGGAGAGGGAATAGAAGTGGCCCCGAAACGGAACATTCTACAGGAACAACAACACATGCAGACCTTTATGGTGCCCCAGTATATTTCTCCATAACCCGGGAAGCAGGAAGAATGCGCCAGCATCAGACTAGCTGGAAACACAAAACAGGGACACGACTCGTAAAAGCTCCTTAAAAAAGAGGGCAACATGAGTGTGGATGCTGGTGGTGATGAATACGGGGGAGCGTGGTGGTTCCTTCTCCTCCTCCATAGGATGGCCGAAGCAACAAGAGAAGGATGGAGTCCGAAAGGTCGCTTCTCTTCCCCGCCGAATCTTCTGGATAGATGGATGATACCAACCAACAATAATTGTAAATGCTTTTAATTTTCCAAGCCCAACAAACAGGAGGATTTGGCAGAAGTTCCTTGACTACTCCAGGCGGTAAAAGTACGGAAGTCTTTAAAATGTTACGTGACATAAAAAAGATAATAATTAAAATAAGAAACGTTCTTTTAAGCAGGGGTCGTTTTGGAAGTAGAAGAAGCTTCTTGATCGCACAGGGACAAACACTCATTCTTAGGACGTTTTCAATACGTCCTAATAAATATAACGTCGTTTTTTATTCATTTACTAAAACGTTTCACGTCGCTTACCAAATATGACGTCTTGTTGTATCTTTCTGTATTTTCATTTATTCCGACAATTCGTACACTTTATTCTTTAAATTTTTAAAAGGATTTAATTACGCGAAAAGAACTTTGAAACTCGGATTTATGATCTCTCAATTTAAATGTCCAACCATATATCCTTCTTTCCCGCCCAGGCAGCCCAATTTCCCACCAGAAAGAAAGGTCGATCCAAACCATTCTGGATTCCTTTTGATTTGGAATTAGGGTTTCGCGGCGGTCACAAATGGTACCTAACATTGATTTAGGAAATCAGGGTCGTCGGAAGAACCAACCACCCCTGCGCGTTTAGGAGTTAGGGTTTCTAATTTTAATTTGAGGCAGAGAGCTCTCACATTTCAGCGTCATCCTGTTCGTCTGACTTGGACTTTCGACTAACTTTTACTGTGTAGGTTGACGTAATCATGTAACACAAGTAGTAGTAGTAGTTTGGTAAGATTTAATTTCTACTAACCTAAATACGAATTACAAATATCTACTTTCCACTTTCTAATCTCTTACTCTTGAATGTTAAATAATAATAATAATAATAATAAATATATCTTTTAGCATCCAATCACCGACTTTAGGGCCGGAGATATTTTGAAAACAATATCCCCCAGGAGTCAAGAATCTGTTACTAAAATCATATAATATTCAGTTAAAAGATTTAATTATATTCGCATGTATATCGGCTGAATATATTATCATCGATTATTCAAATATAATCGGGAAATGTGGTGTTTGTATATAAGGAAGGGTTATTCATTGGTAACCCTAAAAGCTAAGAAACGACGGGATTTTTGCTGGAGAAGATGGCAGCCGTAGTAGGAGGAGCAGGAGGGTCTCCGAGATTTTATTATCGAGTGGAAAGAATCCAGGATTTCATCGGAGATCGACCCCTTCCACTCGGCAATTCGAATTCGCACAAGACATGGCTTTACATCACCGTGAAGTTTGAAGGCGGACACCTGCCGGTGGTCGACAGGGGTGCTTATATTGTAGGCCTTGATTCATTCACGGGGCATCCACACGAGGAGGTTGGGCACGTACTATCGCTCGCTGGAGTGCCTTGGTCGTCGGGATCGGGCAACGACCTGGTAGACAGCATAGCGACGGGTATCCAGAGAGAGGTGGGATCGGGAGGAGAAGGGTTGGGCGGGGGACTCGGGATAGTACCACTGCTGGTGTGCATAACGATGGTGGAGGAGAAGGTGTACATGTGCTCATTGTGTGAGGAAGAGGTGGAGGACGGAGAAGGGGAAGAGCCGGAATGCGGGCACGTATTTCATCAGGATTGCATCTTCGATTGGCTGCAAGAGGAGGATACTTGTTGCCCAACCTGTGGTTATGAAATTGATATGGATAGATAATTTGTCTTCCTTCGTATCTCGTCCGATTATTTGGGATTCCTTTTTGTTTTCATGATAATAATTCTCCTCCCACTTATTTTCACACATGCTAAATTGTTCACCGGCTCCTTTCTGTGATTTGAAGGTTAATGTTTCTTTAACTGACACTATGTTTCCTTGGTCGGTTGTATTGATTAATCTACCCAAACCATAAACATCAATATGGTTACAAAGTTTCAATTAAAATTAAAGTGCAAAATATTTCAAATATAACGGTTGTGATCGATCAGTTCATCAAAACCAGCAGGCAACCTTCACCTTTTTCTCTTGGAATGTCCAGAGTTTTCCCATCTTCCTCCTCCATGGAGAAAACCACCTTCTCCCTTGATCACACCTCAGAACCCACAGACGAAGGGTCCCCTGTTCTTTTCTCAGGACCAGAAGACCTCCCCCCCTGATTCTCCTCCACCGTCTTCCACCAGAAACCAAAGGAGGCCAAAGTCTTCCCGACCTTCTTCCTCCCCTTCCATTGACCCCGCAGCTGCTATGCCCGCTTTAACCAGTGGCTGCACTGAATTATGCCGGTAACCTGCATCAGCAACAACCGACATCAAGGCAGCAAATGTCACACGCAGCAGGACACCCTCAACACCGACTCCTCCTGTTCCTGTCCAACAAAATGTTATCCCGGTTTCCAAGGCTCGAGCCAACAGTCGCCTACTTGATCCTACCTTCTTCACCAGCAGCCACGGAGGGAATCAAGGCACATTCCCCAGCAGAATCCTCAACAACAGCGACGAGCCTCACTTCAGTTCCTCCCAGCATCTGCTCGTTCCTGCTTGAGCTACTCCGCATCCAAGTCCTGGAGACGGCACCAGCAACTCAACGAGACCTCCCATCCTTCTTCCTCTGTTCAAAGCAAAGAGTTCCCACTGCATTTGACCAAAGCCAACTCCTCCTCCAGAACTTGAGAGCAACCTCCTCACAGCCCCCCTTCACCAGCAAAGAAGGTCAGCCGCACCCTACGAAGGAGGGTCTACGACTGAAACTCCACCCCAGGGACTCTTCAAGGTTTCTCCCCATCAGACCAGCTCCAGCTGCTCCGTCACATTTATTGCCTTGATTGCGCTTTTAATGATCCTTTTGATTTTTCAAAAGATAACGTAATGCTCAAACAACATTTTAAATTGATTTATTATTATTATTATTATTTTTAACGTAACAAAATATTAAATCAATATAATCTAAAATATAACCGTAACAAAACTTATACAATTTTAATCAAATAAAATATCTAGGATGCACTGAACATCCGGCGCATCCTTTAAGTATTGACTGTAGTAAGACTGATCATCCTCAGAAGCATCAGGTGCAGTTTCATTAAGTGGTTCATCCTCCAGCACATAAATCTTTCTCTCGTGCCTAAGGACAATTTTCAGTTTTCTATACCAATCCAGGTAGTTGGAACCGATGAGGATATTCTCTTTCTCGAGAATGCTTCGCAGTGAAAGGGTGTTTGTGTTTGCCATCTACAAAATAATTTAAAGCAGAGTTTTAGTATTTGTGGAATATTAATTAATAAAGGACTGTAATATAGCTCCCACTATTTTATTCGAAAACAACAGCGTCTATTGAAATCGGGAATTTGTTGGTTAATAATTCCTAGTGGGACCGAAATCTCGAAACATGAAGTATGCACACAGCTGAGCTGTACCTACACACCACACGAAACAAGTAGGCCTTAACTCGCCAATCACAATAATCTGTGTGACTTTCGGTATTTTCACGTTGAGTCTAATAACTCTTAAACTCAACACTTGCTCCTCAAAAAGCAGACTTTAGCTGAGCTAAACAAGTCAACTAAATTGAGTTAAGTCTATCCATTAATCATTTAGAATAAATTACAAATGTTCTACCAAAAGCCCACAGCTAAGCTGTACCGACTTATGGGAAAAATCTGACTATTATAATAAATATTAATGGATGGCCTTTATTTTATAAAATATTGACTTAATATTTAAGGGATTTTATTTATCATTATTGTCTCACCATAAGAATCTTTAATATGACATACTTGTTTCAGTCGACCCTTATTATTATAAAAATAATAATATTATTATTTCTATCTTTAAACTATCAGAATTAATTATTAATCTGATAATTACGGGTCGATTCAATCATACAATTAATTATGATTTATTGTTTCAATCCGGTTGAATCTACAACCGTTATAATTTTACTCATAATAATTTTGATTAGTCTTAAATTTAGGAATTTATGAGTAGCGTTTTAGAATTGCCTAATCCATCTTTCTGTGACATATGTCCATGTCAAACGACTCCTCTTCACAGAACAATAAAATATTGTTCTTATTTTTAATTTTCTAGAAGATATCATTATCTTTGATTTCTTAGTCGGCCGTTAAAGAATCTAATTGAATATATATGGTTTATATCTTGTTCGACCAAATTTCTACTCTCGGTCGATTAATTCTAAAATCTTGATTTGTATATATAATATATAAACCGAATCTTGGACATTTAAAATATAGTCCATCAGTTTCAATATATTTAGGATTTTAAAATTAAATTAATCAATTCTTATCCCATTAAAATGGTACGGCCAACTAATAATATTGTAGATAATCTTTTTATAACATTATTTAAATTGAGAATCTAAGAAATCATTCTTTTACGATTTCAAGATTCTTACGTATATTTGTCCAACTTAAAATATACTAGGACAAAAAGTTATAATGTTTTATAAAAAGAAAATCTACAAAAAAAAACAACTTTGCGATTCTGACGTAGATTTTGTCCAATTTAACATTTGTTTCTAAATATCACTAGAAACAAAGAATTTAAAATATAAATTATTTCGTCCAAAATAATTATAGGCATATATCTCATCTTTGAGATTAAATATGTTTACCATGGACAAAAATATTAAACGAAATCTTAAAATCTTAAAATAGATTATAATTTCGTTAATAATTTGAAAAATTAAAATATAATATATGATTCAACCAAAATCAGGCTCTGATGCCATTTGTTAGAATAAGGGCGCAGCGGAAACAGAAAAATCATAGATTTTTATGCCCAAAATAAAAAAAACTTTGGTACGTATATTATATTGTAAGAACATATAATAAAAATCTTACCCGGAATTTGTACCTTATAATTTCCGGCGAAACGAAAACGTAGTCACTCGAGAGTCCCACGTGTGACTCCTCTAGCGGTATCCACGCGCACATGATCACGAACACCTCGATGATCCGGTAGGTGCTAACCTCTTGGATCGACGAAGGAAAAACTCGAAAGCAATATTTCACTTATTTGAAAAACGTGTTTTTCCCTTTTTTTTTTGAAAGCCAAAAACTCATCGGCACCTCTCTTAGCTTGTCACAGTTTTATTTTTAAAGAAAAACAAATCTCTGATGATCCTCCCTCCGTCAATCTCCCTTTTTTCATAAAAGGCATTAACAACAAAACGTGAATCTCATTTATTGCCTTGATTGCGTTTTTAATGATCCTTTTGATTTTTCAAAAGGTAACGTAATGCTCAAACAACATTTTAAATTGATTTATTATTATTATTATTTTTAAAGTAACAAAATATTAAATCAATATAATCTAAAATATAACCGTGACAAAACTTATACAATTTTAATCAAATAAAATATCTAGGATATAAAATTTAAGTGCTCATTTCATATCCTTTATTTAAAATAAATTGACCCGAATAAATCCATATTCAATATCGGTCTATTTATTTGCTTTCGATACTTCAGAATAAATTAATTATAATTCTGAAATAATATTTAGCATTCACTAAATAATAAATATTCGTGCCGACGTACTATGCGTGCGACCCTCTAGGTCCTAAACACGAAGGCAATGTAAATCCATACACAAACTATGGTAACCGTCTAGCAACAGCTTTTAGTCATCCAACGTGTTAGGATAATGATTATAAATCATGAACCACTATGAACCGATTACCGTGTAATTCAATCTCTTCATCTAACTGACATCCCAATTAATTCGGCGCAAAATACATCATTACCGAATTAATTGTTTTACTTGATTACCAAGATATAATAGACTCTCTTGAATGTAAAACATTCTTCCCATGGCCATGGATTTTAGAGTCACTAATATCTCTATCAAGTGGCCTAGATGCAACTCTCTAATCCAAGAGAGCGATGAATCCTATATTGACTCAACACTATTCTCTCTACGCTTTGTCACACACCCAACAATCGTATTACTCACAATCCGGTTAAAGACTGCTTTTAACGACGTCAAAGTGCGCAAACTCCACGCATAGAAGAAATGAAGGTCTCAAGTCAAAAGATCAGTTACACTCGTCAATAAAGAGGCTTGACCAATGATGTTCAATATGTGGTATCCTCTTAATCGGGTCGTGTCCAGTATCCCTAATCTTAGAGTACTCCTAAGTATAACATGGATCACTATCCCTTGGTCTATCTCGACCTCAGCTATACTTAGCGATGATCTAGATGTCCATGTCCCCTCTAAACATTTGTCCGATCACGGACTATTACAGATTAATATACTTAATAATTTGTGGGACTTTATCATTAATAATTTTACGTGCATAAAAGTAAAATAATCAATGAGAAATACTCGCCTTTATTAATTATTTATCCACAAATACATTAAAGTGTCTTGGCACATACGTGCATACACTAACAATCTCCCACTTGCACTATTGCCAAGCACTATGGACTCACATGGGTCTCATGTTTCTGCAGAGGTAAGGCCTTTGCGAGTGGGTCCGCGATATTCTCGCTCGTATCAACTCTGCTAACCAACACGTCACCCCTCTGAACAATCTCTTGGAGGATGTGATATTTCCGCAAACGTGCTTGGAACGTTGGTGAGACCTCGGCTCCTTGGCTTGCGCTATGGCTGCATTGTTGTCACAGTATAATGTCACTGGGTCAATAATGCTCGGAACCACTTCAAGCTCCGCTATGAAGTTCTTGATCCATATTGCTGTTTGTTTGGGCCAATTTCTTACGTTCTTCCTATAAATCGCCAAGGATGTGTGGACGGACGGAGGTTCGCAAAACGGACTCCCTCGAGGTCGCTGTACCTAGCGAGCCTTAAGAATCCCAGGAGTGTGGAACTGTTTCGAGGAGCTTTGGACATTTGTGTCCCGGCCAATGAAGGGGTCACTGACCTGCAGCGGACACGACTAGTTATCGAGGAACAATGACCGGAGATTCGACCGGATACTACTAAATCTTAGTTAAATACCTCCAAATCAAGAAAAAATATATAAGTTCCACTTATTGATCTAGCCATGAAATTTGAGCCTTCAAAACCTCAATTTTCATCAAAACATTCAAAGGACGAAGACTGAGTCCTTTCTTCTATGGAACCTTCAAACGAGCGAATCCATTCATCGAGATTTTCCTGTAACTAGGTGATATTTATCGGGAGATAATTGGCTCAGCTTTCCGAACCAGCTTTCATATTCCCTTACTTGGTCATGCCTACAAAAACATTACACAAGACTCCTGTCATTTGAAAGTATCCCACGTGAATAAAATTAAATATTTGCACATTCATCTAGATTTATACCAGTATGCCAGAGATTCGAAGGGATGGTAATTCTTGTACAATATCTTGGAGTATTTCTGCACATTCTTCTTGGTGCAATCCTCCTTGTGCACCTTTTGTATATCCATCAATTTGTCACGGTTTCATATTGCATAATATAGCAAATTACCAAAAGATAAAGACTATGAATGCAATCTTTGTTCTTACCATCCTAATGTGCCTAGCGGTTTCAGTGTCTCCCGGAACCTGGTCATAGACTCCAACACACATTAGGAGAAGGTTGAATGCAAAGTCGCCCATTCCCTTAATTCTTTTCTTTATTGGCTTCAAGTGGTCCGAATCTTCCCTCAAAGCCTTGTGCTCAAGCATGCTGAGGACGTCTCTGCTTTCTCCTCCTATGAATTTCTTAGCGAGTATAAGTATCCATTGCGCCCTATGGCCAACTTTGCAATACTCGCGCAGACCATTTTCTCCCAGAATGAGAATCTCTTTAGCAGTTGGAAAGTTCCCGATTGACCCTTCAGGCTTTCCATTGTCCTGATTCTTATATTCTCCGCTCACAATCTTTTGTTGCATCACACAGAGAACCCTGGCCATTCTCAATGTCCTCTCCCAACTAATCAATTGAAAATAAAATTAAAAATTTTTCAGTGTGAAAGAATCGAACAAAATAAGCTAAAATAAAGGGACTAATTTTTAAGTTAGAAATAAAATGATACTCACTCAGAGTTACAAAATAGAAAGATCTTGACCGCATCTTCAAAAATAGTTGGATTATGGAATATTCGTCCAAAACCTTCTTGCTTTGCTAATGGATGAATCGCGTGAAATTCGTTCATCATTCTCTCGTCTCGTTCGGAGATCCTCAGCATCCGACAAACTTGCTCCTGTGATGATGTCATCAAGGCTTTGACAAATTTAAGGTAAAACAGAAAGGAAAGGAAAAAATGATTAATGAGAGGTTTTACTTGGATAATGCGATGGTCTCTCAACGATAGTAGGGGATGAGGATCGTGTATGCGAATAATGAGATGGCGAGAACTCGGACAACCATGCTGAGAGATGGAGACATCAACCGAAGTGGCTTCATCAGCAAGCCTTAGAGGACGTCGGAAAGTGGAAGTCTCCGGAATCCAGCGGTTGGGGGCCATCATGAACATGCCGTGATTGCACACTACCTTCTTGAGATCAAAAGTCGGGTATTTGTTACCAAGTTCCACAACAATATGCGCGGATTCAATCTTGTCCTCTGTAAAGGTCATTAAAAATACAAAATTAATTATTTCTTAAAAAATAACCTAAAATAATAAGAAAAAAGTTATGGATTGAACAAATTACACGTATGCACTACCGAGATACAAATACCAATGACAGTAAAATAAGACACCTGGAAACAAATAAATAATAGCAAAACTAGAATGGAGATAAATTAGAATTATAAATTTACCCAACCATAATGGAGGAAATGACCAATATGAAGGATTAAATAGTCGCTTGCTTACATGAACAAGAACACGGACACGCGGTCATTGATATGACGAGAATCTCAGGAAAATGAGCAGAGTCGGTTTTTACTTTTGGCAAGAGAACTATGAAAACCAAGCAAAAACACTTTTCTCCAAGTACAATACATGAAAGGAGCATCCACTTACTAGAAGGAATCGTTCCAATCTCCGAGTAACAAATTGGTAAACCTGTACGAAGCGCGATAATTAAAACCAGAGGTTGGCCAACAATAGATAAATAAAAAATGGCCAGAACCTTTAATAGCATCTTCCCTGGTGGCATTCTCGGAATCCCCCGCAGCCATCTGGTTCCGAGAAACATCTTCAGTTTTTGCTCCTTCGATGACATCATTCTGAATTGTGAAACCCTTCTGAGCTTCAGTTCTGCTGCCAACGTCAGCATCTAAGACCTCTCCATTCATGATCATGGCAGTGTCACCAATGATTTTCTCCTTGTCAATGGGGTCTTCAACCTCGGGGAGAGAATTCGGTGCTTTTGACACGTGTTTTGTCCCTTCTGGTTGTTGCTTCTTGGTCGAATCTTTCCTGGGAGCACATTCTCTCCTTTTCTTTGGGAGAGATTTATTGCCAACATCAACCGTCTGAGGAGAAACCAAGGCATTCTTGGGCAGCTCTTCAACACCTGTTTCTTCATTCTCGATTCCTTTCATGCCCAGAGAACTCACAGCTGCAGATTAAAATAGCACGCAACACCATATTATTCATTTTCAGCCGTGCAATGAATAGAAGAACAGAGTGTACATAAACTTTCAGTACTTCTTCAGCACCTCGTAAGGAAACATCGCCGGGATTGAGCGCCACACAGCCTTCAGGACGATTAAGCTTTTCCCCACACATTGCCCCATTCCAATTGTTGTTGTCTTCTTCAAGATTGGTGCCTTTGTCACAATCATCGGTACCCAACTTTCCACGACGATCCTTGGAAACTTCTGCATAAAGCTGTGGGCCTTTCCTCGCCCCGACAAGAATCGTGCGCACCAAGATGGAGTCGGAGAGGGAATAGAACCGGCCTCGATGCTTGATCTGGCCACAAAAACGTATAAGAAGTCCATGCCTACCCGAAACCGAACATTCCACAAGAACAACAACACGTGCAGACCTTTATGGTGTCGACGTATATTTCTCCATAACCCCGGAAGCAGGAAGAATGTGCTAGCCTCAGACTGGCTGAAAACAGAAACCAGGGACACGAGTCGTGAAAGCTCCTTAAAAAAGGGAGGGGTAACCGTGAGCAGCCAAAGGCAAACCACAGGGAGGGAAGTAATAAGAGAGAAGGTTCAGTTAACCCTTGAGGTGGGCGATGGTGTCGAAGCAACCGAAATCGAGTGCCACGTGAGTGTGGAGGCTGGTGGTGATGAATACGGGGGAGCGTGGTGGTTCTTTCTCCTCCTCCATCGATGGCCGCGGCAACAAGAGGAGGGAGTCCGAAAGTTCGCTTCTGTTATATGCCGGATCTCCTGTCAACAAACATGAGGATTAACTTGGATCTTTTTGATTTTTTCCATAATAATATTTTGTAATTTTAATAAATATTATAAAATAACTAAACTATGTTGTGTACATTAAATCCTTACCTCCTCCATCTGAGGCTTGACCATGAATCAGGGGAGCAAGCCGTTGGAGATGCTCCTCGGCAGCAGAAACTTGCGCAAGAAGGAGCAGGTCACGTCCCCTCCGGTTGACAAAGTAGGACATGAGCATGGAATCAGAAAGGCAGTACAATTGACCGCGGTGCTTGAACTGCAGCAATAAGAAAGAAAGTTGTAAAGGAAACACCGTTAATATGCTAAAAATCAAATGCAACATGCAGAAACACAATCAGGGGCCAGGCAAACCTTGAGGGAATGGACCACTATCTCTCCGTGGCTGGGGAAGGTCGTCAAATGACAGGCCGTCATCTTGGCTACAAACACAAGGCGACGAGGGCAGCAACTCAGATGCGGAAGGTGAATCGACGGAAAACAGAGCAAGAAAGAGGTCGGACAGACGGGAGTCTTACTCTTGAGGTCAGAGACGGAGTCGGTGGGAAGAACATCCAAGGCGAGGCGAGTGACGAGGCTGGTGTGGATGAAGGCGACGGTGATGCAGGGCTGCTCCGCCCCCGAAGGCGGAGGAACTGAACCCAACTCCGATGTCATTCGGAGGGTTGATTTTTCGCCCCCCTTTTCTTTTGATACACACACGTTCATCAATCCCCTTGAAATATAAGAAGAGATTCTTTTAAAACCAGCAACAAATAATAAAACGGAGAGTGACAAAGAGATATGGTGCCAAAGATATCGATCAATGGGGCAAAGATTTCGGCCGGATCACAATTACAACCCATTGAAAATCTTGTAAGAATTTAAATTAATACCCCACACAACACAAAATCCTTTTGCCTTGGGCTCTGTTGTGATCGTGTGAGTTGGAGAAGGGCTTACACTCTCCCCATCGACCCCCTCCCTCTTCCCAATTCGGTAAAGTTTTTTCTCAAGGAGCCTTTTTCCTCGATAAAGCTTATCAGAGTCTACTACATGAGAAATAATAATATGAGAAATAAATGAACAAAGAAAATCGTAACAATATATCCTTCAATTAGATATACATCAATTTAAAAAGGTGATAAAATAAATAAATTGAGTGATCAATTCAAATGATCACTAGAAAGTATACTTATCTTTTTAAGAGTGATTAAAGAATGGAATAAAAATAAAAACCAAAATTGGGTTGTGTATTTCAAATGTACAACCAACACACAAAATAAAATTTTGTAAACATAATTAATGCATGCCGTGGGTAATTATTGTTTTGTCTATTTTATTAACGGCAGATCCAAGTGCCTTTGTGCGTCTGAGTGGTCTGAGTGGTCTAAGTGAGCTTTGTGCATCGACGGAGAGCGGAAGGTGCTAAGTGTCTCCTGGTTCTTTCTCTTGCAAGCTGCATGTGAGAGTGTCAAGGGGCTGAGGTCAGATCCTTTGATCGTCGTGAGAGGGACTAGGTGTCCTCGGTGTGTTTAACGAGCGGCTGGCGAATCGTCTGAGGGAAGCTAAGTGAATATCTCTGTTGAATTCAGTACTCAGTTGCTAACTCATCGGCAAGAAGCCGTTCTTGTCGTGTCTCTTCGCAGGAAAGTCTCGAACCTACGGAGTTTGAGCAGTCAGACACGCACTTGCGGGTGCGCACCAGAAGTCTCGTGCCTGCAGGGTAGAGCAGGAGGTGGGAATGCCGCCGGAGTGGAAAGAGGTCCTCCCGAGCACAGGGGTGCTGTGCAGAAGTCTCGAACTCCTGGGGACGGATAGTAGAGCAGGTTGCGTGGAAGCCGCCGGAGTAGAAAATTCCACCCTAGGCACTGGGTGTGCAGTGCAGTGAGTCATGGCTGTGGTAACCATGCACGTTCGAACTGAGTGTAGGACGGATACCCTTTCTTAGTGGTCTTTGTGGTTATCTTTGTGGTTCTTCTCTTTTTGATCTTTGTGGTGATCTGTGTGATCAACTTCGTGGTTGTCTCTTAAGCAATTACAGGCTCATCTCCAGGAGAGACAAGATCTATGTGGAAATCCTCTGCTGAACGACAAAAGTGCTGAAGCAATCCTCTACTGTGAATCAGAAACGAGATACTCTCTGAGAAGTCTTTCTATCACTGTAAGGATTATTATCTGAGGATTTAATCTCTAACATAACGTTGTCTGTGTGCTTTGATAGACAAGCTTACATCCGGGCAACAACGTTCTGCGTGGAATCCATTGAGCTACCAACTGCTGAGGAAAAGTATCATTCTGTTGGAAACGAGAAGACGTCCACTGTGTGAGGAGCTGACCGTTGCCAGGAGTGATCATCAATTGTACCGGATTCTAAATCTCACTTTGTGAGAACCAAATGTCTAGTGCAAGGGCTCTTTGCACCCATTATATTATATAGTGGAATGACCTTGTTGGTGGAAAGTGGACGTAGGTCGATTAAGACCGAACCACTATAAATAACTGTGTCCATTACGATCATGCAACACTCGTATGAAAACCTACTCGACAAAATCGTGACAGTGTCAGCGAAGCAGATCTCATTCTGAGAAACGCTCTGCTGAGTTACAGTACGCTTCCGCTTACACTGAGAAAACGGGCGAAAAAGTAATAAACACTAATTTACCCCCCTCTTAGTGTTTCTGAACGATCCAACAAGAATCTTCGAAGGAAAACGCGCTGCGCGCGAGCCTTCTTCGCGCAACTCTCGTTCATATCGCGCCGTTGTATAGCGAGGCGGCGCCACCTTATAATCTGTTAGCTGTCCGGAGAGATGTAGTTTCAAGATGTCTCGGCACAACTAAACACAGGATGTCCATGTGCCTGTCGATTTGGGGACAGAATGGCTGGAAGTCCGTTTATAGATTACCTTGATACTGTAAGTTGTCAAGCCGAATAATCTTTCTTGCCCGTAGCAAGTTTCTAGTGCAGCAGAATAATACGCTTGTCAAGAATGGTTGACTGAGGTTGTATGGGATTCGTCTGTCTTGCAATTGTGGTCGGCCTTGTGTTGATAGAGCTGCACTGAATTGAGTTATGAATCAATTGTGATATTTTGAGCTTGATAAAGCCTTGCGTTTAAGTTGAATTGATCAGGCCGACTGTCCAATGAGTATGCTCGGGTATGGGAATAATGTTCCTTAGAGGAAATCTGAGATGTTGATTCTGACGGTGGTTGGGGATTGGAAAACGGCGTTGCGGGTGATCCACGGGAATTATAGCGAGTAATGCGGATTGGTCCAACCATGTAGGCCTGGATTCCGTAAAGATTGAATGTAATTGATGGTTTGGAAATGAAGTTGCCGCCGTTCACAATCTGGACCGACTACGTCTTCCTGGTTACCGAGCTTTGGATAGTGATTGGATTTGAGGATGTTGTTCTCGACTGCGTGTCGGAAGAGTACGGGGAGGCGACGACCATCCGCGGTCGTGCCTGCTGGCCGTTTCCCGGGTGCTCCCGGCGGAGTGGGTGAGGATGCACTACGGTGGTCCTGGCATCTTGAGAAGGGTTGTATGGGATGAGAGAGTTGATTCATGGGAGTCGTATATTTACTTTTCACTCTATCTATTGATTATTGTGATGGCGGCCTAATGATACTCGTTTTACTGTTGCTGATGATTGACGAGTCGTAGAGAAACCTCATCGTGTTGCTGCCCTGAACCGCATGTTGCATAAGTGATTTTCAAATATTACATGATAGGAATCAATTAGGGGTCTCATGTCTTCGCATGTGCATAGAGTAGGCGTACTCAACGAATTATCGCTGACCCCAATAGGGGACTATTTTTTTAGTGTAACGCAGGATAAAAAGGAAAAGAGGACACGTGGCACGAATTTGAGTAGCAAGACAGTAGACATTGCCATGGTGGAGGTAAAGTTTTGTCGCTTCCGCATTTTAACCGTCAAATAACGGAGAACTACTCTAATAAAATGTAAAAAAAAATTTGTAGGTCGTTTCACTTCTCCTCCTCCATCGATGGCCGCGGCAACAAGAGAAGGACGCTTCTCTTACATGCCGGATCTCCTGTCAACTAATCTTATAAATCTAAATTTTCCAATCCCAACAAACATGATGAAGTGGCTGTTTCAAAAGGATCGTTTTCTTTGAAGCAAATTTAAGGAGATGATAAAAGATCATTTCTTAGATACTATTGGTAGAAGATAAGAGGCAATGTCAGTGTTCCCTGCAACAAAATGGTTATGTCCCCCGTCAGTTTGGCTACTTGCTTCCCAAGAAGAGGAGAGAGGGAGACAGAGAGAGAACTGCCCGAAAACCGAAGAAACAAAAATCATCATAACTGAACTATCTTTCCTTGTTATTCTTTTCCTATAATCAAGGCCTGTCGATGCGGGATTTCCTATTCAACAGCAAGCACGGGTAGAAAGTACAGTGGCAAAGAAGGATTAGAAACATAGCTTGCCGCAAGTGACGAAACTCCACCTAGTCAGCAAGGAATGCCTTATCGGAAGGATATGTAGCCAAAGAATGATTAATTTTAATTGACAAAGTTGACAATGAAGGAATCAGTTCAATTAGTACTCGACATTGACTCGTTATAGATCAGCCTGTCCATCAGGCGCTTACTTGAGGAACATGGGAGGGTGATCCTAAGCCTCATATTTGTAAATACGTTTCAACATGATGTCCAAGGATAGTAGTACCCATAACCGCTACATTTTCACCATTGGACAAGAAGGTCAGTAATTGTCGGTTTAATTGTTACCTTCGGCGTTCCTTCCATCACTTGCTTTTGCAGACGCTTGGGATGGAAGCCCTGTTGGTCGTGCTGGACCTGAAGCACCCCGGACGTTGACAAGAGATGCCTCGCGCCTTTTGTTTCTTGAGACCTTGACATTACTTGGACACTCTGGCGGGGGAGGGGGGGTCCAGCTTCCTCTTTCTACCAGTTACATTTGGCCGACGATCTACAAGTCATCACCTTTGTCTCTGTCCTGATTGGGTCCGATGCGGTATGTGATCTCGCAGTCTGTCTCGTCAAAAATAACAACTTGAAACCTCGACCCGCTGTCATGCCTGAAAACAAGGAATTGGCAAGGGCGGATGTTGTAATGCTTCTTGAAGGCTGCGCAGCCATCCTGAAGTAGGACGCCATGCTCATCCCGGAGCAGTTTCACCTTCCAAAGGCACTGGGGTCCTCAAGGAAGACCAGGTCCGAGGACAGAGCCGACCCCGGTTCCTCACAAATTTAACAGGAATCCTCTGTTCCAGAAAAACAAACCAAGTGGTCTGTCTGACTATAACAACTTGTCTGACTATAACAGTGTTGGTAATAATAACATCAAGTGGTATGTCGTAGTGTTGGTAGTCGTAGTCTTGTCGTCGAGTCCTTTGTGGTTCCCATTCTGCTGTTCCCAGAAATCTCTTTCTTCCCCCCCTCTTGATGCTCAAATTCAATATTACCCTCAAAATGCAAGTAAAGATTGATTGTTTTCATAATAATAACATCTGGCTTGCATTGTAGCTTTGATTGATTTAAAAATTTCTTTTAATGTAACCCCAAAATCTCCAATTCAACAAACAGTTTGTAAATACTTGGGATCCCAAATAAGTTAAGAGTCAGAAGAGGAATTGGAATGCCAAAATCGAAATCACTTTATCTGTCTCGGCTGATCGATCGAGTCGTTGCCTACCTCCTGCAGTGGAGTAGCAGCATCGACTGCTGGTTGCTACGCTCTTGTGGGCATCTCAAAATTTCTGGTTCCACGGGGACGTACTGATAATCTTGCGCCAGTCAGCTCGCATTGTTCTCCTGTAAATAAGGTCAGAGAATGTAAAGGAAACTGTATTATCATTATGTGAAGGCTCGGGTGATATTCTGGAAACATTCGCAACAACTTTACCAGCTATATATCTCCCTTGCATATGTGGTTTTCTCCTTGCTGGGAACTCTTTTCGGAGTAGACTTTCTCGTGATTTCCATCAAATTCGAAGAAGCTTCATCTCCCGGGGCATACGTAACCAACGGCCGCCGTGCAGCAATATCTCCCTTTCCAGTTCCTTTGGCCACTACATTCGGAACAACCTGTCCAGTTTTTCCCCCTTGTGATGTTGTCAGACCGATTTCGGTCTTTTCTTGGATCATTCCCTTCTTGTTAGGGACTTCATTAGGCTCAGTCAGAGGGCTATCAACTCTGGAACCAATATCGTGCTTCTTTTCTTTTGTATCTTGCTTCCTACTCGATTCCCTCGTCGGAGCAGGCTTCTTACGTTTCTTCCCGGATGATTTACTATCACTCACAATACCAGCAGGTATCCGCTCACGAACAACAGCTCCAGTGGTGCCCCGAATCGCTTCACCACTAGAAAGCTCTCTGCTTTTATCTCCCTCTTCAGGGTTGTTCTGTTGGGCTCCACTTATCAGACCGGTTCCGGCCACTACAGCCGGCTGAGGAGAAACCAACGCATTCTTGGGCAGCTCTTCAATACCTGTTTTTTCATTGTCGATTCCCTTGATACCCAGAAAGGCCGGCTGAGGAGAAACCAAGGCATTCTTGGGCAGCTCTTCGACACCTGTTTCCTCATTGTTGATTCCTTTCATGCCCAGGACAGCCAGCTGCGGAGAAACCAAGGCATTCTTGAGCTCTTCAAGACCTGTTTCTTCATTGTCGATTCCTTTCATGCCCAGAGAATTTGTAGCTGCAGATTAAAATAGAACGCGTCAGCATATTATCCAATTTCAGCCGTGTACAGAATAAAACAGAGTGTACATAAACTTTCGGTACTTCTTAGACACCTCGTAAGGAAACACCGCCGGTATTGAGCGCCTCACGGGCTTCAGGACGATTAAGCTTTTCCCCACACTTGGCCCCATTCCTATAGCTGTTGTCTTCTTCAAGATTGGTGCCTTGTCACGATTATCGGTACCCAACTTTCCACGACGATGATCCTTGGAAATAGAAACCTCCGCATAAAGCTGTGGGCCTTTCCTCGCTCCGACA
This sequence comes from Melastoma dodecandrum, assembly GCA_029817715.1. Classification (NCBI taxonomy): domain Eukaryota; kingdom Viridiplantae; phylum Streptophyta; class Magnoliopsida; order Myrtales; family Melastomataceae; genus Melastoma; species Melastoma dodecandrum. The sequence goes on from JARUPY010000237.1 coordinate 324,225, forward strand.
AGAATCATGCGCACCACGATGGAGTCGGAGAGGGAATAGAAGTGGCCTCGATGCTTGATCTGGCCACAAAAACGTATAAGAAATCCATGCCTACCGGAAACAGAACATTCCACAAGAACAACAACGTGTGCAGACCTTTATGGTGTCGACGTATATTTCTCCGTAACATGGGAAGCAGGAAGAATCGTAAAACATAAAACAGGCACACGAATCGTAAAAAAAGAGAGGGGTAACCGCTAGCAGACCAAGGCAAACCGCAGGGAGGGAAGTAATAAGAAGAGTGGAGAGAAGGAGATTTTATTCACTAAACCCTTGAGGTGGGCGATGGTGTCGAAGCAACCGAAATCGAGGGCAACATGAGTGTGGAGGCTGGTGGTGATGAATACGGGGAAGCGTGGTGGTTCCTTGTCCTCCTCCGTCGATGGCCGCAGCAACAAAAGAAGGAGGGAGTCCGAAATGTCGCTTCACTTCCCCGCTCGGATCTTATGCTGCCAACAATAAATGTAAATTAATTTTCCAAGCCCAATAAAAGAAACAGGAGGACTGATTTGATTTGATTCTGGTGAAAACCAATTTCTTAATATTTTTATTCCGTTTCTGTCGTTTGGATATTTTCGGGATCCAGCCCAAACGGGATTTATCTCTCCCACTCTTCGATTCTTTCCAAAATAATATATGAATTTTATTATCGATTAAAACATGATTAATGTCATTTTGTAATTTTAATAAATATTATAAAATAACTAAATTGTTTATTAATTTCTGGAGAGCTTATGTTCTTTTATTTATATATAAGATATTTTAGGCGGATAAATTGTTTTGCTAAATTGGCGATTTGATATCTTATTTTTTCTTTAAATCCCCATACTATTTAGACGAAGGACTATATGATTTCTTGCTCATCGAGATAGCTGGAATTGATCAAGTCATTTTGAGTCCCGTGAGTCAAAGTAACAATTTACAACAATAAGCATTCAAAGTATTTCCTAAAAATATGCATAACCATCTCAAAGCACTCTAACCCACCATACTTCAAAGTAATTTCATGTTCGGTCTTAACCGTACAATTAATTCAAAATAAATTCCAAAATAATTAATTTAGACAAGCGAGTAAAATGTTAAACACGAAGTAAAACTCATAGCACAGGTTGATCCGAAACTCACCTCCACTCACCGATGTCTGTTTGTATTCGATTTAAGTGCAAGCATTCCCAATCATGTTTGAAGAGGTATAAGACATGAAAAAAATCAAGAAAGCACCTTAGCTTTCATGAAAAGAATAGTAACATAGATAACTCATTTAGAAAATGAACTTATGAATATCAAATAAGAGTTCATTGTCAAACGTGTATGAAAATAAAAGTTAAATTATCAAAGTATGATAGAATGAAAATCCCAAAACTTGAATGTAGTAAAGAATATTCAAATCAAGTAAACACGATGAACTGGGAAATAGAAACAAGACTTGAGTTCAAATAATTCAATGTAGTAAAGAATGGAATTCCCGGTAGATTAGCAACATAAGAAAAAGACATAACTTGAGTTCTCATGTGCTCAATAGGCGATATAGTTATCAAAACGTATTAAATTGTAGAACCCGTGGTTAACAATGGACTTTCCCGCCGGGCCTCAGGTTGGAAAGGTGCGTGCCTTAATGCAAATATTGGCACACGATTGCCATTATTTCTTATCTACTTTTATCTAGACACTTGGACGTGTATGTACTTGTGATATAATTAATGTCTATCACTTTATATGAGTGATCGGGTCTAATACTCGAACCGGCTCTAAAGCCCGTAACCGGAAACCACTGCTTTATCATTATTGTATATTTCAATTACATTGGCCGAAGCAACTTGTGATGAAGATGAAGAATTGTTTGTCAAATATTCATCAAAAAGGGATTTGATAAATATTCAAAAACCCGAATAGAATAATGCCATAAAGTTTCATATAACTATGCACGATTAAATTAGTTCTGAATCGATAATTTAAACTAAGAGCAATCGCGGAGATCTTATTAAGTTTAGACAAATATTTCTCATACTATACAAGCATCTTGGTTGCCGTGACTTTAAAAAAAAAAAAAAACTAATCCTCATCCACCATCCTTCTCCTTTAACACCTTATATACATTCAAAACAAATGGAAAGTACTTTTACCGAGAATGACGTTAAATAAAACATCAAAAGGTATTTTCTTAACTTTGTCACACTCAGTCGTCGCACGACAATGCATGTAGTTTGAATCACTCAACTCCAAGAAAAAAAAAACTCATTGATAAATGTAGATCCCCAAATCTCTATTTGCGGATTAAGTGCTTTTGATTTTGGAAGAACTTCTCAAAAAGTGATTACACTATCCCATTGAAAGTCAAAAAGTGATAAGGTCTTCCGCTTCTTGTAGTGCAGTGTTGGCGAATTTGTCTGCTTCTTCATTGCCATTCCTCCGCACATGGAGGATAGTTGCCTTTCCAAGGCTAGCCAAAAGCTAACCTACAATTAAGAGTCCTAAGTTCTGTGGCGGCAGTGGGCCTTACTCTAAAGTGATTATTTGGAGTTCAGAAAGTATTCTTATGAGCAACTAGATGGACCAATACGGGCAGAGGAAAGGCTTGCTGCAATACAAAGTTTAGTGGATGGTCAATCAATGATTTAGACATGCAGGATAATGAAAATTGTTCATTTGTGTTTCTAATATTCATAAGAGCCGGTGGAGTTGGCTTAAATCTTGTGGCTGCTGATACTGTTATTTTCTTTGAGCAAAACCAGAATCTTCTGCCCCAGAAACGAGCGGAAGAAGACGAGGTGCAGCAGCGACCGCTGGTTCACCATTTCCTGATAATAGGACGGTCGCAGCTTCACCACAACCGGGCTTTTCTAGATTTAGGTCGTCTCTAAATCAAAGTCCTGCTGCACATCCATCAAATTCGGGTACTTGGAGCAGTATGGCTCTGAGTTCTCCACGGTTCCTCTGTCGTTGACAGAAGCATCATCCTGGCAGATACAGATGTAACGCCATGCCTCTAATCTCGGATATCCACATCGGATGGGTTAGACCAAGGCATACCTCGCAAGCTTCACGATGAAAAGGCTTCCTGTTGTCTCATTGACGGAATTGAGCGTCCTTGAACTCTTCAAACACATCTACAATTTTGCAAGCCCTAGCTACAGAGAAAGAAGGGTCGCCGATGATGTACGTCCAATATTATTTAACAGCAGCAAGATCACCATAACGCTTACGAACCGCTAGAGGCGTAGTAACCGTGCTGATGGAGCAGCCGGAAGAGAAGGGAAACCATGTGGAGGTCATCGTTGCAATCTCTGCCCTCGATGAGGATGCAGTAGCTTCCGGACAACTAAGCTCTCAAAGAAACTCTTCCTTCCCGACCAAACTTCCCGGGAATCATGAAATCGACTATGAATTCATCGACATCGAGTTAGAGCCTGATCACCGTGCCTGTAACAAACCTGCGAAAAGACAATAGAAAGCAAGCAGAAAAATCGTGAACAAAAAAAAACTCAGAGATTCTTGCAAACAAGCTCTCCTGAACTTTCGGTAACAAGAAACAACAAAAATCAGATCCCACGATCAGCCCCCTCAATTCCCACGATCCTCCCCGAGATTTTAGGACGCTCAACGACTTCCCCACTCTCTTCTCGCACCCACAATGGCTAGCCCCGAGATTTTTGGAACAAAAATTTGGCCAGTACACGATCCCTGTTGGGGGAAGCCCCTTATAGTCCACACAGACTCGGAGGAGAAAAGAGGGGAGATTGGAGAGATACACACAGACCGAGAGAGACAGATTAAAAAAGGGACATCATCACTCACCCACGGGGGGGCTGATCTTTAGAGGACTCCCTCCGGCCGAAGGACTAAAGGCTTTTGTCCCTAATCCCCTGGCGCATCCTCGCCATCCTCCAGCTAAGGTAAGACCGTGCCAAAGACATGGGAACCCCGTTCAACCAACCCAAATGGAGTACTCGACAACAACAATGAGAAGGACAGCATACCTCTGGCTGCGTCAGACCTCAACCTCCCTAGATGCGGCAACGACGACGCTCGTCTCCAACTCCATTAGGATACAACCAGCGACACTTGGCATCTCTCCGCAGCAACGATGAGGACGAGCCCCTTTAGATGACCCGACCAACTCCACTTCCTTACCATCGGCAGAGAACTAGTCCAAGCTTCTCGCGGACGGGCATAAGCATCGCGGGAAGCTCTCCTCTTATTTTAACTTGCCCTTTTTTCTTAAAACGCAGGTATACATCCTGAAGACTGTAAAATCAGCTTCGTCAGCCAATTATGCAGACCAGTATCCAGCTCCAATAATCACAGTGCCTCCTACGCCAACGGAAGAGCACCTGTAGCGACCCGGCGGCAAAGCCAACACCAATATCTGCCTCCGAAGACTATCAACACTAGCGGCAGCAACTCTGTCCCGGTTTCGACAACATCTGCATCAGCATCACCCAAAGTCAGCCTCATCTTAGCGACTTCACCTTCTTCCTCAACAACATCGGCGGCACCGTCTTCCGCCTTCTCTGGCTCCAGTCGTCCCCTGTCTTCAGCCTTCTCCGTCAACAGCAATCCCGCTCCTCCGATGACCGGCCGCAGTTACGGGGAGACAGCTCTTCCCTCGCTGTACAGCTACAGTGACTCTCGCCCGGTGTGCCCATACCCAGACTAAATCCCGTGATGATGGCCTTCCTCGTCTCCCATGGCTTCCCTCCGCTCAGACCACCCGGATTCCACATCCACCACCGTGGGTTATGACTCGATTTCGGCGACCCAAAGCGTCCCTCCTCAGAAATCCAGATCAGGCTTGCTCAACACTAGATCTCCGCTTCCAACGAACCCTGTTCCTCAGATGACAACCCATCTCCAGCCCATGGCATCACTCCCAACATAGGAAGTCAAGATCCAAGCTTCCGCGAGCGTGAATCAACCAGGCGAAGGGTCTTTTGATCCCATTGGTTATTGGAGGTAATGAATCCCTCTCCAAGGAAATTCTAATTTTAATGACCATACACTGGGGTTCGTGTGATTTGTCTTAAGTCTAGGATTTGTTTGAGATTTTGATTAATTTCAAATTTTAACTATTTGATTTGCTCACTGGTTTTCTTTAACAAATATCGACATGATTTGTTTAAGTGTCTTTATAATCTTTTAATACATCAACTTACGTGATTTTCTTTTGTCTAGGACTATCTTTTAATTGGTTCGATACTCATGCCGAAAATCTGTTTACCTTATTTGCACGATCCCATATTGTTACTTACATCAAATTTTGTATTTACTTGTTTACTTTGCATAAAAACTACAACGAGGAGAACGGATTTCCCCGGAGCATCCAAGATGCGTATATATCATTGGGATTTATTCTTCAACATCTTGAAAAGTCACCCAACGGGCTCACAAGTCACAACCCTCCGTAAGTATCGCTATTACTTAATTAAGTTCTAATCATTCAATTCGATTTAAATTAGAACTTTCTGATCACCTCCTTATTTGGTTTGCATGTACACCGACTGAGGATGCGGGAATCCTACAAGACGAATTTCAAAGACTCCGAGACTTCGAAGAATACTTGAAGGCGCGTGTATCAAACCGCATAGATCTTTTCGCGAGTATAAAAACCGCGATGTCAAGATAATAAAGCGGCCCCAATCGTCATTTCAGGTACATGAGGGAGGTGCGAGCCTCCTGAAGTTTTTGCTATTTCCACATGTAGCGAGTTGTGGGCCCAAGTACATAGGCCCACGATCACCACCCTTCCCCGCTCCCTTTGATCTAAATACTTGATATGTGATTGCGTGCATATTGTTAGGCTTTTAAGATTTTATCGTCGCATGTTGTTTGCCAAACTAATATACATGAGTTCGGGCCCAAAAAGCCCGAATCGGATCCAACGCCCGTAAAACATTGACATGAGTCCGGAGTCATGCCCGGATCGGGTCCAACACCCGTTAACCAAAAGAAAACTTTTGGAGCAAACGCAACCCTTTTCGCATGTTCAATATAAGAGTTAGTAATTAAGAATCCCCGAACTAACTGTTTTTCCGACTTAACATAAAAGTCGGTGGCGATTCCGTAATTGTTTACCTAGGTTAAACAACAACACATTTTTACAAACGGAGCCATTTTTGAATGGGTAACGGCAACTCGAGCCGCTCTTTGAATCCTCCCCGAATTTCCCAAGCGAGGTCTTACGCAGCCTTTCGCCCGTCGCCTTCAAGGACTGGAGGCGGTTGGCGAAACGCCCCGCAGATCCGCTCGGGAACCAAGGGAGGGATCAACCCGGTGTCCTTCCACAGCATCCGACGCTCGAGTCGTGATGACGACTGGATTGGGCCTCGAGGAGCGGGCCCGGATCCTCTTGTTGCTGGAGCCGTCGCACGCGTGCTAGGCTGAAAGGCACGCGTACAATAAAATATTAGCGCTATTAAGCATGAGATGTTAAAATATATAATGTATAACCAAGTCTCACCTAATAGCTTAAGCTTTTAGGTCAAATGATATGGTTTATACATGCGATATGCAGGACTTCAATGAGACGAACAACAAATGTACCCATAAGTAGTTTTGATTTCCAGCTTCTCTCTCGAACATGTCATCTAGTAACCATTCAAAGTATTTCCTAAAAATATGCATAATCATCTCAAAGCACTCTAACCCACCATACTATAAAAATTAATTATTAATATGATAAGTAATTTCATGGTCGGTCTTAACCATACAATTAATTCAAAATAAATTCCAAAATAATTAATTTAGACAAACGAGTAAAATGTTAAACACGAAGTAAAACTCATAGCACAGGTTGATCCGAAACTCACCTTCACTCATCGATGTCTGTTTGTATTCGATTTAAGTGCAAGCATTCCCAATCATGTTTGAAGAGGTATAAGACATGAAAAAATCAAGAAAGCACCTTAGCTTTCATGAAAGGAATAGTAACATCGATAACTCATTTAGAAAATTAACTTATGAATATCAAATGAGAGTACATTGTCAAACGTGTATGAAAATAAAGGTTAAATTATCAAAGTATGTGAAAATCCCAAAACTTGAATGTAGTAAAGAATATTCAAATCAAGTAAACACGATGAACTGGGAAATATAAACAAGACTTGAGTTCTAATACTTCAATGTAGTTAAGAATGAAATTCTCTCTAGATTAGCAACCATAAGAAAACAAGGCATAACTGAGTTCCGTTGCATGCACAATAAGTGATATATTTACTAAAATGTAACTATTCAAGTTTTGAAACAAACAAGATAAGAATTAGATCACACCGATTTGCGAAATGCAAGATATGAATAAACGTTAAAGGTCGACACATGTATCCAACCGAAAACAATGATAAGGAACAAAAACCGGACAAAAAGCACTAAATCACTTAATTTAAAACACGTAACTTTCTAAGTATAACTCTTAAGTGGGTTTAACAGCAAAATGTTAAACACGAAATAGTACACCTAACCCGGGCTAATTAGAAACTCACCTTCACTCACCGATGTCGGTTTGTATTCGATTCCAAGCATTCCCAATCATATTTGAAGAGGTATAAGACATGAAAAGAAACAAGAAAGCACCTTAGCTTTCATGAAAGTAATAATGATATAGACAAATCATTTAAAAATGAACTTATGAATGTCAAATATAAGTGCATCGTCAAACGTGTATGAAAAAAAAGTTAAATGATCAAAGCATGATATGAATGACAATCTCAAAACTTGAATGTAGTAAAGAATATTCAAACCAAGGGAGTAAACACGATGGAATGAGAAATATAAATAAGACTTGAGTTCTAATAATTCAATGTAGTAAAGAATGGAATTCTCGGTAGATTAGCAACCATAAAAAAAGGCATAACTTGAGTTCTCATATGCACAATTGGTGATATAGTTACCAAAACATAACTATTCAAGTTTTGAAACAAACAAGATAAGTTTTAGACCACACAGATTAGCAAAATGCAAGATATGAATTAAACGGTGAAGGCCAACACATGTATCCAGCTGAAAACAATGATAAAGAACGAAAACATGACAAAAAACCATTAAATCCTTTAATAAAAGCACGTAACTTTCTAATAATCAACTCTCAACCTCGCATATGATAGGTGACATACTACGACAAGTTCTTAGTAAGTTTAAATTACTTTGCAAAGGCCAATGTAAATACACGAATTACTAATAACGATTGGAAATGTCACTGTTTTGTATGAAAATTTTGCCAATTTTACGAAATTTTTGCCAACCTTATGAAATTACTGGTGAGTAAAAAATCAATTTTGACCGGATTGCCTGTAGTAGCAAGTTTACAGGCAATCCGAATTTGACGGGATTGCCTGTCTGGACACTTAGCCAAAACCAAACATATGGGCAAGTAGGATTGTCGGTCAAATGCATGTCCAAAGACAATCCGGTTATGAACGGATTAATGTTAATAAGTACAAAAAAATTGTTCTAAGCAAAAATGCAAAAAAATCGTAATATCCAAAAATTGCTTTCTTTCACGAAATATTTGTAAATAGCCGACAAAAAAAAAATTTGTACAATTAATTTATATCGACAAAGAAAATATTAGTATTTACGAAATATTTGCGATAGGGAATGTCCTATACGAATTTATTGTCACGAAACGATTTAATTGTATACCTTTACGAAATATTTTTTAGCATCAAAATTTAGAATACATAAAGTTCGACATTTTTTCGTATTACACAAAGAGACAAAATAGCACTATAAATTTTTTTATTGACGTTTGTAACAATTAATTGGTAAAGTTCGGCATAACATAGTCTTACTGTTACACTAAGAGGGGGGTGAATTAGTGTTAAAGTCCAATTAAGGATTTTTAACGCTTTTTCGATTAATCCCGCAGTGGAAGGAAGCTTCTGTAATATAGAACCTTTGAGATAGGTTTCTGTAAGACAGAACGTTGTTTGATGTACGCTAGACTTTTATAGTGGTTCGGCAAATTGCCTACTCCACTCTTCACCCAGAAACTTGGATGGTTTTCACTCAAATGTATCTCAATACAGATTACACAATTGATAGCAAACAGAGCTATTCAGAAAGTTCTGCACTGTCATAGTATGAGTGGTAGAGCACAGACCAGAAGGTTCTGTACAGTAGACCTTGTTACACGGCAAAGACCAGAAAGTTCTGTACCGTAGAACTCTGAGTGGAAGAGTACAGACCAGAAGGTTCTGTACCAAGAGTGTGTCAATCTTTAACAAACCAAAATGGTCCGTATAGAAATGACTTGAGGTAAGCACAGACCGTAAGGTTCTGCACTGAAGAGATTCACAGACCCGAAGGTTCTGCACTACAGTAGGTTGTACAGACCCGAGGGTTCTGCATTACAGTAACTCGGTGTACACGTTAGTGTGACTGACAAAGTAACCAATGCGCAATCCTGTCAAGGACAACGACTTCGTGGCGTACCCCACGCGAGCATGTAGCGAACCTTACGCAAGCGAACAGCGACCTCTGTCCAAGGATGGATTTTCTCTCCGGCGGCTCCACACGACCTGCACGATCTCCTCGAGATAGCGACTATGCAAACACAACGCCCTTGCACAAGGCTTCTCCGAGCATACACAACGCCTTTGCTCTAGGCTTCTCGAGCATACACAACGCCTTTGCTCTAGGCTTCTCGAGCATACACAACGCCTTTGCTCTAGGCTTCTCCTGCACACAGAACACTACACAACAGAAGCTGGTCAGTCCCTCACCTTCTGTGCTCCCGAGGTTCAGCCCTTCTCTCCGGCCCACTGCACGTTGCCCACGTCGACACGCTTCCAACAACGTCTCCTGCAGCTTCTAACCGAGTCCCTCGAGCCCCCGAGTCACTCTCCCAGAAAGCTTCACCAACGATACAGCCTTCTGCTAGTAGCGTCCCTCGTGTGTGACTGACAAAACTCGAATCTAAAACCTTACGCTATCAGAATACAAGAAAGATTCATTCCTCTATGTTTTTCGTATTTCTGAAAGGATGAACTAATGTTCTATTTGTACACAAAGACAAAAATGCTAAGTGTATAAGGTAATCTAACGAATCAACCTTCTGCAGAACAAGGAAAGTAAAAGATTATATTATAATACAATATTTAATTTACAAATACGTTGCACTAGGCATATATTCTTTAGGTAAACGTATCAAATCAGATTAACAATGATTTGATGATTGTTTCCACGAATATTGCGTTACAGAAGGTTCTGGTTTGTCAGCAGCCTATGGAAATAATCAAAGATTAACTTCCTTAATGATTAAAATCGATATCATTCTGTTCAAGATACTTAAGTGAATGTATCTAGACAGATGACGTGGATAAACATCCTCGGGAGTGGTTCTTGGTGATCGGATGGAATCACAGAAGGTTGGAGACAACCTTGTAGAACCTTACCATAAATAGAAGATTATATTTCCTTCAATGGAAATATATTATTCTAATTTATTTCTTTGGCAATGATTTCGATCAGATAATTAACCTGATCATATTGGATAATTCTCATGGAATATTCCCACTTAATTTCGTAATTAATTATTAATTACAAAAATATTTCCTTACAAAAATGTTCCCATCAGGATTAGCTTCTGTCGTGTAGAGGGTTGCCTTCTGCTTTGCAGAAGGTCATTGCTCATCATCAAAACACCTCAACACTTACAAACTTTTTGACGATATTGCCAAACTATTACTTTGTAATTGCACAAAATTACAAGAGGACTTTCTGTTTTTTTGGCAATAATTTCGTACTGAACTAATTTTTTTGATGAATAGAGAATGCAAAAATATTTCATACAAAAATTGGGCAAGTCTATACTAAAAACATGTTTCAAGAATTTGATTTATTTTCGAAGTTATTGTTGGTCAATTTTTTTCAGATTTTACGAAAAATTTGTAGACCTTTACGAAACAACTGTCAAGCAAAAAAAATTGAGCCCACGGAAATTCCACCCACGGTAATTAACAGGCCCCCTCAATTTCTTCATCATATGAATCCAATGTTGCTGGAAATGTAAGTTCACTGTTGGGTTAGTTATTGAGCTGGTGCTAAACTAGAATAGTTTCATAATATCCTTGCAATCTTGTCGATGCCGCTGGTTGTTCTTGATTAATTGATTTCGTCGTAGGTTTCTGTCTATCTCATGCTAAATAGATCACGTTCTTGATCCGTTTTAACTAACCCACAACTCGTCCGTATGCTTTGTTCATTGTGTGTGCGTTGTTGCAATAGCATTAAATAGAATGCGATGATGTCGTACAATAAGTTAATATTGTATACTGCGGTTTGTTATAAATTCACACGATCACAGAAAGCACAAACAAAGAAAACAACGGAAGACTAGATCGATTACACGGCTTTACGGTCACCCAAAAATATTAAGGGAAAAGAAAACGTACCCGTATTCGCCATGTTCGCCATACCGTAAACCTGAAGAGAGAAACCTAATAGACGTAGATCTTCTTCCTCTTTTCCTTCCCGTACGGCTGCTCTCGATGGAGGAGGTAAAATTGATGAAAACCGATTATCCGTAAGCGTAATCCTCAGAAAACTCTACAGGAAACCTAATAAAGGATTTCCTTTTATGAAATGTCGATTTATTATCAATCTTGAAATTTTGTTCCAATCATCCGACCCCCGCTGTTTGCTTCCTTGATCATTTTTTTACTTTGCGATTGTGTTAACCTACGTTTTGATGATGTGCTAGACAACAACAAGGTGTTGTTCTAACACTGCTTATTTTAAATGATGAACTTGAAGAATGCGATGATGTCGTACGATAAGTTAATATTGTATTACTGCGGTTTGTTATAAATTCACACGATCACAGAAAATACAAACAAAGAAAACAACGGAAGACTAGATCGATTACGCGGCTTTACGGTCACCGAAAAAGATTAAGGGAAAAGAAAACGTACCCATATTCGCATGTTCGCCATACCGTAAACCTGAAAGAGAGAAACCTGATATGCGAGATCTACTTCCCCATTTCCTTCACGTATGGCTACTCTCGATGGTGGTGGGAAAATTGACGAAAATCGACTGTCTGTAAGCGTAACCCTCAGAAAACCCTACAGGAAACTTAATAAAGGATTTCCTTTCATGAAATGTCAGTTTCGTCCCTTAGCTAAAAATAGTTTGAAGGACAGGGGAAGGGACCTAGCCGTAATATACCGTAACCTATGTCATATCAATCAATGGACCATATGTTATAAAATAGCCTATACCTAACCATAAGCCACGTTTAACAAACGAGATGCGCATATCCCAATAATTTTAAAGATCACGATAGGTCACAGGGTGTTTTATAAAATATACTTTAATAAAGTAAAATAAAAGTAAAGTAAAAATAAACAATTAATGAAAGCCCAAATCAGAAATTTGTTATCTCTTCCAAACATGGAAACATATCTTCAAATCATATGTTAAATTAATTGATGGAAATTATGATATACAACGTGCGATTATCAAATGAGATTCATTTTATCCAGATTGATTTTAATCGGATCAATTATGAATGTCTTAAATATTTTGGTGAGGTAGCTTTCTAAATAATGATTTGGAAACAAAATCTCAAGTTATGAAAATTAATTTCCTATCCGCAGAAAGGTTACATTGATAATTGGCATATTAAATCTTCTTAATTATGCTTTTATCTTGACAAATATAATATGCACTAATGTTAACCTTGATTTTGATGATGCACTTATGTACATACTATTTATGATCATATTTTTTATTGAAGAGCTTGAGTAAAGTGTTACCGAGCCACAATTATTGTTGAGTGTTTTGGGTTACTAGCCAATTTGGGGATGTATACCTGAATACATGAGAAGTTGACAGGTTGTATAAGAAAGAGAAGAAGAAAATGTGAACATAAAAAAATATAAAAAGGGTTCCATCCAAGGAACCTAGAGGGGTCGAAAAAAAGGGTCGAAAAAAATATTTATTGACAAGATGTTTCATTTTGTTATGCTTATTGTGACAAATTTATTTTTACAATAAAAAATAGTCACAATTAAATTATATTATGACACAAAGTATATTTTGTCTCCGAGAAAATATTATTTGTGACGAATATTTCTTTTTGTCTCCAAAGGTCGATCGATACTTATTCATGCAAAATTTACTTTGTCGCGAGAAATTTGTCCCAAAAACTCATATTTGTTATAGTGCTAAAAATACATTCTTCGATGTATTTTAATCAGTTTTTTCAAAAGTAAGGAATAAAAGTTTATAAACTATGGTGAAATTTAATTTTGATCAACCGCTCTCTTTGTCTTCAAACCCGGCAAGGAGGCGCTTCATATGAGAGATGATGCCGCCGTCGGCAGATGAAATGGAGGAGACTTTGCCTTGAAGCTTCAGTTGAGGATGGAAAAGAGGAGGGAAATCAAGGTAGCGGTGACTCCTCACCCAAGTCTTTTGTCTCAATACAAATGTTGGATCATCCCACCTATATCACGTGTAATTAGGCCCTGTTATTGTCGATGAAATCTGTTTGTAAGAGGCTCAGACATGCCATTTTTTATGAAGGATTCAGGAACAATACAAGCTTCTGCTTCCGAGGAGCATCTCCAAGGGCCCGGCGGCTCCCCTGATTCGTGAACAGGCCTCAGATGGAGGTAATGAATATCCAAGCATCGCCATTGGCAACGGTGAAGGGAATAATCTCGAGCCTTATGAGCTAGTTGTAATCGATTCTATTGGTGTTGATGATGTTGGCGACAAATCCCTCCCATAGAAAAAGGTTGGATTGCGCTCCCAGAAAAGATTCGAGCCAAGAGGCAAAATCTAGAGGGACACTAGGATTGCTGTTCGTTTGGGCCAATTTCTTACGTTCTTCCTATAAATTGACCAGGATGTGTGGACAGACGGAAGTTCGCAAAACAGACTTCCTCGAGGTCGCTGTACCTTAAGAATCCCAAGAGCGTGGAACTGTTTCGAGGAGCTTTGGACATTTGTGTCCCGGCCAATGAAGGGGTCACTGACCTGCAAAGGACACGACTAGTTATCGAGGAACAATGACTGGAGCTTCGACCGGAAACTCAAGGGAGCGACAGAAATCTCAAGGCCAGAAGGACGATTGTCGAGATTATTCCCTTCACCGCTGCCAATGGCGATGCTTGGATATTCTTTACCTCCTCCATCTGAGGCTTGACCATGAATCAGGGGAGCAGGCCATTGGAAATGCCCCTCGGCAGCAGAAACTTCCGCAAAATGGAGCAGGTCACGTCCCCTCCGGTTGACAAAGCAGGACATGAGCATGGAATCAGAAAGGCGGTACAATTGACTGGGGTGCTTGAACTGCAGCAATATGAAAGAAAGTTATAAAGGAAAAACCGTTAATATGCTAAAAATCAAATGCAACATGCAGAAACACAATCAAGGGCCAGGCAAACCTTCAGGGAATGGACCACTATCTCTCCGTGGCTGGGGAAGGTCATCAAATGACAGGCCGTCATCTTCGCTACAAACACAAGGCGACGAGGGCAGCAACTCAGATGCGGAAGGTGAATCGACGGAAAACAGAGCAAGAAAGAGGTCGGACAGACGGGAGTCTTACTCTTGAGGTCAGAGACGGAGTCGGTGGGAAGAACCGGACGAAATCGTTATCACGAATTTTTCATGTTCTTGTCTGTAGGTGGAGGGTGGATCATCTAAACCTTATCACGTGTATTAGGTAGTGAAATCGTTGCTTGGCCGCTGGATGGCGTGTCAAAGCCGAATGGATAAATTCATAATCTTCACAAATTTATTTTTCTTGCAGTGCGCTCCGAGAAAAAGATTTGAATAAGAAGCGGAGAAGTTACAATGCCATGATCTTGGATGAAGAGGTCTTAGATGCTGACGTTGGCAGCATCGAAATTTTCTTGAGTGTGTAGTTGTGCTGTGAGAGAAGATTCGGTTAAGTTGATTTTGTGTTAATTCATAAGTTAGGAAGTGATTATTTGATATTCTATTTCTTGTTTAAATTCGCGATGATGATGATGATCGAAATTGATCACGAATGGTTTAAATTCTCATTGATCCCTGTAAAATATTAAAGCCACTTTTGGGAGGCATTGGTGACCACCAAAACTCCTGCCCGACCTATTTGTGTTAATCTCCTCCCTCGAAAATTGAATGGCAACCAGGCTACCGAGTGCATTTCTATTGTCCGGTGGTGTGAGATCACGGGTCTGGCATCCACCGCGGAGCATGCAAGGGAGAACACACCCCACGGCTCCCCGAATAAGTCAAGCTCGAAACAAAATAGATTAAGAAAGGACAATACCAGTCCCACAGTTTAACTTCCCCAACTACTGCTAGGCAATGGATGCACAACGACTCAACAAACTACTTGGAAGATGAAAGAACTCCTTGGCTATGGAAAATCGTGACGCGGAAAGTAATTCCAATTTGCCCAGTCAGCAGTTCGAAAACACACACGTCCCCCACCTCCAAATCGTTGTCTACCACAAACTCTTTCCAACCTGGGGTCCTAATGCAACAGCAGCCGTGGTTGACGTAACTGACTGTCCAGATCCTCCTGTGCCTGGAAACCATAAGTCTCATTTCTCCGGATAGTCCGAGCTTAGAAGAGAACATGCTGGAGAACTTCCTCGGCAGCCGCTGCAAGAGATCAGAAGAAAAGGAAAGGACAAACGAGTCCCTTCCTCATTTCAGCACAGCAATTGATACCCCTTCTGAGATCAGGCGTAGTAGTCCTGGTATTGGAGGCTTACCAGTAGGAAGTTAGGATGAACAAGAGTTGGTTGAACGATGACGAAGAACGAAGGCTCTTCGCACCGGAGAGAGGTAGCTCTCGAGAGGGCTCCAGATCTTTGGGCAACTTCAGCTCCGGGGGAGAAATTGATACAGCTAGAATTCAGGTGACCCTCGGCTTCTCCTTGTCAAAGTTCAGATCACAAAAATAAAAAGGAGAGTCCAAATAAAATACGTGCAACAATTGTCGGTTTAATTGTTACCTTCAGCGTTCCTTCCATCACTTGCTTTTGCAGATACTTGGGACGGAAGCCCTGTTGGTCGTGCTGGACCTGAAGCATCCCGGACGTTGACAAGAGATGCCCCGCGCCTTTTGTTTCTTGAGACCTTGACATTATTTGGACACTCTGGCGGGGGATCTGGCTTCCTCTTTCTACCAGTTACATTTGGCCGACGATCTAAAAGACGTTCTTCCTTTACTGGCCCCCGGAGCAGCTCATCACCTTTGTCTCTGTCCTGATCGGGTCCGATGCGGTACGTGATCTCGCAGGCTGTCTCGTCAAAAATAACAACTCGAAACCTCGGCCCGCTGTCATGCCTGAAAACAAGGAATTGGCCAGGGCGGATGTTGTAATGCTTGATGAAGGCTGCGCAGCCATCCTGAAGTAGGACTCCATGCTCATCCCAGAGCAGTTTCACCTTCCAAAGGGATCCACTGGGGACCTCAAGGAAGACCAGGTCCGAGGACAGAGCCGACCCATGGTTCCTCACAAATTTAACAGGAATCCTCTGTTCAAGAAAAAACAAACCAACCCAGGAACATGACGTGACGACGCCACCAAAAGGATGAAATGAAAAGCTGTGAGGAGAGAGGGGGAGGGGGAGTACGAGGTTGAGGTTGCGGACGTCTCGTGGAAGGATGGTCTTGAAGAAGTGGGGAGTGTTGCTATGGAAGAACCACTCGCCGCCGCAGTGGCGATCACCAACCTGGCCGCCGGGATTAGGAGTAGGAACCATAGCCCTAAACAAGTGTGAATGCCTCTTGGACAAGAACAAGTTGTCTGATTATAACAGTCAGGTAATAATAACATCAAGTGGCTGGTCGTAGTGTTGGTAGTCTTGTCAATCTTTTGTCCATAATAAAGTCGGAGTCCTTTGGGGTTCCCATCTGCTGTTCTTGCTTGCTTGTTTCACAAGCGCTTTCTGCTGTTCCCAAGAAGCATAATCAATGCAGGAAATCTCTTTCATGTCCCCCGTAAAATCTTTCTTCCTGTCCAGACCAGACCCCATTCCCCACCCCCCCCTCTTGATGCTCAAATTCAATATTACCTAAGTTAAGATTGATTGTAAAGTCATAATAGAAGGCAACACCATATCACTATCTGGATTACAACGTAGCTTCGATTTAATAATGCTTGCCGTCTAAAATCGCTTTCAATGTAACCCCAAAATCACCAATTCAACAAACAGTTTGTAAACACTTGGAATCCCAAAAAAGTCGGAGTCAAAATCGAAATCACATTATCTGTCTCGACTGATCGAGTCGAGTGTTGCTACGTTCTTGCGGGCATCTCAAAATTCTCTGGTTTCACGAGGACGTACTGATAATCTTGCGCTAGTCAGCTCGCATAGTTCTCCTAGGTCACAGAATATAATGGAAACTGTATTATCATTATGTAAAGGTTCGGGTGATATTCTGGAAACACTCGGTGAAAATTTTACCAGCTATATATCTCCCTTGCATATGTGGTTTTCTCCTTGCTGGGAACTCTTTTCTGAGTAGACTTTCTCGTGATCTCAATCAAATTCGAAGAAGCTTCATCTCGCAGCTGCCGTGCAGCAATATCTTCTTTCCCAGCTCCTTTGGCCACTTCATTCGGAACAACCTCTCCAGTATTTCTCCCTTGTGATGTTGTCTTCGGTCTTTTCTTGGATCATTCCCTTCTTGGATTGAACAAATTACACGTATGCACTACAGAGATACAAATACCAATGACAATAAAGTAAGACACCTGGAAACAAATAAATAATAGCAAAACTAGAATGGAGATAAATTAGAATTATAAATTTACCCAACCATAATGGAGGAAATGACCAATATGAAGGATTAAATAGTCGCTTGCTTACATGAACAAGAACACGGACACGCGGTCATTGATATGACGAGAATCTCAGGAAAATGGGCAGAGTCGGTTTTTACTTTTGGCAAGAGTACTTTGAAAACCAAGCAAAAACACTTTTCTCCAAGTACAATACATGAAAGGAGCATCCACTTACTAGAAGAAATCGTTCCAATCTCCGAGTAATAAATTGGTAAACCTGTACGAAGCGCGATAATTAAAACCAGAGGTTGGCCAACAATAGATAAATAAAAAATGGCCAGAACCTTTAATAGCATCTTCCCTGGTGGCATTCTCGGAATCCCCCGCAGCCATCTGGTTCCGAGAAACATCTTCAGTTTTTGCTCCTTCGATGGCATCATTCTGAATTGTGAAACCTTTCTGAGCTTCAGTTCTGCTGCCAACGTCAGCATCTAAGACTTCTCCATTCATGATCATGGCAGTGTCACCAATGATTTTCTCCTTGTCAATGGGGTCTTCAACCTCGGGGAGAGAATTCGGTGCTTTTGACACGTGTTTTGTCCCCTCTAGTTGTTGCTTCTTGGTCGAATCTTTCTTGGGAGCACATTTTCTCCTTTTCTTTGGGAGAGATTTATTGCCAACATCAACCGTCTGAGGAGAAACCAAGGCAATCTTGGGCAGCTCTTCAACACCTGTTTCTTCATTGTCGATTCCTTTCATGCCCAGAGAACTCATAGCTGCAGATTAAAATAGAACGCAACAGCATATTATCCATTTTCAGCCGTGTAATGAATAGAACAGAGTGTACATAAACTTTCAGTACTTCTTCAGCACCTCGTAAGGAAACATCGCCAGGATTGAGCGCCTCACAACCTTCAGGACGATTAAGCTTTTCCCCACACATTGCCCCATTCCAATTGTTGTTGTCTTCTTCAAGATTGGTGCCTTTGTCACAATCATCGGTACCCAACTTTCCACGACGATCCTTGGAAACTTCTGCATAAAGCTGTGGGCCTTTCCTCGCCCCGACAAGAATCGTGCGCACCACGATGGAGTCGGAGAGGGAATAGAACCGGCCTCGATGCTTGATCTGGCCACAAAAACGTATAAGAAGTCCATGCCTACCCGAAACCGAACATTCCACAAGAACAACAACACGTGCAGACCTTTATGGTGTCGACGTATATTTCTGCGTAACCCCGGAAGCAGGAAGAATGCTCTAGCCTCAGACTGGCTGAAAACAGAAACCAGGGACACAACTCGTAAAAGCTCTTTAAAAAAGGGAGGGGTAACCGTGAGCAGCCCAAGGCAAACCACAGGGAGGGAAGTAATAAGAGAGAAGGTTCAGTTAACCCTTGAGGTGGGCGATGGTGTCAAAGCAACAGAAATCGAGGGCCACGTGAGTGTGGAGGCTGGTGGTGATGAATACGGGGGAGCGTGGTGGTTCCTTCTCCGCTCGAAAGGTCGGTTCTCTTCCCCGCTCGATCTTCTGAATGGAAGGATGATACCAACCAACAATAAATGTAAATGCTTCTAAGTTTCCAAGCACAACAAACAATTTCTTGATATTTTTATTCCATTTCCGTCGTTTAGATATTTTCGGAATCTACTAATTAATTCCAAACAGGATTTAACACACTCTTCGATTTTTTTCAATTATATATATATATATATATATATATATATGATTTTTTTATTAAGAGTGCCCTTTTTTAAGGTAATTGTTATTTTTTAATTTAAAATTTTATATTAACTAGATATTTACGACTTTTAAAGAGTCATATAAGAAAATATAAAAATAAGAATTACTAAACAAAGATAAACAACATTGATACACAACCGTCTCCCAAAAAAAAAAAAAACACATACCGGCAAAACATTGGTACACACATGTTGCACCTTGTATGCCCCAAAAAGTCTCCAAATCTTGTAGTCCCGGGATTCTATCTGTCAAATTGAGCCCCCCGGCGCTGCTTTTGTTTCCACCGTGTAGAGGTAGCAGACAGAGGTGGTTTGTGCGGACGACGACGACGGAGGAACCTTGGGGAATAACTACAATTACCTCGTTTGGGAGTAACTGCAGGAAGAAACATGCGGATAGGCAAATACCAAAGAGCATCGGTCATTGTAACTATAAAAATTGAACCTCTGATCGCTACTGAGCTTACCAGCTTTTGTGTCCGAAAGGCCAATGGCCTGACAAAGTCCAGGATGTGTTTCGTTCAGGAAGAAGGTTTCCGCTAATTTGGTGATCCAACGCCAGTCAAAATATGGCACCAACTTGTAGGCGTTCAGAAGGCAAAGGAAACCGAGAACTTCCAACTGACCTCCTGCTTTAGATTGCAGCTTCAACTCCCACTCCCTTGCCATCTTCAACGCACGCTCTTTGATTTCATCGGCCACTTCGATCCAATCGGCAGACTGCACCATTCGCTCTAACAAATAAATATGCCTCCTGCAAATATTGTCGCTTAACGCAGTATCTGTGCAGCTTCGAAACTGCTCGAAAGACTCCTCTATTATATCCAGTACTTCTTTCGAAGGATCTCGGCCAGATTTCTTCCAGACCACGAATTCGTCATCTGAAGAATTACAGCCATGGCTTGCCATAGACAAAGATGCTGGAGTCATAACCTGGGAAACACTGTAGGGCAAGTTCTCTGACCACTTGCCTTGGACTTGCCCCCAATGGTTAGCAGCTTCAGAATCTGCAGCGGAGTAATCAAATTTAGATAGTTGAGAAATAACGTGCAGGGTGTATGCAATGCGTACAAGCCCCCCCTTACGTGGCACTAATCTGGCTTCTTGCGAATAATCATGTGACGTCTCCCTCGACTGGAGTTGCTGTTGCCAATAGTCAAAGTCCCTCGCCTTAGCCTTGAAATCCTGCTCATTCGAAAGCAGAAAATCCAACCGTTTCTCTCTATTCTCAAGCTCAACTCTGTACTCCATGCTTTCCTGTCTAATCTTCTTGAGCTCCCTTTCCTTATGTTCAACCTCCTTGGTGATGCGGGAGAGAGACTCGTTCACGTAACTAAGTTGGTTTTTCTTATGCTCCAGGTCGTCCAGGCACTCCCTGTTTGTCTTTCGTAAGGATGCGGCTTTCTTGTCCATCAATACGAGATCCTTCTCCTTCTCCGATAGTTCACTGTAACGTTTATCAATCTTAGAGCAGATTGTGGAGAGCTCTTCCTTCTTGACTTTCAAGGATTCAGAAAGTTCAACGATGGATCCTTGCACAGAGACAAGCTCCTCATTCTTTAACTGGATTTTCTTTTCCAATTCCTCCAAACGCTCCGTCACAATCTTCAATTCACGTTCCTTGGCCTCAAGCTCTCCAGTAATCCTCTTGCCGGAACATTCCAGTGATTCAAACTCACGCTTCCTACCATCGAATGTAGCCAATTGCTCATTAATCGAATCCTGGAACACCTCGTGCTGCCGCTTCTTGTCTTCGAGTTCGTTTACCTTCTTCTCAATCACGAGACACTTTAGATCGTACTGCTGGCAGCGCTCAGACAGTAACTGGCTCACCGACTCCAACTCCATCTTCCTATCCTTCAACGTAGAAAGGCAATGGTCCAGATCGCCGCGCGAACTCCTGAGGACATCCTCACATTCCTTGACTTTCTTCTCCAAGATCCCCAACTCCTCCTCCTTCCTCTGCACCGCATCCTGCAAACTACCTAGCCTCACAGATTCAGCCAGACATTCCTTTATCCTAACTATCTCAGCCAGACAGAAGTTGGACTCTTGGACGACTCTCATCGGCCTCTCCTCCTCCTCCAACAGCCTCTCCCTCGCCACTTTCTCCTTGATGCCCGCCTCAATCGCCCTCTGAATCTCGACAAAGTGCTGATCCAGGTTATCCAACTGCATGCACAACATCATGAAGTCCGACGACCCCGAACCGACCTTCCTTAGCGCCTTCATCACCGTTTCCTTCCTGGACATGGCATCTTCAAAATCACTAGATATCTTCTCCATTCTCACACTCCTGGGGATTGTAAGTCTGGGTTTGGGTTTTCAATACTTTAGAATTTGAATTGTGACAAGACTCTGCGTGTGGATTTGGATGAAGAGCCGCGATCCTTCGTCTTCCCCCCACCCCGCCACTGTCAACCGTCACATCAGAGGCTTGCCAGAGTCGGTTAATAACGTGTTTTGGCTTGTGATTTTTTTAATAATAATTTCACTTTTATCTTATTTATTTTTACTAATTAAATAACTTTTTCTTCAATAAACTCTAACTATTTTATTCACGCAACATCATGACAATCATCCACGATGCATCGTTACAAAAAAAATATTTAACTGTTTTCTTTTCTAATAATAATAATAAGCAGAATTTTATCTCTCTTTAATTAGTGTTACGGGAGCTATATTTAAATGTATAACAATTGATTGGTACAAACTTTATTTTAGTTAATGAATTGTCTCTCAACGTTCTTGTTTTCATATGTTAATTGTAGTTTAGTGATCAAACTTCACTTGATCCGTTGTATATATTTGTAATTTTCCTTATTATATGTACATAAGGTTTTAAATACTTAATAAATTATATTATAGAAAATAAATTTAATATTGGCTACAGTTGCTTGTAATTGAGTAAATTCACTACTGATTAGCTACTTCGATGCCTCGTCGTGTGTCAGTAAATCAAATTTAACAATTAAAATGCAATATACTATTTCGAAATAAAATAATATATAATCCTTCAATCTTACATGGAGTTCTCAAAAAACTTACATGAGCACTAACTAAACATTATTTATGATATTTTATTAATAAATTACATTTCTTCTTTATAATTACCTAAAAGGTTCACATGGAACATCATTAGTTACCACATTTTTTTTTTTTTTATCGGCAAGATCAATTTGATGGTAGATTGAAATAAGGACCTCTTATGTCCTTTTCCTCACATGGAGGTTCACAAACAAGTAGATCATTTACAACACATACATGAAAAGTTGACTACAAGAAAGAGAGGAAGAAAATGTGAACATAAAAAATTATAGTCCAAATTATTAAATATATCTTAAACTTTAGTACTTTTTTTTATTTAACCTAATATTTGAAAAATATATTTTACATCCCAACGTTGGGCCGCTATCTCTATTATATCATCCGTTAGTCGTCCCCACTAACGGAGTCTACATGGCGCTAACGTGGCAATTAACGTTGTTAATGCCATATTTTATTTATTTATTCCTCGGGTTAAATTATCAAATATATCTTAAACTTTATCATTTTTTTCTAATTTACCCTAACATTTGAAAAATATCATCTTGCGTCCCAACGTTGAACTGGTATCTCCATCATATAATCTGTGGCTATTCCCGGTACTAATAGATTTTTTTAGCTATTCTTAACAAATTGTAGTTGTTCTAATTTCAGGATGCACCAAAGTATTTCCTATGCTCCCAAAGTAGTATAATCTTTAGTATTTAACAGAATCATTATAAAAATAAGTTAAATTTTGAATCTTAATTTAATATTCTATTATAAATAAATAAAAATCTTTTCATGAAAACAAAACCATTGCGATGAATATTTATTATCATTGAATTCTAACATGTATTTTTGAAAGTATTGTGCACACACGTTCAGAATCCCACAATACATCATCAACACAACCATAATGAAATACGATATCCCTCATAAAATAATAATATCAAGATAACCAATCGAAACGAATGCAAATAATAGTCACTTATCCATCCCCACCAACGGTTTCCTCGGGTGGTACGACAACCTGGAGATTGGACCACCACCATCCAACAATCCGCACAACGGACGGAAGGCAACCCGCTCCCTCACCTCAAGAGGGGAATCCTCCCAAGAACGATGGAGGAAGAAAACCTTCTTCCCCCGGAGGCTTGATGAAACGACCCGAAAAATTTCAGATTTTTACTTAGTAGGTTCAACCGAAGTTGACCGGTCAAATAGCGGACATGACAAAATTAAGGTCTTCACCGCGTTGTCAATCTTTGACTAGTCCGATAAAATCCGCCACGTGTACCCTTTGTCTCATATCTCTGCAACAGTAAAAATAAATTCCCCATTTGGGGTCAGCGATAATTCGCTGAGCACGTTTCACCCATGCACAAGCGAAAACATGAGACCTCTATACATCTCTAACGTGCATCTTTAAAAATCATTATGCACACGCATTCTCGGAGTGACACATGAAAAATAGATACCATTAACATCCGCGCTGCATTCATCATGGTAAAACATATAACAAACCGTCAAGCTATTCAGTAGTAAGAATAATCATAATGGTATCGACTCCCTCAAACCTCTCTTTCCATCAATATCAACACTTCAAAACGGTGCCAGGACCACCGAAGTGCGTCCCCACCCACTCCTCCGGGAGCGCCCGGGTAACGGCAGCAGACACGACCGCGAGTGGTCGTCGCCTCCCCGCACTCCTCCGACATCACAGTCGGGTAACAACAATTTCACCGCGCAACAGTGACGAAAACAGCCACACACTCAACCAGGGTCTCATCGCGGCAGAAGATTGAATAGCCTCCACTACCTCAACAGGATGCGAGATCGTTCCGAAGTCAGGCACATAACAGAACGACTGAACTCCCCCGCAGTCCAAGTGGAACCCGCACCACCCCGGGGGCGGAGTTTGGTTCTGTCCCGATCAACTCGTGTCACCGTTCTCTCCCAATCATCCCTTTACGTAAAGGACATCCTCCTCCGAAGACCCTGGTTCGCATCCCGAACAAACCCCGTTTCTTTTCCATTCGTAAAACGAATCATCCCAACCTCTCATGCCATTAACAGAGCGATCTCATCCGCGGCAGAAAAACAAGGCAACGCACCTGGGTAAGAAGCAGCGCAACCAACTCTAACAGTTCGCACTTCCACACTCGCAAGAGCACGCCTCACTCACAACTCAATCCACAGGAATTTCCCACAACATTTTCACAAGCAACTCCGGGAACAAGAGGGAAGGGATGAAACTGTACAACCAGGGAGGCCAAGATTCCAGGCGAGTTTCCAAGTGCAGCAACGCAACGAAATCAAGCACGCAAAACAACCACCCCGAGAAACAAATCAATCTGTTCCTCGGCCACGACATCAGCAAAACACCCCGGTAACGACGACAGCGACACAACCAACATCGAGAAAGAGAAAACAAAAGACGTCCAGAGTTGACACACAAACTGTAGGCGCAAAGAGACCGACAGTTCTCAAATGCTATATTTCATTTCTATCTCTACTACGGAGGACAACAGTGGCATTCACAATTAAACCAGCAAGGGAATTTCTAACCCCCAGAACATAGTGGATATATTTTCATGTGCCCCATCGTATTCTAAATCAGTACGGACACTTTTCCAACCAAACACAGCATAGGAATTCAATCTCATCCCTCCATCATATTGCGCAATCTCGAGGATATCCCAGCAGCCACTGAATGAACTAATGGGAATCATCGACTCCGTAATGGACCGGGGAGGAACCAATGGCTAATAAAATATCCTCTAAACAATTCCAAATCCCAAACTAACTGACCCAGGAACCCAAACTGCAACAAGGCAATCGAACTTGCTAGAAGAAAGGCATAAGAGGGAAACAACAAAGAAATCTAAAGCTGTCCTAACTACACCAGGAGTAGAAACATACCGACTAGTTCAACATGAAACATCATGAGGATTAAAATAGAAATTAGGAACCAAGTAAAAGGCTGAACCTAATAAAAGAAATAATATTTCCTAGGAATTGACGTCCAAAGACTTGAACCATTGTAAGATGGAAGAACCCAGAAAAGAATCACCCAACGATAAATCAATTACTCTTAAAGATCACCTCGAAATCCCAACACAGGAATCGTATGGCTCAACTTCCCTCATTTCACAGTCAGACAAACACTCCCACGGTAGCCATGATTCAAGCATCAACAAGGGTTTCAGGGCACAAAATCAAACCAAGGACGTAACAGAGCATGGACCCAAGCAAACCCGTGGACAAAGTTCACACATCAAACGACAGCAGGGCAACTCAAGGCAAGGAGGACAGAAAGAAAAGGGGTGAGACGTACAGAGCCGTTGCGAGCCCTTCGAGCCGAGGACTTCCCTCTTCCTTGGCGTCAACGGTTCCTGCTCTACGCTTCCTCTTCCGGGGTTTAGCCGTCCTTCTCGCGGCGACAGCGGCCACGGTTGCTCGCAGTCTAAGGCGTAAAGGAGAAATCGGGGAAAGCTGCCCTGTTCCTCATCGGTTGATTTGCAGAGGGAAAAGGTGAATTCCAACTAGACTTCTCCGCTAAGTTTTGGTGTTAAGAACGATCCCCCCTTCCTCCTCCTCCTTCTCCTCCTCATTTGATTTCTAATTATTTTCTTTTCTTTTCCTTTCCTTTCTTAACATAAATTAAGTTACAACGATCTTATCTTCCAAAAGGTTAATAATTACTGCACCTAGGTTCATCCATTAATTATCGCCCGAGAAGCCTCCATAATCGTTATCCAGACCCGATTACGTTTAGGTCATCGTCACACGTAATCGCATCTAAAGTACCGGTAATGTCCCGCTCGTAACATTAGCTGACCACGTGAATTTTAAACTCTCGTGTCCACGTCGGCTTCCGACTAAGTCTAAATTTGGCTCTTCTATTTATTTATTCGAACTTACACAAAATCATTGTATATATTATAACTACGTTTTTGGGTCGTTACAATTCACCCTCCTTAAATAAATTTCGTCCCTCGAAATTTAGTTAGTAAGTCCTCACCTTACTCAAACAAGTACGGATATAACATGAGGCCAATGGACAGAACTGACTAAGTCATAATGACTACCGCACCTACTTAGTTATAAGGCACATCAGCATTCATAAGCACCTACTATTGACTAGGTGGTCATTTGACGATATCAACCTCAGCAGCATCCACAACGTAACTGCAGAAAACATCCACCCTTATGTCCTCCATCCGTATCTACCAATTTACCTTTTACTCTCAAGACTGAACAAACCACAGAAGAATATCCTGTCCCTATTTCTGGTACTCACTATAAGATGTAATTTAGAACTATCTTCTTCTCCTGGTTGATGCTAATTTGAGATCCTAGTTTCATAATTATACAATAATTCGATTCTGTTCGATGCAAAGAGTCACTGACACTAGCAATTTACTCTTGACATAACATGGAAATCCACGCAACTGAACAAAAGTTCAAGCAAACAGGTTAAATGCTCCCTACCATGTCATTCCCATTTTATATTTTACACCGAAGAGACTTACTTCCACATTGAAATTCTACACCGAGGAACATAGAACGAGTGAAACAAAATCAACAAACTTATTCAAAGGATTACAGAGAAATCACGAAATAATGTGATCAATATGACGTATTATTCACCATTAAAAACATAGCAGACAAAAAAGCTTCAGATTCTATTTTATTTTATTAGTGTTAGTAAATCATTTCTTAACAAACGTTGGGATTTCCCTAACTTACACCAGAGAAATCATCCGACGCCACCCTAAGATGAAACATTCTAACACACTATTGAATAATCCACAACCTTACTTAAATCTGTCAGGTAAAGAAGGCACCTAATCACACAACAGAATTAAGAAAACCTTCGGAATAAACCAGATCAAATTCCCCATAGAGTAGTAACAACACCTTCAGATGGTAAAAGAAAACTAATAGCAGTAAACCAACACTGATTTAAAAATATATAAATCAAGATTTACTTGGAGAATGTCAAAAATTAAAATATTACCATTTTGTCAATTATGTCTCCAAGCCTACAGGTCCATCACATTCAAAGGATATGCATGAAACATCAACAACCCTCCTCCGCATATCCCTCACTACCAATGTTGCAACTATCAGAGTTTAGAAAGATCAGAAACCACCTGGATCACTTCAAGTCCAACAACTGTATTTCTTTATACTATCTAAAACATTTAATGAAATAAATAAAAGAACATCTAAAGTTTCACGAAAATATTAAATTTTTTTCTACAATGACACTGAATATCCAAATAGTAAAAAGGACTCCAGTAACTGATACCAGAGCTTTTTGTCACTATATACTGATGTCAAATGTTTCAAGTTTTTAATCAATGAAAGAATAATTGAGTATCAAGACCAGAGACATTTATAAGAATAGAACAAACCTTAAAAATTCCAGACATAAAGAAATGCCTCCACACACAATCACACCCTCAATACTTACTGATTAACTATGATCGCAGGATCGTCGTCGGCAAATCAGGGTACTGTAGCAAGTGACAAAGTAGCTAACTTTCTTTCATTTGATGGCAGCCCAAGAAGTCCATTCGGGTGAAAATTTTACTTTCTTTCTCCACTTTGAAAAAGCAAAGCACTGCGTGACCAGTCATGCTTCCATGTCCCAGCAAAAGTGAAGACAGCCCTATAATTCTATTTACTAAAAGTTAGAGGGCCACATGTCACTACGATGCTCCGTAATATGGCTGAGAAGGAAAAAGGTTCTTGCAGACATTGCATCACCCCATTTACCCATGAAATTAAAGTAATCTACCCCTGTAAGGCAGGCATCCCATTCGACTCACTGCCAAAGCCATATTCCACGATCCCAGTAATAAAGCCAGCCATCAACAACATACTCGAAAGTAACATTAAATAGCACTGTCACCCAGAGCTCGAAAGAGCTTTTGATCATGGATAACTTCGAAACTTGACTGCCAAAACTGCGCGTCCCTTGAGTGGCCATGCTTTTGAAGACAGCAGTCCCATTCAGAAGAATCTCCAACCATTAACTCAACGGCAATTTTAGAAAAGGAGAATTGAATGACTAACTTCTACTTCTACTTCCAGCAGTAGGTAATTCCAAATAAGTACCTCTATTCTGAAGACACTCGTACTTACTACAACCTTCTATTCCTGGAAGGCGTTCAATAATATCCTGCACAAATTCAGCATCAAGCCCAATTCTATCATGGCCTAACCAATTCTATCACATAAGTATATCACGGTATACTTATATCCGACCTAAACGACTGCAACTAAAAACATGCACAATATCGTCAATCCACACTCCAAACTAGACACAACGAGCACAACAAGACAATAAGATCATATCACATCAGATTAGTCCACCATGAAGGTACCATGGCCACCTCTCGCACACGTTCTAAGTACCAAATCCTTTATGACTCCCGTCTAACCTACGCTCTAATACCAACTGAAACGACCTGAAAAATTTCAAATTTTTACTTAGTAGGTTCAACCGAAGTGGATCACTAGAAAGTATATTTATCTTTTTAAGAGTGATTAAAGAATGGAATATAAAAAATAACCAAAATTGGGTTGTGTATTTCAAATGTACAACCAAAACACAAAATAAAATTTTGTAAACATAATTAAAGGTGAAAGTCCTAGTAACAAAAAAATCCCTAAATCTGTTTTCCAGAGTTTTCGTTTTCACTTTAAGTCAAACATATTTTTTCCCCAAAATGAAAAACTAAAAAAAAAAAAAATCATTTTTCAAAATTTTCACAAAGCAAAAAATGGAGCGCGGTGGTTTCTTCTTGTAAAGACCCGTACAAATTTTAAGGGTGAGTCAAACTTTGACTAAGTCAAATCCGACGTGGACACGAGAATATAATATTCTCGACGTCAAACGATATTACTAGCGGGGTAATATCATTACTACGGGATCGATTACGCGTGATTACGTCACGCAGGAAAGGGGACGCCCTGACCTAATGTAATCGGATTCGGGTAATGATTTTGTCCGCGCGCGTAAAGGATCTTGACATGTGAAGTAAATATTAGATCTCATAATAGCATACTTATAACGTAAAATAGTGGAAAGTTTGACCCTTGACCCCTAAATCGTCACCATTTAGTCATAAGTTGAATACCTGATTGAAATGAATCTTGGCCTTGGATTTTAAGAAGCTTCTCAAGCAAGCTTCGTTGGGGAACATGATAAGGGAAAAGACATCAGATTCGGGGGAGGCCACCGTCCTTATCTTCCTCACCTTTTCCTGATGTGAGAAGATTTCCATCATCTCTGGGGGGAGGTTTTGGCGAATATGGGGAGAAAGTAGGAGGAAGATTGGAGTAGGTTTGCAGACTTCAAGCCCTTGCACGTCGAGCTGAGGGATCTTGAACGCGGGCGAGCCACCGTCGAGCACAAGCGGCCGCGGAAGAGGACACTCGGTTGGGAGCTGAGAAAGGTACGTCTCACTCTCCCTCCCCCTCTGTGGTCCTTGATTCCCTTGGTTATAGATGCGTGCATGGGGTAGGGTCGTTGGGGAGGGTCGGGTAGGTCGGTTTGTCTTGTTCGTGTAGTCGTCTCGTGGAGTTTGACTGTAGGGACCGGCTGTGGGAGATCCAACTCAGAGCCGTTGGGCAAGGATCCTATGGAGCTGTGGCCGAATAATTTCGGGCGGCCGGGGAATAGCTCAGCACGATGGAACAAGGGCCGCGGAGAACGCGACCTTCACCCGTGTCCCCTGTTCGTGTAGTCATGAAACAGGAGGAAAGGCTTGCTAGTTAGGGCATTAGAGACTGTCCGAATTGTCATATCCCTGGGATGCGGTGGTAGTGGGGGAGAGTTACTCTCCCATGTCCTTGGTGCTCGAATCTGATTCTTGGTGGAGAATTGTTAACCTGATTTTGATGATGAACTTTTGCAGCGTGTTACTGATGATCGGCAGTAATGTTTCATGAGTTACGTGCTTGTCCCTAGTGATGAGCTTGAGCAATGTGTTGCTGAATCACAGCTGGTAACTGTTATATGTTACAGTGAGTTGTTGCTGTGATATTACGAATATATATTGAAAATATGTAAACAAATTTTCAATACTCACGTTTTATTTTGGGTTATCTCAGAACATTCGTCTGAGTGTCCAAATTCATTTAAATGTGGCTTAATGATCTCATTATAAAGATTTAGACAACTAAATATTATGAGATTATCTTTCCAAGTTTATTTTTAGAAACGAAATATGTTTCTGATATCCTGCAGCAATGTTACGCTGGAACAGGATGAAATATCTAATCAAATATTGTTGATTGATCATAATCGACCAGATAAGATTATGATCAGATTATAAAGATTAGAAATAATTTATTTGATTAAGATAAGTGAGGAAAGTTACCGTTGGTACTTACTCTCCATAGCACAGCGATCGGTCCAGCAGACCATTGCTCATTCCTGGCTGCCAATTTTGGCAACAAATCTCGAAGATTGCTTGGACGTCTTCTGTGCTTCCTTCTCCATTATAATCATCAAAGACGACAGATCCAAGTGCCGTTGTGCGTCTAAGTGGTCTGACTGGTCTAAGTGAGCTTTGTGCATCGACGGAGAGCGGAAGGTGCTAAGTGTCTCCTGGTACTTTCTCTTGCAAGCTGCGTGTGAGAGTGTCAAGGGGCTGAGGTCAGATCCTTTGATCGTCGTGAGAGGGACTAGGTGTCATCGGTGTGTTTAACGAGCGGCTGGCGAATCGTCTGTGGGAAGCTAAGTGAATACCTCTGCTGAATTCAGTAACCAGTTGCTAACCCATCGGCAAGAAGCCGTTCTTGTCGTGTCTCTTCCCAGGGAAGTCTCGAACCTACGGAGTTTGAGCAGTCAGACACGCACTTGCGGGTGCGCGCCAGAAGTCTCGTGCCTGCAGGGTAGAGCAGGAGGTGGGAACGCCACCGGAGTGGAAAGAGGTCCTCCCGAGCACAGGGGTGCTGTGCAGAAGTCTCGAACTCCTGGGGACGGATAGTAGAGCAGGTTGCGTGGAAGCCGCCGTAATAGAAAATTCCACCCTAGGCACTGGGTGTGTAGTGTAGTGAGTCACGGCTGTGGTAACCATGTACGTCCGAACTGAGTGTAGGACGGATACCCTTTCTTAGTGGTCTTTGTGGTTATCTTTGTGGTTCTTCTCTTTGTGATCTTTGTGGTGATCTGTGTGATCAACTTCGTGGTTGTCTCTTAAGCAATTACAGGCTCATCTCCAGGAGAGACAAGATTTGTGTGGAAATCATCTGCTGAACGACAAAAGTGCTGAAGCAATCCTCTACTGTGAATCAGAAACGAGCTGCTCTCTGAGAAGTCTTTCTGTCACTGTAAGGATTATTACCTGAGGATTTAATTTCTAACATAACGTTGTCTGTGTGCTTTGATAGACAGGCTTACATCGGAGCAACAACGTTCTGTGTGGAATCCATTGAGCTACCAACTGCTGAGGAAAAGTATCATTCTGCTGGAAACGAGAAGACGTCCACTGTGTGAGGAGATGACCGTTGCCAGGAGTGATCATCAATTGTACGGGATACTAAATCTCACTTTGTGAGAATCAAACGCCTAGTGCAAGGGCTCTTTGCACCAATTATATTAAATAGTGGAATCACCTTGTTGGTGGAAAGTGGACGTAGGTCAATTAAGACCAAACCACTATAAATAACTGTGTTCATTACGATCGTGCAACACTCGTACGAAAATCTACTCGACAAAATCGTAACAGTGTCAGCGAAGCATTTCTCATTCTGAGAAACGCTCTGCTGAGTTACAATACGCTTCCGCTTACACTGAGAAAAAGGGCGAAAAAGTTAGAAACACTAATTCACCCCCCTCTTAATGTTCCTGAACAATCCAATAATTGGTATCAGAGCGGGTTTGCTGGAAAGCTTTCTGTGTGATTGCTAGTACAGAACTATGTTGCTGAACCTAAGGATCAGAACAGCTTGTTGCTTAAAGTCTTACATTAAGCACATTAAAGTGTTACTAAGTACTAAGCAGGATGTCGATGCTCTTAACGGATGGTCATTCGACTGAACGTCCTCCGCTTTTGGCAAAACAATACTTCTCATATTGGAAAATGAGAATGGAGTTGTTTATAGGAGCAAAAGAAGCCGATTGCTGGCAGATTATAATGGAAGGAGATCTCGTAATTCCTCCATCTAATCCCAGCGACTCTCGTAATTATCTCGCTAAACACTAAAGCAAGGCACTACTTAGTGTGCGCTCTTGCTGGAAATGAGTTCAATCGCGTCTCTACTTGTAAGACGGCGAAGGAAATGTGGGATAGACTTGCTTTGATTTATGATGGAACAGAACAAGTCAAGGAATCCAAAGTGAATGCATTAGTAACTCAATACGAAGCATTCAAGATGAAAAAGGATGAGTCAATAAATCAAATGTTTGTTAGACTCACCGAAATTACTAATGCCATGGAATCTCTTGGCAAGACCATTTCAAATTTTGAGCTAGTCAGAAAAATACTTCGCTCATTGCCTAAAACTTGGGAAGCTAAGAAGACGGCAATTGAAGAAGCTAAAGATTTGACGAGCTTAAGTCTTCAACAGTTACTTGGTTCTCTCGTTGCTTACGAAAATGAGAACAAGGTTGCTGAAGATAAGAAGACCAATGCTGTTGCATTTAAAGAGAGCGTTGAATCCTCCGATGATTCTGAGGATGAATCCTCATCCGATTCAGAGGATGAAATCTCCTTCATAGTAAGGAAATTTAAGAAGTATCTTCGCAAAAATCGTTTCAAAGGAAAACGAGATCCTAAAAAGAAGAATACTAAATCACACCAAAGTAAAGGTGGTGTGTGCTATGAGTGCAACAAACCTGGTCATATGCGACCAGATTGCCCACTTCTAAATGAGAAGGGCAAACCTTCAAAATATAAGAAAGATGTGATGATGACATCTTGGAGTGATAGTGATGAAGAATCAGATTAGAATGATGAAACAACAAACATCTGCTATATGGCGTAAACTGATGCTGAAACTGAGAAGGTAAATGCTTTCTCACCCTCTGATCTATCTGCTGAAGCTATTGAGAATCTTTTCTCATAACTCTATGATAAAATTGAGTTTCTATCCGCAAATAATA
Organism: Melastoma dodecandrum; assembly: GCA_029817715.1. Lineage (NCBI taxonomy): Eukaryota > Viridiplantae > Streptophyta > Magnoliopsida > Myrtales > Melastomataceae > Melastoma > Melastoma dodecandrum. The sequence continues at coordinate 357,897 of JARUPY010000237.1, forward strand.
AAGCCCTCAAGGAGAATAAATTCTTGAGTGCTGAGAACAATTCTCTTAAGGATGAATTATCAGCAAAGGCTAAGAAAGCGGTTAAGCAACTTTCTCAATCTAAATTAAAGATTGAGGAACTGCAACAGCAACTCAGTGCTGTGCGCAACAAAATTGATTTATGTGTACATGAGAAGCATGATTCCAAAAATGTGAAATATGGGAAATATGTTCATCCTCACGTTAGGAATGGCGAGTCTCATTATATTATTCAAAGGTTACCTAGGCTTTGCTATTATTGTAGAAAGCCAGATCATTTTATCAAAAATTGTCATGTGAGGCGAAATGATATGCTTGGCATTACTTCTAAAGTTGATGGTTCTATTATTAAATGGAAGCAACGACTTACTTAAGTTCTTTCTCTATTTCAGGGATGCTTCAAGTCCATCGCTAAGGACCATATATGGTACTTAGATAGTGGCTGCTCGAGGCACATGTCAGGAGACGTCTCCTTATTCTCCACACTGGTTTTCCAGGATGGTGGTACTGTCACCTTTGGTGATAATGGAAAAGGGATGGTTAAAGGAACAGGGACTATTTTCTGTTCTAACTCCCTAACCATTGAAGGAGTTCTTTATGTTAAAGGCCTCCAACACAATTTGATTAGTATTAGTGAATTGTGTGATAAAGGTTATCATGTTTCTTTCGATGAAAGGACGTGTAACGTTTCACGGGATGGTGTTACTTGCTTCATTGGTGAACGCAAGGAAAACATCTATATCCTGTCTTTTAAGAACGTCTCCGCTGGAGAAAAATGTCTCTTGTCTGTTAAGGACGAGGCTACTTTATGACATAGAAGGTTGGGACATGCAAACTATGACTTGCTGTCCAAACTTGCCAGAAAAGATGCTATTAAGGGATTGCCCAAAATTAAGTTTGACAATGACAAGTTTTGTAAAGCTTTCTCTATTGGCAATTAAACAAAGTTTTCCTTTAAAAGTAAAAAATATGCTTTTAAGCAAAGCACCGCTTGAATTACTTCTGAACTTATTTGGTCCAACAAGGACTCAAAGTCTAGGAGGTAAACGTAATGGATTAGTTGTGGTAGATGACTTTTCCAGATTCATTTGGATTACATTTTTAGCTCACAAAAGTGATACGTTTGCAACCTTTGAAACTTTAGTCAAGCAACTTCAAAATGAGAAAGGTGTTTCTCTACGAAGCATAAGAACGGATCATGGTATCGAATTTGAGAACCATGACTTCACTTCATTCTGTGAAGAATATGGTATTAACCATAATTTCTCTGCTCCATATACTCCATAGCAAAACGGAGTTGGAGAGCGAAAGAATAGAACTTTACAGGACATGGCGAGAACCATGTTGCTGGAAAGTGAGGTTGCTAAAAATCTTTGGGCTGAAGCTGTAAGTACAACATGTTATATCTCAAATCGAGTTCACTTAAGGCCTTCCTTAGGGAAAACGCCCTATGAGTTATATAAAGGCAGAAAGCCTAATATTTCATACTTCCATCCATTTGGAAGTAATTGTTTTATCTTAAGACCCATTAAAGATGGTGTCGGAAAGTTTGACGCTCTATCTGATGAGGGCATATTCTTAGGATACTCTCTTACGAGCAAAGCATATAGAGTTTTTAATAAAAGAACTCTAACTATTGAAGAGTCCATCAATGTTAAAGTTGATGATTTTCCAACACAGAAGGAAGATGTTGTGGAGGCAACGGCACAATCCTCAACAACAGTATCAATTGAAACATCACAGCAAATGGTTGCTGATCCGAACGGAAACACTGTAGTAGATGTACAACAAGTGCCTGCTGCACACACTGAAAATGTTTCTGGTGGTTTCCAGGATATACAAATAGAGGATCGTGTTCCTCCTTTATATAAGAAAAGACATCCTATTGACCGGGTCATAAGATCAATACACACAGGAGTGTGAACCCGACATACAGCGAGCATGTACTGTGAACACTCCGCCTTTATTTCTCAAAAGGAACCTCAAGGCATTGATGATGCGCTCGATGATCCAAACTGGATCCCATAGGATATTCAGATGCGGGCTATGCTGGATGCCGCATAGATAGAAAAAATACTTCTGGTACTTGTCAATTATTGGGAAATATGTTAATTTCCTGGTTCTCTAAGAAGCAGACATCAGTCGCTTTATCCACAGCTGAGGCAGAATACATTGCAGCAGCCAGTTGCTGTACTCAGTTATTATGGATGCGACAACAACTTGAAGACTATGATCTTCATATCAACAATATTCCATTAATGTGTGATAACACAAGTGCAATAAATCTATCACGAAATCCTGTCTATCACTCGAGATCTAAGCATATCGAGTTGAGACATCACTTCTTGCGTGATAATGTACAAAGTAGGAAAGTTGAGATTCAGCTTATAAATACCAATCAACAACTTGCTGATATTCTTACCAAACCACTTGATAAGGAAATGTTTGAATATTTACGAAGTGAATTAGGGATATGTAATCCCAATATCTGAGATGATAATATTGTCATCTAACTATTTTAAGAAATTTTTGATAGGAAAATAAAATTTCCTATGGTACATTTCCTTTTTATTTCTTTCTATAAAATATTCTTTAAAAAGGGAACTACCCATACGGTAAAATCCCTAACTTCCTTCTTCTTTTCTTCAACCTCTACCTCCATCCTCCTTCTCTTCTTCTCAATCTGATCATGGCACCCAAATCCGCAAAATCATCAAAGGGGAAGGGAAACCCTAAGAAACGGTAGTAGGCTATGACTGCTTCCGTCCAGCAACTCTCCACTCAGAAGAATCTCCCAGTTACTGAGGGGGATCCTTCGTTACTGCATACCCCTGCTCCTGTGGTCACTAAGACCAAGGAGACACCTGATGCTGTTCCTGTTAAGGAAAATGTGGCTTCGGCTGTTGATGCCACTGTTCTTGGCGATTCTGAAGTTGCTGCGGAGAAAACCCTCACTGTTGAGGAAGAAACCGTTGCACCAGAGGAGTTTACCAAGTCTACACCGGCTGTGTCCGAGTTCTCTGACAAAGCGGACACCTCTCTCACTCCAGATCTAGAACTCTCTAATGATGAGAGTAAGGAAAGTGAGGATCTTGATGTTACTCAGTCCATGGATGAACAGGACTCTTCTGCTAAGAAGACCCCTGCTGCGGATGACACTGTGGAGGTGGTTGGCTCTGTTGTACAGAATCCTCCTCCTGTTGGCTCTGCTTTGGGTATTGCTTCTCGCACCAAGATGAAGCGACCTTTCGCTGGTCTAAAGGATGGTATGCACTCTAGCTCTCCTGATCATAAGAAAGTGAAAAATACAGATTCTTCTGTGTTTATCCCTGAGATTGATCAGAATGTTTCTCTGGCTGAGTTAAATCGCATTCTTGCTGATGATACAATGCCCAGCCGTAACATGGCAAAGCGCAACATTGCTGCATGCAAGCGTGTTGATTTTGACTGGTTCACTAAACATCAGTTGCATTTTGCTGATATGTTTGAGAAATAGCTGTCTTTCTGCGAGTATGATGGCATAGGTTCTATCTCTAAAGTCCATGAATTTTATGCCAACATTATCTTTTATAAAGAGGATTCCCTCATTAAGTACATCAAAGTGCTAGTTGATGATAAAGTCTTCGTCTTCTTTGTGTTTGATGCTTGTTGAATCTTTAACTCTGATCCCTTCAACAATCTAAGGGTGATCAATGAGGGAAAACTAGAAGCTTATCAGACCATCAATGACGGAGAGGCTGTTAATGTCAGCGGATATTTGCCGAATACTGGGTTGAGCTTTAGCAACAGGATGTTTCATAAGGCAGTAATATCTTGCTTAGCTCCTTGTATTGGCAGCATTGATACTGTCATGCCCAAAGAATGGAATCTGATGGTTCATCTCAAGCGAGGTATTCCTGTGAATTTGGGAAGTGTTATTTTTGTCCACATGGCTTCTTGTGTTCAGGATGAGAACAGGGCACTTCCTTTTGCACACGTTATTACTGCACTGCTGCAGCTTTATGGGGAGCAGGTTGTTCCTGTGAATCAAATGGATACCTGAACTACACAGGTGATTGGTGCTAACTTTGTGGCGAGTATGGGCTACCAATATGTTGATGGTGTATTCATCAAGAAACCAACCAAGCGAGAAATCGCTGCATCTGTTCGTGGCAAGGCCACTGCTGAAACTGGCAAACAGCGTCGTGCTAAACGTGAGCGGGAGGCCCCTTTGTCAAAGGATGAGTCCCCTTCTTCTTCCAAGGTGCAGAAATTCCTCGCTGAGGAACTCAACTTCACTCGTCGCTCAATTCTTGAGAGGATGGATGCATTTGTTGAGAGACTTGGGCTCCTGGAAAAGATGATCTAGACTCTGCTTGAAACTGTTGAGGATTGCGCCATGCTCTCCGCTGAGGATTGAGCTACTCTCCTATCTATCTTTAGATGTCTCTGCTCATTTGTTCTTGTTTTTGAAACAGTTCGATCTTGCAAGATCGCAATAACTCTTTGCTGCTATGTCAGCTTGTTTTGAGTGTCAGCATGTTTTTGCTGCACTAGCAATGTCACTACCTTTTGCTTTAATCCTTTCTTTTTTATATGACGAAAAGGGGGGGAAGAATAAGTTAAGGGGGAGCTTTCCAAGTTTTCCAAAAATGCACTTAACTTAACAAATCACAAATCAGTGCTATGCCTTAGGGGGAGTTAGGAGATTATTGGACTCAAGCTCTATCCCTAAAAAAGGTTTTTTCATCATCAAAAAGGGGGAGAATGTTAACCTGATTTTGATGATGAACTTAAGTAGCGTGTTACTGATGGTCAGCAGTAATGTTTCATGAGTTACGTGCTTGTCCCTAGTGATGAGCTTGAGCAATGTGTTGTTGAATCACAGCTGGTAACTGTTATATGTTACAGTGAGTTGTTGCTGTGATATTACGAATATATATTGAAAATAAGGAAACAAATTTTCAATACCCACGTTTTATTTTGGGTTATCTCAGAACATTCGTCTGAGTGTCCAAATTCATTTAAATGTGGCATAATGATCTCATTATAAAGATTTAGACAACTAAATATTATGAGATTATCTTTCCAAGTTTATTTTTAGAAACAAAATATGTTTCTGATATCATGCAGCAATGTTACGCTGGAACAGGATGAAATATCTAATCAAATATTGTTGATTGATCATAATCGACCAGATAAGATTATGATCAGATTATAAAGATTAGAAATAATTTATTTGATTAAGATAAGTGAGGAAAGTTACCGTTGGTACTTACTCTCCATAGCACAGCGATCGGTCCAGCAGACCATTGCTCATTCCTGGCTGCCAATTTTGGCAACAAATCTCGAAGATTGCCTGGACGTCTTCTGTGCTTCCTTCTCCATTATAATCATCAAAGACGACAGATCCAAGTGCCTTTGTGCGTCTGAGTGGTCTGAGTGGTCTAAGTGAGCTTTGTGCATCGACGGAGAGCGGAAGGTGCTAAGTGTCTCCTGGTTCTTTCTCTTGCAAGCTGCGTGTGAGAGTATCAAGGGGCTGAGGTCAGATCCTTTGATCGTCGTGAGAGGGACTAGGTGTCCTCGGTGTGTTTAACGAGCGGCTGGCGAATCGTCTGAGGGAAGCTAAGTGAATACCTCTGCTGAATTCAGTACTCAGTTACTAACTCATCGGCAAGAAGCCGTTCTTGTCGTGTCTCTTCGCAGGAAAGTCTCGAACCTACGGAGTTTGAGCAGTCAGACACGCACTTGCGGGTGCGCGCCAGAAGTCTCGTACCTGCAGGGTAGAGCAGGAGGTGGGAATGCCGTCGGAGTGGAAAGAGGTCCTCCCGAGCACAGGGGTGCTGTGCAGAAGACTCGAACTCCTGGGGACGGATAGTAGAGCAGGTTGCGTGGAAGCCGCCGGAGTAGAAAATTCCACCCTAGGCACTGGGTGTGCAGTGCAGTGAGTCATGGCTGTGGTAACCATGCACGTTCGAACTGAGTGTAGGACGGATACCCTTTCTTAGTGGTCTTTGTGGTTATCTTTGTGGTTCTTCTCTTTGTGATCTTTGTGATCTTTGTGGTGATCTGTGTGATCAACTTCGTGGTTGTCTCTTAAGCAATTACAGGCTCATCTCCAGGAGAGACAAGATCTATGTGGAAATCCTCTGCTGAACGACAAAAGTGCTGAAGCAATCCTCTACTGTGAATCAGAAACGAGATGCTCTCTGAAAAGTCTTTCTATCACTGTAAGGATTATTATTTGAGGATTTAATCTCTAACATAACGTTGTCCGTGTGCTTTGATAGACAGGCTTACATCCGAGCAACAACGTTCTGCGTGGAATCCATTGAGCTACCAACTGCTGAGGAAAAGTATCATTCTGCTGGAAACGAGAAGACGTCCACTGTGTGAGGAGCTGACCGTTGCCAGGAGTGATCATCAATTGTACGGGATTCTAAATCTCACTTTGTGAGAACCAAATGCCTAGTGCAAGGGCTCTTTGCACCCATTATATTATATAGTGGAATGACCTTGTTGGTGAAAGTGGACGTAGGTCGATTAAGACCGAACCACTATAAATAACTGTGTCCATTACGATCATGCAACACTCTTACAAAAACCTACTCGACAAAATCGTGACAGTGTCCGCGAAGCAGATCTCATTCTGATAAACGCTCTGCTGAGTTACAGTACGCTTCCGCTTACACTGAGAAAACGGGCGAAAAAGTAATAAACACTAATTTACCCCCCTCTTAGTGTTCCTGAACGATCCAACAAGAATCTTCGAAGGAAAACGCGCTGTGCGCGAGCCTTCTTCGCGCAACTCTCGTTCATATCGCGCCGTTGTATTGCGAGGCGGCGCCACCTTATAATCTGTTAGCTGTCCGGAGAGATGTAGTTTCAAGATGTCTCGGCACAACTAAACACAGGATGTCCATGTGCCTGTCGATTTGGGGACAGAATGGCTGGAAGTCCGTTTATAGATTACCTTGATACTGTAAGTTGTCAAGCCGAATAATCTTTCTTGCCAGTAGCAAGTTTCTAGTGCAACAGAATAATACGCTTGTCAAGAATGGTTGACTGAGGTTGTATGGGATTCGTCTGTCTTGCAATTGTGGTCGGCCTTGTGTTGATAGAGCTGCACTGAATTGAGTTATGAATCAATTGTGATATTTTGAGCTTGATAAAGCCTTGCGTTTAAGTTGAATTGATCAGGCCGACTGTCCAATGAGTATGCTCGGGTATGGGAATAATGTTCCTTAGAGGAAATCTGAGATGTTGATTCTGACGGTGGTTGGGGATTGGAAAACGGCGTTGCGGGTGATCCACGGGAATTATAGCGAGTAATGCGGATTGGTCCAACCATGTAGGCCTCGGCCTACGGGTGGTTGGATTCCGTAAAGATTGTATGTAATTGATGGTTTGGAAATGAAGTTGCCGCCGTTCACAATCTGGACCGACTACGTCTTCCTGGTTACCGAGCTTTGGATAGTGATTGGATTTGAGGATGTTGTTCTCGACTGCGTGTCGGAAGAGTACGGGGAGGCGACGACCATCCGCGGTCGTGCCTGCTGGCCGTTTCCCTTGTGCTCCCGGCGGAGTGGGTGAGGATGCACTACGGTGGTCCTGGCATCTTGAGAAGGGTTGTATGGGATGAGAGAGTTGATACATGGGAGTCGTATATTTACTTTTCACTCTATCTATTGATTATTGTGATGGCGGCCTAATGATACTCGTTTTACTGTTGCTGATGATTGACGAGTCCTAGAGAGGCCTCATCGTGTTGTTGCCCTGAACCGCATGTTGCATAAGTGATTTTCAAATATTACATGATAGGAATCAATTAGGGGTCTCATGTCTTCGCATGTGCATAGAGTAGGCGTACTCAACGAATTATCGCTGACCCCAATAGGGGACTATTTTTTTAGTGTAACGCAGGATAAAAAGGAAAAGAGGACACGTGGCACGAATTTGAGTAGCAAGACAGTAGACATTGCCATGGTGGAGGTAAAGTTTTGTCGCTTCCGCATTTTGACCGTCAAATAACGGAGAACTACTCTAATAAAATGTAAAAAAAAATTTGTAGGTCGTTTCACTTCTCCTCCTCCATCGATGGCCGCGGCAACAAGAGAAGGACGCTTCTCTTACATGCCGGATCTCCTGTCAACTAATCTTATAAATCTAAATTTTCCAATCCCAACAAACATGATGAAGTGGCTGTTTCAAAAGGATCGTTTTCTTTGAAGCAAATATAAGGAGATGATAAAAGATCATTTCTTAGATACTATTGGTAGAAGATAAGAGGCAATGTCAGTGTTCCCTGCAACAAAATGGTTATGTCCCCCGTCAGTTTGGCTACTTGCTTCCCAAGAAGAGGAGAGAGGGAGACAGAGAGAGAACTGCCCGAAAACCGAAGAAACAAAAATCATCATAACTGAACTATCTTTCCCTGTTATTCTTTTCCTATAATCAAGGTCTGTCGTGCGGGATTTCCTATTCAACAGCAAGCACGGGTAGAAAGTACAGTGGCAAAGAAGGATCAGAAACATAGCTTGCCGCAAGTGACGAAACTCCACCTAGTCAGCAAGGAATGCCTTATCGGAAGGATATGTAGCTAAAGAATGATTAATTTTAATTGACAAAGTTGACAATGAAGGAATCAGTTCAATTAGTACTCGACATTGACTCGTTATAGATCAGCCTGTCCATCAGGCGCTTACTTGAGGAACATGGGAGGGTGATCCTAAGCCTCACATTTGCAAATACGTTTCAACATGATGTCCAAGGATAGTACCCATAACCCAGGTCAGTATAGCTACATTTTCGCCATTGGACAAGAAGGTCAGTAATTGTCGGTTTAATTGTTACCTTCGGCATTCCTTCCATCACTTGCTTTTGCAGACGCTTGGGACGGAAGCCCTGTTGGTCGTGCTGGACCTGAAGCACCCCGGACGTTGACAAGAGATGCCTCGCGCCTTTTGTTTCTTGAGACCTTGACATTACTTGGACACTCTGGCGGGGGGGGGGGGTCCGGCTTCCTCTTTCTACCAGTTACATTTGGCCGACGATCTACAAGTCATCACCTTTGTCTCTGTCCTGATTGGGTCCGATGCGGTATGTGATCTCGCAGTCTGTCTCGTCAAAAATAACAACTTGAAACCTCGACCCGCTGTCATGCCTGAAAACAAGGAATTGGCAAAGGGCGGATGTTGTAATGCTTCATGAAGGCTGCGCAGCCATCCTGAAGTAGGACGCCATGCTCATCCCGGAGCAGTTTCACCTTCCAAAGGCACTGGGGTCCTCAAGGAAGACCAGGTCCGAGGACAGAGCCGACCCCGGTTCCTCACAAATTTAACAGGAATCCTCTGTTCCAGAAAAACAAACCAAGTGGTCTGTCTGACTATAACAACTTGTCTGACTATAACAGTGATGGTAATAATAACATCAAGTGGTCTGTCGTAGTGTTGGTAGTAGTAGTCTTGTCGTCGAGTCCTTTGGGGTTCCCATTCTGCTGTTCCCAGAAATCTCTTTCTTCCCCCCCTCTTGATGCTCAAATTCAATATTACCCTCAAAATGCAAGTAAAGATTGATTGTTTTCATAATAATAACGTCTGGCTTGCATTGTAGCTTTGATTGATTTAAAATTTTCTTTTAATGTAACCCCAAAATCTCCAATTCAACAAACAGTTTGTAAATACTTGGGATCCCAAATAAGTTAAGAGTCAGAAGAGGAATTGGAATGCCAAAATCGAAATCACTTTATCTGTCTCGGCTGATCGATCGAGTCGTTGCCTACCTCCTGCAGCGGAGTAGCAGCATCGACTGCTGGTTGCTACGCTCTTGTGGGCATCTCAAAATTTCTGGTTCCACGGGGACGTACTGATAATCTTGCGCCAGTCAGCTCGCATTGTTCTCCTGTAAATAAGGTCAGAGAATGTAAAGGAAACTGTATTATCATTATGTGAAGGCTCGGGTGATATTCTGGAAACACTCGCAACAACTTTACCAGCTATATATCTCCCTTGCATATGTGGTTTTCTCCTTGCTGGGAACTCTTTTCGGAGTAGACTTTCTCGTGATTTCCATCAAATTCGAAGAAGCTTCATCTCCCGGGGCATACGTAACCAACGGCCGCCGTGCAGCAATATCTCCCTTTCCAGTTCCTTTGGCCACTACATTCGGAACAACCTGTCCAGTTTTTCCCCCTTGTGATGTTGTAAGACCGATTTCGGTCTTTTCTTGGATCATTCCCTTCTTGTTAGGGACTTCAGTAGGATCAGTCAGAGGGCTATCAACTCTGGAACCAATATCGTGCTTCTTTTCTTTTGTATCTTGCTTCCTACTCGATTCCCTCGTCGGAGCAGGCTTCTTACGTTTCTTCCCGGATTATTTACTATCACTCACAATACCAGCAGGTATCCGCTCATGAACAACAGCTCCAGTGGTGCCCCGAATCGCTTCACCACTAGAAAGCTCTCTGCTTTTATCTCCCTCTTCAGGGTTGTTCTGTTGGGCTCCACTTATCAGACCGGTTCCGGCCACTACAGCCGGCTGAGGAGAAACCAACGCATTCTTGGGCAGCTCTTCAATACCTGTTTTTTCATTGTCGATTCCCTTCATACCCAGAAAGGCCGGCTGAGGAGAAACCAAGGCATTCTTGGGCAGCTCTTCGACACCTGTTTCCTCATTGTTGATTCCTTTCATGCCCAGGACAGCCAGCTGCGGAGAAACCAAGGCATTCTTGAGCTCTTCAAGACCTGTTTCTTCATTGTCGATTCCTTTCATGCCCGGAGAATTCGTAGCTGCAGATTAAAATAGAATGCGTCCGCATATTATCCAATTTCAGCCGTGTACATAAAACAGAGTGTACATAAACTTTCGGTACTTCTTCGACACCTCGTAAGGAAACACCGCCAGTATTGAGCGCCTCACGGGCTTCAGGACGATTAAGCTTTTCCCCACACTTGGCCCCATTCCTATAGCTGTTGTCTTCTTCAAGATTGGTGCCTTTGTCACGATTATCGGTACCCAACTTTCCACGACGATGATCCTCGGAAATAGAAACCTCCGCATAAAGCTGTGGGCATTTCCTCGCTCCGACAAGAATCGTGCGCACCACGATGGAGTCGGAGAGGGAATAGAAGTGGCCTCGATGCTTGATCTGGCCACAAAAACGTATAAGAAGTCCATGCCTACCCGAAACCGAACATTCCACAAGAACAACAACACGTGAAGACCTTCATGGTGTCGACGTATATTTCTCCATAACCCCGGAAGCAGGAAGAATGCGCTAGCCTCAGACTGGCTGAAAACAGAAACCAGGGACACGAGTCGTAAAAAAAGAGAGGGGTAACCGCTAGCAGACCAAGGCAAACCGCAGGGAGGGAAGTAATAAGAAGAGTGGAGAGAAGGAGATTTTATTCACTAAACCCTTGAGGTGGGCGATGGTGTCGAAGCAACCGAAATCGAGGGCAACATGAGTGTGGAGGCTGGTGGTGATGAATACGGGGAAGCGTGGTGGTTCCTTGTCCTCCTCCGTCGATGGCCGCAGCAACAAAAGAAGGAGGGAGTCCGAAATGTCGCTTCACTTCCCCGCTCGGATCTTATGCTGCCAACAATAAATGTAAATTAATTTTCCAAGCCCAATAAAAGAAACAGGAGGACTGATTTGATTTGATTCTGGTGAAAACCAATTTCTTAATATTTTTATTCCGTTTCTGTCGTTTGGATATTTTCGGGATCCAGCCCAAACGGGATTTATCTCACTCACTCTTCGATTCTTTCCAAAATAATATATGAATTTTATTATCGATTAAAACATGATTAATGTCATTTTGTAATTTTAATAAATATTATAAAATAACTAAATTGTTTATTAATTTCTGGAGAGCTTATGTTCTTTTATTTATATATAAGATATTTTAGGCGGATAAATTGTTTTGCTAAATTAGCGATTTGATATCTTATTTTTTCTTTAAATCCCCAGACTATTTAGCCGAAGGACTATATGATTTCTTGCTCATCGAGATAGCTGGAATTGATCAAGTCATTTTGAGTCCCGTGAGTCAAAGTAACAATTTACAACAATAAGCATTCAAAGTATTTCCTAAAAATATGCATAACCATCTCAAAGCACTCTAACCCACCATACTTCAAAGTAATTTCATGTTCGGTCTTAACCGTACAATTAATTCAAAATAAATTCCAAAATAATTAATTTAGACAAGCGAGTAAAATGTTAAACACGAAGTAAAACTCATAGCACAGGTTGATCCGAAACTCACCTCCACTCACCGATGTCTGTTTGTATTCGATTTAAGTGCAAGCATTCCCAATCATGTTTGAAGAGGTATAAGACATGAAAAAATCAAGAAAGCACCTTAGCTTTCATGAAAAGAATAGTAACATAGATAACTCATTTAGAAAATGAACTTATGAATATCAAATAAGAGTTCATTGTCAAACGTGTATGAAAATAAAGGTTAAATTATCAAAGTATGATACGAATGAAAATCCCAAAACTTGAATGTAGTAAAGAATATTCAAATCAAGTAAACACGATGAACTGGGAAATAGAAACAAGACTTGAGTTCAAATAATTCAATATAGTAAAGAATGGAATTCCCGGTAGATTAGCAACATAAGAAAAAGACATAACTTGAGTTCTCATGTGCTCAATAGGCGATATAGTTATCAAAACGTATTAAATTGTAGAACCCGTGGTTAACAATGGACTCTCCCGCCGGGCCTCAGGTTGGAAAGGTGCGTGCCTTAATGCAAATATTGGCACACGATTGCCATTATTTCTTATCTACTTTTATCTAGATACTTGGACGTGTATGTACTTGTGATATAATTAATGTCTATCACTTTATATGAGTGATCGGGTCTAATACTCGAACTGGCTCTAAAGCCCGTAACCGGAAACATCATCTCTTTTAATAATAATAAGCAGAATTTTATCTCTCTTTAATAAGTGTTACGGGAGCTATATTTAAATGTATAACAATTGATTGGTACAAACTTTATTTTAGTTAATGAATTGTCTCTCAACGTTGTTGTTTTCATATGTTAATTGTAGTTTAGTGATCAAACTTCACTTGATCCGTTGAATATATTTGTAATTTTCCTTATTATATGTACAATTCGCTATATCATAATGTTTTATTACTTAATAGGTTTTTATATTTTACATATATTTCGATAACATATTAAATTATCAAAGGAAATCTACTATTGGCTAGACTGGAAGTTGACAAGTTGTACAAGAAAGAGGGAAAGAAAATGTGAACATATTAGGTGTATGGAAGATGGGATACTAAAAGAAATAAGAAATAAAGAATCATAATGATTTACAGATGTAGATGACCTTACTTCAAAAGTTTATGATTTGATTGACAGTAGTGAAAAACTAAAATGTGGTGAAATACATTATTCTTGGAAGAAACACATTAGTTTTTTCTTTCTAATGTGAGGATTCCCCTCACCTCAAGAGGGGAATCCTCCCAAGAACGATGGAGGAAGAAAACCTTCTTCCGCCGGAGGCTCGACGTCTTCCATCACAAAGATCGGAAACTTCTTTTCCTGGCCTCTTCCTTCTTCCCGGAGCCCAGGAGACGACGAGGCCCTCTCCTCCTTCCAGAACAAGAGCTACATGATTTACTCAAAACGGCCGAAACCGACACTGTTTTAGTGTTTAATTCGAAAATCATAGCTCTGGCTGGTGTCGTTACATCTTATTTAAGTTACAGACCTAATGCAAATGGTTTTATTCAATTTCGAAAAGCGAGCGAATAGTTTAGACACGAAATAAACACTAGTTAGGCTAATTCGAGACTCACCTCAACCAAAGTTAAACACTTGTTGGTCTACTAGTTAGGCTAGTAGACCAACAAGTGCAAGCATGGGTAAACAGACAGCTAAATTTAAAGCCTATGCATAAATAAGAAACTAGGCCATGATGACAAGATAATGAGTTTGCGAGCTGATGATATATGCATTGACCAGGAATACATTTGTAGTAGCATGCTTAAACTAGAAATTTAACCTCAGTGTTAACATTACTGCATATTATATTTTTCATGATAAAATCATAATTAAGAAGATTTAATCTGAAAATTATCATCTTGCAGTGTAGCCTTATGGCAGATAGGAAATTAATTTTCATAACTTGAGATTTTGTTTCCAAATCATTTTTAGAAAGCTACCTCACCAAAATATTTAAGACATTCATCATTGATCCGATTAAAATCAATCTGGATAAAATGAATCTCATTTGATATACGCACATTGTATATCATAGTTTCCATCAATTAATTTCACATATGATTTGAAGATATGTTTCCATGTTTGGAAGAGATAACCATGTTAGAAATTTCTGATTTGGGATTTTATTAATTTTTTATTTTTACTTTACTTTTATTTATTTTATTTTACTTTATTAAGTATATTTTATAAAACACGCTGTGATATAAGACAGTGCATGAAATCCAATTAAAGTATCATGATCTTTAAAATTATTGGGATATGCGCATCTCGTTTGTTAAACATGGCTTACGGTTGGATGTAGGCTATTTTATAACCTATGGTCCATTTATGGATAGACCATAGGTTACGACATATTACGGCTAGGTCCCTTCCCCTGTCCTCCAAACTATATTTTAACTAAGGGGCGAAATCGACATTTCATAAATGGAAATCCTTTATTAGGTTTCCTGTAGAGTTTACTAAGGCTTACGCTTACAGATAATCGGTTTTCGTCAATTTTACCTCCTCCATCGAGAGCAGCCGTACGGGAAGGAAAAGGGGAAGAAGATCTATGCCTATTAGGTTTCTCTCTTCAGGTTTACGGTATGGCGAACATGGCGAATACGGGTACGTTTTCTTTTCCCTTAATCTTTTTCGGTGATCGTAAAGCCGCTTAATCGATCTAGTCTTCCGCTGTTTTCTTTGTTTGTGTTTTCTGTGACCGTGTGAATTTATAACAAACCGCAGTATACAATATTAACTTATTGTACGACATCATCGCATTCTATTTAATGCGATTGCAACAACGCACGCACAATGAACAAAGCATACGGACGAGTTGTGGGTTAGTTAAAACAGATCAAGAACGCGATCTATTTAGCATGAGATAGACAGAAACCTACGACGAAATCAATTAATCAAGAACAACCAGCGGCATCGACAAGATAGCAAGGATATTATGTAACTATTCTAGTTTAGCACCAGCTCAATAACTAACCCAACAGTGAACTTACATTTCCAGCAACATTGGATTCATATGATGATGAAATTGAGGTGGCCTGTTAATTACCGTGGGTGGAATTTCCGTGGGCTCAATTTTTTTTGCTTGACAGTTATTTCGTAAAGGTCGACAAATTTTTCGTAAAATCTGAAAAAAATTGACCAACAATAACTTCGAAAAGAAATCAAATTCTTGAAACATGTTTTTAGTATAGACTTGCCCAATTTTTGTATGAAATATTTTTGCATTCTCTATTCATCAAAAAAAATTAGTTCAGTACGAAATTATTGCCAAGAAAACAGAAAGTCCCCTTGTGCAATTACAAAGTAATAGGTTGGCAATATCGTCAAAAAGTTTGTAAGACTATGTTATGCCGAACTTTACCAATTAATTGTTACAAACGTCAATAAAAAAATTTATAGTGCTATTTTGTCTTCGTGTAATACGAAAAAATGTCGAATTCTAAATTTTGATGCTAAAAAATATTTCGTAAAGGTATACAATTAAATCGTTTCGTGACAATAAATTCGTATAGGACATTCCCTATCGACAAATATTTCGTAAATACTAATATTTTCTTTGTCGATACAAATTAATTGTACAAATTTTTTTGTGTCGGCTATTTACAAATATTTCGTGAAAGAAAGCAATTTTTGGATATTACGATTTTTTTTGCATTTTTGCTTAGAACAATTTTTTTGTACTCATTAAAATTAATCCGTTCATAACCGGATTGTCTTTGGACATGCATTTGACCGACAATCCTACTTGCCCATATGTTTGGTTTTGGCTAAGTGTTCAAACAGGCAATCCCGTCAAAATCGGATTGCCTGTAAACTTGCTATTACAGGCAATCCGGTCAAAATGGATCTTTTACTCAGCAGTAATTTCATAAGGTTGACAAAAATTTCGTAAAGATTGGAAAATTTTCGTACAAAACAGTGACATTAATAATTCGTGTATTTTACCTTGGCCTTTGTAAAGTAATTTAAACTTACTAAGAACTTATCGTAGTATGTCACCGATCATGTGGGAGGTTGAGAGTTGATTATTAGAAAGTTACATGCTTTTATTAAGGGATTTAATGGTTTTTTGTCATGTTTTCGTTCTTTATCATTGTTTTCGGCTGGATACATGTGTTGGCCTTGACCATTTAATTCATATCTTGCATTTTGCTAATCGGTGTGGTCTAAAACTTATCTTGTTTGTTTCGAAACTTGAATAGTTATGTTTGGGTAACTATATCACCAATTGTGCACATGAGAACTCAAGTTATGCCCTTTTTTTTATGGTTGTAATCTACCGAGAATTCCATTCTTTACTACATTGAATTATTAGAACTCAAGTCTTGTTTATATTTCTCATTTCATCGTGTTTACTCCCTTGATTTGAATCTTCTTTACTACATTCAAGTTTTGAGATTGTCATTCATATCATGCTTTGATCATTTAACTTTTTTTTTCATACAAGTTTGACAATGCACTTACATTTGACGTTTATAAGTTCATTTTTAAATGATTTGTCTATATCATTATTACTTTCAAGAAAGCTAAGGTGCTTTCTTGTTTCTTTTCATGTCTTATACCTCTTCAAATATGATTGGGAATGCTTGAAATCGAATACAAACCGACATAGGTGAGTGAAGGTGAGTTCTAATCAGCCCGTGCTAGGTGTACTGTGTCGTGTTTAACATTTTGCTCTCAAACCCACTTAAGAGTTATACTTAGAAAGTTACGTGTTTTTATTAAGTGATTCAAGCATTTTGTCCGGTTTTTGTTCCTTATCATTTTGTTTTTGGTTGGATACAAATTATTGTTTTGTCGTTCTGCCGTGACGGAGCAGCTAGAGCTGGTCTGATGGGGAGAAACCTTGAAGAGTCCCTAGGGCGGAGTTTCAGTCGTAGACCCTCCTCCGTAGGGTGGGGCTGACCTTCTTTGCTGGTGAAGGGGGGCTGTGAGGAGGTTGCTCTCAAGTTCTGGAGGAGGAGTTGGCTTTGGTCAAATGTAGTGGGAACCCTTTGCTTTGAACAGAGGAAGAAGGATGGAGGTCTCGTTGAGTTGCTGGTGCCGTCTCCAGGACTTGGATGTGGAGTAGCTGAAGCAGGAACGAGCCTATGCTGGGAGCCACTAAAGTGAGGGCTCGTCGTTGTTGTTGAGGATTCTGCTGGGGAATGTGTTAGTGTTTGCACTTATGTGCCAAGACACTTTAATGTATTTGTGGATAAATAATTAATAAAGGCGAGTATTTGTCATTGATTATTTTACTTTTCTGCACGTAAAATTATTGATGATAAAGTCCCACAGATTATTGAGTATATTAATCTGTAATAGTCCGTGATCGGACAGATGTTTAGAGGGGACATGGACATCTAGACCATCGCTAAGTATAGCTGAGGTCGAGATAGACCAAGGGATAGTGATCCATGTTATACTTAGGGGTACTCTAAGATTAGAGATACTGGAAACGACCCGATTAAGAGGATACCACATATTGAACATCATTGGTCAATTCTCTTTATGGACGAGTGTAACTGATCTTTCGACTTGAGACATTCATTTATTCTATGCGTGGAGTTTGCGCACTTTGACGTAGTTAAAAGCAGTCTTTAACCGGATTGTGAGTAATACGATTGTTGGGTATGTGACAAAGCGTAGAGAGAATAGTGTTGATTCAATATAGGATTCATCGCTCTCTTGGATTAGAGAGTTGACATCTAGGCCACTTGATAGAGATATTAGTGACTCTAAAATCCATGACCATGGGAGGAATGTTTTACATTCAAGAGAGTCTATTATATCATGGTAATTAAGTAAAACAATTAATTCGGTGATGATGTATTTTGCGCCGAATTAATTGGGATGTCGGTTAGATGAAGAGATTGAATTACACGGTAATCGATTCATAGTGGTTTATGATTTATAATCATTATCCTAACACGTTGGGTGACTAAAAACTATTACTAGACGGTTACCTTAGTTTGTGTATGGATATACACTGCCTTCGTGTATAGGCCCTAGAGGGTCGCACGCATAGCACGTCGACACGAACGTTATATTTTGATTATTTTAGTGGATACTAAAATTAATCATTTTATTTCAGAATTAGAATTAATTGGATTATTAATTTATTCTGAAATATCGGAAGCAAATAAATAGACCAAGATCGAATATGGATTTATTCGAGTCATATTATATTTTAAAGGATATGAAATAAATATTTAATATTTATGAAGATATCATATTCGAATTATTTTTAATTAAGAAAATGAAATAAGCATTTGACATTTTATTTGAGTAAATTAATATTTGATTAAATTTTAATAATACATTTATAGGTTAAAATCTATTTATTTTATTCAATATTAAATGATCATACGTTACATTGGAAACAAATTAAGTTTCCTGTGACATTTATTATGGTTTGATTGAAACGTAAAAGGAAATAGACAATCGATCAGATTGTTGATTCAAAAAGGTTAGAAAGAGTCCGTCGATTGATTTTGGTAGAGACTAAAAAAAAGAATCAGAGAAAGATTTTCTTTTGGGGTTTGTTGGGGAGAGAAAAACTACAAAGAAAAGTTCCAAAAGAGATACAAAAATCTAATATTTGTTTATAATATTTGTTTCCGCTGTGCCCTGAAATCTAACAGAATGTGCCTTGATTCCCTCTGTGGCTGCTGGTGAAGAAGGTAGGATCAAGGAGGCGACTGTTGGCTCGAGCCTTGGAAACCGGGATAACATTTTGTTGGACAGAAACTGAAACGACCTGAAAAATTTTAAACTTTTCATCAGACACCTCGGTCGTATTTGACCCGTCAACAGCGAAAAACGACAGTTGTAGGTAGCCTCCTCTTCTGATCAGCTCCACGTGAAGAGCGCCACGTGTATTTCATTACTTAATCTCTGCAACAATAAAAAAATAATCCCCAACTGGGGTCAGCGATAATTCGCCGAGTACGCTTCCCATGCACATGCGGAAAACATGAAACCTCTAAACTTGTTCTTCCCTAAATGCATCTGTGAAATCTTTTATGCGACATGCGATATAAGGCATTAGGAGCTATATCATATCAACAGGGAGAATCAATATCGTAATACGGAAGACAGTACTCAGAACAGTAAATAGACAAACACATGACTCCCATGAGTCATTCGTTTCCCTCTCATATCAACTCTTCCCAAGGTGCCAGGACCACCGTAGTGCGTCCCCACCCACTCCTCCGGGAGCGCCCGGGTCAACGACAGCAAGTGCGACCGCGAGTGGTGCCACCTCCTCGTTCTCTCCTCCGACACATAGTCGGGCATCACGTATATATGGAAACATTGGCCACTGTCCCTTTTGAGGAAAACCCAAGTTAATCCAGACTATCACAATGATTAGCAGAAAATTGAATCTCACCTTTAAGGGGCTACCATTTCGAAACTTTCCATTTCATAATTGTATCTAATTACGACGAAGCTAGTCCGGTTTCCCGTTACGACATTCAGCTTCATTTCAGGTTATATTACCAAGCCGTTTTCGGAACCTAACCACCGCCGACCGTTGCCAAACATGGTGAGTCCATTCCGAATGTATTAAAGTCCATACCGGAACCACTGAATCACGCACCAGAGAAACCCCAGCAACCGTCCCCCTTTAATGCCACAATTGTAATTGAAAAATGAGAATGTCCTCAATCGGTTTTCATAGCTAGATTCATGGCAGCAAATCAATTTACAGCTATAAAGAACGTGATCACTTTCCATGCTCAGGACAGAGGCTGCCGGGAACACAACTATTTTTGTTTCGGCATCTAACAATTATTGGAACATAGGCTCCCGCACAAGTTGATTCGGGGAGCTTGGCGCTTCCTCTTTCTGCGCGAGTTGTCCACCACGGCATACACATGGATCTCGGCAGCGACGAGTCGCTATAGCCGGAATACATCCCCACGAAACATATTTGAAATATTTTGCACTTTAATTTTAATTGAAACTTTATAACCATATTTGAAACGACCTACAAAATTTCCCAATGTTTATCAGAAGAGTCAACCGCTGCCTTGGATCACTCTACCCTCTCTCGTCCTCAGAAATCACATGTCCTCCTCGCCTGCCTCGCTGCCATCTTTGAATATTAGACAAAGTGTGAGGTCGTTTGCTTACGTATTCTATCTCACTTACTAATTTACAGCATGTTTATGATCATTTTACTTAAAAGGTGCTTGTACAGCCATCCTACCCACGACAACTATTCTAAATCACACTCCACCTTGTAACTCCCTTTTTAACCTACGCTCTGATACCAACTGAACGACCTATAAAATTTCCCAATGTTTATCAGAAGAGTCAACTGCTGCCTTGGATCACTCTACCCTCTCTCGTCCTCAGAAATCACATGTCCTCCTCGCCTGCCTCGCTGCCATCTTTGAATATTAGACAAAGTGTGAGGTCGTTTGCTTACGTATTCTATCTCACTTACTAATTTACAGCATGTTTATGATCATTTTACTTAAAAGGTGCTTGTACAGCCATCCTACCCACGACAACTATTCTAAATCACACTCCACCTTGTAACTCCCTTTTTAACCTACGCTCTGATACCAACTGAACGACCTATAAAATTTCCCAATGTTTATCAGAAGAGTCAACCGCTGCCTTGGATCACTCTACCCTCTCTCGTCCTCAGAAATCATATGTCCTCCTCGCCTGCCTCGCTGCCATCTTTGAATATTAGACAAAGTGTGAGGTCGTTTGCTTACGTATTCTATCTCACTTACTAATTTACAGCATGTTTATGATCATTTTACTTAAAAGGTGCTTGTACAGCCATCCTACCCACGACAACTATTCTAAATCACACTCCACCTTGTAACTCCCTTTTTAACCTACGCTCTGATACCAACTGAACGACCTATAAAATTTCCCAATGTTTATCAGAAGAGTCAACCGCTGCCTTGGATCACTCTACCCTCTCTCGTCCTCAGAAATCACATGTCCTCCTCGCCTGCCTCGCTGCCATCTTTGAATATTAGACAAAGTGTGAGGTCGTTTGCTTACGTATTCTATCTCACTTACTAATTTACAGCATGTTTATGATCATTTTACTTAAAAGGTGCTTGTACAGCCATCCTACCCACGACAACTATTCTAAATCACACTCCACCTTGTAACTCCCTTTTTAACCTACGCTCTGATACCAACTGAACGACCTACAAAATTTCCCAATGTTTATCAGAAGAGTCAACCGTAGTTTGAATGGTCAAACAACGGAAATGACAAACTTATACCGCTACCGTGGCATTCTCTACAGTCTTGTTTCGTAAATCCGCGCCACATGTTCTCCATTCATCTTTTCCTCTGCGAGACTAAAAAAAATAATCCCCTATTGGAGTCAGCGATAAATCGCCGAGTACGCCTGACTCTATGCACATACGAAAATATGAGACCGCTAACTTCTTTCGAACGTGCAGTCTTTGAAATCATTTATGCAGCACAGGAATGGTACCATCTGTAATACGAATCCACTTTAACAGTATAATAACATTATAGCATCACATCATATTAACACAACCGTCAATAGAAGCAGAATAAACATAAACCATATATGACTTCCATGAATCAACGTCCACTCACATATCAATCCCTTCCCAAGGTGCCAGGACCACCGTAGTGCATTCTCACCCACTCCTCCGGGAGCGCCCGGGTAACGGCCAGCAGGCACGACCGCGGATGGTCGTTGCCTCCCCGTACTCCTCCGACACGCAGTCGGGAACAATATCTCAAATCCAATCACTATCTACAGTTCGGTAACCAAGAAGACGTAGTCGGTCTAGATTGTGAACGGCGGCAACTTCATTTGCCAACCATCAATTACATACAATCTTTACGGAACCCAACCACCATGGGCCGAGGCCTACGTGGTTGGACCAATCTGTATTACTGGCTATAATTCCCGTGGATCAGCCGCAACGCCATTTTCCAATCCCAAACCACCGTCAGAATCAACATCTCGGATTTCCTCTAAGGAACATTATTCCCATACCCGAGCATACTCATTGGACAGTCGGCTTGATCAATTCAACTTAAACGCAAGGCTTTATCAAGCTCAAAATATCACAATTGATTCATAACTCAATTCAGTGCAGCTCTATCAACACAAGGTCGACCACAATTGCAAGACAGACGAATCCCACACAACCTCAGTCAACCATTCTTGACAAGCGTATTATTCTGCTGCACTAGAAACTTGCTACTGGCAAGAAAGATTATTCGGCTTGACAACTTACAGTATCAAGGTAATTTGTAAACGGCCTTATTATGGCCTTACAGTCTCTAAGGCCATAACTAACAAGCCTTTCCTCCTGTTTCATGACAACACGAACAGGGGCCACGGGTGAAGGTCGCGCGCGTTCTCTGCGGCCCTTGTTCCATCGTGCTGAGCTATTCCCCGGCAGCCCGAAACTATTCTGCCACAGCTCCACAGGATCCTTGCCCAACGGCTCTGAGTCGGATCTCACACAGCTGGTCACTACAGTCGAACTCCATGAGACGGCTACACGAACAAGACAACCCGACCTACCCGACCCTCCCCGACGACCCTACCCCATGCACGCATCCATAACCAAGGAAATCAAGGATCACAGAGGGGGAGGGAGAGTGAGACGTACTTTTTCCCTGCTCCCAACCAAGTGTCCTCCTCCGTGGCTGCTCGTGCTCGACGGTGGCTCGCCCGTGTTCAAGATCCCTCAGCTCGACGTGGGCGAGTGCAAGGGCTTGAAGTCTGCAAACCTACTCCAATCTTCCTCCTCCTACTTTCTCCCCATATTCGCCAAAACCTCCCCCCGGAGATGATGGAAATCGTCTCACATCAGGGAAAGGTGAGAAAGACAAGGCCGGTGGCCTCTCCCCAAATCTGATGTCTTTTCCCTCGTCATGTTCCCCAACGAAGCTTGCTTGAGAGCTTCTTAAATTCCAAGGCCAAGATTCATTTCAATCAGGTATTCAACTTATGACTAAATGGTGACGATTTAGTGGCCAATGGTCAAACTTTCCACTATTTTACGTTGCAAGTATCATCATTATAAGTATGCTATTATGAAATCTAATTTTTTTACTTCACATGTCAAAATCCTTTACGTACGCGGATAATATCATTACCCGAATCCGATTACGGTAGGTCAGAGCGTCCCCTTTCCCCGCGTGACATAATCACACGTAATCGACCCCGTAGTACCAATATTACCCGCTAGTAACATCGTTTGACTTTGAGAATATTACATTCTCGTGTGCACGTCGGATTTGACTTAGTCAAAATTTGACTCACCATTAAAATTTTTACGGGATTTTAAAATCTAACCCTGAAAATAAATTTCGTCCTCGAAATTTATTTAATATGTCCTAACAGAGAGCTTACTAAATGGGGACGTCTAGAGGATTGGCAGAAGAAACATAATCCTTTCTCGCCTAAAAGATAGACAGGGTACTGTAACGTGGAATGATACTTGAAAAACAACTAGTGGGAACCTGGCGGTTGTTGGCAATACAGGAGATCAATATTGGAATGCACATCAGAACTGTAGCCATGAGTGGGAAAACGTACAAGGAAGGGCGATAGGACCGACTTACATAAACATAGTTGCAAGAATCGCATATAACAGCAGGTTTCGAAACTCCAGAGCAGCGTTGCTGGGCTTGACAAGGCAGGCAAGGAGTTTAACCTTTTTCTGTTGGAAAGATTGAAGGTTAGTCGGTCACCAAGTAAGAGTGTTAAGTTAGGTTTTGTCCACACAAAAGTAATGCCTAAAGCAGCCAATGGCCCTTCCATGATTTATACGCATCCTACCATTCCTTCAGTCGTTACTACGGTGCCTCCGACCGCAAGAGATCATCTGGGGTTCAGAGGGGCTATCAAGAATTATAGAGCATTAGACTAATAGTATGATGGTTTCAAATAGGCACTACAGATCATACTAGTAAAGTGATAATTCCGAGAAGCTGCATGCAGAAAACAAAAATATTCACTAAACAATCTCCAATAACTAACAAAGATACACAAAAATAAACTTGATGCTGAAATTGAATTGAATGAGAATATTATGAATGTCTGCATGGCATTAGATGGATGAGAAACTTTTCCAACATTCACTAGGGATTAAAGCTTCAATGACACCCACATATCGATGCCACGCCACCGATACTATCTTTCTATGATTATCAACAAGCACTTCATCCCCACTCGACGAATTTGATAACTCGGGACAAACTCACAACATGGAAAGTTATTTCGCAGCCCTATTGATGATGAACAGTTTAACTCTTAAATTTAGGAGTTGATGATACTTAGCAGGGACACTAGCAAATAAATAGCTAGAGTCGAAAACGTAGTTATAATATATACAACGATTGTGTGTAAGTTCGAATAAATAAATAGACGAGTCAAATTTAGACTTAGCCGGAAGCCGACATAGACACGAGAGTTTAAAATTCACGTGATCAGCTAATGTTATGAGCGGGATATTACCAGTACT
The DNA here is from genome assembly GCA_029817715.1 of Melastoma dodecandrum. NCBI lineage: Eukaryota > Viridiplantae > Streptophyta > Magnoliopsida > Myrtales > Melastomataceae > Melastoma > Melastoma dodecandrum. The sequence continues at coordinate 382,634 of JARUPY010000237.1, forward strand.
TTAGATGCGATTACGTGCGACGATGACCTAAAGTAATCGGGTTTGGGTAACGATTATGGAGGCTTCTCAGGCAATAATTATTGGATGAACCTAGGTGCAATAATTATTAACCTTTTGGAAGATAAGATCGTTGTAACTTAATTTATGTTAAGAAAGGAAAGGAAAAGAAAAGAAACAAACTCATATTTCTCCCTGGTCGTGGTGTATCTGGGGAGAGAAGGCTGACAAATTAAAGAAAATAATTAGAAATCAGGGGAGGAGGAAGGGGGGATCGTTCTTAACCCCAAAACTTAGCGGAGAAGTCTCGTTGGGATTCACCTTTTCCCTCTGCAAATCAACCGATGAGGAACAGGGCAGCTTTCCCCGATTTCTCTTTTACGCCTTAGACTGCGAGCAACCGTGGCCGCTGTCGCCGCGAGAAGGACGGCTAAACCCCGGAAGAGGAAGCGTAGAGCAGGAACCGTTGACGCCAAGGAAGAGGGAAGTCCTCGGCTCGAAGGGCTCGCAACGGCTCTGTACGTCTCACCCCTTTTCTTTCTGTCCTCCTTGCCTTGAGTTGCCCTGCTGTCGTTTGATGTGTGAACTTTGTCCACGGGTTTGCTTGGGTCCATGCTCTGTTACGTCCTTGGTTTGATTTTGTGCCCTGAAACCCTTGTTGATGCTTGAATCATGGCTACCGTGGGAGTGTTTGTCAGACTGTGAAATGAGGGAAGTTGAGCCATACGATTCCTGTGTTGGGATTTCGAGGTGATCTTTAAGAGTAATTGATTTATCGTTGGGTGATTCTTTTCTGGGTTCTTCCATCTTACAATGGTTCAAGTCTTTGGACGTCAATTCCTAGGAAATATTATTTCTTTTATTAGGTTCAGCCTTTTACTTGGTTCCTAATTTCTATTTTAATCCTCATGATGTTTCATGTTGAACTAGTCGGTATGTTTCTACTCCTGGTGTAGTTAGGACAGCTTTAGATTTCTTTGTTGTTTCCCTCTTATGCCTTTCTTCTAGCAAGTTCGATTGCCTTGTTGCAGTTTGGGTTCCTGGGTCAGTTAGTTTGGGATTTGGAATTGTTTAGAGGATATTTTATTAGCCATTGGTTCCTCCCCGGTCCATTACGGAGTCGATGATTCCCATTAGTTCATTCAGTGGCTGCTGGGATATCCTCGAGATTGCGCAATATGATGGAGGGATGAGATTGAATTCCTATGCTGTGTTTGGTTGGAAAAGTGTCCGTACTGATTTAGAATACGATGGGGCACATGAAAATATATCCACTATGTTCTGGGGGTTAGAAATTCCCTTGCTGGTTTAATTGTGAATGCCACTGTTGTCCTCCGTAGTAGAGATAGAAATGAAATATAGCATTTGAGAACTGTCGGTCTCTTTGCGCCTACAGTTTGTGTGTCAACTCGGGACGTCTTTTGTTTTCTTTTTCTCGATGTTGGTTGTGTCGCCGTCGTCGTTACCGGGGTGTTTTGCTGATGTCGTGGCCGAGGAACAGATTGATTTGTTTCTCGGGGTGGTTGTTTTGCGTGCTTGATTTCGTAAAGTTGCTGCACTTGGAAACTCGCCTGGAATCTTGGCCTCCCTGGTTGTACAGTTTCATCCCTTCCCTCTTGTTCCCGGAGTTGCTTGTGAAAATGTTGCGGGAAATTCCTGTGGATTGAGTTGTGAGTGAGGCGTGCTCTTGCGAGTGTGGAAGTATGAACTGTTGGAGTTGGTTACGCTGCTTCTTACCCAGGTGCGTTGCCTTGTTTTTCTGTCGCGGATGAGATCGCTCTGTTAATGGCATGAGAGGTTGGGATGATTCGTTTTATGAATGGAAAAGAAACGGGGTTTGTTCGGGATGCGAACCAGGGTCTTCGGAGGAGGATGTCCTTTACGTAAAGGGATGATTGGGAGAGAACGGTGACACGAGTTGATCGGGACAGAACCGAACTCCGCCCCCGGGGTGGTGCGGGTTCCACTTGGACTGCGGGGGAGTTCAGTCGTTCTGTTATGTGCCTGACTTCGGAACGATCTCGCATCCTGTTGAGGTAGTGGAGGCTATTTCGGATAGCCGCTACCCTGCGTTATAATTCAATCTTCTGCCGCGATGAGACCCTGGTTGAGTGTGTGGCTGTTTTAGTCACTGTTGCGCGGTGAAATTGTTGTTACCCGACTGTGATGTCGGAGGAGTGCGGGGAGGCGACGACCACTCGCGGTCGTGCCTGCTGCCGTTACCCGGGCGCTCCCGGAGGAGTGGGTGGGGACGCACTTCGGTGGTCTTGGCACCGTTTTGAAGTGTTGATATTGATGGAAAGAGAGGTTTGAGGGAGTCGATACCGTTATGATTATTCTTACTACTGAATAGATTGACGGTTTGTTATATGTTTTACCATGATGAATGCAGCGCGGATGTTAATGGTATCTATTTTTCATGTGTCACTCCGAGAATGCGTGTGCATAATGATTTTTAAAGATGCACGTTAGGGCTGTATAGAGGTCTCATTGTTTTCGCTTGTGCATGGGTGAAACGTGCTCAGCGAATTATCGCTGACCCCAAATGGGGAATTTATTTTTACTGTCTCAGAGATATGATAGAAAGGGTACACGTGACGGATTTTATCGAACTAGTCAAAGATTGACAACGCGGTGCGGTGAAGACCTTAATTTTGTCATGTCCGCTGTTTGACCGGTCAACTTCGGTTCTGAAATTTTTCAGGTCGTTTCATCAAGCCTCCGGGGGAAGAAGGTTTTCTTCCTCCATCGTACTTGGGAGGATTCCCCTCTTGAGTTGAGGGAGCGGGCTGCCTTCCGTCCGTTGTGCGGATTGTTGGATGGTGGTGGTCCAATCTGTTGTCGTACCACCCGAGGAAGCCGTTGGATTTGTATTATTATTTGCATTTGTTTTTTTTTGGCCGTGTGATTCGTGGCTTCTTTCATTTGTTTGTTTTAGATGTATTAGAAAATCGTTAATTGAGTCCCTAGATTTATTTTAACTTCTCAAATTGATCTTGATTTTAAAGTGATTTTCGATTTAGTCCGAATAAGAAATGCTTAAAAATTCATAACAAGTTTAAAAGTGACATTGTCGCTTAATGAAAATGCAATTAGGATATTAATTTCACGTAACTAATTTTTAAATCAAAATTAATTACCTAATCCTATTTAGAGATGATAAGCATTAATCAAATATCGCTAAACATGTTCAACGATTGTAAGCATGTTTGAGAAGTTTTAAAATTTAAAGAGCACATTCAGTTAATGTTAAATTTAGTCTAATCGCATGTCATTAAAACTTGATTATTGTCGAGTGTTTTGGGTTACTAGCCAATTTGGGGATCTAAACCTGAATACATGAGAAGTTGACAGGTTGTACTAGCGAAGGAACCTAGAGGGGTAGCAAAAAAAGGAACTCTTCAAGGTTTCTCCCCATCAGACCAGCTCCAGCTGCTCCGTCGCGGCAGAATGACAAAACAATAATTTGTCCAACCGAAAACAATGATAAAGAACAAAAACCGGACAAAAAGCACTGAATCACTTAATAAAAACACGTAACTTTCTAAGTATAACTCTTAAGTGGGTTTGAGAGCAAAATGTTAAACACGAAATAGTACACCTAGCATGGACTGATTAGAAACTCACCTTCACTCACCGATGTCGGTTTGCATTCGATTTAAATCCAAGCATTCCCAATCATGTTTGACGGAGTATAAGACATGCAAGGAAACAAGAAAGCACCTTAGCTTTCATGAAAGTAATAATGATATAGACAAATCATTTAAAAATGAACTTATGAATGTCAAATGTAAGTGCATTGTCAAACGTGTATGAAAAAAAGTTAAATGATCAAAGCATGATATGAATGACAATCTCAAAACTTGAATGTAGTAAAGAAGATTCAAACCAAGGGAGTAAACACGATGAAATGAGAAATATAAACAATACTTGAGTTCTAATAATTCAATTTAGTAAAGAATGGAATTCCCGATAGATTAGCAACCATAAAAAAAAGGCATAACTTGAGTTCTCATATGCTCAATAGGTGATATAGTTACCAAAACGTAACTATTCAAGTTTTGAAACAAACAAGATAAGTTTTAGACCACACCGATTAGCAAAATGCAAGATATGAATTGAACGGTGAAGGTCAATACATGTATCCAGCCTAAAACAATGATAAAGAACGAATCTAATAATCAACTCTCAACCTCCCATATGATAGGTGACATACTACGACAAGTTCTTAGTAAGTTTAAATTACCTTGCGAAGGCCAATGTAAATACACGAATTACAAAAAACGATTGGAAATGTCACTGTTTTGTACGAAAATTTGGCCAACCTTATGAAATTTACTGCTGAGTAAAAAATCCATTTTGACCGGATTGCCTGTGGTAGCATGTTTACAGGCAATCCGATTTTGCGGGATTGCCTGTGTCTGGACACTTAGCCAAAACCAAATATATGGACAAGTGGGATTGTCGGTCAAATGCATGTCCAAAGACAATCCGGTTATGAACGGATTGATGTTAATAAGTACAAAAAAATTGTTCTAAGCAAAAATGCAAAATAATCGTAATATCCAAAAATTGCTTTCTTTTACGAAATATTTGCAAATAGCCGACACCAAAAAATTTGTACAATTAATTCGTATCGACAAAGAAAATATTAGTATTTACGAAATATTTGTCGCGAGCGAATATCCTATATGAATTTATTGTCACGAAACGATTTAATTGTATACTTTACGAAATATTTTTTAGCATCAAAATTTAGAATACGTAAAGTTCGACATTTTTTCGTATTACACAAAGAGACAAAATAGCACTATAAAATTTTTTATTGATTTCTTTTCGAAGTTATTGTTGGTCAATTTTTTTCAGATTTTACGAAAAATTTGTCGAACTTTACGAAATAACTGTCAAGCAAAAAAAATTGAGCCCACGGAAATTCCACCCACGGTAATTAACAGGTCCCCTCAATTTCATCATCATATTAATCCAATGTTGCTGGAAATGTAAGTTCACTGTTGGGTTAGTTATTGAGCTGGTGCTAAACTAGAATAGTTACATAATATCCTTGCTATCTTGTCGATGCCGCTGGTTGTTCTTGATTAATTGATTTCGTCGTAGGTTTTTGTCTATCTCATGCTAATAAAGGACTTCCTTTTATGAAATGTCGGTTTCGCCCCTTAGTTAAAAATAGTTTGAAGGACAGGGGAAGGGATCTAGCCGTAATATACCGTAACCTATGTCTTATCCATCAATGGACCATAGGTTATAAAATAGCCTACACCCAACTGTAAGCCATGTTTATCAAACGAGATGCGCATCTCCCAATAATTTTAAAGATCACGATACTTTAGTGAGATTTCATGCACTGTCTTATATCACAACGTGTTTTTTATAAAATATACTTTAATAAAGTAAAATAAAATAAATAAAAGTAAAGTAAAAATAAACAATTAATGAAAGCCCAAATAAAAAAAAATCTAACACGGTTATCTCTTCCAAACATGGAAACATATCTTCAAATCATATGTTAAATTAATTGATGGAAATTATTATATTATATCAAATGAGATTCATTTTATCCGGATTGATTTTAATCGGATCAATTATGAATGTCTTAAACATTTTGGTGAGGTAGCTTTCTAAATAATGATTTGGAAACAAAATCTCAATTTATGAAAATTAATTTGGAAAGGTTACACTGATAATTGTCATATTAAATCTTCTTAATTATGATTTTATCTTGACAAATATAATATGCAGTAATGTTAACATTGATTTTGATGATATTTAAGTAACATACTATTTATGATCATATCTTTTATTGAAGAGCTTGAGCAAAGTGTTACTGAGCCACTTATTGAGTGTTTTGGGTTACTAGCCAATTTGGGGATATATACCTGAATACATGAGAAGTTGACAGGTTGTATAAGAAAGAGAGGAAGAAAATGTGAACATAAAAAAATATAAAAGGGGTTCCATCCAAGGAACCTAGAGGGGTCGAAAAAAAATGTTATTATTTTTTTTTTTTTGAAAGTCGAAATGGCAATCAAGTTTTTTTAAGAAAATTAAGTGATAAACGGAAAATTGTGGGTTAGTAGAGATTTTCGTGTAAAAAGATTCTCTTAATTTTTAAATTTAATTTAATTTTATGATTTGAGATTTAAATTATTTAAAATTTATCTTTTTCAATATATTTATATTTGCTTACCACTCTAAATATTTTCACATGAAAGATTTTAATTGTTAAAGTATAAGATAAATGACGAAAAAATTACTTCTCTTATGTTTTCAATTTTCATTTTTTTTTAATAAGATAAAGTCATTTAATTATTGAAAGTTATATAAAAATAATTTTTTTCCTAAAGAATAGAATTGATAAAATCTTTAGTATTTAACATATTCATGATAAAAATGAGAGATGATGCCGCGGTCGGAAGATGAAATGGAGGAGACTTTGCCTTGAAGATTCAGATGAGGATGGAAAAGAGGAGGGAAATCAAGGTAGCGGAGACTCCTCACCCAAGTCTTTTGTCTCAATACAAATGTTGGATCATCCCACCTATATCACGTGTAATTAGGCCCTGTTATTGTCGATGAAATCTGTTTGTAAGAGGCTCAGACATGCCAAGGATTCAGGAACAATACAAGCTTCTGCTTCCGAGGAGCATCTCCAAGGGCCCGGCTCCCCTGATTCGTGGACAGGCCTCAAATGGAGGTAATGAATATCCAAGCATCGCCATTGGCAACGGTAAAGGGAATAATCTCGAGCCTTGTGAGCTAGTTGTAATCGAGTCTATTGGTGTTGATGATGTTGGCGACAAATCCCTCCCATAGAAAAAGGTTGGATTGCGCTCCCAGAAAAGATTCGAGCCAAGAGGCAAAATCTAGAGGGACACTAGGATTCCTGTTTGTTTGTGCCAATTTCTTACGTTCTTCCTATAAATCGCCAAGGATGTGTGGACGGACGGAAGTTCGCAAAACAGACTCCCTCGAGGTCGCTGTACCTAGCGAGCCTAAAGAAACCCAAGAGCTTGGAACTGTTTCTAGGAGCTTTGGACATTTGTCTCCCGGCCAATGAAGGGGTCACTGACCTGCAGCGGACACAACTAGTTATCGAGGAACAATGACCGGAGATTCGACCGGATAATACTAAATCTTAGTTAAATACCTCCAAATCAAGAAAAAATATATAAGTTCCACTTATTGATCTAGCCATGAAATTTATGCCTTCAAAACCTCAATTTTCATCAAAACATTCAAAGGACGAAGACTGAGTCCTTTCTTCTATGGAACCTTCAAACGAGCAAATCCATTCCTCGAGATTTTCCTGTAACTAGGTGATATTTATCGGGAGATAATTGGCTCAGCTTTCCGAGCCAGCTTTCATATTCCCTTACTTGGTCATGCCTACAAAAACATCACACAATACTCCTATCACTTGAAAGTATCCCACGTGAATAAAAATAAATATTCGCACATTCATCGAGATTTATACCAGTATGCCAGAGATTCGAAGGGATGGTAATTCTTGTACAATATCTTGGAGTATTTCTGCACATTCTTCTTGGTGCAATCCTCCTTGTGCACCTTTTGTATATCCATCAATTTGTCACGGTTTCATATTGCATAATATAGCAAATTACCAAAAGATAAGACTATGAATGCAATCTTTGTTCTTACCATCCTAATGTGCCTAGCGGTTTCAGTGTCTCCCGGAACCTGGTCATAGACTCCAACACACATTAGGAGAAGGTTGAATGCAAAGTCGCCCATTCCCTTAATTCTTTTCTTTATTGGCTTCAAGTGGTCCGAATCTTCCCTCAAAGCCCTTTGCTCAAGCATGCTGAGGACGTCCCTGTTTTCTCCTCCAACGAATTTCTTAGCAAGTATAAGTATCCATTGCGCCCTATGGCCAACTTTGCAATACTCGCGCAGACCATTTTCTCCCAGAATGATAATCTCTTTAGCACTTGGAAAGTTCCCGATTGGCCCTTCAGGCTTTCCATTGTCCTGATTCTTATATTCTCCGGTCACAATCTTTTGTTGCATGACACAGAGAACCCTGGCCATTCTCAATGTTCTCTCCCAACTAATCAATTGAAAATAAAATTAAAAATTTTTCGGTGTGAAAGAATCGAACAAAATAAGCTGAAATTAAGGGACTAATTTTTAAGTTAGAAATAAAATGATACTCACTCGGAGTTACAAAATAGAAAGATCTTGACCGCATCTTCAAAAATAGTTGGATTATGGAATATTCGTCCAAAACCTTCTAGCTTTGCTAATGGATGAATCGCGTGAAATTCGTTCATCATTCTCTCGTCTCGTTCGGAGATCCTCAGCATCCGACAAACTTGCTCCTGTGATGATGTCATCAAGGCTTTGACAAATTTAAGGTAAAACAGAAAGGAAAGGAAAAAATGATTAATGAGAGGTTTTACTTGGATAATGCGATGGTCTCTCAACGATAGTAGAGGATGAGGATCGTGTATGCGAATAATGAGATGGCGAGAACTCGGACAACCATGCTGAGAGATGGAGACGTCAACCGAAGTGGCTTCATCAGCAAGCCTTAGAGGACGTCGCAAAGTGGAAGTCTCCGGAATCCAGCGGTTGGGGGCCATCATGAACATGCCGTGATTGCACACTACCTTCTTGAGATCAAAAGTCGGGTATTTGTTACCAAGTTCCACAACAATATGCACGGATTCAATCTTGTCCTCTGTAAAGGCCATTAAAAATACAAAATTAATTATTTCTTAAAAAATAACCTAAAATAATAAGAAAAAAAGTTATGGATTGAAAAAATTACACGTATGCACTACAGAGATACAAATACCAATGACAGTAAAATAAGACACCTGGAAACAAATAAATAATAGCAAAACTAGAATGGAGATAAATTAGAATTACAAATTTACCCAACCATAATGGAGGAAATGACCAATATGAAGGATTAAATAGTTGCTTGCTTACATGAACAAGAACACGCGATCATTGATATGACGAGAATCTCAGGAAAATGAGCAGAGTCAGTTTTTACTTTTGGCAAGAGTACTTTGAAAACCAAGCAAAAACACTTTTCTCCAAGTACAACACATGAAAGGAGCATCCACTTACTAGAAGGAATCGTTCCAATCTCCGAGTAGCAAATTGGTAAACCTGTACGAAGCGCGATAATTAAAACCAGAGGTTGGCCAACAATAGATAAATAAAAAATGGCCAGAACCTTTAATAGCATCTTCCCTGGTGGCATTCTTGGAATCCCCCACGGCCATCTGGTCCCGAGAAACATCTTCGGTTTTTGCTCCATCGATGGCATCATTCTGAATTGTGAAACCCTTCTGAGCTTCAGTTCTGCTGCCAACGTCAGCATCTAAGACCTCTCCATCCATGATCATGGCAGTATCACCAATGATTTTCTCCTTATCAATGGGGTCTTCAGCCTCGGGGAGAGAATTCGATGCTTTTGAAACATGTTTTGTCCCCTCTAGTTGTTGCTTCTTGGTCGAATCTTTCCTGGAAGCACATTTTCTCCTTTTCTTTGGGAGAGATTTATTGTCAACATCAACCGTCTGAGGAGAAACCAAGGCATTCTTGGGCAGCTCTTCAACACCTGTTTCTTCATTGTCGATTCCTTTCATGCCCAGAGAACTCATAGCTGCAGATTAAAATAGAACGCAACAGCAAATTATTCATTTTCAGCCGTGTAATGAACAGAAGAACAGAGTGTACATAAACTTTTGGCTGGAAACTCAATGGAGCGACAGAAATCTCAAGACCAGAAGGATGATTGTCGAGATTATTCCCTTCACCGCCGCCAATGGCGATGCGTGGATATTCTTTACCTCCTCCATCTGAGGCTTGACCATGAATCAAGGGAGCAGACCGTTGGAGATGCTCCTCGGTAGTAGAAACTTCCGCAAAAAGGAGCAGGTCACGTCCCCTCCGGTTGACAAAGCAGGACATGAGCATGGAATCAGAAAGGCAGTACAATTGACGGCGGTGCTTGAACTGCAGCAATAAGAAAGAAAGTTATAAAGGAAAAACCGTTAATATGCTAAAAATCAAATGCAACATGCAGAAACACAATCAAGGGCCAGGCAAACCTTGAGGGAATGGACCACTATCTCTCCGTGGCTGGGGAAGGTCGTCAAATGACAGGCCGTCATCTTGGCTACAAACACAAGGCGACGAGGGCAGCAACTCAGATGCGGAAGGTGAATCGACGGAAAACAGAGCAAGAAAGAGGTCGGACAGACGGGAGTCTTACTCTTGAGGTCAGAGACGGAGTCGGTGGGAAGAACATCCAAGGCGAGGCGAGTGACGAGGCTCGTGTGGATGAAGGCGACGGTGATGCAGGGCTGCTCCGCCCCCGAAGGCGGAGGAACTGAACCCAACTCCGATGTCATTCGGGGGGTTGATTTTTCGCCCCCCTTTTCTTTTGATACACACACGTTCATCAATCCCCTTGAAATATAAAAAGAGATTCTTTTAAAACCAGCAACAAATAATAAAACGGAGAGTGACAAAGAGATATGGTGCCAAAGATATCGATCAACGGGGCAAAGATTTCGGCCGGATCACAATTACAACCCATTGAAAATCTTGTAAGAATTTAAATTAATACCCCACACAACACAAAATCCTTTTGCCTTGGGCTCTGTTGTGATCGTGTGAGTTGGAGAAGGGCTTACACTCTCCCCATCGACCCCCTCCCCTCTTCCCAATTCTGTAAAGTTTTTTCTCAAGGAGCCTTTTTCCTCGATAAAGCTTATCAGAGTCTACTACATGAGAAATAATAATATGAGAAATAAATGAACAAAGAATATCGTAACAATATATCCTTCAATTAGATATATATCAATTTAAAAAAAAATAAATAAATTGAGTGATCAATTCAAATATATCAGTTTGCGTGTGGTGCCCAGTTTGAGGATTGTTTTGGCTTGTTGCAATTGTTTTGGTGACTTCTTATTTTCTGTTATTTTCTCAGGCCTCTTTGGGGGACTAGTAGTTGAAATGGAGAGCTCACCCGGGTCTTTTGTCTCGACAAATTTTGGTTGTAGGGGGAGAGTCACGGGGACTTTTGTGCTGGCCTTTTGTGATGCCTGCCTTGAATGTTTTCATGGGGATTGTATTTTGGATTTAGACCCACAAGTGTAGCCGCTTATCATCGGAGGTGGCTTCATGTTCATGGAACATGCAAATCAATTGTTATATGAGTGACATGAATATCCCCCTTCTCTTTTTAAATTTTTCGTGTTCTTGTCTCTAGGCGGAGGGTGGATCATCTAAACCTTATCATGTGTATTAGGCACTCAAATCGTCGCTTGGCCGCTGGATGGCGTGTCAAAACCGAATGGTTAAATTCATAATCTTCATAAATTTCTTCTTCTTGGAGTGCGCTCCCAGAAAAAGATTCGAATAAGAAGCGGAGAAGTTACAATGCCATGATCTTGGATGAAGAGGTCTTAGATGCTGACATTGGCAGCATCGAAATTTTCTTAAGTGTGTAGTTGTGCTGTGAGAGAAGATTTGGTTAAGTTGGTTTTGTGTTAATCCACAAGTTAGTACGTGATTATTTGATCAGTCAATTGATTGTATTCTATTTCTTGTTTAAATAAGCCTTTTGTTTCTTGAGACCTTGGCATTACTTGGACACTGGCGGGGGTCCGGCTTCCTCTTTCTACCAGTTACATTTGGCTGACGATTCCTTCACCGGCCCCCGGAGTAGGATCGCCATTGGCAACGGTGAAGGGAATAATCTCGAGCCTTATGAGCTAGTTGTAATCGAGTCTATTGGTGTTGATGATGTTGGCGACAAATCCCTCCCATAGAAAAAGGTTGGATTGCGCTCCCAGAAAAGATTCGAGCCAAGAGGCAAAATCTAGAGGGACACTAGGATTGCTGTTCGTTTGGGCCAATTTCTTACGTTCTTCCTATAAATCGCCCAGGATGTGTGGACGGACGGAAGTTCGCAAAACAGACTTCCTCGAGGTCGCTGTACCTTAAGAATCCCAAGAGCGTGGAACTGTTTCGAGGAGCTTTGGACATTTGTGTCCCGGCCAATGAAGGGGTTACTGACCTGCAGCGGACACGACTAGTTATCGAGGGACAATGACTGGAGCTTCGACCGGAAACTCAAGGGAGCGACAGAAATCTCAAGGCCAGAAGGACGATTGTCGAGATTATTCCCTTCACCGCTGCCAATGGCGATGCTTGGATATTCTTTACCTCCTCCATCTGAGGCTTGACCATGAATCAGGGGAGCAGGCCATTGGAAATGCCCCTCGGCAGCAGAAACTTCCGCAAAAAGGAGCAGGTCACGTCCCCTCCGGTTGACAAAGCAGGACATGAGCATGGAATCAGAAAGGCAGTACAATTGACGGGGGTGCTTGAACTGCAGCAATATGAAAGAAAGTTATAAAGGAAAAACCGTTAATATGCTAAAAATCAAATGCAACATGCAGAAACACAATCAAGGGCCAGGCAAACCTTCAGGGAATGGACCACTATCTCTCCGTGGCTGGGGAAGGTCATCAAATGACAGGCCGTCATCTTCGCTACAAACACAAGGCGACGAGGGCAGCAACTCAGATGCGGAAGGTGAATCGACGGAAAACAGAGCAAGAAAGAGGTCGGACAGACGGGAGTCTTACTCTTGAGGTCAGAGACGGAGTCGGTGGGAAGAACATCCTAGGCGAGGCGAGTGACGAGGCTCGTGCGGACGAAATCGTTATCACGAATTTTTCATGTTCTTGTCTGTAGGTGGAGGGTGGATCATCTAAACCTTATCACGTGTATTAGCAGTGAAATCGTTGCTTGGCCGCTGGATGCCGTGTCAAAGCCGAATGGATAAATTCATAATCTTCACAAATTTCTTTTTCTTGGAGTGCGCTCAGATTTGAATAAGAAGCGGAGAAGTTACAATGCCATGATCTTGGATGAAGAGGTCTTAGATGCTGACGTTGGCAGCATCGAAATTTTCTTGAGAGTGTAGTTGTGCTGTGAGAGAAGATTCGGTTAAGTTGATTTTGTGTTAATTCATAAGTTAGGAAGTGATTATTTGATATTCTATTTCTTGTTTAAATTCGCGATGATGATGATGATCGAAATTGATCACGAATGGTTTAAATTCTCATTGATCCCTGTAAAATATTAAAGCCACTTTTGGGAGGCTTTGGTGACCACCAAAACTCCTGCCCGACCTATTTGTGTTAATCTCCTCCCTCGAAAATTGAATGGCAACCAGGCTACCGAGTGCATTTCTATTGTCCGGTGGTGTGAGATCACGGGTCTGGCATCCACCGCGGAGCATGCAAGGGAGAACACACCCCACGGCTCCCCGAATAAGTCAAGCTCGAAACAAAATAGATTAAGAAAGGACAATACCAGTCCCACAGTTTAACTTCCCCAACTACTGCTAGGCAATGGATGCACAACGACTCAACAAACTACTTGGAAGATGAAAGAACTCCTTGGCTATGGAAAATCGTGACGCGGAAAGTAATTCCAATTTGCCCAGTCAGCAGTTCGAAAACACACACGTCCCCCACCTCCAAATCGTTGTCTACCACAAACTCTTTCCAACCTGGGGTCCTAATGCAACAGCAGCCGTGGTTGACGTAACTGACTGTCCAGATCCTCCTGTGCCTGGAAACCATAAGTCTCATTTCTCCGGATAGTCCGAGCTTAGAAGAGAACATGCTGGAGAACTTCCTCGGCAGCCGCTGCAAGAGATCAGAAGAAAAGGAAAGGACAAACGAGTCCCTTCCTCATTTCAGCACAGCAATTGATACCCCTTCTGAGATCAGGCGTAGTAATCCTAGTATTGGAGGCTTACCAGTAGGAAGTTAGGATGAACAAGCGTTGGTTGAACGATGACGAAGAACGAAGGCCCTTCGCACCGGAGAGAGGTAGCTCTCGAGAGGGCTCCAGATCTTTGGGCAACTTCAGCTCCGGGGGAGAAATTGATACAGCTAGAATTCAGGTGACCCTCGGCTTCTCCTTGTCAAAGTTCAGATCACAAAAATAAAAAGGAGAGTCCAAATAAAATACGTGCAACAATTGTCGGTTTAATTGTTACCTTCAGCGTTCCTTCCATCACTTGCTTTTGCAGACACTTGGGACGGAAGCCCTGTTGGTCGTGCTGGACCTGAAGCACCCCGGACGTTGACAAGAGATGCTCCGCGCCTTTTGTTTCTTGAGACCTTGACATTATTTGGACACTCTGGCGGGGGATCTGGCTTCCTCTTTCTACCAGTTACATTTGGCCGACGATCTAAAAGACGTTCTTCCTTTACTGGCCCCCGGAGCAGCTCATCACCTTTGTCTCTGTCCTGATCGGGTCCGATGCGGTACGTGATCTCGCAGGCTGTCTCGTCAAAAATAACAACTCGAAACCTCGACCCGCTGTCATGCCTGAAAACAAGGAATTGGCCAGGGCGGATGTTGTAATGCTTGATGAAGGCTGCGCAGCCATCCTGAAGTAGGACGCCATGCTCATCCCGGAGCAGTTTCACCTTCCAAAGGGATCCACTGGGGACCTCAAGGAAAACCAGGTCCGAGGACAGAGCCGACCCATGGTTCCTCACAAATTTAACAGGAATCCTCTGTTCAAGAAAAAACAAACCAACCCAGGAACATGACGTGACGACGCCACCAAAAGGATGAAATGAAAAGCTGTGAGGAGAGAGGGGGAGGGGGAGTACGAGGTTGAGGTTGCGGACATCTCGTGGAAGGATGGTCTTGAAGAAGTGGGGAGTGTTGCTATGGAAGAACCACTCGCCGCCGCAGTGGCGATCACCAACCTGGCCGCCGGGATTAGGAGTAGGAACCATAGCCCTAAACAAGTGTGAATGCCTCTTGGACAAGAACAAGTTGTCTGATTATAACAGTCAGGTAATAATAACATCAAGTGGCTGGTCGTAGTGTTGGTAGTCTTGTCAATCTTTTGTCCATAATAAAGTCGGAGTCCTTTGGGGTTCCCATCTGCTGTTCTTGCTTGCTTGTTTCACAAGCGCTTTCTGCTGTTCCCAAGAAGCATAATCAATGCAGGAAATCTCTTTCATGTCCCCAGTAAAGTCATAATAGAAGGCAACACAATATCACTGTCTGGATTACAACGTAGCTTCGATTTAATAATGCTTGCCGTCTAAAATCGCTTTCAATGTAACCCCAAAATCGCCAATTCAACGAACAGTTTGTAGACACTTGGAATCCCAAAAAAGTCGGAGTCAAAATCGAAATCACATTATCTGTCTCGACTGATCGAGTCGAGTGTTGCTACGTTCTTGCGGGCATCTCAAAATTCTCTGGTTTCACGAGGACGTACTGATAATCTTGCGCTAGTCAGCTCGCATAGTTCTCCTAGGTCACAGAATATAATGGAAACTGTATTATCATTATGTAAAGGTTCGGGTGATATTCTGGAAACACTCGGTGAAAATTTTACCAGCTATATATCTCCCTTGCATATGTGGTTTTCTCCTTGCTGGGAACTCTTTTCTGAGTAGACTTTCTCGTGATCTCAATCAAATTCGAAGAAGCTTCATCTCGCAGCTGCCGTGCAGCAATATCTTCTTTCCCAGCTCCTTTGGCCACTTCATTCGGAACAACCTCTCCAGTATTTCTCCCTTGTGATGTTGTCTTCGGTCTTTTCTTGGATCATTCCCTTCTTGGATTGAACAAATTACACGTATGCACTACAGAGATACAAATACCAATGACAATAAAGTAAGACACCTGGAAACAAATAAATAATAGCAAAACTAGAATGGAGATAAATTAGAATTATAAATTTACCCAACCATAATGGAGGAAATGACCAATATGAAGGATTAAATAGTCGCTTGCTTACATGAACAAGAACACGGACACGCGATCATTGATATGACGAGAATCTCAGGGAAATGAGCAGAGTCGGTTTTTACTTTCGGCAAGAGTACTTTGAAAACCAAGCAAAAACACTTTTCTCCAAGTACAATACATGAAAGGAGCATCCACTTACTTGAAGGAATCGTTCCAATCTCCGAGTAACAAATTGGTAAACCTGTACGAAGCGCGATTATTAAAACCAGAGGTTGGCCAACAATAGATAAATAAAAAATGGCCAGAACCTTTAATAGGATCTTCCCTGGTGGCATTCTCGGAATCCCCTGCAGCCATCTGGTTCCGAGAAACATCTTCAGTTTTTGCTCCTTCGATGGCATCATTCTGAATTGTGAAACCCTTCTGAGCTTCAGTTATGCTGCCAACGTCAGCATCTAAGACCTCTCCATTCATGAACATGGCAGTGTCAGCAATCCTTTTCTCCTTGTCAATGGGGTCTTCAACCTCGGGGAGAGAATTCGATGCTTTTGACACGTGTTTTGTCCCTTCTAGTTGTTGCTTCTTGGTCGAATCTTTCCTGGGAGCACATTCTCTCCTTTTCTTTGGGAGAGATTTATTGCCAACATCAACCGTCTGAGGAGAAACCAAGGCATTCTTGGGCAGCTCTTCAACACCCGTTTCTTCATTGTCGATTCCTTTCATGCCCAGAGAACTTACAGTTGCAGATTAAAATAGAACGGAACACCATATTATTCATTTTCAGCCGTGTAATGAATAGAAGAACAAAGTGTACATAAACTTTCAGTACTTCTTCAGCACCTCGTAAGGAAACATCGCCGGGATTGAGCGCCACATAGCCTTCAGGACGATTAAGCTTTTCCCCACACATTGCCCCATTCCTATCGTTGTTGTCTTCTTCAAGATTGGTGCCTTTGTCACAATCATTGGTACCCAACTTTCCACGACGATCCTTGGAAATAGAAACTTCTGCATAAAGCCGTGGGCCTTTCCTCGCCCCGACAAGATGTGAAATTACTGGTTTACCCTGGTTACTAAAGTTATTACTAATTTACTAAACATATTACTAATTTTGGAAGCATTAAGTACAACTGCGTAAATAATTTACTAACTTAATTACTAATATTTCGGTGTAGTTTTGTAATTTTTACTAAGTTTGACCCAAGATCCACATTTAATTAGCAGCCGGGGAAATTACCGATTTACCCTAGTTACTAACCTTATTACTAAATTACTAAAGATATTACTAATTTTGGAGGTCATTCCTCCTCATTTCGTTCGAAGTCTCCCTGTCGATCGTCCGCTTCCTTCTCTTCATACCTATTCCGGCCGCTGCGTTTCGTGTTGCAGTCAAAGTCAGGGCGGCTCTTCTGCTTGTGGTCACCACGACTTCAGTGCTCCTCCACTTCCGTTTTCCCCTTTGTTTTTTCTGGGTTCGGGGCCTGAAACCCTAATCGTATAATGGGTAAGTTCCGAAACCTCGAAGCGTAACCCGTCTCCTCCGACGCAGTAACGTGGGTTTTATAGTTAGGGTTTAGGTGTTTAGGGTATAATGTGTGATTTGGTTTTTTTTTTATGGAATCCGTCTTCCGTACCATTCGTGGTAGTCGTCTTGAGTTGTTGTTTGGGGATCTTGTTATCGCTACTGACCCGTGATAGTGGTACGGAGGTAATCTTACATTCACGGTAGTCGTCCTGAGTTTTTGTTTCTTTGTAGTTTTAGTTGACTGGGGCTGTGACGTTGGCTTATGGATCTTGTTTCTTCTTGGCAGCGATAGTTTTTGTGAAGAAATCGCTTCTTGATCTCCTGGGTTTGTCCTCATCTCGTGGCGGGTCGTTCCGCTTGCCTTTCATGCACTGGTGTTTTGGTTTTGAAGCCGTTGTTTAATTTGGTTCCGCGATGCTGCAGTGATATTTGCATGCTTAGATTGAGGTTACTGGTCTTGAGAGGCCTAATTATGCTGCGGGGTGGATGATTATGCCATTCTTGTGTTGAAGTCTGCCTGCGAGAAATCTTTGAATGATCCGAATATGTATTGAATGCTGCGATTCTAGTTTGCAGGGGTTGATTTCCATGAGAATTTGTCTGGTTCATCACTTTTGGCTCTAGATGGGTGATTAGGGTCCTTCAGGAAGTATGAAGATTTGGCTTCTTGTTGGGTCATTTTTTTTTTGTTCCAACTGAAGTCTGAGCGTTTTCCTGTTCCTTTTCCATTAGATATTTGCCAGCAGCAATGGATCGTCTAAGCGCTCCGGCTCGGCTCATGATAGTGTCAGATCTTGATCATACTATGGTAACCATGTTTTGTCGAAGCTCGTTCTTTTTTAATTTCGATCTACTTAGCTGAGTCCAAAGATCTCTTTGTGCAGGTTGACCATCACGACCCTGAAAATCTCTCTGCTCAGGTTCAATGCTTTGTGGGAATTCTAATATCGTCATGACTCTTTGCTCGTATTCTCAACTAGAAGGTCATTGACCCTGTACAATGAGTTAAGAAAGGAGAAGTCTCTCTTAACTCCTGACATAACGATCATGTCTGTCGGGACAGAGATTACCTACGACACGGCTATGGTTCCCGATGATGGCTGGGTTGAGATTTTGAATCAAAAGTGGGACAGGAATATTGTTGTCGAGGAAACTAGCAAGTTCCCTGAACTGACCCTACAGGTACTCGTCAAGCAGAACATGAAAGCATTTTCTTTTTCAGCCGACGGTGAAGATTAATAAGAACTTGTACTGTTGGTAGATTTCAGGGTTGGGAAGCTTGGAAACCGACGCTTGTATCGCTTGTGTTGGGAAGCTTGGACAACCGACGCTTGTATCGCTTAAGTACAGACGCCTGCAGCAGTTCCTGTTCGACCTTTTCTGCTTGAAATTGCAACCTCCACATCTTTGATTGTGTCTAGAAGCATTGCCGTGGTCGTGCATTTCCCCCGGGAAAGTTTCGCCGGTGGGGCTAATGTGTCACCGTTTCCGAGGACTGGAAAAGATGTGGGAAGGGCATTTGCCCCGGAAATCTGAAGACAGAAGCAAAACGCTGCAGAAGACCGAGGCTCGGAGAATGCTGGATCAATCACACCCTGATCACATGCATAGTTCATGTCATCAAACTCTGTGGAGAACGACAGAAACATAACAAATATCCCCTGAAGAAAGCTCTAAAGTAAACAGCGAAGACAGAAAGTTTTGGAGTCTGCCAACAACAGGGAAAGACCCATGGATGCATGATCGAAGCTAATAATAAAATTATGATGAATTACATTGATGAATATACACATTAGCAGCATTATCTATGAATGTTCTCAAATTTTCACCAACAAAATAATCTACCATTGACAATTCTATCTTTTCTTCACCAGCAGGTCCGGACTCATCCAAACATGATAGTTCCCTTCCTCTATTGTATCCCTGGAGTAGTCATTAAAGTATCCCAGTTCCATTTTTGAGAGTTGATGGGGGAACTTGCGGATCTTAATGGTGTAGTAGCTAACCACAGCATCAAACCGATGGAAGCGCAAGCAGTTGTTAGAAGGATGACATATGGTGAAGATGAACCACTGCCAATGTTCCACAAGAAATTGCCAGCCCAATCACTACTTCCGAAAATCATTTCCTCAACAAAAACGATCTTCATACCGAGCATATTGATGAGAATGATAAGGGCCATAAGCTCAAAAAATTGTGAGATCCTATGTCCACCCATCAATGTTGCAGATGTGACCACCCGAAACAAAGAAATCAGAGATGATGGCAGTAGTAGTGCAACAATAACCTGCACTAGTATGAGCAATTGATACAGTCCCTCAGCATCAGAATTCCGCAGGAAGTAGGTAGCTGACAGAATAGAAACCATTTTGATTCCTGCTCGATGCACCCAGCTGGGAATGTCCAGCCTCAAAAAATTGTGCGAGACTGGTTCTCCACCAATATTCCAAATCGAAGATGTGATTTGATTAGTGCCAATCAAAGCGAGCAGGTAAGCAGGGGCTGCAATTGGACTCCGCATTAACTGAACAAGACACATGAGATGTTGCGTAGTCAGATGTGATATTGGAACATCGGCATAATAAATTTAAAAAAAAAGAACCACAAATACTGAAGAATCTCACCTGCTCAATCAACAACACTGCATCCTGGAATGTAAGCAAAACCAGGCCAGGGTCGTTGATGGATGCATTGACTACGGATATTGCCAATATGTGACTTGCCAGATATATGCCGCTGAATACACAAATAGTGGCGAAAAGGTGGTCATTATATAGGGGACTTCTCATATTTGTCTACATCTGTTTCTGCTTCTGTCAAAGAAAAGAAGCATTAAATCATATAAAAGATGTGCCACCGTTTCCGAGGACTGGAAAAGATGTGGGAAGGGCATTTGCCCCGGAAATCTGAAGACAGAAGCAAAACGCTGCAGAAGACCGAGGCTCGGAGAATGCTGGATCAATCACACCCTGATCACATGCATAGTTCATGTCATCAAACTCTGTGGAGAACGACAGAAACAGAACAAATATCCCCTGAACAAAGCTCTAAAGTAAACAGCGAAGACAGAAAGTTTTGGAGTCTGCCAATAACAGGGAAAGACCCATGGATGCATGATCGAAGCTAATAATAAAATTATGATGAATTACATTGATGAATATACACATTAGCAGCATTATCTATGAATGTTCTCAAATTTTCACCAACAAAATAATCTACCATTGACAATTCTATCTTTTCTTCACCAACAGGTCCGGACTCATCCAAACATGATAGTTCCCTTCCTCTATTGTATCCTGGAGTAGTCATTAAAGTATCCCAGTTCCATTTTTGAGAGTTGATGGGGAAACTTGCGGATCTTAATGGTGTAGTAGCTAACCACAGCATCAAACCGATGGAAGCGCAAGCAGTTGTTAGAAGGATGACATATGGTGAAGATGAACCACTGCCAATGTTCCACAAGAAATTGCCAGCCCAATCACTACTTCCGAAAATCATTTCCTCAACAAAAACGATCTTCATACCGAGCATATTGATGAGAATGATAAGGGCCACAAGCTCAAAAAATTGTGAGATCCTATGTCCACCCATCAATGTTGCAGATGTGACCACCCGAAACAAAGGAATCAGAGATGATGGCAGTAGTAGTGCAACAATAACCTGCACTAGTATGAGCAATTGATACAGTCCCTCAGCATCAGAATTCCGCAGGAAGTAAGTAGCTGACAGAATAGAAACCATTTTGATTCCTGCTCGATGCACCCAGCTGGGAATGTCCAGCCTCAAAAAATTGTGCGAGACTGGTTCTCCACCAATATTCCAAATCGAAGATGTGATTTGATTAGTGCCAATCAAAGCGAGCAGGTAAGCAGGGGCTGCAATTGGACTCCGCATTAACTGAACAAGACACATGAGATGTTGCGTAGTCAGATGTGATATTGGAACATCAGCATAATAAATTTTAAAAAAAAGAACCACAAATACTGAAGAATCTCACCTGCTCAATCAACAACACTGCATCCTGGAATGTAAGCAAAACTAGGCCAGGGTCGTTGACGGATGCATTGACTACGGATATTGCCAATATGTGACTTGCCAGATATATGCCGCTGAATACACAAATAGTGGCGAAAAGGTGGTCATTATATAGGGGACTTCTCATATTTGTCTACATCCGTTTCTGCTTCTGTCAAAGAAAAGAAGCATTAAATCATATAAAAATGTACAAAGAAGCATTCAGAGACAAGTGCTTGCAAATATCTGGCCTAGCTCTGAAATTAAGAAGAGTAAAGTTACAATGACCGTCAACAAACCACAACTGAAAATTTTTTACTAAATTTACGTTGACTTTACTAAAAATGTGTTTTTTTACTAAAGTCAACGCACAATTTAGTATAAAAAATAGTAAAGTTTACTATTTTTCTACTAATTTTGAGGTGACTTTACTAACGGAAATGTTTTAGTAAAGTCAGCGCAAAATTAGTAAACTTGAACTGCTTTGAACAGTAAAAAAGTAAAAATAAAAACCGACTCTGCACGTTCTTCCCCGCTCGATCTTATGAATGGAAGGATGATACCAACCAACAATAATTAATTCCAATTTCTTGATATTTTTATTCCATTTCCGTCGTTTAGATATTTTCGGGATCTACTAATTAATTCCAAACAGGATTTAACACACTCTTCGATTTTTTTCAATATATATATATGATTTTTTTATTAAGAGTGCCCTTTTTTAAGGTAATTGTTATTTTTTAATTTAAAATTTTATATTAACTAGATATTTACGACTTTTGAAGAGTCATATAAGAAAATATAAAAATAAGAATTACTAAATAAAGATAAACAACATTGATACACAACCGTCTCCCAAAAAAAAAAAAACACATACCGGCAATGACACTGCGCCTTAAAACATTGGTACACACATGTTGCACCTTGTATGCCCCAAAAAGTCTCCAAATCTTGTAGTCCCGGGATTCTATCTGTCAAATTGAGCCCCCCGGCGCTGCTTTTGTTTCCACCGTGCAGAGGTAGCAGACAGAGGTCGTTTGTGCGGACGACGACGACGGAGGAACCTTGGGGAATAACTACAATTACCTCGTTTGGGAGTAACTGCAGGAAGAAACATGCGGATAGGCAAATACCAAAGAGCATCGGTCATTGTAACTATAAAAATTGAACCTCTGATCGCTACTGAGCTTACCAGCTTTTGTGTCCGAAAGGCCAATGGCCTGACAAAGTCCAGGATGTGTTTCGTTCAGGAAGAAGGTTTCCGCTAATTTGGTGATCCAACGCCAGTCAAAATATGGCACCAACTTGTAGGCGTTCAGAAGGCAAAGGAAACCGAGAACTTCCAACTGACCTCCTGCTTTAGATTGCAGCTTCAACTCCCACTCCCTTGCCATCTTCAACGCACGCTCTTTGATTTCATCGGCCACTTCGATCCAATCGGCAGACTGCACCATTCGCTCTAACAAATAAATATGCCTCCTGCAAATATTGTCGCTTAACGCAGTATCTGTGCAGCTTCGAAACTGCTCGAAAGACTCCTCTATTATATCCAGTACTTCTTTCGAAGGATCTCGGCCAGATTTCTTCCAGACCACGAATTCGTCATCTGAAGAATTACAGCCATGGCTTGCCATAGACAAAGATGCTGGAGTCATAACCTGGGAAACACTGTAGGGCAAGTTCTCTGACCACTTG
Source organism: Melastoma dodecandrum (assembly GCA_029817715.1). Classification (NCBI taxonomy): domain Eukaryota; kingdom Viridiplantae; phylum Streptophyta; class Magnoliopsida; order Myrtales; family Melastomataceae; genus Melastoma; species Melastoma dodecandrum. The sequence goes on from JARUPY010000237.1 coordinate 405,675, forward strand.
CCTTGGACTTGCCCCCAATGGTTAGCAGCTTCAGAATCTGCAGCGGAGTAATCAAATTTAGATAGTTGAGAAATAACGTGCAGGGTGTATGCAATGCGTACAAGCCCCCCCTTACGTGGCACTAATCTGGCTTCTTGCGAATAATCATGTGACGTCTCCCTCGACTGGAGTTGCTGTTGCCAATAGTCAAAGTCCCTCGCCTTAGCCTTGAAATCCTGCTCATTCGAAAGCAGAAAATCCAACCGTTTCTCTCTATTCTCAAGCTCAACTCTGTACTCCATGCTTTCCTGTCTAATCTTCTTGAGCTCCCTTTCCTTATGTTCAACCTCCTTGGTGATGCGGGAGAGAGACTCGTTCACGTAACTAAGTTGGTTTTTCTTATGCTCCAGGTCGTCCAGGCTCTCCCTGTTTGTCTTTCGTAAGGATGCGGCTTTCTTGTCCATCAATACGAGATCCTTCTCCTTCTCCGATAGTTCACTGTAACGTTTATCAATCTTAGAGCAGATTGTGGAGAGCTCTTCCTTCTTGACTTTCAAGGATTCAGAAAGTTCAACGATGGATCCTTGCACAGAGACAAGCTCCTCATTCTTTGACTGGATTTTCTTTTCCAATTCCTCCAAACGCTCCGTCACAATCTTCAATTCACGTTCCTTGGCCTCAAGCTCTCCAGTAATCCTCTTGCCAGAACATTCCAGTGATTCAAACTCACGCTTCCTACCATCGAATGTAGCCAATTGCTCATTAATCGAATCCTGGAACACTTCGTGCTGCCGCTTCTTGTCTTCGAGTTCGTTTACCTTCTTCTCAATCACGAGACACTTTAGATCGTACTGCTGGCAGCGCTCAGACAGTAACTGGCTCACCGACTCCAACTCCATCTTCCTATCCTTCAACGTAGAAAGGCAATGGTCCAGATCGCCGCGCGAACTCCTGAGGACATCCTCACATTCCTTGACTTTCTTCTCCAAGATCCCCAACTCCTCCTCCTTCCTCTGCACCGCATCCTGCAAACTACCTAGCCTCACAGATTCAGCCAGACATTCCTTTATCCTAACTATCTCAGCCAGACAGAAGTTGGACTCTTGGACGACTCTCATCGGCCTCTCCTCCTCCTCCAACAGCCTCTCCCTCGCCACTTTCTCCTTGATGCCCGCCTCAATCGCCCTCTGAATCTCGACAAAGTGCTGATCCAGGTTATCCAACTGCATGCACAACATCATGAAGTCCGACGACCCCGAACCGACCTTCCTTAGCGCCTTCATCACCGTTTCCTTCCTGGACATGGCATCTTCAAAATCACTAGATATCTTCTCCATTCTCACACTCCTGGGGATTGTAAGTCTGGGTTTGGGTTTTCAATACTTTAGAATTTGAATTGTGACAAGACTCTGCGTGTGGATTTGGATGAAGAGCCGCGATCCTTCGTCTTCCCCCCACCCCGCCACTGTCAACCGTCACATCATAGGCTTGCCAGAGTCGGTTAATAACGTGTTTTGGCTTGTGATTTTTTTAATAATAATTTCACTTTTATCTTATTTATTTTTACTAATTAAATAACTTTTTCTTCTATAAACTCTAACTATTTTATTCACTCAACATCATAACAATCATCCACAATGCATCGTTAGAAAAAAAAATATTTAACTGTTTTCTTTTTTAATAATAATAATAAGCAGAATTTTATCTCTCTTTAATTAGTGTTACGGGAGCTATATTTAAATGTATAACAATTGATTGGTACAAACTTTATTTTAGTTAATGAATTGTCTCTCAACGTTCTTGTTTTCATATGTTAATTGTAGTTTAGTGATCAAACTTCACTTGATCCGTTGTATATATTTGTAATTTTCCTTATTATATGTACATAAGGTTTTAAATACTTAATAAATTATATTATAGAAAATAAATTTAATATTGGCTACAGTTGCTTGTAATTGAGTAAATTCACTACTGATTAGCTACTTCGATGCCTCGTCGTGTGTCAGTAAATCAAATTTAACAATTAAAATGCAATATACTATTTCGAAATAAAATAATATATAATCCTTTAATCTTACATGGAGTTCTCAAAAAACTTACATGAGCACTAACTAAACATTATTTTTGATATTTTATTAATAAATTACATTTCTTCTTTATAATTACCTAAAAGGTTCACATGGAACATCATTAGTTACCACATTTTTTTTTTTGTTATCGGCAAGATCAATTTGATGGTAGATTGAAATAAGGACCTCTTATGTCCTTTTCCTCACATGGAGGTTCACAAACAAGTAGATCATTTACAACACATACATGAAAAGTTGACTACAAGAAAGAGAGGAAGAAAATGTGAACATAAAAAATTATAGTCCAAATTATTAAATATATCTTAAACTTTAGTACTTTTTTTTTTATTTAACCTAAAAAATATATCTTACATCCCAACGTTGGGCCGCTATCTCTATTATATCATCCGTTAAGTCGTCCCCACTAACGGAGTCCTACATGGCGCAAACGTGGCAATTAACGTCGTTAATGCCATATTTTATCTATTTATTCCTCGGGCTAAATTATCAAATATATCTTAAACTTTATCACTTTTTTCTAATTTACCCTAACATTTGAAAAATATCATCTTACGTCCCAATGTTGGACTGTTATCTCCATCATATAATCCGTAGCTATCCCCAATACAAAAAAGTACTGTAATAGCTATCCCGTAACAAAATTCAGTAATCGATTACTAAACTTTTTAGTAATTTACTAAACTGAACAGTACATTCCGAACCTAAAACTGAACATGTTTTCAATGTGAAATTACCATTTTACCCCTACGATAAATTACAAAATTGTTTACGAATTTTCAGTTCGAACCTAAAACCGAACCTATTTATAATTTTACCGCAGGGGTAAAATGGTAATTTCACACTGAAAGTAGGTTCGGTTTTAGGTTCGGAATGTACTGTCCTATTTAGTAAATTACTAAAAATTTTAGTAATCGATTACTAAATTTCGTTCAAAAAATAGTAAACAATTACGAAAAAAAAGGACGACTTTAGTAATTTACTAACGACTTTACTATGTTACACAGTGATTTACTAATTTTTCTTACAAAATTAGTAAATCATTACTAAAATCTCCGGACGGCTTACCTGGAAAATTACTAGTATTACAAATTTTACTACAAAAAATTAGTAACCGTTACTAATTTTTCACTGTTTGACTATTCAGAAAGTTACTAAACTAGGTTTAGTAAATCGGCGGAAAAAATTACTAAACTTTTTAGTAACCGATTACTAAAGTTGAACAGTGAAATTTTAGTAACGATTACTAAAAAAAACTGTCAAATCATCGTTATTTTTAGTAATCGGTTACTAAAAAGTTTAGTAAATTTTTCCGCAGATTTACTAAACTTAGTTTAGTAACTTTCCTAATGGTCAAACAGTGAAAAATTAGTAACGGATTACTAATGTTTTTTAGTAATTTACTAACGATTTTACTGAAAAACATCGATTTTTAGTAAACTTTACTAAAAAAATTCGATTTTAGTAAACAACGTAACGGTTACGTGCACGTACCGTTAGCCGCTTCCGATTTACAATAGTGAAAAACTAAAATGTGGTGAAATACATTATTCTCGGAAGAAACACATTAGTTTTTATCTTTATAATGTGAGGATTCCCCACACCTCAAGAACGATGGAGGAAGAAAACCTTCTTCCCCCGAGGCTTGACGTCCGGAAACTTCTTTTCCTGGCCTCTTCCTTCTTCCCGGAGCCCAGGAGACGACGAGGCCCTCTCCTCCTTCCAGAACAAGAGCCACATGATTTACTCAAAACGGTCGAAACCGACACGGTTTTAGTGTTTAATTCGAAAATCATAGCTCAAGCTGGTGTCTTTACATCTTGTTTAAGTTACAGACCTAATGCAAATGGTTTTATTCAATTTCGAAAAGCGAGCGAATAGTTAGACACGAAATAAACACTAGTTAGGCTAATTCGAGACTCACCTCCACTTACCGACGTCGGTTTGGTGTTCGATTCGAATCCAAATGCTCCCAACCGAGATGTAATTTTGCATTTTTTCATTTTTGCATTTTTGCTTAGAACAGCTTTTTTGTACTTATTAACATCAATCCGTTCAAAACCGGGTTGTCTTTGGACATGCATTTGACCGACAATCCTGCTTGTCCATATGCTTGGTTTTGGCTAAGTGTCCAGACAGGCAATCCCGTCAAAATCGGATTGCCTGTAAATTTGTTATTACAGGCAATCCGGTCAAAATGGATTTTTTACCCAGCAGTAATTTCATAAGGTTGGCAAAATTTTCGTACAAAACTCTGACATTTCCAATCTTTTTTTTTTTTGTAATTTGTGTATTTACATTGGCCTTTGCAAGGTAATTTAAACTTACTAAGAACTTGTCGTAGTATGTCACCTATCATATGGGAGGTTGAGAGTTGATTATTAGAAAGTTACATGATTTTATTAAGGGATTTAATGTTTTTTTGTCATGTTTTCATTCTTTATCATTGTTTTAGGCTGGATACATGTGTTGGCCTTCACCGTTTAATTCATATATTGCATTTTGCTAATCGGTGTGGTCTAAAAATTATCTTGTTTGTTTCAAAACTTAAATAGTTACGTTTTGGTAACTATATCACCTATTGAGCATATGAGAACTCAAGTTATGCCTTTTTTTTATGGTTGCTAATCTATTGGGAATTCCATTCTTTACTACATTGAATTATTAGAACTCAAGTTTTGTTTATATTTTTCATTTCATCGTGTTTACTCCCTTGATTTGAATCTTCTTTACTACATTCAAGTTTTGAGATTGTCATTCATATCATGCTTTGATCATTTAACTTTTTTTTTTCCATACACGTTTGACAATGCACTTACATTTGACATTCATAAGTTCATTTTTAAATGATTTGTCTATATCATTATTACTTTCATGAAAGCTAAGGTGCTTTCTTGATTTTTTTCATGTCTTAGACCTCTTCAAACATGACTGGGAATGCTTGCACTTAAATTGAATACAAACAGACATCGGTGAGTGGAGGTGAGTTTCGGATCAACCTGTACTATGTGTTTTACTTCGTGTTTAACATTTTACTCGCTTGTCTAAATTAATTATTTTGAAATTTATTTTGAATTAATTGTACGGTTAAGACCGACCATGAAATTACTTATCATATTAATAATTAATTTGGAAAGTTTAAAGATTGAAGTAGTAATATAATTATTTTTATAGTATGTTGGGTTAGAGTGCTTTGAGATGGTTATGCATATTTTTAGGAAATACTTTGAATGCTTACCGGATGACGATATTCAAGAGAGAGAAGCTAAAAATCAAAACTACTTATGGGTACATTTGTTGTTCGTCTCATTGAAGTCCTGCATATCGCATGTAGAAACCATATCATTTAACCTAAAAGCTTAAGCTATTAGGTGAGACTTAGTTATACATTATATATTTTAACATCGCATGCTTGATAGTGCTAATATTTGCATTAAGGCACGCACCGTTCCAACCTAATGCCCGGCGGGAAAGTCCATTGTTAACCACGGGTTCTTCAATTTAATATTTGCATTATTGTTGTAAATTGTTACTTTGACTCACGGGACTCAAAATGACTTGATCAATTCTAGCTTTCAAAACACTATCTCGATGCGCAAGAAATCATATATTCCTTCATCTAAATAGTCTGGATTTAAAGAAAAAATAAGATATCAAATTTATAAGAGAAGAAAAGTGCTACTTGCGATGCCCTCCTTATAATGTCCTTAATGAATCCCTAAAAATTCATGATTTAGAATATTATATATATGTTGTACAGCAGTCAGTGTCAATTGTCCTAAAAGCTCAAACTTGTAGATGAAAGTGTGACATATTAAATTGTTAACCTGATTTTGATGATGAACTTAGGCAATACGTTACTCATAGTCAGCAGTAATGTTTAATGAGTTATGTGCTTGTCTCTAGTGAAGAGCTTGAGCAATGTGTAGCTGAATCACAGCTGGTAACTGTTATATGTTACAGTGAATTGTTGCTGTGATATTACGAATATATATTGAAAATATGGAAACAAATTTTCAATACCCATGTTTTTATTTTGGGTTATCTCAGATCATTCGTCTGAGTGTCCAAATTCATTTAAATGTGGGTTAATGATCTCATTATAAAGATTTAGGCAACTAAATAATATGAGATTATCTTTCCAAGTTTATTTTTAGAAACAAAATATGTTTCTGATATCCTGCAGCAATGTTACGCTGGAACAGGATGAAATTTCTAATCAAATATTGTTGATTGATCCTAATCAACCAGATAAGATTATGATCAGATTATAAAGATTAGAAATAATTTATTTGATTAAGATAAGTGAGGAAAGTTACCGTTGGTACTTACTCTCCATAGCACAGTGATCGGTCCAGCAGACCGTTGCTGAGTCATGGTTGCCAATTTTGGCAACAAATCTCGAAGATTGCCTGGATGTCTTCTGTGCTTCCTTCTCCATTATAATCAGATCAAAGACGACAAATCCAAGTGCCTTTGTGCGACTGAGTGGTCTGAGTGGTCTAAGTGGTCTAAGTGAGCTTTGTGCATCTACGGAGAGCGGAATGTGCTAAGTGTCTCCTGGTTCTTTCTCTTGCAAGCTGCGTGTGAGAGTGTCAAGGGGCTGAGGTTAGATCCTTTGATCGTCGTGAGAGGGACTAAGTGTCATCGGTGTGTTTAACGAGCGGTTGGCGAATCGTCTGAGGGAAGCTAAGTGAATACCTCTGCTGAATTCAGTAGCCAGTTGCTAACCCATCGACGAGAAGCCGTTCTTGTCGTGTCTCTTCGCAGGGAAGTCTCGAACCTACGGAGTTTGAGCAGTTAGACACGCACTTGCGGGTGCGCGCCAGAAGTCTCGTGCCTGCAGGGTAGAGCAGGAGTTGGGAACGCCGCCGGAGTGGAAAGAGGTCCTCCCGAGCACAGGGGTGCTGTGCAGAAGTCTCGAACTCCTGGGGACGGATAGTAGAGCAGGTTGCGTGGAAGCCGCCGGAGTAGAAAATTCCACCCTAGGCACTGGGTGTGCAGTGCAGTGAGTCACGGCTGTGGTAACCGTGCACGTCCGAACTGAATGTAGGACGTATACCCTTTCTTTGTGGTCTTTGTGGTTCTTCTCTTTGTGATCTTTGTGGTGATCTGTGTGATCAAACTTCGTGGTTGTCTCTTAAGCAAATACAGGCTCATCTCCAGGAGAGACAAGATCTGTGTGGAAATCCTCTGCTGAACGACAGAAGTGCTGAAGCAATCCTCTACTGTGAAACAGAAACGAGCTGCTCTCTGAGAAGTCTTTCTGTCACTATAAGGATTATTATCTAAGGATTTAATCTCTAACAAACGTTGCCTGTGTACTTTGATAGACAGGCTTACATCTGAGCAACAACGTTCTGTGTGGAATCCATTGAGCTACCAACTGCTGAGGAAAAGTATCATTCTGCTGGAAACGAGAAGACATCCACTGAGTGAGGAGCTGATAGTTGCCAGGAGTGATCATCAATTGTACGGGATTCTAAATCTCACTTTGTGAGAACCAAACGCCTAGTGCAAGGGCTCTTTGCACCCATTATATTATATAGTGGAATCACCTTGTTAGTGGAAAGTGGACGTAGGTCGATTTAGACCGAACCACTATAAACTACTGTGTCCATTACGATCGCGCAACACTTGTACGAAAACCTACTCGACAAAATTGTAACGGTGTCAGCGAAGCATATCTCATTCTGAGAAACGCTCTGCTGAGTTACAGTATGCTTCCGGTTACACTGAGAAAAAGGGCGAAAAAGTTATAAACACTAATTCACCCCCCTCTTAGTGTTCCTGAACGATCCAACAATTGGTATCAGAGTAGGTTTGCTGGAAAGCTTTCTGTGTGATTGCTAGTACAGGACTCTGTTGCTGAACCTAAGGATCAGAACAACTTGTTGTTGAAAATCTTACATTAAGCACAGTAAAGTGTTCCTGAGTACTGAGCGGAATGTCGATGCTCTTAACGGATGATCATTCGACCGAACGTCCTCCGCTCTTTGCAGGACAACACTTCTCATATTGGAAAATGAGAATGGAGTTGTTTATAGAAGCAAAAGAAGCCGATTGCTGGCAGATTATAATGGAAGGAGATCTCGTAATTCCTCCATCAAATCCCAGCGACTCTCGGCATGAATTTGAAAGGAAGAGAATTATCTCGCTGAACACTAAAGCAGGGCACTACTTAGTATGCGCTCTTGCTGAAAATGAGTTCAATCGCGTCTCTACTTATAAGACGGCGAAGGAAATGTGGGATAGACTTGCTTTGATCTATGATGGAACAGAACAAGTTAAGGAATCCAAAGTGAATGCATTAGTAACTCAATACGAAGCATTCAGGATGAAAAAGGATGAGTCAATAAATCAAATGTTTGATAGACTCACCGAAATTACTAATGCCATGGAATCTCTTGGCAAGACCATTTCAAATTCTGAGCTAGTCAGAAAAATACTTCACTCATTGCCTAAAACTTGGGAAGCCAAGAAGACGGCAATTGAAGAAGCTAAAGATTTGACGAGCCTAAGTCTTCAACAGCTACTTGGTTCTCTCGTTGCTTACGAAAATGAGAACAAGGTTGAATGCTGTTGCATTTAAAGGGAGAAATCAATCTTCATTTGATTCAGAGGAAGAAATCTCCTTCATGGCAAGGAAATTTATGAAGTATCTTCGTAAAAATCATTTCAGGGAAACTATATGCTAAAAAGAAGAATACTAAATCACACCAAAGTAAAGGTGGTGTGTGCTATGAGTGCAACAAACCTGGTCATATGCGACCAGATTGCCCACTTCTAAATGAGAAAGGCAAACATTCAAAATATAAGAAAGATGTCATGATGGCATCTTGGAGTGATAGTGATGAGGAGTCAGATCAGAACGATGAAACAGTAAACATCTACTATATGGCGTAAACTGATGCTGAAACTGAGAAGGTAAATGCTTTCTCACCCTCTGATCTATCTGCTGAAGATATTGAGAATCTTTTCTCAGAACTCTATGATAAAATTGAGTCTTTGTCCGCAAATAATAAAGCTCTCAAGAAGGAGAATAAATTCTTGAGTGCTGAGAACGATTTTCTTAAGGAAGAGTTATCAGCAAAGGCTAAGAAAGCGGTGAAGCAACTTTCTCAATCTAAATTGAAGATTGAGGAACTGCAACAGCAACTCAGTGCTGTGCACAACAAAACTGATTTATGTGTACATGAGAAGCATGATTCCAAAAATGTGAAACATGGGAAATATGTTCCTCCTCACGTTAGGAATGGCGAGTCTCATTATATTATTCAAAGGTTACCTAGGCTTTGCTATTATTGTAGAAAGCCAGATCATTTTATCAAAAATTGCCATGTGAGGCGAAATGATATGCTTGGCATTACTTCTAAAGTTGATGGTTCTATTGTTAAATGGAAGCAACGACTTACTTAAGTTCTTTCTCTGTTTCAGGGATGCTTCAAGTCCATCGCTAAGGACCATATATGGTACTTAGATAGTGGATGCTCGAGGCACATGTCAGGAGATGTCTCCTTATTCTCCACACTGGTTTTCCAGGATGGTGGTGCTGTCACCTTTGGTGATAATGGAAAGGGGATGGTTAAAGGAACATGGACTATTTGTTGTTCTAACTCCCTAACCATTGAAGGAGTTCTTTATGTTAAAGGCCTCCAACACAATTTGATTAGTATTAGTCAATTGTGTGATAAAGGTTATCATGTTTCTTTCGATGAAAGGACGTGTAACGTTTCACGGGATGGTGTTACTTGCTTCATTGGTGAACGCAAGAAAAACATCTATATCTTGTCTTTTAAGAACGTCTCCGCTGGAGAAAATTGTCTCTTCTCTGTTAAGGACGAGGCTACTTTATGGCATAGAAGGTTGGGACATGCAAACTATGACTTGCTATCCAAACTTGCCAGAAAAGATTCTATTAAGGGATTGCCCAAAATTAAGTTTGACAATGACAAGTTTTGTAAAGCTTGCACTATTGGCAAACAAACAAAGGTTTCCTTTAAAAGTAAAAATATGATTTCACGCAAAGCACTGCTTGAATTACTTCATATGGACTTATTTGGTCTAACAAGGACTCAAAGTCTAGGAGGTAAACGTTATGGATTAGTTGTGGTAGATGACTTTTCCAGATTCACTTGGGTTAAATTTTTAGCTCACAAAAGTGATACGTTTGCAACCTTTGAAACTTTAGTCAAACAACTTCAAAATGAGAAAGGTGTTTCTCTACGAAGCATAAGAACGGATCATGGTACCGAATTTGATAACCATGACTTCACTTCATTCTGTGAAGAATATGGTATTAACCATAATTTCTCTGCTCCATACACTCCACAGCAAAACGGAGTTGTAGAGCGTAAGAATAGAACCTTACAGGACATGGCAAGAACCATGTTGCTGGAAAGTGAGTTTGCTAAAAATCTTTGGGCTGAGGCTGTAAGTACAACATGTTATATCTCAAATCGAGTTCACTTAAGGCTTTCCCTAGGGAAAACGCCTTATGAGTTATATAAAGGCAGAAAGCCTAATATTTCATACTTCCATCCATTTGGAAGTAATTGTTTTATCTTAAGATCCATTAAAGATGGTGTCGGAAAGTTTGACACTCGATCTGATGAGGGCATATTCTTAGGATACTCTCTCACGAGCAAAGCATATAGAGTTTTTAATAAAAGAACTCTAACTGTTGAAGAGTCGTTAAAGTTGATGATTCTCCGACACAGAAGGAAGATGTTGTGGAAGCAGCAGCACAATCCTCAACAAAAGTATCAAATGAAACATCACAGCAAATGGTTGCCGATCCGAACGGAAACACTGTAGTAGATGTATAGCAAGTGCCTGCTGCACACACTGAAAATGTTTCTGGTGGTTTTCAGGATATACAAATAGAGGATTGTGGTCCTCTTTTATATAAGAAAAGACATCCTATTGACCAAGTCATAGGATCAATACACACAGGAGTGCGAACCCGACATACAGCGAGTATGTACTGTGAACACTCCACCTTTATTTCTCAAAAGGAACCTCAAGGCATTGATGATGCACTCGATGATCCAAACTGGATTCTCACAATGCAAGAGGAATTGAACCAATTTGAGAGAAACAAAGTTTGGAGCTTAGTGCCTAGACCTAATGATCGTTCAATTATTGGAACAAAATGGGTCTATTGAAATAAACTTGATGAGTCTGGAAATGTTGTGAGAAACAAAGCCAGACTTGTAGCTAAAGGTTACTCTCAAGAAGAGGGTATCGATTATGATGAAATGTTCGCTCCCGTGGCGCGTCTTGAAGCAATACGCTTACTTCTAGCGTATGCTTGCTATAATGACTTCAAGTTATTTCAAATGGATGTGAAAAGTGCATTCCTTAATGGTGATCTGAAAGAGGAAGTTTATGTTGAACAACCTCCTGGATTCACCGATCCAAAATTTCGCAATCATGTTTACAGGCTATCTAAAGCCTTATACGGGCTTAAGCAAGCTCCAAGAGCATGGTACGAAAAGCTAAGTTCCTTTCTTATAGCAAAGGGATATAGGCGTGGAAAAATCGATACAACCTTGTTTCTTAAGAAACAAGATGCTGATCTTTTAGTCGCTCAAATATATGTGGACGACATTATATTTGGTTCAACGAATAAACAACTATGCACCGAATTCTCTAACTTTATGAGAGGAGAATTTGAAATGAGTCTCATGGGAGAACTCACTTTCTTCCTTGGACTCCAAATTAAGCAAACTGAAGATGGAATTTTTATCCATCAAGAAAAGTACAGCAAACAGCTGCTCAAGAAATTTGAGCTTGAGAATGTTAAACCTTTGTCGACTCCTATTGGTAGTAATACCAAGATTGAAAAAGATGAAGGTGGAAAGGAAGTTGATTCCAAACTATACAGAAGCATGATAGGGTCATTACTCTATCTTACGGCTTCTAGACCTGATATCATGTTTAGCGTATGCTTATGTGCTAGATATCAGTCTGCTCTAAAAGAGTCACACCTTGCTGCAGTTAAGAGGATCTTTAGATACCTCGCAGGGACTGTTAGCTTAGGTTTATGGTATCCCAGGGGATCATTGCTGGATCCCATAGGATATTCAGATGCAGACTATGCTGGATGTCGCATAGACAGAAAAAGTACTTCTGGTACTTGTCAATTATTGAGAAATATGTTAATTTCCTGGTTCTTTAAGAAGCAGACATCAGTCGCTTTATCTACAGCTGAAGCAGAATATGTTGCAGCAGCCAGTTGCTGTGCTCAGTTACTATGGATGCGACAACAACTTGAAGACTATTATCTTCATTTCAACAGTATTCCATTAATGTGTGATAACACAAGTGCAATAAATTTATCACGAAATCCTGTCTATCACTCGAGATCTAAGCATATCGAGTTGAGACATCACTTCTTGCGTGATAATGTACAAAGTGGGAAAGTTGAGATTCAGCATATAAATACTAAGCAACAGCTTGCTGATATTCTTACCAAACCACTCGATAAGGAAAGGTTTGAATACTTACGAAGTGAATTAGGGATATGTAATCCCAATATCTGAGATGATAATATTGTCATCTAACTATTTTAAGAAATTTTTGATAGGAAAATAAAATTTCCTACGGTGCCATTTCCTTTTTATTTCTTTCTATAAAATATTCTTTAAAAAGGGAACTACCCCTACGGTAAAATCCCTAACTTCCTTCTTCTTTTCTTCAACCTCTACCTCCATCCTCCTTCTCTTCTTCTCAATCTGATCATGGCACCCAAATCCGCAAAATCTTCAAAGGGGAAGGGAAACCCTAAGAAACGGTCGCAGGCTATGACTGCTTCCGTCCAGCAACTCTCCACTCAGGAGAATCTCCCAGTTACTGAGGGGGAGCCTTCGCTACTGCATGCCCCTACTCCTATGGTCACTAAGACCAAGGAGACACCTGCTGCTGTTCCTGTTAAGGAAAATGTGGCTTCGGCTGTTGATGCCACTGTTCTTGGCGATTCTGAAGTTGCTGCGGAGAAAACCCTCACTATTGAGGAAGAAACCGCTGCTCCAGAGGAGGTTACCAAGTCCACACCGGCTGTATCCGAGTTCTTTGACAAACTAGACAACTCCCTCACTCCAAATCTAGAACTCTCTAATGATGAGAGTAAGGAAAGTGAGGATCTTGATGCTACTCAGTCCGTGGGTGAACAGGACTCTTCTGCTGAGAAGACCCCTGCTGCGGATGACACTATGGAGGTAGTTGGCTCTGTTGTATAGAATCCTCCTCCTGTTGGTTCTGCTTTGGGTATTGCTTCTCGCACCAGGATGAAGCGACCTTTCGCTGGTCTAAAGGAGGGTATGCACTTTAGCTCTCCTGATTATAAGAAAGTGAAAAATACAGATTCTTCTGTGTTTATCCCCGAGATTGATCAGAATGTTTCTCTGGCTGAGTTAAATCGCATTCTTGCTGATGATACAATGCCTAGCCGTAACATGGAAAAAAAAACGCAATATTGTTGCATGCAAGCGTGTTGATTTTGATTGGTTCACTGAACAACAGTTGCACTTTGCTGAGATGTTTGAGAAATTGACCTGGCGGTCTTTCTGCGAGTATGATGGCATAAGTTCTATCTCTAAAGTCAAGGAATTTTATGCCAACATTATCTTTTATAAAGAGGATTCCCTTATTAAGTACATCAAAGTGCTAGTTGATGATAAAGTCTTCGTTTTCTCTGTGTTTGATATTTGCCGAATCTTTAACTCTGATCCCTTCAACAATCTGAGGGTGATCAATGAGGAAAAACTAGAAGCTTATCAGACCATCAATGACGGAGAGGTTGTTACTGTCAGTGGATATTTGCAGAACACTGGGTTGAGCTTTAGCAACAGGATGTTTCATAAAGCAGTAATGTTTTGCTTAGCTCCTCATATTGGCAGCATTGATACTGTCATGTCCTGTGAATTTAGGAAGTGTTATTTTTGGCCACATGGCTTCTTGTGTTCAGGATGAGAATAGGGCACTTTCATTTGCACATGTTATTACTGCACTGCTGCAGCTTTATGGGGAGCAGATTGTTCCTGTGAATCAAATGGATACCTGGAATACACAGGTAATTGGTGCTAACTCTGTGGCGAGTATGGGCTACCAATATGTTGATGATATATTCATCAAGAAACCAACCAAGCGAGAAATCACTGCATCTGTTCGTGGCAAGGCCACTGCCGAAACTGGCAAACAACGTCGTGCTAAATGTGAGCGGGAGGCCCCTTTGTCAAAGGATGAGTCCCCTTCTTCTTCCAAGGTGCAGAAATTCCTCCTGAGGAACTCAACTTCACTCGTCGCTCTATTCTTGGGAGGATGGATGCATTTGCTGAGAGACTTGGGCGCCTGGAAAAGATGATCCAGACTCTGATTGAAACTGTTGAGGATTGAGCCATGCTCTCCGCTGAGGATTGAGCTACTCTCCTCTCTATCTTTAGATGTCTCTGCTCATTTGTTCTTGTTTTTGAAACAGTTCGATCTTGCTAGATCGCAATAACTTTTTGCTGCTATGTCAGCTTGTTTTGAGTGTCAGCATGTTTTTGCTGCACTAGCAATGTCACTATTTCTTGCTTTAATCCTTTCTTTTTGATATGACAAAAAGGGGGAAGGGGGAGCTTTCCAAGTTTTCCAAAAATGCACTTAACTTAAAAAATTACAAATCAGTGCTAAGCCTTAGGGGGAGTAAGGAGATTATTGGACTCAAGCTCTATCCCAAAGAAAGGTTTTGTCATCATCATCATTAAGATAAGTGAGGAAAGTTACCGTTGGTACTTACTCTCCATAGCACAGCGATCGGTCCAGCAGACCGTTGCTGTATCCTGGCTACCAATTTTGGCAACAAATCTCGAAGATTGCCTGGACGTCTTCCGTGCTTCCTTCTCCATTATAATCAGATCAAACATGACAGATCCAAGTGCTTTTGTGCGTCTGAGTGGTCTAAGTGAGCTTTGTGCATCGACAGAGAGCGGAAGGTGCTAAGTATCTCCTGGTTCTTTCTTTTGCAAGCTGCGTGTGAGAGTGTCAAGGGGCTGAGGTAAGACCATTTGATCGTCGTGAGAGGGACTAGGTGTCCTCGGTGCGTTCAACGAGCAGTTGGCGAATCGTCTGAGGGAAGCTAAGTGAATATCTATTCTGAATTCAGTAACCAGTTGCTAACCCATCGGTAAGAAGCTGTTCTTGTCGTGTCTCTTCGCAGGGAAGTCTCGAACCTACGGAGTTTGAGCAGTTAGACACGCACTTGCGGGTGCGCGCCAGAAGTCTCGTGCCTGCATGGTAGAGCAGGATTTGGGAACGCCGCCAGAGTGGAAAGAGGTCCTCCCGAGCACAGGGGTGTTGTGCAGAAGTCTCGAACTCTTGCTGGCGGACAGTAGAACAGGTTGCGTGGAAGCCGACGGAGTAAAAAATTCCACCCTAGGCACTAGGTGTGCAGTGCAGCGAGTCACGGTTGTGGTAACCGTGACTAATTAATGATTAAACTATAATATAATTACTTCGTGTTTAACATTTTACTCGCTTGTCTAAATTAATTATTTTGAAATTTATTTTGAATTAATTGTACGGTTAAGACCGACCATGAAATTACTTATCATATTAATAATTAATTTTGAAAGTTTAAAGATTGAAGTAATAATATAATTATTTTTATAGTATGGTGGGTTAGAGTGCTTTGAGATGGTTATGCATATTTTTGGGAAATACTTTGAATGCTTAGCGGATGACGATGTTCAAGAGAGAGAAGCTGAAAATCAAAACTACTTATGGGTACATTTGTTGTTCGTCTCATTGAAGTCCTTCATTAATAAACAATTTATCCGCCTAAAATATGTTATATATAAATAAAAGAACAAGAAACTCTCCAGAAATTAATAAACAAATTAGATATTTTAAAATATTTATTAAAATTACAAAATGACATTAATCATGTTAATAACCGTCTTTTAATCGATTCATATATTACTTTGGAAAGAATCGAAGAGTGAGCGAGGTAAATCCCGTTTGGGCTGGATCCCGAAAGATCCAAATCGAATGAAAATATTAAGAAATTGGTTTTCACCTTAATCAAATCAAATCAATCCTCCTGTTTCTGGAAAATTAATTTACATTTATTGTTGGCAGCATAAGATCCGAGCGGGGAAGTGAAGCGACATTTCGGACTCCCTCCCTTTCTTTTGTTGCCGCCTCCATCGATGGAGGAGGAGAAGGAACCACCAGCCTCCACACTCATGTTGCCCTCGATTTCGGTTGCTTCGACACCATCGCCCACCTTAAGGGTTTAGTGAATAAATCTCCTTCTCTCCACTCTTCTTATTGCTTCCCTCCCTGCGGTTTGCCTTGGGCTGCTAGCGGTTACCCCTCTCTTTTTTTACGATTCGTGTACCTGTTTTATGTTTTCAGCTAATCTGAGGCTAGCGCATTCTTCCTGCTTGCCGGGTTATGGAGAAATATGTGTCGACGCCATAAAGGTGTGCACGCGTTGTTGTTCTTGTGGAATGTTCCGTTTCGGGTAGGCATGGATTTCTTATACGTTTTTGTGTCCAGATCAAGCATCGAGGCCACTTCTATTCCCTCTCCGACTCCATCGTGGTGCGCACGATTCTTGTCGGAGCGAGGAAAGGCCCACAGCTTTATGCGGAGGTTTCTATTTCCAAGGATCGTCGTGGAAAGTTGGCTACCGATAATCGTGACAAAGGCACCAATCTTGAAGAAGACAACAGAAATAGGAATGGGGCCATGTGTGGGGAAAAGCTTAATCGTCCCGAAGGCCGTGAGGTGCTCGATACTGGCGGTGTTTCCTTACGACGTGCCGAAGAAGTATCGAAAGTTTATGTACACTCTGTTTTATTCTGTACACGGCTGAAAATGGATAATAAGCAGACGCGTTCTATTTTAATCTGCAGCTACGAATTCTCTGGGCATGAAAGGAATCGACAATGAGGAAACATGTGTTGAAGAGCTGCCCAAGAATGCCTTTGTTTCTCCTCAGCCGGCCTTTCTGGGCATGAAGGTAATCGACAATGAAAAAACAGGTATTGAAGAGCTGCACAAGAATGCGTTGATTTCTCCTCAGCCGGCTGTAGTGGCAGGAACCGGTCTGATAAGTGGAGCCCAACAGAACAACCCTGAAGAGGGAGATAAAAGCAGAGAGCTTTCTAGTGGTGAAGCGATTCGGGGCACCACTGGAGCTGTCGTTCGTGAGCGGATACCTGCTGGTATTGTGAGTGATAGTAAATCATCCGGGAAGAAACGTAAGAAGCCTGCTCCGACAAGGGAATCGAGTAGGAAGCAATATACAAAAGAAAAGAAGCACGATATTGGTTCTAGAGTTGTAACCCTCTCACTGAGCCTAATGAAGTTCGTAACAAGAAGGGAATGATCCAAGAAAAGACCGAAATCGGTCTGACAACATCACAAGGGGGAAAAATTGGACAGGTTGTTCCGAATGAAGTGGCCAAAGGAGCTGGAAAAGGAGATATTGCTGCACGGCGGCCGTTGGTTATGTATGCCCCGGGAGATGAAGCTTCTTCGAATTCGATTGAGATCACGAGAAAGTCTACTCAGAAAAGAGTTCCCAGCAAGGAGGAAACCACATATGCAAGGGAGATATATAGCTGGTAAAGTTGTTGCGAGTGTTTCCAGAATATCACCCGAGCCTTCACATAATGATAATACAGTTTCCTTTACATTCTCTGACCTTATTTACAGGAGAACAATGCGAGCTGACTGGCGCAAGATTATCAGTACGTCCCCGTGGAACCAGAAATTTTGAGATGCCCACAAGAGCGTAGCAACCAGCAGTCGATGCTGCTACTCCGCTGCAGGAGGTAGGCAACGACTCGATCGATCAGCCGAGACAGATAAAGTGATTTCGATTTTGGCATTCCAATTCCTCTTCTGACTCTTAACTTATTTGGGATCCCAAGTATTTACAAACTGTTTGTTGAATTGGAGATTTTGGGGTTACATTAAAAGAAAATTTTAAATCAATCAAAGCTACAATGCAAGCCAGACGTTATTATTATGAAAACAATCAATCTTTACTTGCATTTTGAGGGTAATATTGAATTTGAGCATCAAGAGGGGGGGAAGAAAGAGATTTCTGGGAACAGCAGAATGGGAACCACAAAGGACTCGACGACAAGACTACTACTACCAACACTACGACAGACCACTTGATGTTATTATTACCATCACTGTTATAGTCAGACAAGTTGTTATAGTCAGACAGACCACTTGGTTTGTTTTTCTGGAACAGAGGATTCCTGTTGAGTTGAAAAGAAATGATTTGAGAAAGGAAGAGTTTTATTCGTTGTGGATGATTTACAAATGAACCAATGACCCCTATTTATAGGGAGGGTCTAAGATGGATTCATTCTCTACCTTTCTAGAACTTTCCTATCTAGACTAATCCTACAACCTTCTAGAACCTTCTAGACTAATCTTAAGAACCTTCTACACTAATCTTAGGAGCCTTCTAGACTAATCTTAGGAACATTCTACACTAATCTTAGGAACTTTCTCGAGCCCATAAGAGAGGTGTTGTTATTTCTAACACACCCTACGAAGGAGGGTCTACGACTGAAACTCCGCCCTAGGGACTCTTCAAGGTTTCTCCCCATTAGACCAGCTCCAGCTGCTCCGTCACGGCAGAACGACAAAACAATAATTTGTATCCAATCGAAAACAATGATAAAGAACAAAAACCGAACAAAATGCACTGAATCACTTAATAAAAACACGTAACTTTCTAAGTGTAACTCTTAAGTGGGTTTGAGAGCAAAATGTTAAACACGACACAGTACACCTAGCACGGGCTGATTAGAACTCACCTTCACTCACCGATGTCGGTTTGTATTCGATTTCAAGCATTCCCAATCATATTTGAAGAGGTATAAGACATGAAAAGAAACAAGAAAGCACCTTAGCTTTCATGAAAGTAATAATGATATAGACAAATCATTTAAAAATGAACTTATGAATGTCAAATGTAAGTGCATTGTCAAACTTAAATGAAAAAAAAAAGTTAAATGATCAAAGCATGATATGAATGACAATCTCAAAACTTGAATGTAGTAAAGAAGATTCAAATCAAGGGAGTAAACACGATGGAATGAGAAATATAAACAAGACTTGAGTTCTAATAATTCAATGTAGTAAAGAATGGAACTCTCGGTAGATTACAACCATAAAAAAAAAGGCATAACTTGAGTTCTCATGTGCACAATTGGTGATATAGTTACCCAAATCATAACTATTCTAGTTTCGAAACAAAGATAAGTTTTAGACCACACCGATTAGCAAAATGCAAGGTATGAATTAAATGGTCAAGACCAATACATGTATCCAGCCGAAAATAATGATAAAGAACGAAAACATGACAAAAAACCATTAAATCCCTTAATAAAAGCATGTAACTTTCTAATAATCAACTCTCAACCTCCCATATGATCGGTGACATACTACGATAAGTTCTTAGTAAGTTTAAATTACTTTATAAAGGCCAAGGAAATTCCACCCACGGTAATTAACAGGCCACCTCAATTTCATCATCATATGAATCCAATGTTGCTGGAAATGTAAGTTCACTGTTGGGTTAGTTATTGAGCTGGTGCTAAACTAGAATATAATATCCTTGCTATCTTGTCGATGCCGCTGGTTGTTCTTGATTAATTGATTTCGTCGTAGGTTTTTGTCTATCTCATGCTAATAAAGGACTTCCTTTTATGAAATGTCGGTTTCGCCCCTTAGTTAAAAATAGTTTGAAGGACAAGGGAAGGGATCTAGCCGTAATATACTGTAACCTATGTCTTATCCATCAATGGACCATAGATTATAAAATAGCCTACACCCAACTGTAAGTCATGTTTATCAAACGAGATGTGCATCTCCCAATAATTTTAAAGATCACGATACTTTAGTGAGATTTCATGCACTGTCTTATATCACAACGTGTTTTTTATAAAATATACTTTAATAAAGTAAAATAAAATAAATAAAAGTAAAGTAAAAATAAACAATTAATGAAAGCCCAAATAAAAAAAATCTAACACGGTTATCTCTTCCAAACATGGAAACATATCTTCAAATCATATGTTAAATTAATTGATGGAAATTATTATATTATATCAAATGAGATTCATTTTATCCAGATTGATTTTAATCGGATCAATTATGAATGTCTTAAACATTTTGGTGAGGTAGCTTTCTAAATAATGATTTGGAAACAAAATCTCAAGTTATGAAAATTAATTTGGAAAGGTTACACTGATAATTGTCATATTAAATCTTCTTAATTATGATATTATCTTGACAAATATAATATGCAGTAATGTTAACATTGATTTTGATGATATTTAAGTAACATACTATTTATGATCATATCTTTTATTAAAGAGCTTGAGCAAAGTGTTACTGAGCCACTTGTTGAGTGTTTTGTGTTACTAGCCAATTTGGGGATATATACCTGAATACATGAGAAGTTGACAGGTTGTATAAGAAAGAGAGGAAGAAAATGTGAACATAAAAAAATATAAAAGGGGTTCCATCCAAGGAACCTAGAGGGGTCGAAAAAAAAGGTTATTATTATAATTTTTTTTTTTGAAAGTCGAAATGGCAATCAAGTTTTTTTAAGAAAATTAAGTGATAAACGGAAAATTGTGGGTTAGTAGAGATTTTCGTGTAAAAAGATTCTCTTAATTTTTAAATTTAATTTAATTTTATGATTTGAGATTTAAATTATTTAAAATTTATCTTTTTCAATATATTTATATTTGCTTACCACTCTAAATATTTTCACATGAAAGATTTTAATTGTTAAAGTATAAGATAAATGACGAAAAAATTACTTCTCTTATGTTTTCAATTTTCATTTTTTTTTAATAAGATAAAGTCATTTAATTATTGAAAGTTATATAAAAATAATTTTTTTCCTAAAGAATAGAATTGATAAAATCTTTAGTATTTAACATATTCATGATAAAAATGAGAGATGATGCCGCGGTCGGAAGATGAAATGGAGGAGACTTTGCCTTGAAGCTTCAGATGAGGATGGAAAAGAGGAGGGAAATCAAGGTAGCGGAGACTCCTCACCCAAGTCTTTTGTCTCAATACAAATGTTGGATCATCCCACCTATATCACGTGTAATTAGGCCCTGTTATTGTCGATGAAATCTGTTTGTAAGAGGCTCAGACATGCCAAGGATTCAGGAACAATACAAGCTTCTGCTTCCGAGGAGCATCTCCAAGGGCCCGGCTCCCCTGATTCGTGGACAGGCCTCAAATGGAGGTAATGAATATCCAAGCATCGCCATTGGCAACGGTGAAGGGAATAATCTCGAGCCTTATGAGCTAGTTGTAATCGAGTCTATTGGTGTTGATGATGTTGGCGACAAATCCCTCCCATAGAAAAAGGTTGGATTGCGCTCCCAGAAAAGATTCGAGCCAAGAGGCAAAATCTAGAGGGACACTAGGATTCCTGTTTGTTTGTGCCAATTTCTTACGTTCTTCCTATAAATCGCCAAGGATGTGTGGACGGACGGAAGTTCGTAAAACAGACTCCCTCGAGGTCGCTGTACCTAGCGAGCCTTAAGAAACCCAAGAGCTTGGAACTGTTTCGAGGAGCTTTGGACATTTGTCTCCCGGCCAATGAAGGGGTCACTGACCTGCAGCGGACACGACTAGTTATCGAGGAACAATGACCGGAGATTCGACCGGATAATACTAAATCTTAGTTAAATACCTCTAAATCAAGAAAAAATATATAAGTTCCACTTATTGATCTAGCCATGAAATTTATGCCTTCAAAACCTCAATTTTCATCAAAACATTCAAAGGACGAAGACTGAGTCCTTTCTTCTATGGAACCTTCAAACGAGCAAATCCATTCCTCGAGATTTTCCTGTAACTAGGTGATATTTATCGGGAGATAATTGGCTCAGCTTTCCGAACCAGCTTTCATATTCCCTTACTTGGTCATGCCTATAAAAACATCACACAATACTCCTATCACTTGAAAGTATCCCACGTGAATAAAAATAAATATTCGCACATTCATCGAGATTTATACCAGTATGCCAGAGATTCGAAGGGATGGTAATTCTTGTACAATATCTTGGAGTATTTTTGCACATTCTTCTTGGTGCAATCCTCCTTGTGCACCTTTTGTATATCCATCAATTTGTCACGGTTTCATATTGCATAATATAGCAAATTACCAAAAGATAAGACTATGAATGCAATCTTTGTTCTTACCATCCTAATGTGCCTAGCGGTTTCAGTGTCTCCCGGAACCTGGTCATAGACTCCAACACACATTAGGAGAAGGTTGAATGCAAAGTCGCCCATTCCCTTAATTCTTTTCTTTATTGGCTTCAAGTGGTCCGAATCTTCCCTCAAAGCCCTTTGCTCAAGCATGCTGAGGACATCCCTGTTTTCTCCTCCAACGAATTTCTTAGCGAGTATAAGTATCCATTGCGCCCTATGGCCAACTTTACAATACTCGCGCAGACCATTTTCTCCCAGAATGATAATCTCTTTAGCACTTGGAAAGTTCCCGATTGGCCCTTCAGGCTTTCCATTGTCCTGATTCTTATATTCTCCGGTCACAATCTTTTGTTGCATGACACAGAGAACCCTGGCCATTCTCAATGTTCTCTCCCAACTAATCAATTGAAAATAAAATTAAAAATTTTTCGGTGTGAAAGAATCGAACAAAATAAGCTGAAATTAAGGGACTAATTTTTAAGTTAGAAATAAAATGATACTCACTCGGAGTTACAAAATAGAAAGATCTTGACCGCATCTTCAAAAATAGTTGGATTATGGAATATTCGTCCAAAACCTTCTAGCTTTGCTAATGGATGAATCGCGTGAAATTCGTTCATCATTCTCTCGTCTCGTTCGGAGATCCTCAGCATCCGACAAACTTGCTCCTGTGATGATGTCATCAAGGCTTTGACAAATTTAAGGTAAAACAGAAAGGAAAGGAAAAAATGATTAATGAGAGGTTTTACTTGGATAATGCGATGGTCTCTCAACGATAGTAGAGGATGAGGATCGTGTATGCGAATAATGAGATGGCGAGAACTCGGACAACCATGCTGAGAGATGGAGACGTCAACCGAAGTGGCTTCATCAGCAAGCCTTAGAGGACGTCGCAAAGTGGAAGTCTCCGGAATCCAGCGGTTGGGGGCCATCATGAACATGCCGTGATTGCACACTACCTTCTTGAGATCAAAAGTCGGGTATTTGTTACCAAGTTCCACAACAATATGCACGGATTCAATCTTGTCCTCTGTAAAGGCCATTAAAAATACAAAATTAATTATTTCTAAAAAAATAACCTAAAATAATAAGAAAAAAAGTTATGGATTGAAAAAATTACACGTATGCACTACAGAGATACAAATACCAATGACAGTAAAATAAGACACCTGGAAACAAATAAATAATAGCAAAACTAGAATGGAGATAAATTAGAATTATAAATTTACCCAACCATAATGGAGGAAATGACCAATATGAAGGATTAAATAGTTGCTTGCTTACATGAACAAGAACACGCGATCATTGATATGACGAGAATCTCAGGAAAATGAGCAGAGTCAGGTTTTACTTTTGGCAAGAGTACTTTGAAAACCAAGCAAAAACACTTTTCTCCAAGTACAACACATGAAAGGAGCATCCACTTACTATAAGGAATCGTTCCAATCTCCGAGTAGCAAATTGGTAAACCTGTACGAAGCGCGATAATTAAAACCAGAGGTTGGCCAACAATAGATAAATAAAAATGGCCAGAACCTTTAATAGCATCTTCCCTGGTGGCATTCTCGGAATCCCCCGCTGCCATCTGGTTCCGAGAAACATCTTTAGTTTTTGCTCCTTTGATGGCATCATTCTGAATTGTGAAACCCTTCTGAGCTTCAGTTCTGCTGCCAACGTCAGCATCTAAGACCTCTCCATTCATGATCATGGCAGTGTCACCAATGATTTTCTCCTTATCAATGGGGTCTTCAACCTCGGGGAGAGAATTCGGTGCTTTTGAAACATATTTTGTCCCCTCTAGTTGTTGCTTCTTGGTCGAATCTTTCCTGGAAGCACATTTTCTCCTTTTCTTTGGGAGAGATTTATTGTCAACATCAACCGTCTGAGGAGAAACCAAGGCATTCTTGGGCAGCTCTTCAACACCTGTTTCTTCATTGTCGATTCCTTTCATGCCCAGAGAACTCATAGCTGCAGATTAAAATAGAACACAACAGCAAATTATTCATTTTCAGCCGTGTAATGAACAGAAGAACAGAGTGTACATAAACTTTTGGCTGGAAACTCAATGGAGCGACAGAAATCTCAAGGCCAGAAGGACGATTGTCGAGATTATTCCCTTCACCGCCGCCAATGGCGATGAGTGGATATTCTTTACCTCCTCCATCTGAGGCTTGACCATGAATCAGGGGCCGTTGGAGATGCTCCTCGGCAGCAGAAACTTCCGCAAAAAGGAGCAGGTCACGTCCCCTCCGGTTGACAAAGCAGGACATGAGCATGGAATCAGAAAGGCAGTACAATTGACCGCGGTGCTTGAACTGCAGCAATAAGAAAGAAAGTTGTAAAGGAAAAACCGTTAATATGCTAAAAATCAAATGCAACATGCAGAAACACAATCAGGGGCCAGGCAAACCTTGAGGGAATGGACCACTATCTCTCCGTGGCTGGGGAAGGTCGTCAAATGACAGGCCGTCATCTTGGCTACAAACACAAGGCGACGAGGGCAGCAACTCAGATGCGGAAGGTGAATCGACGGAAAACAGAGCAAGAAAGAGGTCGGACAGACGGGAGTCTTACTCTTGAGGTCAGAGACGGAGTCGGTGGGAAGAACATCCAAGGCGAGGCGAGTGACGAGGCTGGTGTGGATGAAGGCGACGGTGATGCAGGGCTGCTCCGCCCCCGAAGGCGGAGGAACTGAACCCAACTCCGATGTCATTCGGAGGGTTGATTTTTCGCCCCCCTTTTCTTTTGATACACACACGTTCATCAATCCCCTTGAAATATAAGAAGAGATTCTTTTAAAACCAGCAACAAATAATAAAACGGAGAGTGACAAAGAGATATGGTGCCAAAGATATCGATCAATGGGGCAAAGATTTCGGCCGGATCACAATTACAACCCATTGAAAATCTTGTAAGAATTTAAATTAATACCCCACACAACACAAAATCCTTTTGCCTTGGGCTCTGTTGTGATCGTGTGAGTTGGAGAAGGGCTTACACTCTCCCCATCGACCCCCTCCCTCTTCCCAATTCGGTAAAGTTTTTTCTCAAGGAGCCTTTTTCCTCGATAAAGCTTATCAGAGTCTACTACATGAGAAATAATAATATGAGAAATAAATGAACAAAGAAAATCGTAACAATATATCCTTCAATTAGATATACATCAATTTAAAAAGGTGATAAAATAAATAAATTGAGTGATCAATTCAAATGATCACTAGAAAGTATACTTATCTTTTTAAGAGTGATTAAAGAATGGAATAAAAATAAAAACCAAAATTGGGTTGTGTATTTCAAATGTACAACCAACACACAAAATAAAATTTTGTAAACATAATTAATGCATGCCGTGGGTAATTATTGTTTTGTCTATTTTATTAACGGCAGATCCAAGTGCCTTTGTGCGTCTGAGTGGTCTGAGTGGTCTAAGTGGTCTAAGTGAGCTTTGTGCATCGACGGAGTGCGTCTGAGCTTTTGACGATGTTGTGGAACTATTACTTTGTAATTACAAAAAATTACATGGGGACCATCTGTTTTTTTGGCAATAATTTCGTATTGTACTAATTTTTTGATGAATAGAGAATGCAAAAATATTTCATACAAAAATTGGGCTAGTCTATACGGATTATTTCTCTGTCTTTACGAAAAACATGTTTCAAGAATCTGATTTCTTTTCGATGTTATTGTTGGTCAATTATTTTCAGATTTTACGAAAAATTTGTCGACCTTTACGAAATAACTGTCACGCAAAAAAAATTAAGCCCACGGTAATTAACAGGCCCCCTCAATTTCATCATCATATGAATCCAATGTTGCTGGAAATGTAAGTTCACTGTTGGGTTAGTTATTGAGCTGGTGCTAAACTAGAATAGTTACATAATATCCTTGCTATCTTGTCGATGCCGCTGGTTGTTCTTGATTAATTGATTTTGTCGTAGGTTTCTGTCTATCTCATGCTAAATAGATCGCGTTCTTGATCCGTTTTAACTAACCCACAACTCGTCCGGATGCTTTGTTCATGGTGTGTGCGTTGTTGCAATCGCATTAAATAGAATGCGATGATGTCGTACAATAAGTTAATATTGTCTACTGCGGTTTGTTATAAATTCACACGATCACAGAAAATACAAACAAAGAAAACGGCGGAAGACTAGATCGATTACGTGGCTTTACGGTTACCGAAAAAGATTAAGGGAAAAGAAAACGTACCCGTATTCGCCATGTTCGCCATACCGTAAACCTGAAGAGAGAAACCTAATAGCGTAAATCTTCTTCCTCTTTTCCTTCCCGTACAGCTGCTCTCGATGGAGAAGGTAAAATTGACGAAAACCGATCATCTGTAAGCGTAAGCCTTAGTAAACTCTACAGGAAACCTAATAAAGGATTTCCATTTATGAAATGTCGATTTCGCCCCTTAGTTAAAATATAGTTTGGAGGACAGGGGAAGGGACCTAGCTGTAATATGCCGTAACATATGGTCTATCCATCAATGGACCATAGGTTATAAAGCAGCCTTCACCCAACCGTAAGCCATGTTTAACAAACGAGATGCGCATATCCCAATAATTTTAAAGATCACGATACTTTAATTGGATTTCATGCACTGTCTTATATCACAGCGTGTTTTATAAAATATACTTAATAAAGTAAATAAAATAAATAAAAGTAAAGTAAAAATAAAAAATTAATAAAAGCCCAAATCAGAAATTTCTAACATGGTTATCTCTTCCAAACATGGAAACATATCTTCAAATCATATGTGAAATTAATTGATGGAAACTATGATATACAATGTGCGTATATCAAATGAGATTCATTTTATCCAGATTGATTTTAATCGGATCAATGATGAATGTCTTAAATATTTTGGTGAGGTAGCTTTCTAAAAATGATTTGGAAACAAAATCTCAAGTTATTAAAATTAATTTCCTATCCGCCATAAGGCTACACTGCAAAATGATAATTTTCAGATTAAATCTTCTTAATTATGATTTTATCATGAAAAATATAATATGCAGTAATGTTAACACTGAGGTTAAATTTCTAGTTTAAGCATGCTACTACAAATGTATTCCTGGTCAATGCATATATCATCAGCTCGCAAACTCATTATCTTGTCATCATGGCCTAGTTTCTTATTTATGCATAGGCTTTAAATTTAGCTGTCTGTTTACCCATGCTTGCACTTGTTGGTCTACTAGCCTAACTAGTAGACCAACAAGTGTTTAACTTTGGTTGAGGTGAGTCTCGAATTAGCCTAACTAGTGTTTATTTCGTGTCTAAACTATTCGCTCGCATTTCGAAATTGAATAAAACCATTTGCATTAGGTCTGTAACTTAAATAAGATGTAACGACACCAGCCAGAGCTATGATTTTCGAATTAAACACTAAAACAGTGTCGGTTTCGGCCGTTTTGAGTAAATCATGTAGCTCTTGTTCTGGAAGGAGGAGAGGGCCTCGTCGTCTCCTGGGCTCCGGGAAGAAGGAAGAGGCCAGGAAAAGAAGTTTCCGATCTTTGTGATGGAAGACGTCGAGCCTCCGGCGGAAGAAGGTTTTCTTCCTCCATCGTTCTTGGGAGGATTCCCCTCTTGAGGTGAGGGGAATCCTCACATTAGAAAGATAAAAACTAATGTGTTTCTTCCAAGAATAATGTATTTCACCACATTTTAGTTTTTCACTACTGTCAATCAAATCATAAACTTTTGAAGTAAGGTCATCTACATCTGTAAATCATTATGATTCTTTATTTCTTATTTCTTTTAGTATCCCATCTTCCATACACCTAATATGTTCACATTTTCTTTCCCTCTTTCTTGTACAACTTGTCAACTTCCAGTCTAGCCAATAGTAGATTTCCTTTGATAATTTAATATGTTATCGAAATATATGTAAAATATAAAAACCTATTAAGTAATAAAACATTATGATATAGCGAATTGTACATATAATAAGGAAAATTACAAATATATTCAACGGATCAAGTGAAGTTTGATCACTAAACTACAATTAACATATGAAAACAACAACGTTGAGAGACAATTCATTAACTAAAATAAAGTTTGTACCAATCAATTGTTATACATTTAAATATAGCTCCTCCCGTAACACTTATTAAAGAGAGATAAAATTCTGCTTATTATTATTAAAAGAGATGATGTTTCCGGTTACGGGCTTTAGAGCCAGTTCGAGTATTAGACCCGATCACTCATATAAAGTGATAGACATTAATTATATCACAAGTACATACACGTCCAAGTATCTAGATAAAAGTAGATAAGAAATAATGGCAATCGTGTGCCAATATTTGCATTAAGGCACGCACCTTTCCAACCTGAGGCCCGGCGGGAGAGTCCATTGTTAACCACGGGTTCTACAATTTAATACGTTTTGATAACTATATCACCTATTGAGCATATGAGAACTCAAGTTATGTCTTTTTCTTATGTTGCTAATCTACCGGGAATTCCATTCTTTACTATATTGAATTATTAGAACTCAAGTCTTGTTTCTATTTCCCAGTTCATCGTGTCTGCTTGATTTGAATATTCTTTACTACATTCAAGTTTTGGGATTTTCATTCGTATCATACTTTGATAATTTAATCTTTATTTTCATACACGTTTGACAATAAACTCTTATTTGATATTCATAAGTTCATTTTCTAAATGAGTTATCTATGTTACTATTCTTTTCATGAAAGCTAAGGTGCTTTCTTGATTTTTTCATGTCTTATACCTCTTCAAACATGATTGGGAATGTTTGCACTTAAATCGAATACAAACAGACATCGGTGAGTGGAGGTGAGTTTCGGATCAACCTGTGCTATGAGTTTTACTTCGTGTTTAACATTTTACTCGCTTGTCTAAATTAATTATTTTAGAATTTATTTTGAATTAATTGCACGGTTAAGACCGAACATGAAATTACTTTGAAGTATGGTGGGTTAGAGTGCTTTGAGATGGTTATGCATATTTTTAGGAAATACTTTGAATGCTTATTGTTGTAAATTGTTACTTTGACTCACGGGACTCAAAATGACTTGATCAATTCCAGCTATCTCGATGAGCAAGAAATCATATAGTCCTTCGGCTAAATAGTCTGGGGATTTAAAGAAAAAATAAGATATCAAATCGCTAATTTAGCAAAACAATTTATCCGCCTAAAATATCTTATATATAAATAAAAGAACATAAGCTCTCCAGAAATTAATAAACAATTTAGTTATTTCATAATATTTATTAAAATTACAAAATGACATTAATCATGTTTTAATCGATAATAAAATTCATATATTATTTTGGAAAGAATCGAAGAGTGAGTGAGATAAATCCCGTTTGGGCTGGATCCCGAAAATATCCAAACGGAATAAAAATATTAAGAAATTGGTTTTCACCAGAATCAAATCAAATCAGTCCTCCTGTTTCTTTTACTGGGCTTGGAAAATTAACTTACATTTATTGTTGGCAGCATAAGATCCGAGCGGGGAAGTGAAGCGACATTTCGGACTCCCTCCTTCTTTTGTTGCTGCGGCCATCGATGGAGGAGGACAAGGAACCACCACGCTTCCCCGTATTCATCACCACCAGCCTCCACACTCATGTTGCCCTCGATTTCGGTTGCTTCGACACCATCGCCCACCTCAAGGGTTTAGTGAATAAAATCTCCTTCTCTCCACTCTTCTTATTACTTCCCTCCCTGCGGTTTGCCTTGGTCTGCTAGCGGTTACCCCTCTCTTTTTTTACGATTCGTGTGCCTGTTTTATGTTTTCAGCTAGTGTGAGGCTAGCGCATTCTTCCTGCTTCCCATGTTACGAAGAAATATACGTCGACACCATAAAGGTCTGCACACGTTGTTGTTCTTGTGGAATGTTCTGTTTCCGGTAGGCATGGATTTCTTATACGTTTTTGTGGCCAGATCAAGCATCGAGGCCACTTCTATTCCCTCTCCGACTCCATCGTGGTGCGCACGATTCTTGTCGGAGCGAGGAAAGGCCCACAGCTTTATGCGGAGGTTTCTATTTCCAAGGATCATCGTCGTGGAAAGTTGGGTACCGATAATCGTGACAAAGGCACCAATCTTGAAGAAGACAACAGCTATAGGAATGGGGCCATGTGTGGGGAAAAGCTTAATCGTCCTGAAGCCCGTGAGGCGCTCAATACCGGCGGTGTTTCCTTACGAGGTGTCTAAGAAGTACCGAAAGTTTATGTACACTCTGTTTTATTCTGTACACGGCTGAAATTGGATAATATGCGGACGCGTTCTATTTTAATCTGCAGCTGCAAATTCTCCGGGCATGAAAGGAATCGACAATGAAGAAACAGGTCTTGAAGAGCTCAAGAATGCCATGGTTTCTCCGCAGCTGGCTGTCCTGGGCATGAAAGGAATCGACAATGAAGAAACAGGTGTTGAAGAGCTGCCCAAGAATGCCTTGGTTTCTCCTCAGCCGGCCTTTCTGGGTATGAAGGGAATCGACAATGAAAAAACAGGTATTGAAGAGCTGCCCAAGAATGCGTTGGTTTCTCCTCAGCCGGCTGTAGTGGCCGGAACCGGTCTGATAAGTGGAGCCCAACAGAACAACCCTGAAGAGGGAGATAAAAGCAGAGAGCTTTCTAGTGGTGAAGCGATTCGGGGCACCACTGGAGCTGTTGTTCGTGAGCGGATACCTGCTGGTATTGTGAGTGATAGTAAATCATCCGGGAAGAAACGTAAGAAGCCTGCTCCGACGAGGGAATCGAGTAGGAAGCAAGATACAAAAGAAAAGAAGCACGATATTGGTTCCAGAGTTGATAGCCCTCTGACTGATCCTACTGAAGTCCCTAACAAGAAGGGAATGATCCAAGAAAAGACCGAAATCGGTCTTACAACATCACAAGGGGGAAAAACTGGACAGGTTGTTCCGAATGTAGTGGCCAAAGGAACTGGAAAGGGAGATATTGCTGCACGGCGGCCGTTGGTTACGTATGCCCCGGGAGATGAAGCTTCTTCGAATTTGATGGAAATCACGAGAAAGTCTACTCCGAAAAGAGTTCCCAGCAAGGAGAAAACCACATATGCAAGGGAGATATATAGCTGGTAAAGTTGTTGCGAGTGTTTCCAGAATATCACCCGAGCCTTCACATAATGATAATACAGTTTCCTTTACATTCTCTGACCTTATTTACAGGAGAACAATGCGAGCTGACTGGCGCAAGATTATCAGTACGTCCCCGTGGAACCAGAAATTTTGAGATGCCCACAAGAGCGTAGCAACCAGCAGTCGATGCTGCTACTCCGCTGCAGGAGGTAGGCAACGACTCGATCGATCAGCCGAGACAGATAAAGTGATTTCGATTTTGGCATTCCAATTCCTCTTCTGACTCTTAACTTATTTGGGATCCCAAGTATTTACAAACTGTTTGTTGAATTGGAGATTTTGGGGTTACATTAAAAGAAAATTTTAAATCAATCAAAGCTACAATGCAAGCCAGACGTTATTATTATGAAAACAATCAATCTTTACTTGCATTTTGAGGGTAATATTGAATTTGAGCATCAAGAGGGGGGGAAGAAAGAGATTTCTGGGAACAGCAGAATGGGAACCCCAAAGGACTCGACGACAAGACTACTACTACCAACACTACGACAGACCACTTGATGTTATTATTACCATCACTGTTATAGTCAGACAAGTTGTTATAGTCAGACAGACCACTTGGTTTGTTTTTCTGGAACAGAGGATTCCTGTTAAATTTGTGAGGAACCGGGGTCGGCTCTGTCCTCGGACCTGGTCTTCCTTGAGGACCCCAGTGCCTTTGGAAGGTGAAACTGCTCCGGGATGAGCATGGCGTCCTACTTCAGGATGGCTGCGCAGCCTTCATGAAGCATTACAACATCCGCCCTTTGCCAATTCCTTGTTTTCAGGCATGACAGCGGGTCGAGGTTTCAAGTTGTTATTTTTGACGAGACAGACTGCGAGATCACATACCGCATCGGACCCAATCAGGACAGAGACAAAGGTGATGACTTGTAGATCGTCGGCCAAATGTAACTGGTAGAAAGAGGAAGCTGGACCCCCCCTCCCCCGCCAGAGTGTCCAAGTAATGTCAAGGTCTCAAGAAACAAAAGGCGCGAGGCATCTCTTGTCAACGTCCGGGGTGCTTCAGGTCCAGCACGACCAACAGGGCTTCCATCCCAAGCGTCTGCAAAAGCAAGTGATGGAAGGAACGCTGAAGGTAACAATTAAACCGACAATTACTGACCTTCTTGTCCAATGGTGAAAATGTAGCGGTTATGGGTACTACTATCCTTGGACATCATGTTGAAACGTATTTACAAATATGAGGCTTAGGATCACCCTCCCATGTTCCTCAAGTAAGCGCCTGATGGACAGGCTGATCTATAACGAGTCAATGTCGAGTACTAATTGAACTGATTCCTTCATTGTCAACTTTGTCAATTAAAATTAATCATTCTTTGGCTACATATCCTTCCGATAAGGCATTCCTTGCTGACTAGGTGGAGTTTCGTCACTTGCGGCAAGCTATGTTTCTGATCCTTCTTTGCCACTGTACTTTCTACCCGTGCTTGCTGTTGAATAGGAAATCCCGCATCGACAGACCTTGATTATAGGAAAAGAATAACAGGGAAAGATAGTTCAGTTATGATGATTTTTGTTTCTTCGGTTTTCGGGCAGTTCTCTCTCTGTCTCCCTCTCTCCTCTTCTTGGGAAGCAAGTAGCCAAACTGACGGGGGACATAACCATTTTGTTGCAGGGAACACTGACATTGCCTC
The DNA here is from genome assembly GCA_029817715.1 of Melastoma dodecandrum. Classification (NCBI taxonomy): domain Eukaryota; kingdom Viridiplantae; phylum Streptophyta; class Magnoliopsida; order Myrtales; family Melastomataceae; genus Melastoma; species Melastoma dodecandrum. The sequence continues at coordinate 438,780 of JARUPY010000237.1, forward strand.
TTATCTTCTACCAATAGTATCTAAGAAATGATCTTTTATCATCTCCTTAAATTTGCTTCAAAGAAAACGATCCTTTTGAAACAGCCACTTCATCATGTTTGTTGGGATTGGAAAATTTAGATTTATAAGATTAGTTGACAGGAGATCCGGCATGTAAGAGAAGCGTCCTTCTCTTGTTGCCGCGGCCATCGATGGAGGAGGAGAAGTGAAACGACCTACAAATTTTTTTTTACATTTTATTAGAGTAGTTCTCCGTTATTTGACGGTCAAAATGCGGAAGCGACAAAACTTTACCTCCACCATGGCAATGTCTACTGTCTTGCTACTCAAATTCGTGCCACGTGTCCTCTTTTCCTTTTTATCCTGCGTTACACTAAAAAAATAGTCCCCTATTGGGGTCAGCGATAATTCGTTGAGTACGCCTACTCTATGCACATGCGAAGACATGAGACCCCTAATTGATTCCTATCATGTAATATTTGAAAATCACTTATGCAACATGCGGTTCAGGGCAACAACACGATGAGGCCTCTCTACGACTCGTCAATCATCAGCAACAGTAAAACGAGTATCATTAGGCCGCCATCACAATAATCAATAGATAGAGTGAAAAGTAAATATACGACTCCCATGAATCAACTCTCTCATCCCATACAACCCTTCTCAAGATGCCAGGACCACCGTAGTGCATCCTCACCCACTCCGCCGGGAGCACCCGGGAAACGGCCAGCAGGCACGACCGCGGATGGTCGTCGCCTCCCCGTACTCCTCCGACACGCAGTCGAGAACAACATACTCAAATCCAATCACTATCCAAAGCTCGGTAACCAGGAAGACGTAGTCGGTCCAGATTGTGAACGGCGGCAACTTCATTTCCAAACCATCAATTACATACAATCTTTACGGAATCCAACCACCCGTAGGCCGAGGCCTACGTGGTTGGACCAATCCGCATTACTCGCTATAATTCCCGTGGATCACCCGCAACGCCGTTTTCCAATCCCCAACCACCGTCAGAATCAACATCTCAGATTTCCTCTAAGGAACATTATTCCCATACCCGAGCATACTCATTGGACAGTCGGCCTGATCAATTCAACTTAAACGCAAGGCTTTATCAAGCTCAAAATATCACAATTGATTCATAACTCAATTCAGTGCAGCTCCATCAACACAAGGCCGACCACAATTGCAAGACAGACGAATCCCATACAACCTCAGTCAACCATTCTTGACAAGCGTATTATTCTGCTGCACTAGAAACTTGCTACTGGCAAGAAAGATTATTCGGCTTGACAACTTACAGTATCAAGGTAATCTATAAACGGACTTCCAGCCATTCTGTCCCCAAATCGACAGGCACATGGACATCCTGTGTTTAGTTGTGCCGAGACATCTTGAAACTACATCTCTCCGGACAGCTAACAGATTATAAGGTGGCGCCGCCTCGCTATACAACGGCGCGATATGAACGAGAGTTACGCGAAGAAGGCTCGCGCGCAGCGCGTTTTCCTTCGAAGATTCTTGTTGGATCGTTCAGGAACACTAAGAGGGGGGTAAATTAGTGTTTATTACTTTTTCGCCCGTTTTCTCAGTGTAAGCGGAAGCGTACGGTAACTCAGCAGAGCGTTTCTCAGAATGAGATCTGCTTCGCTGACACTGTCACGATTTTGTCGAGTAGGTTTTTGTAAGAGTGTTGCATGATCGTAATGGACACAGTTATTTATAGTGGTTCGGTCTTAATCGACCTACGTCCACTTTCACCAACAAGGTCATTCCACTATATAATATAATGGGTGCAAAGAGCCCTTGCACTAGGCATTTGGTTCTCACAAAGTGAGATTTAGAATCCCGTACAATTGATGATCTCTCCTGGCAACGGTCAGCTCCTCACACAGTGGACGTCTTCTCGTTTTCAGCAGAATGATACTTTTCCTCAGCAGTTGGTAGCTCAATGGATTCCACGCAGAACGTTGTTGCTCGGATGTAAGCCTGTCTATCAAAGCACACGGACAACGTTATGTTAGAGATTAAATCCTCCGATAATAATCCTTACAGTGATAGAAAGACTTTTCAGAGAGCATCTCGTTTCTGATTCACAGTAGAGGATTGCTTCAGCACTTTTGTCGTTCAGCAGAGGATTTCCACATAGATCTTGTCTCTCCTGGAGATGAGCCTATAATTGCTTAAGAGACAACCACGAAGTTGATCACACAGATCACCACAAAGAGCACAAAGAGAAGAACCACAAAGATAACCACAAAGACCACTAAGATTGGGTATCTACACTCAGTTCGAACGTGCATGGTTACCACAGCCATGACTCACTGCACTGCACACCCAGTGCCTAGGGTGGAATTTTCTACTCCGGCGGCTTCCACGCAACCTGCTCTACTATCCGTCCCCAGGAGTTCGAGACTTCTGCACAGCACCCCTGTGCTCGGGAGGATATCTTTCCACTCCGGCGGCATTCCCACCTCCTGCTCTACCCTGCAGGCACGAGACTTATGTCGCGCACCCGCAAGTGCGTGTCTGACTGCTCAAACTCCGTAGGTTCGAGACTTTCCTGCGAAGAGACACGACAAGAACGGCTTCTTGCCGATGAGTTAGCAACTGAGTACTGAATTCAGCAGAGGTATTCACTTAGCTTCCCTCAGACGATTCGCCAGCCGCTCGTTAAATACACCGAGGACACCTAGTCCCTCTCACGACGATCAAAGGATCTGACCTCAGCCCCTTGACACTCTCACACGCAGCTTGCAAGAGAAAGAACCAGGAGACACTTAGCACCTTCCGCTCTCCGTCAATGCACAAAGCTCACTTAGACCACTTAGACCACTCAGACCACTCAGACGCACAAAGGCACTTGGATCTGTCGTCTTTGATGATTATAATGGAGAAGGAAGCACAGAAGACGTCCAGGCAATCTTCGAGATTTGTTGCCAAAATTGGCAGCCAGGAATGAGCAATGGTCTGCTGGACCGATCGCTATGCTATGGAGAGTAAGTACCAACGGTAACTTTCCTCGCTTATCTTAATCAAATAAATTATTTCTAATCTTTATAATCTGATCATAATCTTATCTGGTCGATTATGATCAATCAACAATATTTGATTAGATATTTCATCCTGTTCCAGCGTAACATTGCTGCATGATATCAGAAACATATTTTGTTTCTAAAAATAAACTTGGAAAGATAATCTCATAATATTTAGTTGTCTAAATCTTTATAATGAGATCATTATGCCACATTTAAATGAATTTGGACACTCAGACGAATGTTCTGAGATAACCCAAAATAAAACGTGGGTATTGAAAATTTGTTTCCATATTTTCAATATATATTCGTAATATCACAGCAACAACTCACTGTAACATATAACAGTTACCAGCTGTGATTCAGCAACACATTGCTCAAGCTCATCACTAGGGACAAGCACGTAACTCATGAAACATTACTGCTGACCATCAGTAACACGCTACTTAAGTTCATCATCAAAATCGGGTTAACATTCTCCCCCTTTTTGATGATGAAAAAACCTTTTTTAGGGATAGAGCTTGAGTCCAATAATCTCCTAACTCCCCCTAAGGCATAGCACTGATTTGTGATTTGTTAAGTTAAGTGCATTTTTGGAAAACTTGGAAAGCTCCCCCTTAACTTATTCTTCTCCCCCTTTTTGTCATATAAAAAAGAAAGGATTAAAGCAAAAGGTAGTGACATTGCTAGTGCAGCAAAAACATGCTGACACTCAAAACAAGCTGACATAGCAGCAAAGAGTTATTGCGATCTTGCAAGATCGAACTGTTTCAAAAACAAGAACAAATGAGCAGAGACATCTAAAGATAGAGAGGAGAGTAGCTCAATCCTCAGCGGAGAGCATGGCGTAATCCTCAACAGTTTCAAGCAGAGTCTAGATCATCTTTTCCAGGCGCCCAAGTCTCTCAACAAATGCATCCATCCTCTCAAGAATTGAGCGACGAGTGAAGTTGAGTTCCTCAGAGAGGAATTTCTGCACCTTGGAAGAAGAAGGGGACTCATCCTTTGACAAAGGGGCCTCCCGCTCACGTTTAGCACGACGCTGTTTGCCAGTTTCAGCAGTGGCCTTGCCACAAACAGATGCAGCGATTTCTCGCTTGGTTGGTTTCTTGATGAATACACCATCAACATATTGGTAGACCATACTCGCCACAAAGTTAGCATCAATCACCTGTGTAGTTCAGGTATCCATTTGATTCACAGGAACAACCTGCTCCCCATAAAGCTGCAGCAGTGCAGTAATAACGTGTGCAAAAGGAAGTGCCCTGTTCTCATCTTGAACACAAGAAGCCATGTGGACAAAAATAACACTTCCCAAATTCACAGGAATACCTCGCTTGAGATGAACCATCAGATTCCATTCTTTGGGCATGACAGTATCAATGCTGCCAATACAAGGAGCTAAGCAAGACATTACTGCCTTATGAAACATCCTGTTGCTAAAGCTCAGCCCAGTATTCTGTAAATATCCGCTGACATTAACAGCCTCTCCGTCATTGATGGTCTGATAAGCTTCTAGTTTTCCCTCATTGATCACCCTTAGATTGTTGAAGGGATCAGAGTTAAAGATTCAACAAACATCAAACACAAAGAAGACGAAGACTTTATCATCAACTAGCACTTTGATGTACTTAATGAGGGAATCCTCTTTATAAAAGATAATGTTGGCATAAAATTCCTGGACTTTAGAGATAGAACCTATGCCATCATACTCGCAGAAAGACAGCTATTTCTCAAACACCTCAGCAAAGTGCAACTGATGTTTAGTGAACCAGTCAAAATCAACACGCTTGCATGCAGCAATGTTGCGGTTTGCCATGTTACAGCTGGGCATTGTATCATCAGCAAGAATGCGATTTAACTCAGCCAGAGAAACATTCTGATCAATCTCAGGGATAAACACAGAAGAATCTGTATTTTTCACTTTCTTATGATCAGGAGAGCTAGAGTGCATACCATCCTTTAGACCAGCGAAAGGTCGCTTCATCTTGGTGCGAGAAGCAATACCCAAAGCAGAGCCAACAGGAGGAGGATTCTGTACAACAGAGCCAACCACCTCCACAGTGTCATCCGCAGCAGGGGTCTTCTCAGCAGAAGAGTCCTGTTCACCCACGGACTAAGTAACATCAAGATCCTCACTTTCCTTACTCTCATCATTAGAGAGTTCTAGATCTGGAGTGAGAGAGGTGTCCGCTTTGTCAGAGAACTCGGACACAGCCCATGTAGATTTGGTAAACTCCTCTGGTGCAACGGTTTATTCCTCAACAGTGAGGGTTTTCTCCGCAGCAACTTCAGAATCGCCAAGAATATTGGCATCAACAGCCGAAGCTACATTTTCCTTAACAGGAACAGCATCAGGTGTCTCCTTGGTCTTAGTGACCACAGGAGCAGGGGCATGCAGTAACGAAGGATCCCCCTCAGTAACTGGGAGATTCTCCTGAGTGGAGAGTTGCTGGACGGAAGCAGTCATAGCCTACGACCGTTTCTTAGGGTTTCCCTTCCCCTTTGATGATTTTGCGGATTTGGGTGCCATGATCAGATTGAGAAGAAGAGAAGGAGGATGGAGGTAGAGGTTGAAGAAAAGAAGAAGGAAGTTAGGGATTTTACCGTATGGGTAGTTCCCTTTTTAAAGAATATTTTATAGAAAGAAATAAAAAGGAAATGTACCATAGGAAATTTTATTTTTCTATCAAAAATTTCTTAAAATAGTTAGATGACAATATTATCATCTCAGATATTGGGATTACATATCCCTAATTCACTTCGTAAATATTCAAACATTTCCTTATCAAGTGGTTTGGTAAGAATATCAGCAAGTTGTTGATTGGTATTTATAAGCTGAATCTCAACTTTCCTACTTTGTACATTATCACGCAAGAAGTGATGTCTCAACTCGATATGCTTAGATCTCGAGTGAAAGACAGGATTTCGTGATAGATTTATTGCACTTGTGTTATCACACATTAATGGAATATTGTTGAAATAAAGATCATAGTCTTCAAGTTGTTGTCGCATCCATAATAACTGAGCACAGCAACTGGCTGCTGCAACGTATTCTGCCTCAGCTGTGGATAAAGCGACTGATGTCTGCTTCTTAGAGAACCAGGAAATTAACATATTTCCCAATAACTGACAAGTACCAGAAGTATTTTTTCTATCTATGAGGCATCCAGCATAGTCCGCATCTGAATATCCTATGGGATCCAGTTTGGATCATCGAGTGCATCATCAATGCCTTGAGGTTCCTTTTGAGAAATAAAGGTGGAGTGTTCACAGTACATGCTCGCTGTATGTCGGGTTCGCACTCCTGTGTGTATTGATCCTATGACCCGGTCAATAGGATGTCTTTTCTTATATAAAGGAGGAACACGATCCTCTATTTGTATATCCTGGAAACCACCAGAAACATTTTCAGTGTGTGCAGCAGGCACTTGTTGTACATCTACTACAGTGTTTCCGTTCGGATCAGCAACCATTTGCTGTGATGTTTCAATTGATACTGTTGTTGAGGATTGTGCCGTTGCCTCCACAACATCTTCCTTCTGTGTTGGAAAATCATCAACTTTAACATTGATGGACTCTTCAATAGTTAGAGTTCTTTTATTAAAAACTCTATATGCTTTGCTCGTAAGAGAGTATCCTAAGAATATGCCCTCATCAGATCGAGCGTCAAACTTTCCGACACCATCTTTAATGGGTCTTAAGATAAAACAATTACTTCCAAATGGATGGAAGTATGAAATATTAGGCTTTCTGCCTTTATATAACTCATAGGGCGTTTTCCCTAAGGAAGGCCTTAAGTGAACTCGATTTGAGATATAACATGTTGTACTTACAGCTTCAGTCCAAAGATTTTTAGCAACCTCACTTTCCAGCAACATGGTTCTCGCCATGTCCTGTAAAGTTCTATTCTTTCGCTCTCCAACTCCGTTTTGCTATGGAGTATATGGAGCAGAGAAATTATGGTTAATACCATATTCTTCACAGAATGAAGTAAAGTCATGGTTCTCAAATTCGGTACCATGATCCGTTCTTATGCTTCGTAGAGAAACACCTTTCTCATTTTGAAGTTGCTTGACTAAAGTTTCAAAGGTTGCAAACGTATCACTTTTGTGAGCTAAAAATGTAATCCAAGTGAATCTGGAAAAGTTATCTACCACAACTAATCCATTACGTTTACCTCCTAGACTTTGAGTCCTTGTTGGACCAAATAAGTCCATAAGTAATTCAAGCGGTGCTTTGCTTAAAAGCATATTTTTTACTTTTAAAGGAAAACTTTGTTTAATTGCCAATAGAGAAAGCTTTACAAAACTTGTCATTGTCAAACTTAATTTTGGGCAATCCCTTAATAGCATCTTTTCTGGCAAGTTTGGACAGCAAGTCATAGTTTGCATGTCCCAACCTTCTATGTCATAAAGTAGCCTCGTCCTTAACAGACAAGAGACAATTTTCTCCAGCGGAGACGTTCTTAAAAGACAGGATATAGATGTTTTCCTTGCGTTCACCAATGAAGCAAGTAACACCATCCCGTGAAACATTACACGTCCTTTCATCGAAAGAAACATGATAACCTTTATCACACAATTCACTAATACTAATCAAATTGTGTTGGAGGCCTTTAACATAAAGAACTCCTTCAATGGTTAGGGAGTTAGAACAGAAAATAGTCCATGTTCCTTTAACCATCCCTTTTCCATTATCACCAAAGGTGACAGTACCACCATCCTGGAAAACCAGTGTGGAGAATAAGGAGACGTCTCCTGACATGTGCCTCGAGCAGCCACTATCTAAGTACCATATATGGTCCTTAGCGATGGACTTGAAGCATCCCTGAAATAGAGAAAGAACTTAAGTAAGTCGTTGCTTCCATTTAACAATAGAACCATCAACTTTAGAAGTAATGCCAAGCATATCATTTCGCCTCACATGACAATTTTTGATAAAATGATCTGGCTTTCTACAATAATAGCAAAGCCTAGGTAACCTTTGAATAATATAATGAGACTCGCCATTCCTAACGTGAGGATGAACATATTTCCCATATTTCACATTTTTGGAATCATGCTTCTCATGTACACATAAATCAATTTTGTTGCGCACAGCACTGAGTTGCTGTTGCAGTTCCTCAATCTTTAATTTAGATTGAGAAAGTTGCTTAACCGCTTTCTTAGTCTTTGCTGATAATTCATCCTTAAGAGAATCATTCTCAGCACTCAAGAATTTATTCTCCTTGAGGGCTTTATTATTTGCGGATAGAAACTCAATTTTATCATAGAGTTATGAGAAAAGATTCTCAATATCTTCAGCAGATAGATCAGAGGGTGAGAAAGCGTTTACCTTCTCAGTTTCAGCATCAGTTTACGCCATATAGCAGATGTTTGCTGTTTCATCATTCTAATCTGATTCCTCATCACTATCACTCCAAGATGTCATCATCACATCTTTCTTATATTTTGAAGGTTTGCACTTCTCATTTAGAAGTGGGCAATCTGGTCGCATATGACCAGGTTTGTTGCACTCATAGCACACACCACCTTTACTTTGGTGTGATTTAGTATTCTTCTTTTTAGGATCTCGTTTTCCTTTGAAACGATTTTTGCGAAGATACTTCTTAAATTTCCTTGCTATGAAGGAGATTTCATCCTCTGAATCGGATGAGGATTCATCCTCAGAATCATCGGAGGATTCAACGCTCTCTTTAAATGCAACAGCATTGGTCTCCTTATCTTCAACAACCTTGTTCTCATTTTCGTAAGCAACAAGAGAACCAAGTAACTGTTGAAGACTTAAGCTCGTCAAATCTTTAGCTTCTTCAATTGCCGTCTTCTTGGCTTCCCAAGTTTTAGGCAATGAGCGAAGTATTTTTCTGACTAGCTCAAAATTTGAAATGGTCTTGCCAAGAGATTCCATGACATTAGTAATTTCGGTGAGTCTATCAAACATTTGATTTATTGACTCATCCTTTTTCATCTTGAATGCTTCGTATTGAGTTACTAATGCATTCACTTTGGATTCCTTGACTTGTTCTATTCCATCATAAATCAAAGCAAGTCTATCCCACATTTCCTTCGCCGTCTTATAAGTAGAGACGCGATTGAACTCATTTCCAGCAAGAGCACACACTAAGTAGTGCATTGCTTTAGTGTTTAGCGAGATAATTCTCTTCCTTTCAAATTCATGCCGAGAGTCGCTGGGATTAGATGGAAGAATTACGAGATCTCCTTCCATTATAATCTGCCAGCAATCGGCTTCTTTTGCTCCTATAAACAACTTCATTCTCATTTTCCAATATGAGAAGTATTGTTTTGCCAAGAGCGGAGGACGTTCAGTCGAATGACCATCCGTTAAGAGCATCGACATCCTGCTCAGTACTTAGTAACACTTTATTGTGCTTAATGTAAGACTTTCAGCAACAAGCTGTTCTGATCCTTAGGTTCAGCAACAGAGTTCTGTACTAGCAATCACACAGAAAGCTTTCCAGCAAACCCGCTCTGATACCAATTATTGGATTGTTCAGGAACATTAAGAGGGGGGTGAATTAGTGTTTCTAACTTTTTCGCCCTTTTTCTCAGTGTAAGCGGAAGCGTATTGTAACTCAGCAGAGCGTTTCTCAGAATGAGATATGCTTCGCTGACACTGTTACGATTTTGTTGAGTAGATTTTCGTACGAGTGTTGCACGATCGTAATGGACACAATTATTTATAGTGGTTTGGTCTTAATTGACCTACGTCCACTTTCCACCAACAAGGTCATTCCACTATATAATATAATGGGTGCAAAGAGCCCTTGCACTAGGCATTTGGTTCTCACAAAGTGAGATTTAGAATCCCGTACAATTGACGATCTCTCCTGGCAACGGTCAGCTCCTCACACAGTGGACGTCTTCTCGTTTTCAGCAGAATGATACTTTTCCTCAGCAGTTGGTAGCTCAATGGATTCCACACAGAACGTTGTTGCTCCGATGTAAGCCTGTCTATCAAAGCACACAGACAACGTTATGTTAGAAATTAAATCCTCAAGTAATAATCCTTACAGTGACAGAAAGACTTCACAGAGAGCAGCTCGTTTCTGATTCACAGTAGAGGATTGCTTCAGCACTTTTGTCGTTCAGCAGATGATTTCCACGCAGATCTTGTCTCTCCTGGAGATGAGCCTGTAATTGCTTAAGAGACAACCACGAAGTTGATCACACAGATCACCACAGAGATCACAAAGAGAAGAACCACAAAGATAACCACAAAGACCACTAAGAAAGGGTATCCGTCCTACACTCAGTTCGGACGTACACGGTTACCACAGCCGTGACTCACTACACTACACACCCAGTGCCTAGGGTGGAATTTTCTATTCCGGCGGCTTCCACGCAACCTGCTCTACTATCCGTCCCCAGGAGTTCGAGACTTCTGCACAGCACCCTTGTGCTCGAGAGGACCTCTTTCCACTCCGGTGGCGTTCCCACCTCCTGCTCTACCCTGCAGGCACGAGACTTCTGGCGCGCACCCGCAAGTGCGTGTCTGACTGCTCAAACTCCGTAGGTTCGAGACTTCCCTGCGAAGAGACACGACAAGAACGGCTTCTTGCCGATGGGTTAGCAACTGGTTACTGAATTCAGCAGAGGTATTCACTTAGCTTCCCACAGACGATTCGCCAGCCGCTCGTTAAACACACCGATGACACCTAGTCCCTCTCACGACGATCAAAGGATCTGACCTCAGCCCCTTGACACTCTCACACGCAGCTTGCAAGAGAAAGAACCAGGAGACACTTAGCACCTTCCGCTCTCCGTCGATGCACAAAGCTCACTTAGACCACTCAGACCACTCAGACGCACAACGGCACTTGGATCTGTCGTCTTTGATGATTATAATGGAGAAGGAAGCACAGAAGACGTCCAGGCAATCTTCAAGATTTGTTGCCAAAATTGGCAGCCAGGACTCAGCAACGGTCTACTGGACCGATCGCTGTGCTATGGAGAGTAAGTACCAACGGTAACTTTCCTCACTTATCTTAATCAAATAAATTATTTCTAATCTTTATAATCTGATCATAATCTTATCGAGTCGATTATGATCAATCAACAATATTTGATTAGATATTTCATCCTGTTCCAGCGTAACATTGCTGCAGGATATCAGAAACATATTTTGTTTCTAAAAATAAACTTGGAAAGATAATCTCATAATATTTAGTTGTCTAAATCTTTATAATGAGATCATTAAGCCACATTTAAATGAATTTGGACACTCAGACGAATGTTCTGAGATAACCCAAAATAAAACGTGGGTATTGAAAATTTTTGTTTACATATTTTCAATATATATTCATAATATCACTGCAACAACTCATTATAACATATAACAGTTACCAGCTGTGATTCAGCAACACATTGCTCAAGCTCATCACTAGGGACAAGCACGTAACTCATGAAACATTACTGCCGATCATCAGTAACACGCTACAAAAGTTCATCATCAAAATCAGGTTAACAATTATCCACCAAGAATCAGATTCGAGCACCAAGGACATGGGAGAGTAACTCTCCCCCACTACCACCGCATCCTAGGGATATGACAATTCGGACAGTCTCTAATGCCCTAACTAACAAGCCTTTCCTCCTGTTTCATGACTACACGAACAGGGGACACGGGTGAAGGTCGCGTTCTCCGCGGCCCTTGTTCCATCGTGCTGAGCTATTCCCCGGCCGCCCGAAACTATTCGGCCACAGCTCCATAGGATCCTTGCCCAACGGCTCTGAGTCGGATCTCCCACAGCCGGTCCCTACAGTCAAACTCCACGAGACGACTACACGAACAAGACAAACCGACCTACCCGACCCTCCCCGACGACCCTACCCCATGCACGCATCTATAACCAAGGGAATCAAGGACCACAGAGGGGGAGGGAGAGTAAGACGTACCTTTCTCAGCTCCCAACCGAGTGTCCTCTTCCGCGGCGCTCGACGGTGGCTCGCCCGCGTTCAAGATCCCTCAGCTCGACGTGCAAGGGCTTGAAGTCTGCAAACCTACTCCAATCTTCCTCCTACTTTCTCCCCATATTCGCCAAAACCTCCCCCAGAGATGATGGAAATCTTCTCACATCAGGAAAAGGTGAGGAATATAAGGACGGTGGCCTCCCCCGAATCTGATGTCTTTTCCCTTATCATGTTCCCCAACGAAGCTTGCTTGAGAAGCTTCTTAAAATCCAAGGCCAAGATTCATTTCAATCAGGTATTCAACTTATGACTAAATGGTGACGATTTAGGGGTCAAGGGTCAAACTTTCCACTATTTTACGTTGCAAATATCATCATTATAAGTATGCTATTATGAGATCTAATATTTACTTCACATGTCAAGATCCTTTACGCACGCGGACAAAATCATTACCCGAATCCGATTACATTAGGTCAGGGCGTCCCCTTTCCTGCGTGACGTAATCACGCGTAATCGATCCCGTAGTAATGATATTACCCCGCTAGTAATATCGTTTGACGTCGAGAATATTATATTCTCGTGTCCACGTCGGATTTGACTTAGTCAAAGTTTGACTCACCCTTAAAATTTGTACGGGTCTTTACAAGAAGAAACCACCACGCTCCATTTTTTGCTTTGTGAAAATTTTGAAAAATGATTTTTTTTTTAGTTTTTCATTTTGGGGAAAAAATATGTTTTTGATTAACTAGGTTTGAAAAATATGTTTGACTTAAAGTGAAAACGAAAACTCTGGAAAACAGATTTAGGGATTTTTTTGTTAGTAGGACTTTCACCTTTAATTATGTTTACAAAATTTTATTTTGTGTTTTGGTTGTACATTTGAAATACACAACCCAATTTTGGTTATTTTTTATATTCCATTCTTTAATCACTCTTAAAAAGATAAATATACTTTCTAGTGATCAACTTCGGTTGAACCTACTAAGTAAAAATTTGAAATTTTTCAGGTCGTTTCAGTTGGTATTAGAGCGTAGGTTAGACGGGAGTCATAAAGGATTTGGTACTTAGAACGTGTGCGAGAGGTGGCCATGGTACCTTCATGGTGGACTAATCTGATGTGATATGATCTTATTGTCTTGTTGTGCTCGTTGTGTCTAGTTTGGAGTGTGGATTGACGATATTGTGCATGTTTTTAGTTGCAGTCGTTTAGGTCGGATATAAGTATACCGTGATATACTTATGTGATAGAATTGGTTAGGCCATGATAGAATTGGGCTTGATGCTGAATTTGTGCAGGATATTATTGAACGCCTTCCAGGAATAGAAGGTTGTAGTAAGTACGAGTGTCTTCAGAATAGAGGTACTTATTTGGAATTACCTACTGCTGGAAGTAGAAGTAGAAGTTAGTCATTCAATTCTCCTTTTCTAAAATTGCCGTTGAGTTAATGGTTGGAGATTCTTCTGAATGGGACTGCTGTCTTCAAAAGCATGGCCACTCAAGGGACGCGCAGTTTTGGCAGTCAAGTTTCGAAGTTATCCATGATCAAAAGCTCTTTCGAGCTCTGGGTGACAGTGCTATTTAATGTTACTTTCGAGTATGTTGTTGATGGCTGGCTTTATTACTGGGATCGTGGAATATGGCTTTGGCAGTGAGTCGAATGGGATGCCTGCCTTACAGGGGTAGATTACTTTAATTTCATGGGTAAATGGGGTGATGCAATGTCTGCAAGAACCTTTTTCCTTCTCAGCCATATTACGGAGCATCGTAGTGACATGTGGCCCTCTAACTTTTAGTAAATAGAATTATAGGGCTGTCTTCACTTTTGCTGGGACATGGAAGCATGACTGGTCACGCAGTGCTTTGCTTTTTCAAAGTGGAGAAAGAAAGTAAAATTTTCACCCGAATGGACTTCTTGGGCTGCCATCAAATGAAAGAAAGTTAGCTACTTTGTCACTTGCTACAGTACCCTGATTTGCCGACGACGATCCTGCGATCATAGTTAATCAGTAAGTATTGAGGGTGTGATTGTGTGTGGAGGCATTTCTTTATGTCTGGAATTTTTAAGGTTTGTTCTATTCTTATAAATGTCTCTGGTCTTGATACTCAATTATTCTTTCATTGATTAAAAACTTGAAACATTTGACATCAGTATATAGTGACAAAAAGCTCTGGTATCAGTTACTGGAGTCCTTTTTACTATTTGGATATTCAGTGTCATTGTAGAAAAAAATTTAATATTTTCGTGAAACTTTAGATGTTCTTTTATTTATTTCATTAAATGTTTTAGATAGTATAAAGAAATACAGTTGTTGGACTTGAAGTGATCCAGGTGGTTTCTGATCTTTCTAAACTCTGATAGTTGCAACATTGGTAGTGAGGGATATGCGGAGGAGGGTTGTTGATGTTTCATGCATATCCTTTGAATGTGATGGACCTGTAGGCTTGGAGACATAATTGACAAAATGGTAATATTTTAATTTTTGACATTCTCCAAGTAAATCTTGATTTATATATTTTTAAATCAGTGTTGGTTTACTGCTATTGGTTTTCTTTTACCATCTGAAGGTGTTGTTACTACTCTATGGGGAATTTGATCTGGTTTATTCCGAAGGTTTTCTTAATTCTGTTGTGTGATTAGGTGCCTTCTTTACCTGACAGATTTAAGTAAGGTTGTGGATTATTCAATAGTGTGTTAGAATGTTTCATCTTAGGGTGGCGTCGGATGATTTCTCTGGTGTAAGTTAGGGAAATCCCAACGTTTGTTAAGAAATGATTTACTAACACTAATAAAATAAAATAGAATCTGAAGCTTTTTTGTCTGCTATGTTTTTAATGGTGAATAATACGTCATATTGATCACATTATTTCGTGATTTCTCTGTAATCCTTTGAATAAGTTTGTTGATTTTGTTTCACTCGTTCTATGTTCCTCGGTGTAGAATTTCAATGTGGAAGTCTCTTCGGTGTAAAATATAAAATGGGAATGACATGGTAGGGAGCATTTAACCTGTTTGCTTGAACTTTTGTTCAGTTGCGTGGATTTCCATGTTATGTCAAGAGTAAATTGCTAGTGTCAGTGACTCTTTGCATCGAACAGAATCGAATTATTGTATAATTATGAAACTAGGATCTCAAATTAGCATCAACCAGGAGAAGAAGATAGTTCTAAATTACATCTTATAGTGAGTACCAGAAATAGGGACAGGATATTCTTCTGTGGTTTGTTCAGTCTTGAGAGTAAAAGGTAAATTGGTAGATACGGATGGAGGACATAAGGGTGGATGTTTTATGCAGTTACGTTGTGGATGCTGCTGAGGTTGATATCGTCAAATGACCACCTAGTCAATAGTAGGTGCTTATGAATGCTGATGTGCCTTATAACTAAGTAGGTGCGGTAGTCATTATGACTTAGTCAGTTCTGTCCATTGGCCTCATGTTATATCCGTACTTGTTTGAGTAAGGTGAGGACTTACTAACTAAATTTCGAGGGACGAAATTTATTTAAGGAGGGTGAATTGTAACGACCCAAAAACGTAGTTATAATATATACAATGATTTTGTGTAAGTTCGAATAAATAAATAGAAGAGCCAAATTTAGACTTAGTCGGAAGCCGACGTGGACACGAGAGTTTAAAATTCACGTTGTCAGCTAATGTTACGAGCGGGACATTACCGGTACTTTAGATGCGATTACGTGTGACGATGACCTAAACGTAATCGGGTCTGGGTAACGATTATGGAGGCTTCTCAGGCGATAATTAATGGATGAACCTAGGTGCAGTAATTATTAACCTTTTGGAAGATAAGATCGTTGTAACTTAATTTAGGTTAAGAAAGGAAAGGAAAAGAAAAGAAACAAACTCATATTTCTCCCTGGTCGTGGTGTATATGGGGAGAGAAGGCTGACAAATTAAAGAAAATAATTAGAAAACAAATGAGGAGGAGAAGGAGGAGGAGGAAGGGGGTAGAGGTGGCAAACGGGCGGGCTGGCTCGGCAGCTCGCCCGCTCGGCTCGTACTGTAGCGATCTGAGCTTCGGTTCGGCCCGCTACAGTAACGGGCTGGCTCGGCTCGGGCAATCGTCGACGAGCCGAGCCGAGCCAGCTAGATGGGCTCGCGAGCCCCGGGTTGGTGAGCCAGGTGTACCGGGCTAGCGGCTCGCTAGCCTGCTAGCGAGCCGGCTCGCGAGCCTGTTATCGGGCCGGCTCGCGAGCCGGATTAAAAAATTATTATTTTTTTTTAATTTTTTTTTTCCAACGGTCATTTGACCGTTGGATTTTTTTTTTTTTGTTATTTTTCAACGGTAATGTTACCGTTTGTACATTTTTTTTCTTTTTAATTTAAAAAAAAAATTCCTCTATAAATACCACCAAACTCATAAAATTTTTTACAAACAAACTCTTCCTCTCTTATTCTCTTCTTCTCTTGCTCTCTATCAATTAATCGTGATCTAGTGCTCTCCTCTTGATATCGGCAAGCGGCAACAAGCTATTGTTCATTAATTGGAGTTTCGGTGACGGTATCATTTATTTATTTGGAATTTATTTATAAGATTTTGTTATTGTTTGTTATGGATCCACATAATTATAATATTAATGATGATGTTGACGAACTTAGGGAAATAAATGCTTCATTTTCAATAGGACAATCTTGTACACAAGCATCCGCATCCACCTCATCGCCTCAAAGAAAAAGAAATAAAACGTCAGAAGTATGGAAACATTTTAAAACGATAGAAATTAAAATTGGTGGAAAGATAGAATCTAGGGCTCAATGCAATTATTGTATTAAAAATTATTCTTATACTTCAGGTAGTTCAACGAGCACACTTGGTAGGCATTATGAAAAATGTCACTTAAACGAACAAAGTAAAGATCCTAGACAAAAAGTATTAGATGCTAGTGGTAGTGGCATATTTTCTTATTCACAAGATAAAATGAGAGAAGGAATAGCTAAACTTGTAGCACAATGCGAGTTGCCTTTAGCCTTTATGGATAGTGTTGAATTTGAAAATTTTATGAAAGAATATGCCACTCCTAATTTTAAGCGTGTTTCTAGAAGTACAATTAGAAACGATATTATTAAAATGTTTAATAATATGAAGAATGAATTAATTTCATTTTTTGCAAGTGCTCCTGCAATGTGTATTTGTATTACCTCTGATTTGTGGAGTGCACGCAATTCTATAGGTTATGTCGTAGTAACTTCTCATTTTATTAATGACTCTTGGCAATTAAATAAAAGAATTTTAGGATTTCGTAATTGTGAATATCCTCACACTGGTATTACTATTTATAAATATATTGTAACGATTTTACAAGAATATAATATTCAAGATAGAATATTTAGCATAACACTTGATAATGCTAGTGCTAACGATGTTGTTGTTTCACATTTTAAAAACTATTTTCAATTAAATACTACATACGATTCTCTTTTTCATATGCGATGTGTTTGTCATATTTTAAATTTAGTTGTTAAAGATGGTATGACATTTGTTGCACCTCACATTGAATCAATTAGGACAGCAATTTCTTATATAATTGGGTCTAATTCCAGGCAACAAGAATATAGAGATTATTGTAAAGCTGCTCAACTAAAACCACGAAAATTAAAAACCGATGTAGAAAACAGATGGAATTCGACTTATTTAATGTTAGAAAATGCCCGACCATATTGGCAGATTATTTGTGCTTATATTAATGAGAAAACATCAAATATTAACCTTGATAAATCTATTTGCGATGTAGCTAATATATTTCTTGACTTTTTAAAACCGTTTTATGATGCTACAAATGAATGCTCGGGAGTTTATTATCCCACTTCTCATCTTGTTCTCCCAATTTTTATAAACTTAACTAGTAATTTTGCAAGATATCGACAAATAGAAGAATTTAGAGAAATACTTAATAAAATGGAAACAAAATTTAAAAAATATTGGCTTGATATTCCTTCTATTTTTTGTTATGCATGCATTATGGATCCTAGATATAAATTAAGAGGAGTATGTCTTATGGTTAATAAAATTTCTCACAATTTACAAACTACTCCTAAAGTTTCTGATGATCAAATAACTAATGGTATTGCCAGTTTATTTTCTTCTTATGAATCTAAATATTCTGATGTTTCTCGTTTACATGTTGGTGTTTCATCACATGCTAGTTCAAGCAGTGGAGGTGGAAATATTGTGCATTCACAATTTGGTATTGAAGATATTTGGAGTCAACTAGAAACATATGTTCACTCTAGTTCTATGATAAATGAACTAGACATTTATTTTGACACTCGATATCACTTTTCACGCGAACAAAACTTTGATATTTTAGATTGGTGGAAAACATTTTCCACCACGTATCCTATTCTTTCTATAATGGCACGTGATCTACTAACACCTCCGGTCTCTACCGTAGCATCGGAGTCTGCTTTTAGTGCAGGTGGACGTGTGTACGATGAACGCCGAGGACGACTAGCACCCGATCTCGTGGAAGCTCTCATTTGCATGAAAGATTGGAACAACGCCATTACGAGAAACCAACAACAAGAGGACGAAATACTTGAAGTATTTAAAAATTTGGATGTTGAAGATTAACATTGTAACTTTTTTGACATTTTGTACATGATTGACAATTACATGGGTGCCAACCTAGTTGGGATGTATGTAATTTGTAGTGATGCAAATGTCAAATTATTAGTTGTATACTTAAATTTTTTTTCGGCTAAAAATTTGTATGTAATATACAATTTATAAAATTAATTTCATAATTATTATTTTTATAAAAAATAATTTTATTTGTGTCGGTTGAGCTCGTTAGGCTCGGCTCGGCTCGGCTCGGCTCGTTCGGCTCGTGGCTCGCGAGCCTTCTCGGGTTAAAAAAAATTTTGGATTGGCTCGTTAGGCTCGACTCGTTAGATTCGTTAGGCTCGTTGAGCTCGGCTCGCTAAACTCGACAGGGTAATCGGGTCTGTTGCAGAGATATGAGACAAAGGGTACACGTGGCGGATTTTATCGGACTAGTCAAAGATTGACAACGCGGTGAAGACCTTAATTTTGTCATGTCCGCTATTTGACCGGTCAACTTCGGTTGAACCTACTAAGTAAAAATCTGAAATTTTTCGGGTCGTTTCATCAAGCCTCCGGGGGAAGAAGGTTTTCTTCCTCCATCGTTCTTGGGAGGATTCCCCTCTTGAGGTGAGGGAGCGGGTTGCCTTCCGTCCGTTGTGCGGATTGTTGGATGGTGGTGGTCCAATCTCCAGGTTGTCGTACCACCCGAGGAAACCGTTGGTGGGGATGGATAAGTGACTATTATTTGCATTCGTTTCGATTGGTTATCTTGATATTATTATTTTATGAGGGATATCGTATTTCATTATGGTTGTGTTGATGATGTATTGTGGGATTCTGAACGTGTGTGCACAATACTTTCAAAAATACATGTTAGAATTCAATTAGAATTCAACGATGATAATAAATATTTATCGCAATGGTTTTGTTTTCCTAACAAGATTTTTATTTATTTATAATAGAATATTAAATTAAGATTCAAATTTTAACTTATTTTTATAATGAATCTCTTAAATACTAAAGATTATACTACTTTGGGAGCATGGGAAATACTTTGGGTGCATCCTGAAATTAGAACAACTACAATTTGTTAAGAATAGATAAAAAAATCTATTACAGTACTTTTTTGTATTGGGGATAGCTACGGATTATATTATGGAGATAACAGTCCAACATTGGGACGCAAGATGATATTTTTCAAATGTTAGGGTAAATTAGTGAAAAAAGTGATAAAAAGCCCGAGGAATAAATAGATAAAATATGGCATTAACGACGTTAATTGCCACGTTAGCGCCATGTAGGACTCCGTTAGTGGGGACGACTTAACGGATGATATAATAGAGATAGCGGCCCAACGTTGGGATGTAAGATATATTTTTCAAATGTTAGGTTAAATAAAAAAAAGTACTAAAGTTTAAGATATATTTAATAATTTGGACTATAATTTTTTATGTTCACATTTTCTTCCTCTCTTTCTTGTAGTCAACTTTTCATGTATGTGTTGTAAATGATCTACTTGTTTGTGAACCTCCATGTGAGGAAAAGGACATAAGAGGTCCTTATTTCAATCTACCATCAAATTGATCTTGCCGATAAAAAAAAAAAAATGTGGTAACTAATGATGTTCCATGTGAACCTTTTAGGTAATTATAAAGAAGAAATGTAATTTATTAATAAAATATCATAAATAATGTTTAGTTAGTGCTCATGTAAGTTTTTTGAGAACTCCATGTAAGATTGAAGGATTATATATTATTTTATTTCGAAATAGTATATTGCATTTTAATTGTTAAATTTGATTTACTGACACGACGAGGCATCGAAGTAGCTAATCAGTAGTGAATTTACTCAATTACAAGCAACTGTTTAAATTTATTTTCTATAATATAATTTATTAAGTATTTAAAACCTTATGTACATATAATAAGGAAAATTACAAATATATACAACGGATCAAGTGAAGTTTGATCACTAAAATACAATTAACATTTGAAAACAAGAACGTTGAGAGACAATTCATTAACTAAAATAAAGTTTGTACCAATCAATTGTTATACATTTAAATATAGCTCCCGTAACACTAATTAAAGAGAGATAAAATTCTGCTTATTATTATTATTAGAAAAGAAAACAGTTAAATATTTTTTTTGTAACGATGCATTGTGGATGATTGTCATGATGTTGCGTGAATAAAATAGTTAGAGTTTATTGAAGAAAAAGTTATTTAATTAGTAAAAATAAATAAGATAAAAGTGAAATTATTATTAAAAAAATCACAAGCCAAAACACGTTATTAACCGACTCTGGCAAGCCTGACGGTTGACAGTGGCGGGGTGGGGGGAAGACGAAGGATCGCGGCTCTTCATCCAAATCCACACGCAGAGTCTTGTCACAATTCAAATTCTAAAGTATTGAAAACCCAAACCCAGACTTACAATCCCCAGGAGTGTGAGAATGGAGAAGATATCTAGTGATTTTGAAGATGCCATGTCCAGGAAGGAAACGGTGATGAAGGCGCTAAGGAAGGTCGGTTCGGGGTCGTCGGACTTCATGATGTTGTGCATGCAGTTGGATAACCTGGATCAGCACTTTGTCGAGATTCAGAGGGCGATTGAGGCGGGCATCAAGGAGAAAGTGGCGAGGGAGAGGCTGTTGGAGGAGGAGGAGAGGCCGATGAGAGTCGTCCAAGAGTCCAACTTCTGTCTGGCTGAGATAGTTAGGATAAAGGAATGTCTGGCTGAATCCGTGAGGCTAGGTAGTTTGCAGGATGCGGTGCAGAGGAAGGAGGAGGAGTTGGGGATCTTGGAGAAGAAAGTCAAGGAATGTGAGGATGTCCTCAGGAGTTCGCGCGGCGATCTGGACCATTGCCTTTCTACGTTGAAGGATAGGAAGATGGAGTTGGAGTCGGTGAGCCAGTTACTGTCTGAGCGCTGCCAGCAGTACGATCTAAAGTGTCTCGTGATTGAGAAGAAGGTAAACGAACTCGAAGACAAGAAGCGGCAGCACGAAGTGTTCCAGGATTCGATTAATGAGCAATTGGCTACATTCGATGGTAGGAAGCGTGAGTTTGAATCACTGGAATGCTCCGGCAAGAGGTTTACTGGAGAGCTTGAGGCCAAGGAACGTGAATTGAAGATTGTGACGGAGCGTTTGGAGGAATTGGAAAAGAAAATCCAGTCAAAGAATGAGGAGCTTGTCTCTGTGCAAGGATCCATCGTTGAAGTTTCTGAATCCTTGAAAGTCAAGAAGGAAGTGCTCTCCACAATCTGCTCTAAGATTGATAAACGTTACAGTGAACTATCGGAGAAGGAGAAGGATCTCGTATTGATGGACAAGAAAGCCGCATCCTTACGAAAGACAAACAGGGAGTGCCTGGACGACCTGGAGCATAAGAAAAACCAACTTAGTTACGTGAACGAGTCTCTCTCCCGCATCACCAAGGAGGTTGAACATAAGGAAAGGGAGCTCAAGAAGATTAGACAGGAAAGCATGGAGTACAGAGTTGAGCTTGAGAATAGAGAGAAACGGTTGGATTTTCTGCTTTCGAATGAGCAGGATTTCAAGGCTAAGGCGAGGGACTTTGACTATTGGCAACAGCAACTCCAGTCGAGGGAGACGTCACATGATTATTCGCAAGAAGCCAGATTAGTGCCACGTAAGGGGGGGCTTGTACGCATTGCATACACCCTGCACGTTATTTCTCAACTATCTAAATTTGATTACTCCGCTGCAGATTCTGAAGCTGCTAACCATTGGGGGCAAGTCCAAGGCAAGTGGTCAGAGAACTTGCCCTACAGTGTTTCCCAGGTTATGACTCCAGCATCTTTGTCTATGGCAAGCCATGGCTGTAATTCTTCAGATGACGAATTCGTGGTCTGGAAGAAATCTGGCCGAGATCCTTCGAAAGAAGTACTGGATATAATAGAGGAGTCTTTCGAGCAGTTTCGAAGCTGCACAGATACTGCGTTAAGCGACAATATTTGCAGGAGGCATATTTATTTGTTAGAGCGAATGGTGCAGTCTGCCGATTGGATCGAAGTGGCCGATGAAATCAAAGAGCGTGCGTTGAAGATGGCAAGGGAGTGGGAGTTGAAGCTGCAATCTAAAGCAGGAGGTCAGTTGGAAGTTCTCGGTTTCCTTTGCCTTCTGAACGCCTACAAGTTGGTGCCATATTTTGACTGGCGTTGGATCACCAAATTAGCGGAAACCTTCTTCCTGAACGAAACACATCCTGGACTTTGTCAGGCCATTGGCCTTTCGGACACAAAAGCTGGTAAGCTCAGTAGCGATCAGAGGTTCAATTTTTATATTTACAATGACCGATGCTCTTTGGTATTTGCCTATCCGCATGTTTCTTCCTGCAGTTACTCCCAAACGAGGTAATTGTAGTTATTCCCCAAGGTTCCTCCGTCGTCGTCGTCCGCACAAACCACCTCTGTCTGCTACCTCTACACGGTGGAAACAAAAGCAGCGCCGGGGGGCTCAATTTGACAGATAGAATCCCGGGACTACAAGATTTGGAGACTTTTTGGGGCATACAAGGTGCAACATGTGTGTACCAATGTTTTAAGGCGCAGTGTCATTGCCGGTATGTGTTTTTTTTCTTTTGGGAGACGGTTGTGTATCAATGTTGTTTATCTTTATTTAGTAATTCTTATTTTTATATTTTCTTATATGACTCTTCAAAAGTCGTAAATATCTAGTTAATATAAAATTTTAAATTAAAAAATAACAATTACCTTAAAAAAGGGCACTCTTAATAAAAAAATCATATATATATATATATATATATATATAATTGAAAAAAATCGAAGAGTGTGTTAAATCCTGTTTGGAATTAATTAGTAGATTCCGAAAATATCTAAACGACGGAAATGGAATAAAAATATCAAGAAATTGGTTTTCACCGGAATCAGATCAAATCAATCTTGTTGTTTGTTGTGCTTGGAAAATTAGAAGCATTTACATTTATTGTTGGTTGGTATCATCCTTCCATTCATAAGATCGAGCGGGGAAGATCGAGTAGAGTCGGTTTTTACTTTTGTATTGTTCAAAGCAGTTCAAGTTTACTAATTTTGCGCTGACTTTACTAAAACATTTCCGTTAGAAAAGTCAACTCAAAATTAGTAAAAAAAAATTGAGTTAGTAAATTGAGTTAGTAAAAATTGACTTTACTAAAACATTTCCGTTACTAAAACATTTCCGTTAGTAAATTTTACTACTTTTTACTGTACGAATTAAGCCGATAATTATAATTGTTTACTAATTTTGGTGTCATTTTTAGTAAAAAAACTCTTCAGTCAGTAAAACTGTTAGTAAAGTTTTACGTTTTTAGTAAATGTTTACTAATTTTGACATGTTTTTACTAAAAAAGTTAGTAAACTGTTACTAAAAAATGAATGTGTTTACTAATGAATTTACTAGTTAGAACAGTGTTTCCGACTTTTTTTACTAATTTTGAGGTGACTTTACTAACTGAAATGTTTTAGTAAAATCAGCGCAAAATTAGTAAAAAAAGTAGTAAATTTTACGACTTTTTACTGTACGAATTAAGCCGATAATTAGTAATTTTTTACTAATTTTGGTGTCATTTTTAGTAAAAAACTCTTCCAGTGAGTAAAACTGTTAGCAAAGTCCAACGTTTTTAGTAAATGTTTACTAATTTTGACATGTTTTTACTAAAAAAGTTAGTAAACTGTTACTAAAAAATGAATGTGTTTACTAATGAATTTACTAGTTTGAACAGTGTTTCCGACTTTTTTTACTAATTTTGAGGTGACTTTACTAACGGAAATGTTTTAGTAAAGTCAGCGCAAAATTAGTAAAAAAAAGTAGTAAATTTTACTACTTTTTACTGTACGAATTAAGCCGATAATTAGTAATTGTTTACTAATTTTGGTGTCATTTTTAGTAAAAAACTCTTCCAGTTAGTAAAACTGTTACTAAAGTCTTACGTTTTTAGTAAATGTTTACTAATTTTGACATGTTTTTACTAAAAAAGTTAATAAACTGTTACTAAAAAATGAATATGTTTACTAATGAATTTACTAATTAGAACAGTGTTTCCGAACCTAACTCCGAACCTATTTTTGATGTGAAATTACCGATTTATACTTATTACTAAACTTATTACTAATTTACTAAACATATTACTAATTTTGGTTGTCATTCCCTCCGAACTTTCTTTTAGGTTTAGTAGTTTCAAGGGGGGAAGGGGGGGAGTATTGATCTCGACAGATAGGTGGCGTCCCTCCAAGTCATGACCCTCAAGCAGTTCGTGGACGAGTCTAAGAAGACTTGGGAGATCGCCGCTCTCACCATCCTCACCGCCGTTTTCCAGTACTCAATTGCTTTCATTTCCTCCGCCTTCGCCGGTCACATTGGCGATCTCGAGCTCTCTACCGTCTCCGTCTCCGAGAACGTCTTGGAGGGTTTCGTCTATGGCGTCATGGTCAGTTCCTCCTACTACTACTTGTTCGTCCTCTAATTCCCCGTGATTTTCTTATTCAATCATTCATTCTTGAGGTTACTTTTTTGAGGTTACTTTTTTTACTTATTTTGCACTGACTTTACTAAAACATTTCCATTAGTAAAGTAAACTCAAAATTAGTATAAAAAATAGTAATAATTACTACTTTTTTTTTACTAAATTTGCGTTGACTTTACTAAAAATGTGCTTTTTTTTACTAAAGTCAACGCAAAAATTAGTAAAAAAAAGTAATAAATTTTACTATTTTTTTTACTAATTTTGAGGTGACTTTACTAACGGAAATATTTTATTAAAGTCAGCGCAAAATTAGTAAACTTGAACTGCTTTGAACAGTAGAAAAGTAATAAAATTTTCATACTTTTTTTACTAATTTTGCTTTGACTTTACTTAAAGAGGACCAATTTTTAGTAAATTTTACTACATTTTTTACTAATTTCACGTTGACTTTATTAGTAACGGTCAACTTTTAGTAAAATTTACTAAAAAAAATTAGTAGTAATTAGTAAACTACGTAACCGTTACATGCACGTACCGTTAGCCGCTTCCGTTGAATTGGCGATTTTGGGGTTACATTGAAAGCGATTTTAGACGGCAAGCATTATTAAATCGAAGCTACGTTGTAATCCAGATAGTGATACTGTGTTGCCTTCTATTATGACTTTACAATCAATCTTAACTTAGGTAATATTGAATTTGAGCATAAGGGGGGGGGGGGGGGAATGGGGTCTGGTCTGGACAGGAAGAAAGATTTTACGGGGGACATGAAAGAGATTTCCTGCATTGATTATGCTTCTTGGGAACAGCAGAAAGCGCTTGTGAAACAAGCAAGCAAGAACAGCAGATGGGAACCCCAAAGGACTCCGACTTTATTATGGACAAAAGATTGACAAGACTACCAACACTACGACCAGCCACTTGATGTTATTATTACCTGACTGTTATAATCAGACAACTTGTTCTTGTCCAAGAGGCATTCACACTTGTTTAGGGCTATGGTTCCTACTCCTAATCCCGGCGGCCAGGTTGGTGATCGCCACTGCGGCGGCGAGTGGTTCTTCCATAGCAACACTCCCCACTTCTTCAAGACCATCCTTCCACGAGACGTCCGCAACCTCAACCTCGTACTCCCCCTCCCCCTCTCTCCTCACAGCTTTTCATTTCATCCTTTTGGTGGCGTCGTCATGTCATGTTCCTGGGTTGGTTTGTTTTTTCTTGAACAGAGGATTCCTGTTAAATTTGTGAGGAACCATGGGTCGGCTCTGTCCTCGGACCTGGTTTTCCTTGAGGTCCCCAGTGGATCCCTTTGGAAGGTGAAACTGCTCCGGGATGAGCATGGCGTCCTACTTCAGGATGGCTGCGCAGCCTTCATCAAGCATTACAACATCCGCCCTGGCCAATTCCTTGTTTTCAGGCATGACAGCGGGTCGAGGTTTCGAGTTGTTATTTTTGACGAGACAGCCTGCGAGATCACGTACCGCATCGGACCCGATCAGGACAGAGACAAAGGTGATGAGCTGCTCCGGGGGCCAGTAAAGGAAGAACGTCTTTTAGATCGTCGGCCAAATGTAACTGGTAGAAAGAGGAAGCCAGATCCCCCGCCAGAGTGTCCAAATAATGTCAAGGTCTCAAGAAACAAAAGGCGCGGAGCATCTCTTGTCAACGTCCGGGGTGCTTCAGGTCCAGCACGACCAACAGGGCTTCCGTCCCAAGTGTCCGCAAAAGCAAGTGATGGAAGGAACGCTGAAGGTAACAATTAAACCGACAATTGTTGCACGTATTTTATTTGGACTCTCCTTTTTATTTTTGTGATCTGAACTTTGACAAGGAGAAGCCGAGGGTCACCTGAATTCTAGCTGTATCAATTTCTCCCCCGGAGCTGAAGTTGCCCAAAGATCTGGAGCCCTCTCGAGAGCTACCTCTCTCCGGTGCGAAGGGCCTTCGTTCTTCGTCATCGTTCAACCAACGCTTGTTCATCCTAACTTCCTACTGGTAAGCCTCCAATACTAGGATTACTACGCCTGATCTCAGAAGGGGTATCAATTGCTGTGCTGAAATGAGGAAGGGACTCGTTTGTCCTTTCCTTTTCTTCTGATCTCTTGCAGCGGCTGCCGAGGAAGTTCTCCAGCATGTTCTCTTCTAAGCTCGGACTATCCGGAGAAATGAGACTTATGGTTTCCAGGCACAGGAGGATCTGGACAGTCAGTTACGTCAACCACGGCTACTGTTGCATTAGGACCCCAGGTTGGAAAGAGTTTGTGGTAGACAACGATTTGGAGGTGGGGGACGTGTGTGTTTTCGAACTGCTGACTGGGCAAATTGGAATTACTTTCCGCGTCACGATTTTCCATAGCCAAGGAGTTCTTTCATCTTCCAAGTAGTTTGTTGAGTCGTTGTGCATCCATTGCCTAGCAGTAGTTGGGGAAGTTAAACTGTGGGACTGGTATTGTCCTTTCTTAATCTATTTTGTTTCGAGCTTGACTTATTCGGGAGCCGTGGGGTGTGTTCTCCCTTGCATGCTCCGCGGTGGATGCCAGACCCGTGATCTCACACCACCGGACAATAGAAATGCACTCGGTAGCCTGGTTGCCATTCAATTTTCGAGGGAGGAGATTAACACAAATAGGTCGGGCAGGAGTTTTGGTGGTCACCAATGCCTCCCAAAAGTGGCTTTAATATTTTACAGGGATCAATGAGAATTTAAACCATTCGTGATCAATTTCGATCATCATCATCATCGCGAATTTAAACAAGAAATAGAATATCAAATAATCACTTCCTAACTTATGAATTAACACAAAATCAACTTAACCGAATCTTCTCTCACAGCACAACTACACACTCAAGAAAATTTCGATGCTGCCAACGTCAGCATCTAAGACCTCTTCATCCAAGATCATGGCATTGTAACTTCTCCGCTTCTTATTCAAATCTTTTTCTCGGAGCGCACTGCAAGAAAAATAAATTTGTGAAGATTATGAATTTATCCATTCGGCTTTGACACGCCATCCAGCGGCCAAGCAACGATTTCACTACCTAATACACGTGATAAGGTTTAGATGATCCACCCTCCACCTACAGACAAGAACATGAAAAATTCGTGATAACGATTTCGTCCGCACGAGCCTCGTCACTCGCCTCGCCTAGGATGTTCTTCCCACCGACTCCGTCTCTGACCTCAAGAGTAAGACTCCCGTCTGTCCGACCTCTTTCTTGCTCTGTTTTCCGTCGATTCACCTTCCGCATCTGAGTTGCTGCCCTCGTCGCCTTGTGTTTGTAGCGAAGATGACGGCCTGTCATTTGATGACCTTCCCCAGCCACGGAGAGATAGTGGTCCATTCCCTGAAGGTTTGCCTGGCCCTTGATTGTGTTTCTGCATGTTGCATTTGATTTTTAGCATATTAACGGTTTTTCCTTTATAACTTTCTTTCATATTGCTGCAGTTCAAGCACCCCCGTCAATTGTACTGCCTTTCTGATTCCATGCTCATGTCCTGCTTTGTCAACCGGAGGGGACGTGACCTGCTCCTTTTTGCGGAAGTTTCTGCTGCCGAGGGGCATTTCCAATGGCCTGCTCCCCTGATTCATGGTCAAGCCTCAGATGGAGGAGGTAAAGAATATCCAAGCATCGCCATTGGCAGCGGTGAAGGGAATAATCTCGACAATCGTCCTTCTGGCCTTGAGATTTCTGTCGCTCCCTTGAGTTTCCGGTCGAAGCTCCAGTCATTGTTCCTCGATAACTAGTCGTGTCCTTTGCAGGTCAGTGACCCCTTCATTGGCCGGGACACAAATGTCCAAAGCTCCTCGAAACAGTTCCACGCTCTTGGGATTCTTAAGGTACAGCGACCTCGAGGAAGTCTGTTTTGCGAACTTCCGTCTGTCCACACATCCTGGTCAATTTATAGGAAGAACGTAAGAAATTGGCCCAAACGAACAGCAATCCTAGTGTCCCTCTAGATTTTGCCTCTTGGCTCGAATCTTTTCTGGGAGCGCAATCCAACCTTTTTCTATGGGAGGGATTTGTCGCCAACATCATCAACACCAATAGACTCGATTACAACTAGCTCATAAGGCTCGAGATTATTCCCTTCACCGTTGCCAATGGCGATCCTACTCCGGGGGCCGGTGAAGGAATCGTCAGCCAAATGTAACTGGTAGAAAGAGGAAGCCGGACCCCCGCCAGTGTCCAAGTAATGCCAAGGTCTCAAGAAACAAAAGGCTTATTTAAACAAGAAGTAGAATACAATCAATTGACTGATCAAATAATCACGTACTAACTTGTGGATTAACACAAAACCAACTTAACCAAATCTTCTCTCACAGCACAACTACACACTTAAGAAAATTTCGATGCTGCCAATGTCAGCATCTAAGACCTCTTCATCCAAGATCATGGCATTGTAACTTCTCCGCTTCTTATTCGAATCTTTTTCTGGGAGCGCACTCCAAGAAGAAGAAATTTATGAAGATTATGAATTTAACCATTCGGTTTTGACACGCCATCCAGCGGCCAAGCGACGATTTGAGTGCCTAATACACATGATAAGGTTTAGATGATCCACCCTCCGCCTAGAGACAAGAACACGAAAAATTTAAAAAGAGAAGGGGGATATTCATGTCACTCATATAACAATTGATTTGCATGTTCCATGAACATGAAGCCACCTCCGATGATAAGCGGCTACACTTGTGGGTCTAAATCCAAAATACAATCCCCATGAAAACATTCAAGGCAGGCATCACAAAAGGCCAGCACAAAAGTCCCCGTGACTCTCCCCCTACAACCAAAATTTGTCGAGACAAAAGACCCGGGTGAGCTCTCCATTTCAACTACTAGTCCCCCAAAGAGGCCTGAGAAAATAACAGAAAATAAGAAGTCACCAAAACAATTGCAACAAGCCAAAACAATCCTCAAACTGGGCACCACACGCAAACTGATATATTTGAATTGATCACTCAATTTATTTATTTTATTACCTTTTTAAATTGATATATATCTAATTGAAGGATATATTGTTACGATATTCTTTGTTCATTTATTTCTCATATTATTATTTCTCATGTAGTAGACTCTGATAAGCTTTATCGAGGAAAAAGGCTCCTTGAGAAAAAACTTTACAGAATTGGGAAGAGGGGAGGGGGTCGATGGGGAGAGTGTAAGCCCTTCTCCAACTCACACGATCACAACAGAGCCCAAGGCAAAAGGATTTTGTGTTGTGTGGGGTATTAATTTAAATTCTTACAAGATTTTCAATGGGTTGTAATTGTGATCCGGCCGAAATCTTTGCCCCGTTGATCGATATCTTTGGCACCATATCTCTTTGTCACTCTCCGTTTTATTATTTGTTGCTGGTTTTAAAAGAATCTCTTTTTATATTTCAAGGGGATTGATGAACGTGTGTGTATCAAAAGAAAAGGGGGGCGAAAAATCAACCCCCCGAATGACATCGGAGTTGGGTTCAGTTCCTCCGCCTTCGGGGGCGGAGCAGCCCTGCATCACCGTCGCCTTCATCCACACGAGCCTCGTCACTCGCCTCGCCTTGGATGTTCTTCCCACCGACTCCGTCTCTGACCTCAAGAGTAAGACTCCCGTCTGTCCGACCTCTTTCTTGCTCTGTTTTCCGTCGATTCACCTTCCGCATCTGAGTTGCTGCCCTCGTCGCCTTGTGTTTGTAGCCAAGATGACGGCCTGTCATTTGACGACCTTCCCCAGCCACGGAGAGATAGTGGTCCATTCCCTCAAGGTTTGCCTGGCCCTTGATTGTGTTTCTGCATGTTGCATTTGATTTTTAGCATATTAACGGTTTTTCCTTTATAACTTTCTTTCTTATTGCTGCAGTTCAAGCACCGCCGTCAATTGTACTGCCTTTCTGATTCCATGCTCATGTCCTGCTTTGTCAACCGGAGGGGACGTGACCTGCTCCTTTTTGCGGAAGTTTCTACTACCGAGGAGCATCTCCAACGGTCTGCTCCCTTGATTCATGGTCAAGCCTCAGATGGAGGAGGTAAAGAATATCCACGCATCGCCATTGGCGGCGGTGAAGGGAATAATCTCGACAATCATCCTTCTGGTCTTGAGATTTCTGTCGCTCCATTGAGTTTCCAGCCAAAAGTTTATGTACACTCTGTTCTTCTGTTCATTACACGGCTGAAAATGAATAATTTGCTGTTGCGTTCTATTTTAATCTGCAGCTATGAGTTCTCTGGGCATGAAAGGAATCGACAATGAAGAAACAGGTGTTGAAGAGCTGCCCAAGAATGCCTTGGTTTCTCCTCAGACGGTTGATGTTGACAATAAATCTCTCCCAAAGAAAAGGAGAAAATGTGCTTCCAGGAAAGATTCGACCAAGAAGCAACAACTAGAGGGGACAAAACATGTTTCAAAAGCATCGAATTCTCTCCCCGAGGCTGAAGACCCCATTGATAAGGAGAAAATCATTGGTGATACTGCCATGATCATGGATGGAGAGGTCTTAGATGCTGACGTTGGCAGCAGAACTGAAGCTCAGAAGGGTTTCACAATTCAGAATGATGCCATCGATGGAGCAAAAACCGAAGATGTTTCTCGGGACCAGATGGCCGTGGGGGATTCCAAGAATGCCACCAGGGAAGATGCTATTAAAGGTTCTGGCCATTTTTTATTTATCTATTGTTGGCCAACCTCTGGTTTTAACTATCGCGCTTCGTACAGGTTTACCAATTTGCTACTCGGAGATTGGAACGATTCCTTCTAGTAAGTGGATGCTCCTTTCATGTGTTGTACTTGGAGAAAAGTGTTTTTGCTTGGTTTTCAAAGTACTCTTGCCAAAAGTAAAAACTGACTCTGCTCATTTTCCTGAGATTCTCGTCATATCAATGATCGCGTGTTCTTGTTCATGTAAGCAAGCAACTATTTAATCCTTCATATTGGTCATTTCCTCCATTATGGTTGGGTAAATTTGTAATTCTAATTTATCTCCATTCTAGTTTTGCTATTATTTATTTGTTTCCAGGTGTCTTATTTTACTGTCATTGGTATTTGTATCTCTGTAGTGCATACGTGTAATTTTTTCAATCCATAACTTTTTTTCTTATTATTTTAGGTTATTTTTTAAGAAATAATTAATTTTGTATTTTTAATGGCCTTTACAGAGGACAAGATTGAATCCGTGCATATTGTTGTGGAACTTGGTAACAAATACCCGACTTTTGATCTCAAGAAGGTAGTGTGCAATCACGGCATGTTCATGATGGCCCCCAACCGCTGGATTCCGGAGACTTCCACTTTGCGACGTCCTCTAAGGCTTGCTGATGAAGCCACTTCGGTTGACGTCTCCATCTCTCAGCATGGTTGTCCGAGTTCTCGCCATCTCATTATTCGCATACACGATCCTCATCCTCTACTATCGTTGAGAGACCATCGCATTATCCAAGTAAAACCTCTCATTAATCATTTTTTCCTTTCCTTTCTGTTTTACCTTAAATTTGTCAAAGCCTTGATGACATCATCACAGGAGCAAGTTTGTCGGATGCTGAGGATCTCCGAATGAGACGAGAGAATGATGAACGAATTTCACGCGATTCATCCATTAGCAAAGCTAGAAGGTTTTGGACGAATATTCCATAATCCAACTATTTTTGAAGATGCGGTCAAGATCTTTCTATTTTGTAACTCCGAGTGAGTATCATTTTATTTCTAACTTAAAAATTAGTCCCTTAATTTCAGCTTATTTTGTTCGATTCTTTCACACCGAAAAATTTTTAATTTTATTTTCAATTGATTAGTTGGGAGAGAACATTGAGAATGGCCAGGGTTCTCTGTGTCATGCAACAAAAGATTGTGACCGGAGAATATAAGAATCAGGACAATGGAAAGCCTGAAGGGCCAATCGGGAACTTTCCAAGTGCTAAAGAGATTATCATTCTGGGAGAAAATGGTCTGCGCGAGTATTGCAAAGTTGGCCATAGGGCGCAATGGATACTTATACTTGCTAAGAAATTCGTTGGAGGAGAAAACAGGGACGTCCTCAGCATGCTTGAGCAAAGGGCTTTGAGGGAAGATTCGGACCACTTGAAGCCAATAAAGAAAAGAATTAAGGGAATGGGCGACTTTGCATTCAACCTTCTCCTAATGTGTGTTGGAGTCTATGACCAGGTTCCGGGAGACACTGAAACCGCTAGGCACATTAGGATGGTAAGAACAAAGATTGCATTCATAGTCTTATCTTTTGGTAATTTGCTATATTATGCAATATGAAACCGTGACAAATTGATGGATATACAAAAGGTGCACAAGGAGGATTGCACCAAGAAGAATGTGCAGAAATACTCCAAGATATTGTACAAGAATTACCATCCCTTCGAATCTCTGGCATACTGGTATAAATCTCGATGAATGTGCGAATATTTATTTTTATTCACGTGGGATACTTTCAAGTGATAGGAGTATTGTGTGATGTTTTTGTAGGCATGACCAAGTAAGGGAATATGAAAGCTGGTTCGGAAAGCTGAGCCAATTATCTCCCGATAAATATCACCTAGTTACAGGAAAATCTCGAGGAATGGATTTGCTCGTTTGAAGGTTCCATAGAAGAAAGGACTCAGTCTTCGTCCTTTGAATGTTTTGATGAAAATTGAGGTTTTGAAGGCATAAATTTCATGGCTAGATCAATAAGTGGAACTTATATATTTTTTCTTGATTTGGAGGTATTTAACTAAGATTTAGTATTATCCGGTCGAATCTCCGGTCATTGTTCCTCGATTACTAGTTGTGTCCGCTGCAGGTCAGTGACCCCTTCATTGGCCGGGAGACAAATGTCCAAAGCTCCTAGAAACAGTTCCAAGCTCTTGGGTTTCTTTAGGCTCGCTAGGTACAGCGACCTCGAGGGAGTCTGTTTTGCGAACTTCCGTCCGTCCACACATCCTTGGCGATTTATAGGAAGAACGTAAGAAATTGGCACAAACAAACAGGAATCCTAGTGTCCCTCTAGATTTTGCCTCTTGGCTCGAATCTTTTCTGGGAGCGCAATCCAACCTTTTTCTATGGGAGGGATTTGTCGCCAACATCATCAACACCAATAGACTCGATTACAACTAGCTCATAAGGCTCGAGATTATTCCCTTCACCGTTGCCAATGGCGATGCTTGGATATTCATTACCTCCATTTGAGGCCTGTCCACGAATCAGGGGAGCCGGGCCCTTGGAGATGCTCCTCGGAAGCAGAAGCTTGTATTGTTCCTGAATCCTTGGCATGTCTGAGCCTCTTACAAACAGATTTCATCGACAAAAGACTTGGGTGAGGAGTCTCCGCTACCTTGATTTCCCTCCTCTTTTCCATCCTCATCTGAAGCTTCAAGGCAAAGTCTCCTCCATTTCATCTTCCGACCGCGGCATCATCTCTCATTTTTATCATGAATATGTTAAATACTAAAGATTTTATCAATTCTATTCTTTAGGAAAAAAAATATTTTTATATAACTTTCAATAATTAAATGACTTTATCTTATTAAAAAAATGAAAAATTTAAAACATAAGAGAAGTAATTTTTTCGTCATTTATCTTATACTTTAACAATTAAAATCTTTCATGTGAAAATATTTAGAGTGGTAAGCAAATATAAATATATTGAAAAAGATAAATTTTAAATAATTTAAATCTCAAATCATAAAATTAAATTAAATTTAAAAATTAAGAGAATCTTTTTACACGAAAATCTCTACTAACCCACAATTTTCCGTTTATCACTTAATTTTCTTAAAAAAACTTGATTGCCATTTCGACTTTCAAAATAATAATAATAATAATAATAATAATAATAATAATAATAACCTTTTTTTTCGACCCCTCTAGGTTCCTTGGAAGGAACCCCTTTCATATTTTTTTATGTTCACATTTTCTTCCTCTCTTTCTTATACAACCTGTCAACTTCTCATCTATTCAGGTATAGATCCCCAAATTGGCTAGTAACCCAAAACACTCAATAAGTGGCTCAGTAACACTTTGCTCAAGCTCTTCAATAAAAGATATGATCATAAATAGTATGTTACTTAAATATCATCAAAATCAATGTTAACATTACTGCATATTATATTTGTCAAGATAAAATCATAATTAAGAAGATTTAATATGACAATTATCAGTGTAACCTTTCCAAATTAATTTTCATAAATTGAGATTTTGTTTCCAAATCATTATTTAGAAAGCTACCTCACCAAAATGTTTAAGACATTCATAATTGATCCGATTAAAATCAATCCGGATAAAATGAATCTCATTTGATATAATATAATAATTTCCATCAATTAATTTAACATATGATTTGAAGATATGTTTCCATGTTTGGAAGAGATAACCGTGTTAGATTTTTTTTTATTTGGGCTTTCATTAATTGTTTATTTTTACTTTACTTTTATTTATTTTATTTTACTTTATTAAAGTATATTTTATAAAAAACACGTTGTGATATAAGACAGTGCATGAAATCTCACTAAAGTATCGTGATCTTTAAAATTATTGGGAGATGCGCATCTCGTTTGATAAACATGGCTTACAGTTGGGTGTAGGCTATTTTATAACCTATGGTCCATTGATGGATAAGACATAGGTTACGGTATATTACGGCTAGATCCCTTCCCCTGTCCTTCAAACTATTTTTAACTAAGGGGCGAAACCGACATTTCATAAAAGGAAGTCCTTTATTAGCATGAGATAGACAAAAACCTACGACGAAATCAATTAATCAAGAACAACCAGCGGCATCGACAAGATAGCAAGGATATTATGTAACTATTCTAGTTTAGCACCAGCTCAATAACTAACCCAACAGTGAACTTACATTTCCAGCAACATTGGATTAATATGATGATGAAATTGAGGGGACCTGTTAATTACCGTGGGTGGAATTTCCGTGGGCTCAATTTTTTTTGCTTGACAGTTATTTCGTAAAGTTCGACAAATTTTTCGTAAAATCTGAAAAAAATTGACCAACAATAACTTCGAAAAGAAATCAATAAAAAATTTTATAGTGCTATTTTGTCTCTTTGTGTAATACGAAAAAATGTCGAACTTTACGTATTCTAAATTTTGATGCTAAAAAATATTTCGTAAAGTATACAATTAAATCGTTTCGTGACAATAAATTCATATAGGATATTCGCTCGCGACAAATATTTCGTAAATACTAATATTTTCTTTGTCGATACGAATTAATTGTACAAATTTTTTGGTGTCGGCTATTTGCAAATATTTCGTAAAAGAAAGCAATTTTTGGATATTACGATTATTTTGCATTTTTGCTTAGAACAATTTTTTTGTACTTATTAACATCAATCCGTTCATAACCGGATTGTCTTTGGACATGCATTTGACCGACAATCCCACTTGTCCATATATTTGGTTTTGGCTAAGTGTCCAGACACAGGCAATCCCGCAAAATCGGATTGCCTGTAAACATGCTACCACAGGCAATCCGGTCAAAATGGATTTTTTACTCAGCAGTAAATTTCATAAGGTTGGCCAAATTTTCGTACAAAACAGTGACATTTCCAATCGTTTTTTGTAATTCGTGTATTTACATTGGCCTTCGCAAGGTAATTTAAACTTACTAAGAACTTGTCGTAGTATGTCACCTATCATATGGGAGGTTGAGAGTTGATTATTAGATTCGTTCTTTATCATTGTTTTAGGCTGGATACATGTATTGACCTTCACCGTTCAATTCATATCTTGCATTTTGCTAATCGGTGTGGTCTAAAACTTATCTTGTTTGTTTCAAAACTTGAATAGTTACGTTTTGGTAACTATATCACCTATTGAGCATATGAGAACTCAAGTTATGCCTTTTTTTTTTATGGTTGCTAATCTATCGGGAATTCCATTCTTTACTAAATTGAATTATTAGAACTCAAGTATTGTTTATATTTCTCATTTCATCGTGTTTACTCCCTTGGTTTGAATCTTCTTTACTACATTCAAGTTTTGAGATTGTCATTCATATCATGCTTTGATCATTTAACTTTTTTTCATACACGTTTGACAATGCACTTACATTTGACATTCATAAGTTCATTTTTAAATGATTTGTCTATATCATTATTACTTTCATGAAAGCTAAGGTACTTTCTTGTTTCCTTGCATGTCTTATACTCCGTCAAACATGATTGGGAATGCTTGGATTTAAATCGAATGCAAACCGACATCGGTGAGTGAAGGTGAGTTTCTAATCAGTCCATGCTAGGTGTACTATTTCGTGTTTAACATTTTGCTCTCAAACCCACTTAAGAGTTATACTTAGAAAGTTACGTGTTTTTATTAAGTGATTCAGTGCTTTTTGTCCGGTTTTTGTTCTTTATCATTGTTTTCGGTTGGACAAATTATTGTTTTGTCATTCTGCCGCGACGGAGAAGCTGGAGCTGGTCTGATGGGGAGAAACCTTAAAGAGTTCCTTTTTTTGCTACCCCTCTAGGTTCCTTCGCTAGTACAACCTGTCAACTTCTCATGTATTCAGGTTTAGATCCCCAAATTGGCTAGTAACCCAAAACACTCGACAATAATCAAGTTTTAATGACATGCGATTAGACTAAATTTAACATTAACTGAATGTGCTCTTTAAATTTTAAAACTTCTCAAACATGCTTACAATCGTTGAACATGTTTAGCGATATTTGATTAATGCTTATCATCTCTAAATAGGATTAGGTAATTAATTTTGATTTAAAAATTAGTTACGTGAAATTAATATCCTAATTGCATTTTCATTAAGCGACAATGTCACTTTTAAACTTGTTATGAATTTTTAAGCATTTCTTATTCGGACTAAATCGAAAATCACTTTAAAATCAAGATCAATTTGAGAAGTTAAAATAAATCTAGGGACTCAATTAACGATTTTCTAATACATCTAAAACAAACAAATGAAAGAAGCCACGAATCACACGGCCAAAAAAAAACAAATGCAAATAATAATACAAATCCAACGGCTTCCTCGGGTGGTACGACAACAGATTGGACCACCACCATCCAACAATCCGCACAACGGACGGAAGGCAGCCCGCTCCCTCAACTCAAGAGGGGAATCCTCCCAAGTACGATGGAGGAAGAAAACCTTCTTCCCCCGGAGGCTTGATGAAACGACCTGAAAAATTTCAGAACCGAAGTTGACCGGTCAAACAGCGGACATGACAAAATTAAGGTCTTCACCGCACCGCGTTGTCAATCTTTGACTAGTTCGATAAAATCCGTCACGTGTACCCTTTCTATCATATCTCTGAGACAGTAAAAATAAATTCCCCATTTGGGGTCAGCGATAATTCGCTGAGCACGTTTCACCCATGCACAAGCGAAAACAATGAGACCTCTATACAGCCCTAACGTGCATCTTTAAAAATCATTATGCACACGCATTCTCGGAGTGACACATGAAAAATAGATACCATTAACATCCGCGCTGCATTCATCATGGTAAAACATATAACAAACCGTCAAGCTATTCAGTAGTAAGAATAATCATAACGGTATCGACTCCCTCAAACCTCTCTTTCCATCAATATCAACACTTCAAAACGGTGCCAAGACCACCGAAGTGCGTCCCCACCCACTCCTCCGGGAGCGCCCGGGTAACGGTAGCAGGCACGACCGCGAGTGGTCGTCGCCTCCCCGCACTCCTCCGACATCACAGTCGGGTAACAACAATTTCACCGCGCAACAGTGACTAAAACAGCCACACACTCAACCAGGGTCTCATCGCGGCAGAAGATTGAATTATAACGCAGGGTAGCGGCTATCCGAAATAGCCTCCACTACCTCAACAGGATGCGAGATCGTTCCGAAGTCAGGCACATAACAGAACGACTGAACTCCCCCGCAGTCCAAGTGGAACCCGCACCACCCCGGGGGCGGAGTTCGGTTCTGTCCCGATCAACTCGTGTCACCGTTCTCTCCCAATCATCCCTTTACGTAAAGGACATCCTCCTCCGAAGACCCTGGTTCGCATCCCGAACAAACCCCGTTTCTTTTCCATTCATAAAACGAATCATCCCAACCTCTCATGCCATTAACAGAGCGATCTCATCCGCGACAGAAAAACAAGGCAACGCACCTGGGTAAGAAGCAGCGTAACCAACTCCAACAGTTCATACTTCCACACTCGCAAGAGCACGCCGCACTCACAACTCAATCCCCAGGAATTTCCCGCAACATTTTCACAAGCAACTCCGGGAACAAGAGGGAAGGGATGAAACTGTACAACCATGGAGGCCGAGATTCCAGGCGAGTTTCCAAGTGCAGCAACGCAACGAAATCAAGCACGCAAAACAACCACCCCGAGAAACAAATCAATCTGTTCCTCGGCCACGACATCAGCAAAACACCCCGGTAACGACGACGGCGACACAACCAACATCGAGAAAAAGAAAACAAAAGACGTCCCGAGTTGACACACAAACTGTAGGCGCAAAGAGACCGACAGTTCTCAAATGCTATATTTCATTTCTATCTCTACTACGGAGTGGCATTCACAATTAAACCAGCAAGGGAATTTCTAACCCCCAGAACATAGTGGATATATTTTCATGTGCCCCATCGTATTCTAAATCAGTACGGACACTTTTCCAACCAAACACAGCATAGGAATTCAATCTCATCCCTCCATCATATTGCGCAATCTCGAGGATATCCCAGCAGCCACTGAATGAACTAATGGGAATCATCGACTCCGTAATGGACCGGGGAGGAACCAATGGCTAATAAAATATCCTCTAAACAATTCCAAATCCCAAACTAACTGACCCAGGAACCCAAACTGCAACAAGGCAATCGAACTTGCTAGAAGAAAGGCATAAGAGGGAAACAACAAAGAAATCTAAAGCTGTCCTAACTACACCAGGAGTAGAAACATACCGACTAGTTCAACATGAAACATCATGAGGATTAAAATAGAAATTAGGAACCAAGTAAAAGGCTGAACCTAATAAAAGAAATAATATTTCCTAGGAATTGACGTCCAAAGACTTGAACCATTGTAAGATGGAAGAACCCAGAAAAGAATCACCCAACGATAAATCAATTACTCTTAAAGATCACCTCGAAATCCCAACACAGGAATCGTATGGCTCAACTTCCCTCATTTCACAGTCTGACAAACACTCCCACGGTAGCCATGATTCAAGCATCAACAAGGGTTTCAGGGCACAAAATCAAAGCAAGGACGTAACAGAGCATGGACCCAAGCAAACCCGTGGACAAAGTTCACACATCAAACGACAGCAGGGCAACTCAAGGCAAGGAGGACAGAAAGAAAAGGGGTGAGACGTACAGAGCCGTTGCGAGCCCTTCGAGCCGAGGACTTCCCTCTTCCTTGGCGTCAACGGTTCCTGCTCTACGCTTCCTCTTCCGGGGTTTAGCCGTCCTTCTCGCGGCGACAGCGGCCACGGTTGCTCGCAGTCTAAGGCGTAAAGGAGAAATCGGGGAAAGCTGCCCTGTTCCTCATCGGTTGATTTGCAGAGGGAAAAGGTGAATCCCAACGAGACTTCTCCGCTAAGGTTTGGGGTTAAGAACGATCCCCCCTTCCTCCTCCTCCTCCTGATTTGATTTCTAATTATTTTCTTTAATTTGTCAGCCTTTTCTCCCCAGATACACCACGACCAGGGAGAAATATGAGTTTGTTTCTTTTCTTTTCCTTTCCTTTCTTAACATAAATGAAGTTACAAGAGGTATGTTCTGAAGTACTGTGGGAACACAAACAAATTCGTTTTAACCACAAGATGTTTTGAAAATTCCCAAAAGCCTGTGCCACCTCATTTTTGTCCTTTTCCTAACTTTTAGAAAAATCCAAAATTTCGAAAAAACTGTGCAATTAAGTCCTTGAGATGGCTGGAGAATGAAAATATTTGGGAAATCCTTCCGGGACTCCATCAAGATTGGAGTTCGTTCCAGAGGCTAGATTATCTCCTTTTGGAGTTAGCAAGAGTATAAATGATATTTTAACTCAGCTAACCATTCAGGGGAGCAATGAAAGTCTAGAAAGCCGAAACCAAATGGCAAAGGAAGTAGGCTCCATTGTAAACACAATGTTAGAGGCTCTGGAAAGAGAAAGAGGTTTAAAAAGGCCTGAAGCCGAGGCGACCTCTGGACTAGAAAGTACTACGGGAAAACCAGTCGAAAGATTGAATCTGGGAGGAAGAAATTCCAAACAGAATCAAGGCAAGAGTGTGGATGAGATGTATAGGGAGTCAGTAGCTCCTTTCATTTTAGACTCACAAAAGCGAAGTGCAAACTTGAACTCCCAAAGTGGGGAGTTGGCAAAAGACTTAAGGAAAGCCTTAGGTCTGACAGAAGATACCCCAGTTCATTTAGACAACAGAACGTTTAACGAACTGGTAACTGCGAAGAGGGAAATTTACAGGCCAAATTATCCTCATAGGACTAAACAAGAGTTTGTCCCAAGAGATAATATATTAAAACCGATAATTACCCCCGGTGCTTTTCTGGACATAGATTGTGAGAAGCACGTATCTGAAAAGATAGATGAGTGGTTATCACTCATTCGGATGACGGCGTCTGCAGGAGGAGTATCTCCTGGGGCAGTCTACGAATTATGTGTAGCAGCCCTCATGGGTACAGCGCAAAAATACTGGAAAACCTTAGTGGCGCATACAGACATTAAGGAAAAGAGAGATCAAGCGCTGACGGTTGATGGAGTATTGGCAATAATCGCTGATGCCCTGAAACGAGAGTTCTGTGGTTTCTCATTATCCACTGAAACTGTGGAGAAGGAGCAGTCATTGACCGCTCTAGTCAAACTACAGATCTGTGATATGTGCTGGTTTGATAGATACGTATGTGAATTCCAGAAGTTTTATTACAATCTGGATGTAGTATCACAACAGTTCATATTAGGAACCTTTTTTGCAAAACTTCCAGAACCTTGGCCGGAAGTTGCGCAGAAGGCCTATGAATTACTTCTGAGTGAGGAGAAGATTGTCTCTGGACTCGGAGGAAAAATTCAGGCAGTGAAGTACGCAATGCGTAAAGCATGTACTGAGCTCCAGGTGAAAGAGGCGGCTAAGAAGCTACCTTACCTAAACAAGAGCTGTTGTTCTCAGATAGAGTATGTGCCTGGAAGGTATGGATGCGATACTCGCATTACTCCAGGAGACTCTTTGAAGAGAAGGAACTTTCCTCGTAATAAGAAGTTTGTTGGGTACAACAAAAGGAAAGTTTGGCCCAAGAAGGACGTCCAGAGTAAGCAAAGAGGAGGTCCTGCTTACAAACCAAGAAGGTTTGTGAGGAGAAGGGATAAC
Source organism: Melastoma dodecandrum (assembly GCA_029817715.1). NCBI lineage: Eukaryota > Viridiplantae > Streptophyta > Magnoliopsida > Myrtales > Melastomataceae > Melastoma > Melastoma dodecandrum. Next base: position 481,075 of record JARUPY010000237.1, read on the forward strand.
CTGAAGGACAAAGATAGGATAGATGCTTTCAAGAGAAAGCATGGCAGAGAGCCTAAATGTCCTAAAGGGAAACCTTTGAGCAGTTGTAATTGCTGCTGGTTTTGTGGTTCAAAAGACCACAAAGCGGATAATTGTCCGAAGAAGAACCAAAGGAAAGAAAGACTCCGTATGGTCTTCCTAGATAACACGAGTCAAGAGGAAGAAGTCCTTGCTTATGAACCAATCGATGAACAAGAGATTTCCGACTTAGACTCGGAAGTAGAGTCGATTTATGAGATAGTGTCAGATTATGATACAGACTCAGATGATGACTCTGATCTCTGGAAAATGCATCTGTTCATGATGAGAGCAGAACCAAACGGAGATGGTGATGAGATGGTTCCTTTGGAAGCATCAAATCAGGTACTGGAGGAGAGCCACCAGTACGAAGATCCATTCCAGTCAGTTCTGGAATGGAGGTTGCCAAATGTCAATGCAAGAGAGGTTTATGAAGTATCGAGATTTAGGTTTCGATCCACCATAGATATCTCGCAGACAGAGGCGACGGCTCAAGTCACAAGCACTGAGCTTGAGACTTTGGATATCCCACTCTTAAATGTACAACGCATAAGAGATACCATGCGTAACACTAGAGGTGTATATAACTATATACACATTGGGTTGATCCAGATAGGATTAGTCCCGCTGTTTCATTTACCAGCGGATAGTCCTGTGGTAGCAGCAGTGATCGACAAACGGTGGCGAGAGTTTAGAGATCAGCTGATATCAGGTGTACAGGCCAACCTAGCACATGGCCCTGTATGGTTCCAAGTCCATCCAAACTTTATGATGGCTTTGAACGATCGCTGTTTGGGGACTTCATTGACCTTAAGAATCAAGTCGATGAATATGGATCGTATGAATCCCCAAGCCAAGTACTTGGCGTATCACACTAGGGTAATTTACCGATTGGTAAATACCACTAGTCCTGGTGTGAGGAACATCTCAAGACTTACAGAGTTGTTCGAGGAAGGACATAACAACTACCAACAGTTCCATAGGCGTGAGGTGAATCCATTGGAATTAACCTGGCCAAGGAGTTGGGTTATGACTGAACCTGGTAGTAGTTCTAGGCCCATTAGTGCGGCAAACATCCGACAAAGGGGTAATGAAATTACTCTCATGTTAGGAGATCTGTCAAGGGTCAATGAAAGAATTGATAGGCATTTGCCTATGCTTAGCGAAAGGGCTGACAGACATTTGCCTGTGAGGATGCCAATACTGAGAGAGCCGTTCAATAGAACACCCTCTGATGTTTCTTCTAGAGCCAGTGATGTGGGAGGGGACATAATTGTGTCCCGACCAGCAGAAGCATCTGCTCCACCACTAATAGAGGAAATGTCTCGAAGGTCTGTCGATTCGAGAGCCCCGTCGCAACATACGGGTAGAATCGTGGGGTATAGACAGGTATCATTACCAGTCTATGAAGACCCTGTAGATCAAACGAGAGAGGAATCCATAAGGATGTTAAGAGTTACCAATATGGAAAACTCTTTATCTGAAATTCCTGAAGTTTGTAAGGTTATTGAGCAGATAGCCGAACAGAGGTCTATACCAATAGACGATATCTGGAAGATGATAGAACCATCCCAGAAAGTACCTGAGAATATTGGGTTTAGTGTTAGGAAGGAAGACATGAGCACATATGTGGCTCTAACTTTCAAATTTCCTGGATACTATGAGTATTCTCTAGATACTTTGATAGACACTGGGTGTAGCATAACTTGTGCTAGACTCAATGCTCTGCCAGATGAGTGGTGGGAACCACTGCAGAAACCCATCCACATGGTTAACGTCGATGGTATGGCCACAATTGTTGGCCATAAGGCAAGTAACGTGCCTGTCTTTATTGGTGGACAAAAGTTCATCATTAAAGAGATTCTTGCACATCCTTTACTAGAGGCCGACATCATTATTGGTAACGCCTTTTTGAAGGGACAAAAGGAAAACCTTCCTTTTGTGCAAAATGAAAACGATGTTTCCATCAGTGGTGTAAAGATAAGTATTCTACAAGAGCCTAGACTTCGGTTAAAATTTGGCTTTTATTCGGTAAAACGAACAGAATACTGTAGTGATATCCCATGTGAAAGAGCTTTCAGAGTGCGAGCTCAACGTGGTGATATACGGTTGGTGGATGAGAAAGATTCATGGGAACAACCCTGTTTTCCCAAACGAATACCAGAAGTTCTAGCTGGTATGATGACCTGTTTACCAATATAAAACAGGAAGTGTGTATGGCTGTCAAGTTAACAGGAACGAAATGGGATAAGTTCCTAATAAAACTGGCCGATAATTTTAGTGAAGATCCACTAAAGTTATGGACTCGAAATAGCCTAAAGGCTAGATTAGAGTTGAAAGATCCCGGAACCATTATAAGAGCCAGAAACATTACGTATACGGCTGAAATGGTTGAGGAATTTGACAAACAAATTCCTGAGTTGCTTGGAAAAGGCTTGATTAGGGACAGTTATAGTCCACATTCTAGTCCTGCCTTTATGGTTATTAATCATGCCGAGCAGGTGCGAGGTAAAGCACGAATGGTTATAGATTATCGTCAGCTTAACAAAGCTACAAAAGACGATGGCTATAAGATTCCCACTGCGGGAGACGTAATTGATAGGGTAAGTCTGAGCCAACCAAAGTTCTTCTCTAAATTTGACTTGAAAAGTGGATACTGGCAAGTCAAGATGGAGGAAGAATCGGTTCCCCTAACTGCCTTCAATGCTCCGCAAGGAATGTTTGAATGGCTTGTAATGCCGTTCGGTCTGAAGAATGCTCCAGGTGTATTTCAGCGCAAAATGGATAATGCTTTCAAGCAGGTCCGAAAATTTTGTGCGGTCTATATTGACGATGTGCTAATATACAGTCAGACTGAAGATGAACACATGAGACACCTTGATGAGGTGACTGATGTCTTCCGGCGAGAAGGTATGATTCTATCAGAGAAAAAGATAGAATGGTTTAGAGAATCAGTTAATTTTCTAGGCATGGAGATTGAGCAGGGAAAAATTAAACTGCAAAATCATATTGCTGAGAAAATAGTTAATTTTCCTGACAGACTCGTGGATACGAAGCAAGTCCAGAGATTTTGTGGATGTGCTAACTATGCAAGAAAGTTTGTGAAAGATTTTTCTAGAGATTTAAGTAGGATTGCGAAGAAAACCTCTTCCACAAATCCTTGGAAATGGGAAGATGAAGATACTCAATCCATTAGAAGGATTAAAGCAAAGGTGAAAAATTTGCCTCAACTTACTCTACCTTCTGACAAGGACGAGTTAGTCTTGGAAGTTGATGCTTCTGAAGAACATTGGGGAGCAGTCCTCAAAATTAGAGGACGAAAACCAGAACCAGTATGCAAATACTGGTCGGGAAGCTTCAAGGGGTACGAATTAAGATACCCGATACATGAAAAGGAGGTATTGGCCTTAAAAAACGGAATAAAGGCTTTTTACATCTTTTTGGCACCGAAAGAATTTTTAGTGCGTTCTAACTCGACCTATGTAAAAAGGTTTATGAGTCTGAACCTTAAGGAAGCTAGGCAAACTAGACTCTTAAGGTTGCAGGAACAATTAAGCTATTATAAATATGAGGTCGAATACATTAAGTCCGATTACAACATAATAGCTGACTCTCTCTCTAGAGAACTTGCAAATACCTCTCTTTCTAAAAACTCTGCAGATGGATCCTGCTGCAAAGAGAAAGATATGCTGGGGATGCAAGAAGGAGGGACATTCCCGAAAGGTATGTCCTAATAAGGGAGATGGTGAGCATAGTGATGCTGGTTCCGTTTCAGGAACGAAGGCGGCAGTTCTCTGCTGGCAGTGCAAGCAACTAGGACATCGTTCTTACGAATGTCCCAAGAAGCTGAAAACTGCGGATTCCCAGAAAGGGAAGGCTGAACTTAAGGAGAAAGCAAAAGCTGACTCCAAGAGTGAAGCGAAACCAGATCTCCAGAAGGAGATGGCCAATCCCAAAGAGGCTGAGGCCAGATCTAAGGGAAAGGCGAAAAAATCTCAGAAGGGGATGGTTGGATCTAAGGGAAAGATAATAACCAATCCCAAGGAGAAAGCGAGAGTTTCCCAGGAGGGGAAGACAGATCTGAAGGAGAAGGATAACACCAACTCTGAAAGAGATGTGAAGAAAGATCTTCAAAAGAAGATGACAGATCCGAAGGAGGAAAGCTCCTAAAGAAATGTGAAAATGGCAGATCTGAAAGATAAGGCAAAAGCCGAATCAGAGGAGAAGGCCAGAAAGAAGAGGAAAGCCAGGAGGCTTGGGTCTTCTGGTCCCAAAGGGGATGATTCTGCAAAGGATGGAAAGGTTGAAGAACCTTGGTGGTCTCCATTGACCATGGAGCAGTTTAACTACTGCCGAAACCACTTAGCCAAAGAGCAGAAAATTTCCATTAATCAAGCTGTGAAATCCTACAAGGCTTTGTTACAAAGCAAGGAGGAACAGAAGGAAAATATGGAAACACAGTATGCTGAGGAAGAGGCTAAGTTTAAGGCCATAATAGGCGAGCCAATTCAAGTGGTAGACCCTGAACCTAGGGGAGAACCAGAAGAAGCGGCTGCAATGGAGTGTGAGCAATACTTCGACTTCGGAAGTGCTTACGCAGCATTGGAAGGTAATCTGGAAAAGAAAGAAAGCCTTGAGGAAGCAATTCCTGTAAGAGACTCAGTCAAGGAGTCTGGTGAAAGCAGTCACGGTGGTAAAAACCACGATGGCAAAGGCCATGTTGGGAAAACCCAAGAGGATCTGGGAGGATCCTGGTTTTTTGATGAAGACTCATTTGAGGACGAATCCCTAAGTTGGGATGCGGCTGTGGTCTGTGGAGGACTCATGGGTGGCATCAAGTATGATGACAAGCGCCAGATTGAGTTTTTCGCAAGAAAGACTGTTGAGTACATCAAAAACCTGGAGTATAAGCTATCGATTATGGCTTCAGGTGAGGAGGAGCTGTCTCGAGTTGAAAAGGAAAGACAGCAAATATTCTCCACAACGATGTCTATAATACCGGGGGAAATCAGAGATTACGACGTCCCAAAGGTAGTAGTGGACATGAGTGAATCCTCGCTTGAGGAAAACACTGTACTTCAGCCGTATCTACACTGGATATCGAGAAAATGGCCGTCTCTGAGAATTCACTCAGATATGGTGGGAGTAGCAGCACCTTACGTATATGCTGGGTTTGTAGACATACTGGAAATCGACAGATCTGAACCAGAATGTATGGCACCCCTGCCTACGTTAGTAAGGTTTATACTCGGATGCCTAGGCTACGGACCAAAGTATGCCACGGCGTTGATTACTAGCACAATAATGGAGGAGGAAGACCATCCGCAGTATGGGAAGGTGATACTTCAAAATCTGCAAGTATGGGACATCCATCCATGTGAGAGTAGACGTCTGGTGGAACCTCAACGACAGGACCTCGATCAGAGAGGTTTATGGCGGAAGTACTACAAGGACAAAACTGTCCGAAAGGCCATAAAGATTGAGTTCCTTAAAGATGTGCTGGAGCACGTGTTAGCCCGCAAGGACGAATATTACGTGTTCTGTGATGGTATGATCACCGTCACGATTCTTCGGTCAAATTTGAGTCTCATAGATGAACAAGCAGGAGACCGAGGATGGCAGAGGATGCTTGACCTTCTGGATAGCTTCTGGAGGCGAGAGAACTCTGAGCTGCACCTCCGAACCGACACCTTCGAGGTTTGGAGTAAGATTGCTGATTTTACAGACAAAACCTTAAATCAGCAAATCGAGCATGATGAGAGAGCCCAACAAATTCTTGAAGCGGTCCAAGACCCATCGGGACTCTCAGAGAAAGAAGGAGTTGGCGAGACTGCAAATGCCAACAACAAGGAAGGAGTCTCCCAAGACAGCATGCCAATGCAGACGGGAGAAGAAGGATGTATAAAGTTAGACTAGGACATTTTTGTCGGTCATTAGGACCCCACTAACTTTTGCAACAGTTTAGATTCCTTTTACTTTTGAGCTGGCAAACAGTGCATAGGCACCAGCTCCTTTGTGTATATATTCACAATCCCTCTACCTCATTTGAAGGGGGGGCAATCTGAATAGAGAATTTTCTCTCTCAAAACTTTGAGTAAGAAATCTTTGATTGTTCTCCAGGAGAAAATCTAAAACGAAAATCTCGATCTTAAACCCAAGACGAAGTTTTCTCTGATTGTTCTTCGAAACATACCTTAAGAAACCAAGAAAGTTAGAATTGATCAAAACAGATTAAGTCTAACTAAAGGTTAGATCTGAGGATCGACACCTTGAAGGATAAGTCATTATGACTAAAAACCTTGTAAGGCGAAGCCGTCAGGCTGAAACCTGGGATGAGGAGTGCGTATATAAGTCCCTCAGGGTATGGGCATTGAAATAGCACAGAAGAGCCTCTCCAACGCCTTCTCTAAGTTCTTGAGAAGAAGACTCTTGAAGCTCTATTTCTTGAGTTCTCTTGGTGCGGAAGCTTGGTGGACCTGCTGAGCGATTCGATTAAGGTATGATAAGCATCTTTATGCTTTAAAGTTGTTTATGCTATCCTTTCAGTTTGGAAGGAAGATCTTGATTAAGGCAACTTAATTAAGGTGGTGCGACGGCACGAGTCATCCTATGACTGATTGTCCTAACCCAGATCTTCTACATCTAGATCACGGAGTGGGCAAGGATTCTACTACTGGTCTTCTTAATACCATAATAGATCGTCTGGAAAATCTATCAGCACAGATATCACAAATATCCCAGCAGATAGAAAGCTATTCTAAGAAATTGGAAGAGCTGACTCTAGTTCAGAGTGAATTTGAGGAATATTTCCTTGAAGGTAAATCCAATTTAGGATTTGCGGCAAGTTCAAAATATTCAAACGAATATTTGAGGTTGGCAGAACGCCGACGACAAAGACAATTGGGGAAGTCTTCTTAAGTTCGATTCCTGTCTAGTCTGAAGAATATCTAGCATGCTGATATCTAACTCTTACTTGAGTTAGTTAGTTTTGCTGATCTTCAGAGATATTTATTGGTATCAGAGCCCGCTTAAGAACACTAATTCCATCTAAATTGTCTTGAAGGACCAAATTGAAAGACTTGGGGTCTTTGAAGTCTTTGAAGTCCAGATTTTGGGGAATTGGAAAAAGAAGAAATAGGGTGGGGAGCAGTGTTTCGGGAATTTATTTCCAAACAACGGTAAAAGACGAATTCGTTTATATGACCACAGTAAGTTGGAACAAAGCTCGAAGTTACAACGATCTTATCTTCCAAAAGGTTAATAATTATTGCACCTAGGTTCATCCAATAATTATTGCCTGAGAAGCCTCCATAATCGTTACCCAAACCCGATTACGTTTAGGTCATCGTCACACGTAATCGCATCTAAAGTACTGGTAATGTCCCGCTCATAACATTAGCTGATCACGTGAATTTTAAACTCTCGTGTCTATGTCGGCCTCCTGCTAAGTCTAAATTTGACTCGTCTATTTATTTATTCGAACTTACACACAATCGTTGTATATATTATAACTACGTTTTCGACTCTAGCTATTTATTTGCTAGTGTCCCCGCTAAGTATCATCAACTCCTAAATTTAAGAGTGAAACTGTTCATCATCAATAGGGCTGCGAAATAACTTTCCATGTTGTGAGTTTGTCCCGAGTTATCAAATTCGTCGAGTGGGGATGAAGTGCTTGTTGATAATCATAGAAAGATAGTATCGGTGGCGTGGCATCGATATGTGGGTGTCATTGAAGTTTCTTTATTCCCTATTGAATGTTGGAAAGGTTTCCCATCCATCTAATGCCATGAAGACATTCATAATATTCTCATTCAATTCAATTTCAGCATCAAGTTTATTTTTGTGTATCTTTGTTAGTTATTGGTGATTGTTTAGTGAATATTTTTGTTTTCTGCATGCAGCTTCTCGGAATTATCACTTTACTAGTATGATCTGTAGTGCCTATTTGAAACCATCATACTAGGTGTTATTTAATGCTCTAATTCTTGATAGCCCCTCTAAACCCCAGATGATCAGCTCTTGCGGTCGGAGGCAGCGTAGTAACAACTGAAATAATGGTAGGATGTGTATAAATCATGGAAGAGCCATTGGCTGCTTTAGGCATTACTTTTGTGTGGACAAAACCTAACTTAATACTCTTACTTGGTGACTGACGAACCTTCAATCTTTTCAGAAAGGTTAAACTCCTTGCCTGGCTTGTCAAGCCCAGCAACGCTGCTCTGGAGTTTCGAAACCGCTGTCACATGCGGTTCTTTCAACTATGTTTATGTAGGTCGATCCTATCGACCTTCCTTGTACGTTTCCCACTCATGGCTACAGTTCTGATGTGCATTCCAGTACTGATCTCCTGAATTGCCAACAACCGCCAGGTTCCCACTAGTTTATTCAAGTATCATTCCACGTTACAATACCCTGTTTATCTTTTAGGCGAGAAAGGATTATGTTTCTTCTGCCAATCCTCTAGACGTCCCCATTTAGTAAGCTCTCTGTTAGGACATACTAAATAAATTTCGAGGACGAAATTTATTTTCAGGGTTAGATTTTAAAAGCCCGTAAAAATTTTAAGGGTGAGTCAAATTTTGACTAAGTCAAATCCGACGTGCACACGAGAATGTAATATTCTCAAAGTCAAACGATGTTACTAGCGGGTAATATTGGTACTACGAGGTCGATTACGTGTGATTACGTCACGCGAGGAAAGGGGACGCCCTGACCTACCGTAATCGGATTCGGGTAATGATATTATCCGCGTACGTAAAGGATTTTGACATGTGAAGTAAAAAAATTAGATTTCATAATAGCATACTTATAATGATGATATTTGCAACGTAAAATAGTGGAAAGTTTGACCATTGGCCACTAAATCGTCACCATTTAGTCATAAGTTGAATACCTGATTGAAATGAATCTTGGCCTTGGAATTTAAGAAGCTCTCAAGCAAGCTTCGTTGGGGAACATGACGAGGGAAAAGACATCAGATTTGGGGAGAGGCCACCGGCCTTGTCTTTCTCACCTTTCCCTGATGTGAGACGATTTCCATCATCTCCGGGGGGAGGTTTTGGCGAATATGGGGAGAAAGTAGGAGGAGGAAGATTGGAGTAGGTTTGCAGACTTCAAGCCCTTGCACTCGCCCACGTCGAGCTGAGGGATCTTGAACACGGGCGAGCCACCGTCGAGCACGAGCAGCCACAGAGGAGGACACTCGGTTGGGAACTGGGAAAAAGTACGTCTCACTCTCCCTCCCCCTCTGTGATCCTTGATTTCCTTGGTTATGGATGCGTGCATGGGGTAGGGTCGTCGGGGAGGGTCGGGTAGGTCGGGTTGTCTTGTTCGTGTAGCCGTCTCATGGAGTTTGACTGTAGTGACCAGCTGTGTGAGATCCGACTCAGAGCCGTTGGGCAAGGATCCTGTGGAGCTGTGGCAGAATAGTTTCGGGCTGCCGGGGAATAGCTCAGCACGATGGAACAAGGGCCGCAGAGAACGCGCGCGACCTTCACCCGTGGCCCCTGTTCGTGTTGTCATGAAACAGGAGGAAAGGCTTGTTAGTTATGGCCTTAGAGACTGTAAGGCCATAATAAGGCCGTTTACAAATTACCTTGATACTGTAAGTTGTCAAGCCGAATAATCTTTCTTGCCAGTAGCAAGTTTCTAGTGCAGCAGAATAATACGCTTGTCAAGAATGGTTGACTGAGGTTGTGTGGGATTCGTCTGTCTTGCAATTGTGGTCGACCTTGTGTTGATAGAGCTGCACTGAATTGAGTTATGAATCAATTGTGATATTTTGAGCTTGATAAAGCCTTGCGTTTAAGTTGAATTGATCAAGCCGACTGTCCAATGAGTATGCTCGGGTATGGGAATAATGTTCCTTAGAGGAAATCCGAGATGTTGATTCTGACGGTGGTTTGGGATTGGAAAATGGCATTGCGGCTGATCCACGGGAATTATAGCCAGTAATACAGATTGGTCCAACCACGTAGGCCTCGGCCCATGGTGGTTGGGTTCCGTAAAGATTGTATGTAATTGATGGTTTGCAAATGAAGTTGCCGCCGTTCACAATCTAGACCGACTACGTCTTCTTGGTTACCGAACTGTAGATAGTGATTGGATTTGAGATATTGTTCCCGACTGCGTGTCGGAGGAATACGGGGAGGCGACGACCATCCGCGGTCGTGCCTGCTGGCCGTTACCCGGGCGCTCCCGGAGGAGTGGGTGAGAATGCACTACGGTGGTCCGGCACCTTGGGAAGGGGTTGATATGTGAGTGGACGTTGATTCATGGAAGTCATATATGGTTTATGTTTATTCTGCTTCTATTGACGGTTGTGTTAATATGATGTGATGCTATAATGTTATTATACTGTTAAAGTGGATTCGTATTACAGATGGTACCATTCCTGTGCTGCATAAATGATTTCAAAGACTGCACGTTCGAAAGAAGTTAGCGGTCTCATATTTTCGTATGTGCATAGAGTGAGGCTTACTCGGCGATTTATCGCTGACCCCAATAGGGGATTATTTTTTTTAGTTTCGCAGAGGAAAAGATGAACGGAGAACATGTGGCGCGGATTTACGAAACAAGACTGTAGAGAATGCCACGGTACCGGTATAAGTTTGTCATTTCCGCTGTTTGACCATTCAAACTACGGTTGACTCTTCTGATAAACATTGGGAAATTTTGTAGGTCGTTCAGTTGGTATCAGAGCGTAGGTTAAAAAGGGAGTTACAAGGTGGAGTGTGATTTAGAATAGTTGTCGTGGGTAGGATGGCTGTACAAGCACCTTTTAAGTAAAATGATCATAAACATGCTGTAAATTAGTAAGTGAGATAAGAATACGTAAGCAAACGACCTCACACTTTGTCTAATATTCAAAGATGGCAGCGAGGCAGGCGAGGAGGACATGTGATTTCTGAGGACGAGAGAGGGTAGAGTGATCCAAGGCAGCGGTTGACTCTTCTGATAAACATTGGGAAATTTTGTAGGTCGTTTCAAATATGGTTATAAAGTTTCAATTAAAATTAAAGTGCAAAATATTTCAAATATGTTTCGTGGGGATGTATTCCGGCTATAGCGACTCGTCGCTGCCGAGATCCATGTGTATGCCGTGGTGGACAACTCGCGCAGAAAGAGGAAGCGCCAAGCTCCCCGAATCAACCTGTGCGGGAGCCTATGTTCCACTAATTGTTAGATGCCGAAACAAAAATAGTTGTGTTCCCGGCAGCCTCTGTCCTGAGCGTGGAAAGTGATCACGTTCTTTATAGCTGTAAATTGATTTGCTGCCATGAATCTAGCTATGAAAACCGATTGAGGGCATTCTCATTTTTCAATTACAATTGTGGCATTAAAGGGGGACGGTTGCTGGGGTTTCTCTGGTGCGTGATTCAGTGGTTCCGGTATGGACTTTAATACATTCGGAATGGACTCACCATGTTTGGCAACGGTCGGCGGTGGTTAGGTTCCGAAAACGGCTTGGTAATATAACCTGAAATGAAGCTGAATGTCGTAACGGGACACCGGACTAGCTTCGTCGTAATTAGATAACAATTATGAAATGGAAAGTTTCGAAATGGTAGCCCCTTAAAGGTGAGATTCAATTTTCTGCTAATCATTGTGATAGTCTGGATTAACTTGGGTTTTCCTCAAAAGGGACAGTGGCCAATGTTTCCATATATATGTGATGCCCGACTGTGTGTCGGAGGAGAGAACGAGGAGGTGGCGCCACTCACGGTCGCACTTGCCGTCGTTGACCCGGGCGCTCCCGGAGGAGTGGGTGGGGACGCACTACGGTGGTTCTGGCACCTTGGGAAGAGTTGATATGAGAGGGGAACGAATGACGCATGGGAGTCGTGTGTTTGTCTATTTACTGTTCTGAGTACTGTCTTCCGTATTACGATATTGATTCTCCCTGCTGATATGATATAGCTCCTAATGCCTTATATCGCATGCCGCATAAAAGATTTCACAGATGCATTTAGAGAAGAACAAGTTTAGAGGTTTCATGTTTTCCGCATGTGCATGGGAAGCGTACTCGGCGAATTATCGCTGACCCCAGTTGGGGATTATTTTTTTATTGTTGCAGAGATTAAGTAATGAAATACACGTGGCGCTCTTCACGTGGAGCTGATCAGAAGAGGAGGCTACCTACAACTGTCGTTTTTCGCTGTTGACGGGTCAAATACGACCAAGGTGTCTGACGAAAAGTTTAAAATTTTTTAGGTCGTTTCAGTTTCTGTCCAGCAAAATGTTATCCCGGTTTCCAAGGCTCGAGCCAACAGTCGCCTCCTTGATCCTACCTTCTTCACCAGCAGCCACAGAGGGAATCAAGGCACATTCTGTTAGATTTCAGGGCACAGCGGAAACAAATATTATAAACAAATATTAGATTTTTGTATGTCTTTTGGAACTTTTCTTTTTGTAGTTTTTCTCTCCCCGACAAACCCCAAAAGGAAATCTTTCTCTGATTCTTTTTTTTAGTCTCTACCAAAATCAATCGACAGACTCTTTCTAACCTTTTTGAATCAACAATCTGATCGATTGTCTATTTCCTTTTACGTTTCAATCAAACCATAATAAATGTCACAGGAAACTTAATTTGTTTCCAATGTAACGTATGATCATTTAATATTGAATAAAATAATACAAATAGATTTTAACCTATAAATGTATTATTAAAATTTAATCAAATATTAATTTACTAAAATAAAATGTCAAATGCTTATTTCATTTTATTAATTAAAAATAATTCGAATATGATATCTTCATAAATATTAAATATTTATTTCATATCCTTTAAAATATAATATGACTCGAATAAATCCATATTCGATCTTGGTCTATTTATTTGCTTCCGATATTTCAGAATAAATTAATAATCCAATTAATTCTAATTCTGAAATAAAATGATTAATTTTAGTATCCACTAAAATAATCAAAATATAACGTTCGTGTCGACGTGCTATGCGTGCGACCCTCTAAGTCCTATACACGAAGGCAGTATATATCCATACACAAACTAAGATAACCGTCTAGCAATAGTTTTTAGTCACCCAACGTGTTAGGATAATGATTATAAATCATAAACCACTATGAACCGATTACCGTGTAATTCAATCTCTTCATCTAACCGACATCCCAATTAATTCGGCGCAAAATACATCATCACCGAATTAATTGTTTTACTTAATTACCATGATATAATAGACTCTCTTGAATGTAAAACATTCATCCCATGGCCATGGATTTTAGAGTCACTAATATCTCTATCAAGTGGCATAGATGTCAACTCTCTAATCCAAGAGAGCGATGAATCCTATATTAAATCAACACTATTCTCTCTACGCTTTGTCACATACCCAACAATCGTATTACTCACAATCCGGTTAAAGACTGTTTTTAACTACGTCAAAGTGCGCAAACTCCACGCATAGAATAAATGAAGGTCTCAAGTTAAAAGATTAGTTACACTCGTCCATAAAGAGGATTGACCAATGATGTTCAATATGTGGTATCCTCTTAATCGGGTCGTGTCCAGTATCCCTAATCTTAGGGTACCCCTAAGTATAACATGGATCACTATCCCTTGGTCTATCTCGACCTCAGCTATACTTAGCGATGGTCTAGATGTCCATGTCCCCTCTAAACATCTGTCCGATCACGGACTATTACAGATTAATATACTCAATAATCTGTGGGACTTTATCATCAATAATTTTACGTGCAGAAAAGTAAAATAATCAATGACAAATACTCGCCTTTATTAATTATTTATCCACAAATACATTAAAGTGTCTTGGCACATAAGTGCAAACACTAACACATTCCCCAGCAGAATCCTCAACAACAACGACGAGCCCTCACTTTAGTGGCTCCTAGCATCTGCTCGTTCCTGCTTCAGCTACTCCACATCCAAGTCCTGGAGACGGCACCAGCAACTCAACGAGACCTCCATCCTTTCTTCTTTTGTTCAAAGCAAAGGGTTCCCACTACATTTGACCAAAGCCAACTCCTCCTCCGGAACTTGAGAGCAACCTCCTCACAGCCCCCCTTCACCAGCAAAGAAGGTCAGCCCCACCCTACGGAGGAGGGTCTACGACTGAAACTCCGCCCTAGGGACTCTTCAAGGTTTCTCCCCATCAGAGCAGCTCCAGCTGCTCCGTCACGGCAGAACGACAAAACAATAATTTGTATCCAACCAAAAACAAAATGATAAAGAACAAAAACCGGACAAAATGCCCGAATCACTTAATAAAAACACATAACTTTCTAAGTATAACTCTTAAGTGGGTTTGAGAGCAAAATGTTAAACACGACACAGTACACCTAGCACGGGCTGATTAGAACTCACCTTCACTCACCGATGTCGGTTTGTATTCGATTTCAAGCATTCCCAATCATATTTGAAGAGGTATAAGACATGAAAAGAAACAAGAAAGCACCTTAGCTTTCTTGAAAGTAATAATGATATAGACAAATCATTTAAAAATGAACTTATAAACGTCAAATGTAAGTGCATTGTCAAACTTGTATGAAAAAAAAAAGTTAAATGATCAAAGCATGATATGAATGACAATCTCAAAACTTGAATGTAGTAAAGAAGATTCAAATCAAGAGAGTAAACACGATGAAATGAGAAATATAAACAAGACTTGAGTTCTAATAATTCAATGTAGTAAAGAATGGAATTCTCGGTAGATTACAACCATAAAAAAAAAGGCATAACTTGAGTTCTCATGTGCACAATTGGTGATATAGTTACCCAAACATAACTATTCAAGTTTCGAAACAAACAAGATAAGTTTTAGACCACACAGATTAGCAAAATGCAAGATATGAATTAAATGGTCAAGGCCAACACATGTATCCAGCCGAAAACAATGATAAAGAACGAAAACATGACAAAAAACCATTAAATCCCTTAATAAAAGCATGTAACTTTCTAATAATCAACTCTCAACCTCCCATATGATCGGTGACATACTACGATAAGTTCTTAGTAAGTTTAAATTACTTTACAAAGGCCAAGGTAAAATACACGAATTATTAAAAATGATTGAAAATGTCACTGTTTTGTACGAAAATTTTCCAATCTTTACGAAATTTTTGTCAACCTTATGAAATTACTGCTGAGTAAAAAATCCATTTTGACCGGATTGCCTGTAATAGCAAGTTTACAGGCAATCCGATTTTGACGGGATTGCCTGTTTGGACACTTAGCCAAAACCAAACATATGGGCAAGTAGGATTGTCGGTCAAATGCATGTCCAAAGACAATCCGGTTATGAACGGATTAATTTTAATAAGTACAAAAAAATTGTTCTAAGCAAAAATGCAAAAAAATCGTAATATCCAAAAATTGCTTTCTTTCACGAAATATTTGTAAATAGCCGACACAAAAAAATTTGTACAATTAATTTGTATCGACAAAGAAAATATTAGTATTTACGAAATATTTGTCGATAGGGAATGTCCTATACGAATTTATTGTCACGAAACGATTTAATTGTATACCTTTACGAAATATTTTTTAGCATCAAAATTTAGAATTCGACATTTTTTCGTATTACACAAAGAGACAAAATAGCACTATAAATTTTTTTATTCACGTTTGTTACAATTAATTGGTAAAGTTCGGCATAACATAGTCTTACAAACTTTTTGACGATATTGCCAACCTATTACTTTGTAATTGCACAAAATTACAAGGGGACTTTCTGTTTTCTTGGCAATAATTTCGTACTGAACTAATTTTTTTTGATGAATAGAGAATGCAAAAATATTTCATACAAAAATTGGGCAAGTCTATACTAAAAACATGTTTCAAGAATTTGATTTCTTTTCGAAGTTATTGTTGGTCAATTTTTTTCAGATTTTACGAAAAATTTGTCGACCTTTACGAAATAACTGTCAAGCAAAAAAAATTGAGCCCACGGAAATTCCACCCACGGTAATTAACAGGCCACCTCAATTTCATCATCATATGAATCCAATGTTGCTGGAAATGTAAGTTCACTGTTGGGTTAGTTATTGAGCTGGTGCTAAACTAGAATAGTTACATAATATCCTTGCTATCTTGTCGATGCCGCTGGTTGTTCTTGATTAATTGATTTCGTCGTAGGTTTCTGTCTATCTCATGCTAAATAGATCGCGTTCTTGATCCGTTTTAACTAACCCACAACTCGTCCGGATGCTTTGTTCATGGTGTGTGCGTTGTTGCAATCGCATTAAATAGAATGCGATGATGTCGTACAATAAGTTAATATTGTCTACTGCGGTTTGTTATAAATTCACACGATCACAGAAAATACAAACAAAGAAAACAGCGGAAGACTAGATCGATTAAGCGGCTTTACGATCACCGAAAAAGATTAAGGGAAAAGAAAACGTACCCGTATTCGCCATGTTCGCCATACCGTAAACCTGAAGAGAGAAACCTAATAGGCATAGATCTTCTTCCCCTTTTCCTTCCCGTACGGCTGCTCTCGATGGAGGAGGTAAAATTGACGAAAACCGATTATCTGTAAGCGTAAGCCTTAGTAAACTCTACAGGAAACCTAATAAAGGATTTCCATTTATGAAATGTCGATTTCGCCCCTTAGTTAAAATATAGTTTGGAGGACAGGGGAAGGGACCTAGCCGTAATATGTCGTAACCTATGGTCTATCCATAAATGGACCATAGGTTATAAAATAGCCTACATCCAACCGTAAGCCATGTTTAACAAACGAGATGCGCATATCCCAATAATTTTAAAGATCATGATACTTTAATTGGATTTCATGCACTGTCTTATATCACAGCGTGTTTTATAAAATATACTTAATAAAGTAAAATAAAATAAATAAAAGTAAAGTAAAAATAAAAAATTAATAAAAGCCCAAATCAGAAATTTCTAACATGGTTATCTCTTCCAAACATGGAAACATATCTTCAAATCATATGTGAAATTAATTGATGGAAACTATGATATACAATGTGCGTATATCAAATGAGATTCATTTTATCCAGATTGATTTTAATCGGATCAATGATGAATGTCTTAAATATTTTGGTGAGGTAGCTTTCTAAAAATGATTTGGAAACAAAATCTCAAGTTATTAAAATTAATTTCCTATCCGCCATAAGGCTACACTGCAAAATGATAATTTTCAGATTAAATCTTCTTAATTATGATTTTATCATGAAAAATATAATATGCAGTAATGTTAACACTGAGGTTAA
Source organism: Melastoma dodecandrum (assembly GCA_029817715.1). Taxonomy (NCBI): domain Eukaryota; kingdom Viridiplantae; phylum Streptophyta; class Magnoliopsida; order Myrtales; family Melastomataceae; genus Melastoma; species Melastoma dodecandrum. Next base: position 498,349 of record JARUPY010000237.1, read on the forward strand.
ATTTCTAGTTTAAGCATGCTACTACAAATGTATTCCTGGTCAATGCATATATCATCAGCTCGCAAACTCATTATCTTGTCATCATGGCCTAGTTTCTTATTTATGCATAGGCTTTAAATTTAGCTGTCTGTTTACCCATGCTTGCACTTGTTGGTCTACTAGCCTAACTAGTAGACCAACAAGTGTTTAACTTTGGTTGAGGTGAGTCTCGAATTAGCCTAACTGGTATTTATTTCGTGTCTAAACTATTCTCTCGCTTTTCGAAATTGAATAAAACCATTTGCATTAGGTCTGTAACTTAAATAAGATGTAACGACACCAGCCAGAGCTATGATTTTCGAATTAAACACTAAAACAGTGTCGGTTTCGGCCGTTTTGAGTAAATCATGTAGCTCTTGTTCTGGAAGGAGGAGAGGGCCTCGTCGTCTCCTGGGCTCCGGGAAGAAGGAAGAGGCCAGGAAAAGAAGTTTCCGATCTTTGTGATGGAAGACGTCGAGCCTCCGGCGGAAGAAGGTTTTCTTCCTCCATCGTTCTTGGGAGGATTCCCCTCTTGAGGTGAGGGGAATCCTCACATTAGAAAGATAAAAACTAATGTGTTTCTTCCAAGAATAATGTATTTCACCACATTTTAGTTTTTCACTACTGTCAATCAAATCATAAACTTTTGAAGTAAGGTCATCTACATCTGTAAATGATTATGATTCTTTATTTCTTATTTCTTTTAGTATCCCATCTTCCATACACCTAATATGTTCACATTTTCTTTCCCTCTTTCTTGTACAACTTGTCAACTTCCAGTCTAGCCAATAGTAGATTTCCTTTGATAATTTAATATGTTATCGAAATATATGTAAAATATAAAAACCTATTAAGTAATAAAACATTATGATATAGCGAATTGTACATATAATAAGGAAAATTACAAATATATTCAACGGATCAAGTGAAGTTTGATCACTAAACTACAATTAACATATGAAAACAACAACGTTGAGAGACAATTCATTAACTAAAATAAAGTTTGTGCCAATCAATTGTTATACATTTAAATATAGCTCCTCCCGTAACACTTATTAAAGAGAGATAAAATTCTGCTTATTATTATTAAAAGAGATGATGTTTCCGGTTACGGGCTTTAGAGCCAGTTCGAGTATTAGACCCGATCACTCATATAAAGTGATAGACATTAATTATATCACAAGTACATACACGTCCAAGTATCTAGATAAAAGTAGATAAGAAATAATGGCAATCGTGTGCCAATATTTGCATTAAGGCACGCACCTTTCCAACCTGAGGCCCGGCGGGAGAGTCCATTGTTAACCACGGGTTCTACAATTTAATACGTTTTGATAACTATATCACCTATTGAGCATATGAGAACTCAAGTTATGTCTTTTTCTTATGTTGCTAATCTACCGGGAATTCCATTCTTTACTATATTGAATTATTAGAACTCAAGTCTTGTTTCTATTTCCCAGTTCATCGTGTCTGCTTGATTTGAATATTCTTTACTACATTCAAGTTTTGGGATTTTCATCCGTATCATACTTTGATAATTTAATCTTTATTTTCATACACGTTTGACAATAAACTCTTATTTGATATTCATAAGTTCATTTTCTAAATGAGTTATCTATGTTACTATTCTTTTCATGAAAGCTAAGGTGCTTTCTTGATTTTTTCATGTCTTATACCTCTTCAAACATGATTGGGAATGTTTGCACTTAAATCGAATACAAACAGACATCGGTGAGTGGAGGTGAGTTTCGGATCAACCTGTGCTATGAGTTTTACTTCGTGTTTAACATTTTACTCGCTTGTCTAAATTAATTATTTTAGAATTTATTTTGAATTAATTGTACGGTTAAGACCGAACATGAAATTACTTTGAAGTATGGTGGGTTAGAGTGCTTTGAGATGGTTATGCATATTTTTAGGAAATACTTTGAATGCTTATTGTTGTAAATTGTTACTTTGACTCACGGGACTCAAAATGACTTGATCAATTCCAGCTATCTCGATGAGCAAGAAATCATATAGTCCTTCGGCTAAATAGTCTGGGGATTTAAAGAAAAAATAAGATATCAAATCGCTAATTTAGCAAAACAATTTATCCGCCTAAAATATCTTATATATAAATAAAAGAACATAAGCTCTCCAGAAATTAATAAACAATTTAGTTATTTCATAATATTTATTAAAATTACAAAATGACATTAATCATGTTTTAATCGATAATAAAATTCATATATTATTTTGGAAAGAATCGAAGAGTGAGTGAGATAAATCCCGTTTGGGCTGGATCCCGAAAATATCCAAACGACAGAAACGGAATAAAAATATTAAGAAATTGGTTTTCACCAGAATCAAATCAAATCAGTCCTCCTGTTTCTTTTATTGGGCTTGGAAAATTAATTTACATTTATTGTTGGCAGCATAAGATCCGAGCGGGGAAGTGAAGCGACATTTCGGACTCCCTCCTTCTTTTGTTGCTGCGGCCATCGACGGAGGAGGACAAGGAACCACCACGCTTCCCCGTATTCATCACCACCAGCCTCCACACTCATGTTGCCCTCGATTTCGGTTGCTTCGACACCATCGCCCACCTCAAGGGTTTAGTGAATAAAATCTCCTTCTCTCCACTCTTCTTATTACTTCCCTCCCTGCGGTTTGCCTTGGTCTGCTAGCGGTTACCCCTCTCTTTTTTTACGACTCGTGTCCCTGGTTTCTGTTTTCAGCCAGTCTGAGGCTAGCGCATTCTTCCTGCTTCCGGGGTTATGGAGAAATATACGTCGACACCATAAAGGTCTGCACGTGTTGTTGTTCTTGTGGAATGTTCTGTTTCCGGTAGGCATGGATTTCTTATACGTTTTTGTGGCCAGATCAAGCATCGAGGCCACTTCTATTCCCTCTCCGACTCCATCGTGGTGCGCATGATTCTTGTCGGAGCGAGGAAAGGCCCACAGCTTTATGCGGAGGTTTCTATTTCCAAGGATCATCGTCGTGGAAAGTTGGGTACCGATAATCGTGACAAGGCACCAATCTTGAAGAAGACAACAGCTATAGGAATGGGGCCAAGTGTGGGGAAAAGCTTAATCGTCCTGAAGCCCGTGAGGCGCTCAATACCGGCGGTGTTTCCTTACGAGGTGTCTAAGAAGTACCGAAAGTTTATGTACACTCTGTTTTATTCTGTACACGGCTGAAATTGGATAATATGCGGACGCGTTCTATTTTAATCTGCAGCTGCAAATTCTCTGGGCATGAGAGGAATCGACAATGAAGAAACAGGTCTTGAAGAGCTCAAGAATGCCTTGGTTTCTCCGCAGCTGGCTGTCCTGGGCATGAAAGGAATCAACAATGAGGAAACAGGTGTCGAAGAGCTGCCCAAGAATGCCTTGGTTTCTCCTCAGCCGGCCTTTCTGGGTATGAAGGGAATCGACAATGAAAAAACAGGTATTGAAGAGCTGCCCAAGAATGCGTTGGTTTCTCCTCAGCCGGCTGTAGTGGCCGGAACCGGTCTGATAAGTGGAGCCCAACAGAACAACCCTGAAGAGGGAGATAAAAGCAGAGAGCTTTCTAGTGGTGAAGCGATTCGGGGCACCACTGGAGCTGTTGTTCGTGAGCGGATACCTGCTGGTATTGTGAGTGATAGTAAATCATCCGGGAAGAAACGTAAGAAGCCTGCTCCGACGAGGGAATCGAGTAGGAAGCAAGATACAAAAGAAAAGAAGCACGATATTGGTTCCAGAGTTGATAGCCCTCTGACTGAGCCTAATGAAGTCCCTAACAAGAAGGGAATGATCCAAGAAAAGACCGAAATCGGTCTGACAACATCACAAGGGGGAAAAACTGGACAGGTTGTTCCGAATGTAGTGGCCAAAGGAACTGGAAAGGGAGATATTGCTGCACGGCGGCCGTTGGTTACGTATGCCCCGGGAGATGAAGCTTCTTCGAATTTGATGGAAATCACGAGAAAGTCTACTCCGAAAAGAGTTCCCAGCAAGGAGAAAACCACATATGCAAGGGAGATATATAGCTGGTAAAGTTGTTGCGAGTGTTTCCAGAATATCACCCGAGCCTTCACATAATGATAATACAGTTTCCTTTACATTCTCTGACCTTATTTACAGGAGAACAATGCGAGCTGACTGGCGCAAGATTATCAGTACGTCCCCGTGGAACCAGAAATTTTGAGATGCCCACAAGAGCGTAGCAACCAGCAGTCGATGCTGCTACTCCGCTGCAGGAGGTAGGCAACGACTCGATCGATCAGCCGAGACAGATAAAGTGATTTCGATTTTGGCATTCCAATTCCTCTTCTGACTCTTAACTTATTTGGGATCCCAAGTATTTACAAACTGTTTGTTGAATTGGAGATTTTGGGGTTACTTTAAAAGAAATTTTTGAATCAATCAAAGCTACAATGCAAGCCAGATGTTATTATTATGAAAACAATCAATCTTTACTTGCATTTTGAGGGTAATATTGAATTTGAGCATCAAGAGGGGGGGAAGAAAGAGATTTCTGGGAACAGCAGAATGGGAACCACAAAGGACTCGACGACAAGACTACTACTAACAACACTACGACAGACCACTTGATGTTATTATTACCATCACTGTTATAGTCAGACAAGTTGTTATAGTCAGACAGACCACTTGGTTTGTTTTTCTGGAACAGAGGATTCCTGTTAAATTTGTGAGGAACAGGGGTCGGCTCTGTCCTCGGACCTGGTCTTCGTTGAGGACCCCAGTGCCTTTGGAAGGTGAAACTGCGCTGGGATGAGCATGGCGTCCTACTTCAGGATGGCTGCGCAGCCTTCATGAAGCATTACAACATCCACCCTTGCCAATTCCTTGTTTTCAGGCATGACAGCGGGTCGAGGTTTCAAGTTGTTATTTTTGACGAGACAGACTGCGAGATCACATACCGCATCGGACCCAATCAGGACAGAGACAAAGGTGATGACTTGTAGATCGTCGGCCAAATGTAACTGGTAGAAAGAGGAAGCCGGACCCCCCCTCCCCCGCCAGAGTGTCCAAGTAATGTCAAGGTCTCAAGAAACAAAAGGCGCGAGGCATCTCTTGTCAACGTCCGGGGTGCTTCAGGTCCAGCACGACCAACAGGGCTTCCATCCCAAGCGTCTGCAAAAGCAAGTGATGGAAGGAACGCCGAAGGTAACAATTAAACCGACAATTACTGACCTTCTTGTCCAATGGCGAAAATGTAGCGGTTATGGGTACTATCCTTGGACATCATGTTGAAACGTATTTGCAAATGTGAGGCTTAGGATCACCCTCCCATGTTCCTCAAGTAAGCGCCTGATGGACAGGCTGATCTATAACGAGTCAATGTCGAGTACTAATTGAACTGATTCCTTCATTGTCAACTTTGTCAATTAAAATTAATCATTCTTTGGCTACATATCCTTCCGATAAGGCATTCCTTGCTGACTAGGTGGAGTTTCGTCACTTGCGGCAAGCTATGTTTCTAATCCTTCTTTGCCACTGTACTTTCTACCCGTGCTTGCTGTTGAATAGGAAATCCCGCATCGACAGGCCTTGATTATAGGAAAAGAATAACAGGGAAAGATAGTTCAGTTATGATGATTTTTGTTTCTTCGGTTTTCGGGCAGTTCTACGATCCTTTTGAAACAGCCACTTCATCATGTTTGTTGGGATTGGAAAATTTAGATTTATAAGATTAGTGGACAGGAGATCCGGCATGTAAGAGAAGCGTCCTTCTCTTGTTGCCGCGGCCATCGATGGAGGAGGAGAAGTGAAACGACCTACAAATTTTTTTTTACATTTTATTAGAGTAGTTCTCCGTTATTTGACGGTTAAAATGCGGAAGCGACAAAACTTTACCTCCACCATGGCAATGTCTACTGTCTTGCTACTCAAATTCGTGCCACGTGTCCTCTTTTCCTTTTTATCCTGCGTTACACAAAAAAAAATAGTCCCCTATTGGGGTCAGCGATAATTCGTTGAGTACGCCTACTCTATGCACATGCGAAGACATGAGACCCCTAATTGATTCCTATCATGTAATATTTGAAAATCACTTATGCAACATGCGGTTCAGGGCAACAACACGATGAGGCCTCTCTACGACTCGTCAATCATCAGCAACAGTAAAACGAGTATCATTAGGCCGCCATCACAATAATCAATAGATAGAGTGAAAAGTAAATATACGACTCCCATGAATCAACTCTCTCATCCCATACAACCCTTCTCAAGATGCCAGGACCACCGTAGTGCATCCTCACCCACTCCGCCGGGAGCACCCGGGAAACGGCCAGCAGGCACGACCGCGGATGGTCGTCGCCTCCCCGTACTCCTCCGACACGCAGTCGAGAACAACATACTCAAATCCAATCACTATCCAAAGCTCGGTAACCAGGAAGACGTAGTCGGTCCAGATTGTGAACGGCGGCAACTTCATTTCCAAACCATCAATTACATACAATCTTTACGGAATCCAACCACCCGTAGGCCGAGGCCTACGTGGTTGGACCAATCCGCATTACTCGCTATAATTCCCGTGGATCACCCGCAACGCCGTTTTCCAATCCCCAACCACCGTCAGAATCAACATCTCAGATTTCCTCTAAGGAACATTATTCCCATACCCGAGCATACTCATTGGACAGTCGGCCTGATCAATTCAACTTAAACGCAAGGCTTTATCAAGCTCAAAATATCACAATTGATTCATAACTCAATTCAGTGCAGCTCCATCAACACAAGGCCGACCACAATTGCAAGACAGACGAATCCCATACAACCTCAGTCAACCATTCTTGACAAGCGTATTATTCTGCTGCACTAGAAACTTGCTACTGGCAAGAAAGATTATTCGGCTTGACAACTTACAGTATCAAGGTAATCTATAAACGGACTTCCAGCCATTCTGTCCCCAAATCGACAGGCACATGGACATCCTGTGTTTAGTTGTGCCGAGACATCTTGAAACTACATCTCTCCGGACAGCTAACAGATTATAAGGTGGCGCCGCCTCGCTATACAACGGCGCGATATGAACGAGAGTTACGCGAAGAAGGCTCGCGCGCAGCGCGTTTTCCTTCGAAGATTCTTGTTGGATCGTTCAGGAACACTAAGAGGGGGGTAAATTAGTGTTTATTACTTTTTCGCCCGTTTTCTCAGTGTAAGCGGAAGCGTACGGTAACTCAGCAGAGCGTTTCTCAGAATGAGATCTGCTTCGCTGACACTGTCACGATTTTGTCGAGTAGGTTTTTGTAAGAGTGTTGCATGATCGTAATGGACACAGTTATTTATAGTGGTTCGGTCTTAATCGACCTACGTCCACTTTCACCAACAAGGTCATTCCACTATATAATATAATGGGTGCAAAGAGCCCTTGCACTAGGCATTTGGTTCTCACAAAGTGAGATTTAGAATCCCGTACAATTGATGATCTCTCCTGGCAACGGTCAGCTCCTCACACAGTGGACGTCTTCTCGTTTTCAGCAGAATGATACTTTTCCTCAGCAGTTGGTAGCTCAATGGATTCCACGCAGAACGTTGTTGCTCGGATGTAAGCCTGTCTATCAAAGCACACGGACAACGTTATGTTAGAGATTAAATCCTCCGATAATAATCCTTACAGTGATAGAAAGACTTTTCAGAGAGCATCTCGTTTCTGATTCACAGTAGAGGATTGCTTCAGCACTTTTGTCGTTCAGCAGAGGATTTCCACATAGATCTTGTCTCTCCTGGAGATGAGCCTATAATTGCTTAAGAGACAACCACGAAGTTGATCACACAGATCACCACAAAGATCACAAAGATCACAAAGAGAAGAACCACAAAGATAACCACAAAGACCACTAAGAAAGGGTATCCGTCCTACACTCAGTTCGAACGTGCATGGTTACCACAGCCATGACTCACTGCACTGCACACCCAGTGCCTAGGGTGGAATTTTCTACTCCGGCGGCTTCCACGCAACCTGCTCTACTATCCGTCCCCAGGAGTTCGAGACTTCTGCACAGCACCCCTGTGCTCGGGAAGACCTCTTTCCACTCCGGCGGCAATACCACCTCCTGCTCTACCCTGCAGGCACGAGACTTCTGGCGCGCACCCGCAAGTGCGTGTCTGACTGCTCAAACTCCGTAGGTTCGAGACTTTCCTGCGAAGAGACACGACAAGAACGGCTTCTTGCCGATGAGTTAGCAACTGAGTACTGAATTCAGCAGAGGTATTCACTTAGCTTCCCTCAGACGATTCGCCAGCCGCTCGTTAAACACACCGAGGACACCTAGTCCCTCTCACGACGATCAAAGGATCTGACCTCAGCCCCTTGACACTCTCACACGCAGCTTGCAAGAGAAAGAACCAGGAGACACTTAGCACCTTCCGCTCTCCGTCGATGCACAAAGCTCACTTAGACCACTCAGACCACTCAGACGCACAAAGGCACTTGGATCTGTCGTCTTTGATGATTATAATGGAGAAGGAAGCACAGAAGACGTCCAGGCAATCTTCGAGATTTGTTGCCAAAATTGGCAGCCAGGACTCAGCAACGGTCTGCTGGACCGATCGCTGTGCTATGGAGAGTAAGTACCAACGGTAACTTTCCTCACTTATCTTAATCAAATAAATTATTTCTAATCTTTATAATCTGATCATAATCTTATCTGGTCGATTATGATCAATCAACAATATTTGATTAGATATTTCATCCTGTTCCAGCGTAACATTGCTGCAGGATATCAGAAACATATTTTGTTTCTAAAAATAAACTTGGAAAGATAATCTCATAATATTTAGTTGTCTAAATCTTTATAATGAGATCATTATGCCACATTTAAATGAATTTGGACACTCAGACGAATGTTCTGAGATAACCCAAAATAAAACGTGGGTATTGAAAATTTGTTTCCATATTTTCAATATATATTCGTAATATCACAGCAACAACTCACTGTAACATATAACAGTTACCAGCTGTGATTCAGCAACACATTGCTCAAGCTCATCACTAGGGACAAGCACGTAACTCATGAAACATTACTGCTGACCATCAGTAACACGCTACTTAAGTTCATCATCAAAATCAGGTTAACATTCTCCCCCTTTTTGATGATGAAAAAACCTTTTTTAGGGATAGAGCTTGAGTCCAATAATCTCCTAACTCCCCCTAAGGCATAGCACTGATTTGTGATTTGTTAAGTTAAGTGCATTTTTGGAAAACTTGGAAAGCTCCCCCTTAACTTATTCTTCTCCCCCTTTTTGTCATATAAAAAAGAAAGGATTAAAGCAAAAGGTAGTGACATTGCTAGTGCAGCAAAAACATGCTGACACTCAAAACAAGCTGACATAGCAGCAAAGAGTTATTGCGATCTTGCAAGATCGAACTGTTTCAAAAACAAGAACAAATGAGCAGAGACATCTAAAGATAGAGAGGAGAGTAGCTCAATCCTCAGCGGAGAGCATGGCGCAATCCTCAACAGTTTCAAGCAGAGTCTAGATCATCTTTTCCAGGAGCCCAAGTCTCTCAACAAATGCATCCATCCTCTCAAGAATTGAGCGACGAGTGAAGTTGAGTTCCTCAGCGAGGAATTTCTGCACCTTGGAAGAAGAAGGGGACTCATCCTTTGACAAAGGGGCCTCCCGCTCACGTTTAGCACGACGCTGTTTGCCAGTTTCAGCAGTGGCCTTGCCACGAACAGATGCAGCGATTTCTCGCTTGGTTGGTTTCTTGATGAATACACCATCAACATATTGGTAGCCCATACTCGCCACAAATTTAGCACCAATCACCTGTGTAGTCCAGGTATCCATTTGATTCACAGGAACAACCTGCTCCCTATAAAACTACAGCAGTGTAGTAATAACGTGTGCAAAAGGAAGTGCCCTGTTCTCATCCTGAACACAAGAAGCCATGTGGCCAAAAATAACACTTCCCAAATTCACAGGAATACCTCGCTTGAGATGAACCATCAGATTCCATTCTCTAGGCATGACAGTATCAATGCTACCAATACGAGGAGCTAAGCAAAACATTACTGCCTTATGAAACATCCTGTTGCTAAAGCTCAGCCCAGTATTCTGCAAATATCCACTGACATTGACAGCCTCACCGTCATTGATGGTTTGATAAGCTTCTAGTTTTCCCTCATTGATCACCCTCAGATTGTTGAAGGGATCATAGTTAAAGATTCGGCAAACATCAAACACAGAGAAGACGAAGACTTTATTATCAACTAGTACTTTGATGTACTTAATGAGGGAATCCTCTTTATAAAGGATAATGTTGGCATAAAATTCCTTGACTTTAGAGATAGAACCTATGCCATCATACTCGCAGAAAGACTGCCAGGTCAATTTCTCAAACATCTCAGCAAAGTGCAACTGATGTTCAGTGAACCAGTCAAAATCAATACGCTTGCATGCAGCAATGTTGCGCTTTGCCATGTTGCGTCTGGGCATTGTATCATCAGCAAGAATGCGATTTAACTCAGCCAGAGAAACATTATGATCAATCTCAGGGATAAACACAGAAGAATCTGTATTTTTCACTTTCTTATGACTAGGAGAGCTAGAGTGCATACCATCCTTTAGACCAGCGAAAGGTCGCTTCATCCTGGTGCGAGAAGCAATACCCAAAGCAGAGCTAACAGGAGGAGGATTCTGTACAACAGTGTCATCCGCAGCAGGGGTCTTCTCAGCAGAAGAGTCCTGTTCACCCACGGACTGAGTAGCATCAAGATCCTCACTTTCCTTACTCTCATCATTAGAGAGTTCTAGATCTGGAGTGAGAGAGGTGTCCGCTTTGTCAGAGAACTCGGACACAGCCAGTGTAGACTTGGTAACCTCCTCTGGTGCAACGGTTTCTTCCTCAACAGCGAGGGTTTTCTTCGCAGCAACTTCAGAATCGCCAAGAACAGTGGCATCAACTGCCGAAGCCACATTTTCCTTAACAGGAACAGCAGCAGGTGTCTCATTGGTCTTAGTGACCACAGAAGCAGGGGCATGCAGTAACGAAGGCTCCCCCTCAGTAACTGGGAGATTCTCCTGAGTGGAGAGTTGCTGGACGGAAGCAGTCATAGCCTGCGACCGTTTCTTATGGGTTTCCCTTCCCCTTTGAAGATTTTGCGGATTTGGGTGCCATGATCAGATTAGGAAGAAGAGAAGGAAGAAGGAGATAGAGGTTGAAGAAAAGAAGAAGGAAGTTAGGGATTTTACCGTAGGGGTAGTTCCCTTTTTAAAGAATATTTTATAGAAAGAAATAAAAAGGAAATGGCACCGTAGGAAATCTTGTTTTCCTATCAAAAATTTCTTAACATAGTTAGATGACAATATTATCATCTCAGATATTAGGATTACATATCACTAATTTACTTCGTAAATATTCAAACCTTTCCTTATCAAGTGGTTTGGTAAGAATATCAGCAAGCTGTTGCTTAGTATTTATATACTGAATATCAACTTTCCCACTTTGTACATTATCACGCAAGAAGTGATGTCTCAACTCGATATGCTTATATCTCGAGTGATAGACAGGATTTCGTGATAAATTTATTGTACTTGTGTTATCACACATTAATGGAATGTTGTTGAAATGAAAATCATAGTCTTCAAGTTGTTGTCGCATCCATAGTAACTGAGCACAGCAACTGGCTGCTGCAACGTATTCTGCCTCAACTGTTGATAAAGCGACTGATGTCTGCTTCTTAGAGAACCAGGAAATTAACATATTTCCCAATAATTGACAAGTACCAGAAGTACTTTTTCTATCTATGCGGCATCCAGCATAGTCCGCATCTGAATATCCTATGGGATCCAGTTTGGATCATCGAGCGCATCATCAATGCCTTGAGGTTCCTTTTGAGAAATAAAGGTGGAGTGTTCACAGTACATGCTCGCTGTATGTCGGGTTCGCACTCCTGTGTGTATTGATCCTATGACCTGGTCAATAGGATGTCTTTACTTATATAAAAGAGGAACACGATCCTCTATTTGTATATCCTGAAAACCACCAGAAACATTTTCAGTGTGTGCAGCAGGCACTTGTTGTACACATCTACTACAGTGTTTCCGTTCGGATCAGCAACCATTTGCTGTGATGTTTCAATTGATACTGTTGTTGAGGATTGTGCCGTTGCCTCCACAACATCTTCCTTCTGTGTTGGAAAATCATCAACTTTAACATTGATGGACTCTTCAATAGTTAGAGTTCTTTTATTAAAAACTCTATATGCTTTGCTCGTAAGAGAGTATCCTAAGAATATGCCCTCATCAGATCGAGCGTCAAACTTTCCGACACCATCTTTAATGGGTCTTAAGATAAAACAATTACTTCCAAATGGATGGAAGTATGAAATATTAGGCTTTCTGCCTTTATATAACTCATAGGGCGTTTTCCCTAAGGAAGGCCTTAAGTGAACTCGATTTGAGATATAACATGTTGTACTTACAGCTTCAGCCCAAAGATTTTTAGCAACCTCACTTTCCAGCAACATGGTTCTCGCCATGTCCTGTAAAGTTCTATTCTTTCGCTCTCCAACTCCGTTTTGCTATGGAGTATATGGAGCAGAGAAATTATGGTTAATACCATATTCTTCACAGAATGAAGTAAAGTCATGGTTCTCAAATTCGGTACCATGATCCGTTCTTATGCTTCGTAGAGAAACACCTTTCTCATTTTGAAGTTGCTTGACTAAAGTTTCAAAGGTTGCAAACGTATCACTTTTGTGAGCTAAAAATGTAATCCAAATGAATCTGGAAAAGTCATCTACCACAACTAATCCATTACGTTTACCTCCTAGACTTTGAGTCCTTGTTGGACCAAATAAGTTCAGAAGTAATTCAAGCGGTGCTTTGCTTAAAAGCATATTTTTTACTTTTAAAGGAAAACTTTGTTTGTTTGCCAATAGAACAAGCTTTGCAAAACTTGTCATTGTCAAACTTAATTTTGGGTAATCCCTTAATAGCATCTTTTCTGGCAAGTTTGGACAGCAAGTCATAGTTTTCATGTCCCAACCTTCTATGCCATAAAGTAGTCTCGTCCTTAATAGACAAGAGACAATTTTCTCCAGCAGAAACGTTCTTAAAAGACAGGATATAGATGTTTTTATTGCATTCACCAATGAAGCAAGTAACACCATCCCGTGAAACATTACACGTCCTTTCATCGAAGGAAACATGATAACCTTTATCGCACAATTGACTAATACTAATCAAATTGTGTTGGAGGCCTTTAACATAAAGAACTCCTTCAATGGTTAGGGAGTTAGAACAGCAAATGGTCCCTGTTCCTTTAACCATCCCTTTTCCATTATCACCAAAGGTGACAGTACCACCATCCTGGAAAACCAGTGTGGAGAATAAGGAGACGTCTCCTGATATGTGCCTCGAGCAGCCACTATCTAAGTACCATATATGATCCTTAGCGATGGACTTGAAGCATCCCTGACATAGAGAAAGAACTTAAGTAAATCATTGCTTCCATTTAACAATAGAACCATCAACTTTAGAAGTAACGCCAAGCATATCATTTCGCCTCACATGACAATTTTTGATAAAATGATCTGGCTTTCTACAATAATAGCAAAGCCTAGGTAACCTTTGAATAATATAATTAGACTCGCCATTCCTACCGTGAGGATGAACATATTTCCCATATTTCACATTTTTGGAATCATGCTTCTCAGGTACACATAAATCAATTTTGTTGCGCACAACACTGAGTTGCTGTTGCAGTTCCTCAATCTTTAATTTAGATTGAGAAAGTTGCTTAACCGCTTTCTTAGCCTTTGCTGATAATTCATCCTTAAGAGAATTGTTCTCAGCACTCAAGAATTTATTCTCCTTGAGGGCTTTATGATTTGCGGATAGAAACTCAATTTTATCATAGAGTTATGAGAAAAGATTCTCAATAGCTTCAGCAGATAGATCAGAGGGTGAGAAAGCATTTACCTTCTCAGTTTCAGCATCAGTTTACGCCATATAGCAGATGTTTGCTGTTTCATCATTCTAATCTGATTCCTCATCACTATCACTCTAAGTTGTCATCATCACATCTTTCTTATATTTTGAAGGTTTTCCATTCTCATTTAGAAGTGGGCAATCTGGTCGCATATGACCAGGTTTGTTGCACTCATAGCACACACCACCTTTACTTTGGTGTGATTTATATTCTTCTTTTTAATATCTCGCTTTCTCTTGAAGCGATTTTTACGAAGATACTTCTTAAATTTCCTTGTCATAAAGGAGATTTCATCCTGATAAAGATTCATCCTCAGTTTCATAGAAGGATTCAACACTTCCTTTAAATGCAACAGCATTGGTCTTCTTATCTTCAGCAACCTTGTTCTCATTTTCGTAAGCAACGAGAGAACCAAGTAACTGTTGAAGACTTAAGCTCGTCAAATCTTTAGCTTCTTCAATTGCCGTCTTCTTAGCTTCCCAAGTTTTAGGCAATGAGCGAAGTATTTTTCTGACTAGCTCAAAATTTGAAATGGTCTTGCCAAGAGATTCCATGGCATTAGTAATTTCGGTGAGTCTAACAAACATTTGATTTATTGACTCATCCTTTTTCATCTTGAATGCTTCGTATTGAGTTACTAATGCATTCACTTTGGATTCCTTGACTTGTTCTGTTCCATCATAAATCAAAGCAAGTCTATCCCACATTTCCTTCGCCGTCTTACAAGTAGAGACGCGATTGAACTCATTTCCAGCAAGAGCGCACACTAAGTAGTGCCTTGCTTTAGTGTTTAGCGAGATAATTCTCTTTCTTTCAAATTCATGCCGAGAGTCGCTGGGATTAGATGGAGGAATTACGAGATCTCCTTCCATTATAATCTGCCAGCAATCGGCTTCTTTTGCTCCTATAAACAACTCCATTCTCATTTTCCAATATGAGAAGTATTGTTTTGCCAAAAGCGGAGGACGTTCAGTCGAATGATCATCCGTTAAGAGCATCGACATCCTGCTCAGTACTTAGTAACACTTTAATGTGCTTAATGTAAGACTTTCAGCAACAAGCTGTTCTGATCCTTAGGTTCAACAACAGAGTTATGTACTAGCAACCACACAGAAAGCTTTCCAGCAAACCCGTTCTGATACCAATTATTGGATCGTTCAGGAACACTAAGAGGGGGCTGAATTAGTGTTTATAACTTTTTCGCCCTTTTCTCAGTGTAAGCGGAAGCGTACTGTAACTCAGCATAGCGTTTCTCAGAATGAGATCTACTTCGCTGACACTGTTACTATTTTGTCGAGTAGATTTTCGTACGAGTGTTGCACGATCGTAATGGACACAGTTATTTATAGTGGTTTGGTCTTAATTGACCTACGTCCACTTTCCACCAATAAGGTGATTTCACTATATAAAATAATGGGTGCAAAGAGTTGCACTAGGCGTTTGGTCAATGGTGATTTAGAATTCCGTACAATTGATGATCACTCCTGGCAACAGTCAGCTCCTCACTTAGTGGACGTCTTCTCGTTTCCAGCAGAATGATACTTTTCCTTAGCAGTTGGTAGCTCAATGGATTCCACACAGAACGTTGTTGCTCAGACGTAAGCCTGTTTATCAAAGCATACAGACAACTTTATGTTAGAAATTAAATCCTCAGATAATAATCCTTACAGTGACAGAAAGACTTCTTAGAAAGCAGTTCGTTTCTGATTCACAGTAGAGGATTGCTTCAGCACTTTTGTCGTTCAGCAGATGATTTCTACACAGATCTTGTCTCTCCTGGAGATGAGCCTGTACTTACTTAAGAGACAACCACGAAGTTGATCACACAGTTTACTACAAAGATCACAAAGAGAAGAACCACAAAGATAACCACAAATACCACTAAGAAAGGGTATCCGTCCTACACTCAGTTCGGACGTACACGGTTACCACAGCCGTGACTCACTACACTACACACCCAGTGCCTAGGGTGGAATTTTCTATTACGGCGGCTTCCACGCACCCTGCTCTAAAATCAATCCCCAGGAGTTCGAGACTTCTGCACAGCACCCCTGTGCTCGGGAGGACCTCTTTCCACTCCGGCGGCATTCCCACCTCCTGCTCTACCCTGCAGGCACGAGACTTCTGGCGCGCACCCGCAAGTGCGTGTCTGACTGCTCAAACTCCGTAGGTTCGAGACTTCCCTGGGAAGAGACACGACAAGAACGGCTTCTTGCCGATGGGTTAGCAACTGGTTACTGAATTCAGCAGAGGTATTCACTTAGCTTCCCACAGACGATTCGCCAGCCGCTCGTTAAACACACCGATGACACCTAGTCCCTCTCACGACGATCAAAGGATCTGACCTCAGCCCCTTGACACTCTCACACGCAGCTTGCAAGAGAAAGTACCAGGAGACACTTAGCACCTTCCGCTCTCCGTCGATGCACAAAGCTCACTTAGACCACTCAGACCACTTAGACGCACAACGGCACTTGGATCTGTCGTCTTTGATGATTATAATGGAGAAGGAAGCACAGAAGACGTCCAAGCAATCTTCGAGATTTGTTGCCAAAATTGGCAGCCAGGACTCAGCAACGGTCTACTGGACCGATCGCTGTGCTATGGAGAGTAAGTACCAACGGTAACTTTCCTCACTTATCTTAATCAAATAAATTATTTCTAATCTTTATAATCTGATCATAATCTTATCTGGTCGATTATGATCAATCAACAATATTTGATTAGATATTTCATCCTGTTCCAGCGTAACATTGCTGCAGGATATCAGAAACATATTTTGTTTCTAAAAATAAACTTGGAAAGATAATCTCATAATATTTAGTTGTCTAAATCTTTATAATGAGATCATTAAGCCACATTTAAATGAATTTGGACACTCAGACGAATGTTCTGAGATAACCCAAAATAAAACGTGAGTATTGAAAATTTGTTTACATATTTTCAATATATATTCGTAATATCACAGCAACAACTCACTGTAACATATAACAGTTACCAGCTGTGATTCAGCAACACATTGCTCAAGCTCATCACTAGGGACAAGCACGTAACTCATGAAACATTACTGCCGATCATTAGTAACACGCTGCTTAAGTTCATCATCAAAATCAGGTTAACAATTCTCCACCAAGAATCAGATTCGAGCACCAAGGACATCGGAGAGTAACTCTCCCCCACTACCACCGCATCCCAGGGATATGACAATTCGGACAGTCTCTAATGCCCTAACTAACAAGCCTTTCCTCCTGTTTCATGACTACACGAACAGGGGACACGGGTGAAGGTCGCGTTCTCCGCGACCCTTGTTCCATCGTGCTGAGCTATTCCCCGGCCGCCCGAAACTATTCGGCCACAGCTACACAGGATCCTTGCCCAACGGCTCTGAGTCGGATCTCACACAGCCGGTCCCTACAGTCAAACTCCACGAGACGACTACACGAACAAGACAAACCGACCTACCCGACCCTCCCCGACGACCCTACCCCATGCACGCATCTATAACCAAGGAAATCAAGGACCACTGAGGGGGAGGGAGAGTGAGACGTACCTTTCTCAGCTCCCAACCGAGTGTCCTCCTCTGCGGCCGCTTGTGCTCGACGGTGGCTCGCCCGCGTTCAAGATCACTCAGCTCGACGTGCAAGGGCTTGAAGTCTGCAAACCTACTCCAATCTTCCTCCTTCTCCTACTTTCTCCCCATATTCGCCAAAACCTCCCCCCATAGATGATGGAAATCTTCTCACATCAGGAAAAGGTGAGGAAGATAAGGACGGTGGCCTCCCCCAAATCTGATGTCTTTCCCCTTATCATGTTCCCCCAACGAAGCTTGCTTGAGAAGCTTCTTAAAATCCAAGGCCAAGATTCATTTCAATCAGGTATTCAACTTACGCACGCGGACAAAATCATTACCCGAATCCGATTACATTAGGTCAGGGCGTCCCCTTTCCTGCGTGACGTAATCACGCGTAATCGATCCCGTAGTAATGATATTACCCCGCTAGTAATATCGTTTGACGTCGAGAATATTATATTCTCGTGTCCACGTCGGATTTGACTTAGTCAAAGTTTGACTCACCCTTAAAATTTGTACGGGTCTTAAGAAGGAACCACCACGCTCCATTTTTTGCTTTGTGAAAATTTTGAAAAATGATTTTTTTTTTAGTTTTTCATTTTGGGGAAAAAATATGTTTTTGATTAACTAGGTTTGAAAAATATGTTTGACTTAAAGTGAAAACGAAAACTCTGGAAAACAGATTTAGGGATTTTTTTGTTAGTAGGACTTTCACCTTTAATTATGTTTACAAAATTTTATTTTGTGTTTTGGTTGTACATTTGAAATACACAACCCAATTTTGGTTATTTTTTATATTCCATTCTTTAATCACTCTTAAAAAGATAAATATACTTTCTAGTGATCAACTTCGGTTGAACCTACTAAGTAAAAATTTGAAATTTTTCAGGTCGTTTCAGTTGGTATTAGAGCGTAGGTTAGACGGGAGTCATAAAGGATTTGGTACTTAGAACGTGTGCGAGAGGTGGCCATGGTACCTTCATGGTGGACTAATCTGATGTGATATGATCTTATTGTCTTGTTGTGCTCGTTGTGTCTAGTTTGGAGTGTGGATTGACGATATTGTGCATGTTTTTAGTTGCGATCTATGTGGGTTATAATCGTTTAGGTTGGATATAAGTATACCGTGATATACTTATGTGAGTTTGGGGGTGGACGACGTATTTTATGTACTTCGGGGCTGTCTTCGGAGGGCGATTTTCCACGTCAAACATTAGCTCTGTTATCGCCCTTTTGAGCGGTACAGGTAGTTTGTTGGGCAACAAATATCTTGAAGCATTGCAATTTAACATGAAGGAGCCTAACTTGGGAGCTCGACTTTTCTGGGGCGGTGTTGGGGTGCAGAAAACTGGTACAGAATTCGCGACAGCCTTGGGAAATATGAATGTAAGTAGTGAGTATGTCCTCAAACTCAAACACGAGATCGAGGAGCAGTGTGCTGAGGCGTTTCCTGAACCAGCAGATAGAGGGAGAGTGAAATCGTGTTTATCTGAATCGGGTAACAAGAGTAACTCATTTAAGCAAACTGATTTAAACAGTGTTTCACATGGAACTGAAGCTACCACTGTTGATGGATATGATCTACAAGATGAGATTGGCGAGATTTTTGCTGAGGACTGTTCCAACTCTATGGCTTAGAAGAAAATATCTCAAAAGCTTGTAGACGTGTTTTTGGAAAACTGAAAAAAAAAAGGTCCATGCATGCTGCTTTGCAAACATGTGAAAGACGAGGTATATTTGGAGGACTGGGACAGGACCAAGCGAAATCATCAATTTGATTAAGAGCGAACGCTAAAATTTAGCAATTCTCCATTTTTGGCTGGAATCAAGTAGGACGAAAATGTTGAATTTTGAGTTGGTGTCTTGTTGACTTGGTTAGGCCATGATAGAATTGGGCTTGATGCGGAATTTGTGCAGGATATTATTGAACGCCTTCCAGGAATAGAAGGTTGTAGTAAGTACGAGTGTCTTCAGAATAGAGGTACTTATTTGGAATTACCTACTGCTGGAAGTAGAAGTAGAAGTTAGTCATTCAATTCTCCTTTTCTAAAATTGCCGTTGAGTTAATGGTTGGAGATTCTTCTGAATGGGACTGCTGTCTTCAAAAGCATGGCCACTCAAGGGACGCGCAGTTTTGGCAGTCAAGTTTCGAAGTTATCCATGATCAAAAGCTCTTTCGAGCTCTGGGTGACAGTGCTATTTAATGTTACTTTCGAGTATGTTGTTGATGGCTGGCTTTATTACTGGGATCGTGGAATATGGCTTTGGCAGTGAGTCGAATGGGATGCCTGCCTTACAGGGGTAGATTACTTTAATTTCATGGGTAAATGGGGTGATGCAATGTCTGCAAGAACCTTTTTCCTTCTCAGCCATATTACGGAGCATCGTAGTGACATGTGGCCCTCTAACTTTTAGTAAATAGAATTATAGGGCTGTCTTCACTTTTGCTGGGACATGGAAGCATGACTGGTCACGCAGTGCTTTGCTTTTTCAAAGTGGAGAAAGAAAGTAAAATTTTCACCCGAATGGACTTCTTGGGCTGCCATCAAATGAAAGAAAGTTAGCTACTTTGTCACTTGCTACAGTACCCTGATTTGCCGACGACGATCCTGCGATCATAGTTAATCAGTAAGTATTGAGGGTGTGATTGTGTGTGGAGGCATTTCTTTATGTCTGGAATTTTTAAGGTTTGTTCTATTCTTATAAATGTCTCTGGTCTTGATACTCAATTATTCTTTCATTGATTAAAAACTTGAAACATTTGACATCAGTATATAGTGACAAAAAGCTCTGGTATCAGTTACTGGAGTCCTTTTTACTATTTGGATATTCAGTGTCATTGTAGAAAAAAATTTAATATTTTCGTGAAACTTTAGATGTTCTTTTATTTATTTCATTAAATGTTTTAGATAGTATAAAGAAATACAGTTGTTGGACTTGAAGTGATCCAGGTGGTTTCTGATCTTTCTAAACTCTGATAGTTGCAACATTGGTAGTGAGGGATATGCGGAGGAGGGTTGTTGATGTTTCATGCATATCCTTTGAATGTGATGGACCTGTAGGCTTGGAGACATAATTGACAAAATGGTAATATTTTAATTTTTGACATTCTCCAAGTAAATCTTGATTTATATATTTTTAAATCAGTGTTGGTTTACTGCTATTAGTTTTCTTTTACCATCTGAAGGTGTTGTTACTACTCTATGGGGAATTTGATCTGGTTTATTCCGAAGGTTTTCTTAATTCTGTTGTGTGATTAGGTGCCTTCTTTACCTGACAGATTTAAGTAAGGTTGTGGATTATTCAATAGTGTGTTAGAATGTTTCATCTTAGGGTGGCGTCGGATGATTTCTCTGGTGTAAGTTAGGGAAATCCCAACGTTTGTTAAGAAATGATTTACTAACACTAATAAAATAAAATAGAATCTGAAGCTTTTTTGTCTGCTATGTTTTTAATGGTGAATAATACGTCATATTGATCACATTATTTCGTGATTTCTCTGTAATCCTTTGAATAAGTTTGTTGATTTTGTTTCACTCGTTCTATGTTCCTCGGTGTAGAATTTCAATGTGGAAGTAAGTCTCTTCGGTGTAAAATATAAAATGGGAATGACATGGTAGGGAGCATTTAACCTGTTTGCTTGAACTTTTGTTCAGTTGCGTGGATTTCCATGTTATGTCAAGAGTAAATTGCTAGTGTCAGTGACTCTTTGCATCGAACAGAATCGAATTATTGTATAATTATGAAACTAGGATCTCAAATTAGCATCAACCAGGAGAAGAAGATAGTTCTAAATTACATCTTATAGTGAGTACCAGAAATAGGGACAGGATATTCTTCTGTGGTTTGTTCAGTCTTGAGAGTAAAAGGTAAATTGGTAGATACGGATGGAGGACATAAGGGTGGATGTTTTCTGCAGTTACGTTGTGGATGCTGCTGAGGTTGATATCGTCAAATGACCACCTAGTCAATAGTAGGTGCTTATGAATGCTGATGTGCCTTATAACTAAGTAGGTGCGGTAGTCATTATGACTTAGTCAGTTCTGTCCATTGGCCTCATGTTATATCCGTACTTGTTTGAGTAAGGTGAGGACTTACTAACTAAATTTCGAGGGACGAAATTTATTTAAGGAGGGTGAATTGTAACGACCCAAAAACGTAGTTATAATATATACAATGATTTTGTGTAAGTTCGAATAAATAAATAGAAGAGCCAAATTTAGACTTAGTCGGAAGCCGACGTGGACACGAGAGTTTAAAATTCACGTGGTCAGCTAATGTTACGAGCGGGACATTACCGGTACTTTAGATGCGATTACGTGTGACGATGACCTAAACGTAATCGGGTCTGGATAACGATTATGGAGGCTTCTCGGGCGATAATTAATGGATGAACCTAGGTGCAGTAATTATTAACCTTTTGGAAGATAAGATCGTTGTAACTTAATTTATGTTAAGAAAGGAAAGGAAAAGAAAAGAAACAAACTCATATTTCTCCCTGGTCGTGGTGTATCTGGGGAGAGAAGGCTGACAAATTAAAGAAAATAATTAGAAATCAAATGAGGAGGAGAAGGAGGAGGAGGAAGGGGGGATCGTTCTTAACACCAAAACTTAGCGGAGAAGTCTAGTTGGAATTCACCTTTTCCCTCTGCAAATCAACCGATGAGGAACAGGGCAGCTTTCCCCGATTTCTCCTTTACGCCTTAGACTGCGAGCAACCGTGGCCGCTGTCGCCGCGAGAAGGACGGCTAAACCCCGGAAGAGGAAGCGTAGAGCAGGAACCGTTGACGCCAAGGAAGAGGGAAGTCCTCGGCTCGAAGGGCTCGCAACGGCTCTGTACGTCTCACCCCTTTTCTTTCTGTCCTCCTTGCCTTGAGTTGCCCTGCTGTCGTTTGATGTGTGAACTTTGTCCACGGGTTTGCTTGGGTCCATGCTCTGTTACGTCCTTGGTTTGATTTTGTGCCCTGAAACCCTTGTTGATGCTTGAATCATGGCTACCGTGGGAGTGTTTGTCAGACTGTGAAATGAGGGAAGTTGAGCCATACGATTCCTGTGTTGGGATTTCGAGGTGATCTTTAAGAGTAATTGATTTATCGTTGGGTGATTCTTTTCTGGGTTCTTCCATCTTACAATGGTTCAAGTCTTTGGACGTCAATTCCTAGGAAATATTATTTCTTTTATTAGGTTCAGCCTTTTACTTGGTTCCTAATTTCTATTTTAATCCTCATGATGTTTCATGTTGAACTAGTCGGTATGTTTCTACTCCTGGTGTAGTTAGGACAGCTTTAGATTTCTTTGTTGTTTCCCTCTTATGCCTTTCTTCTAGCAAGTTCGATTGCCTTGTTGCAGTTTGGGTTCCTGGGTCAGTTAGTTTGGGATTTGGAATTGTTTAGAGGATATTTTATTAGCCATTGGTTCCTCCCCGGTCCATTACGGAGTCGATGATTCCCATTAGTTCATTCAGTGGCTGCTGGGATATCCTCGAGATTGCGCAATATGATGGAGGGATGAGATTGAATTCCTATGCTGTGTTTGGTTGGAAAAGTGTCCGTACTGATTTAGAATACGATGGGGCACATGAAAATATATCCACTATGTTCTGGGGGTTAGAAATTCCCTTGCTGGTTTAATTGTGAATGCCACTGTTGTCCTCCGTAGTAGAGATAGAAATGAAATATAGCATTTGAGAACTGTCGGTCTCTTTGCGCCTACAGTTTGTGTGTCAACTCGGGACGTCTTTTGTTTTCTTTTTCTCGATGTTGGTTGTGTCGCCGTCGTCGTTACCGGGGTGTTTTGCTGATGTCGTGGCCGAGGAACAGATTGATTTGTTTCTCGGGGTGGTTGTTTTGCGTGCTTGATTTCGTTGCGTTGCTGCACTTGGAAACTCGCCTGGAATCTTGGCCTCCCTGGTTGTACAGTTTCATCCCTTCCCTCTTGTTCCCGGAGTTGCTTGTGAAAATGTTGTGGGAAATTCCTGTGGATTGAGTTGTGAGTGAGGCGTGCTCTTGCGAGTGTGGAAGTGCGAACTGTTAGAGTTGGTTGCGCTGCTTCTTACCCAGGTGCGTTGCCTTGTTTTTCTGCCGCGGATGAGATCGCTCTGTTAATGGCATGAGAGGTTGGGATGATTCGTTTTACGAATGGAAAAGAAACGGGGTTTGTTCGGGATGCGAACCAGGGTCTTCGGAGGAGGATGTCCTTTACGTAAAGGGATGATTGGGAGAGAACGGTGACACGAGTTGATCGGGACAGAACCAAACTCCGCCCCCGGGGTGGTGCGGGTTCCACTTGGACTGCGGGGGAGTTCAGTCGTTCTGTTATGTGCCTGACTTCGGAACGATCTCGCATCCTGTTGAGGTAGTGGAGGCTATTCAATCTTCTGCCGCGATGAGACCCTGGTTGAGTGTGTGGCTGTTTTCGTCACTGTTGCGCGGTGAAATTGTTGTTACCCGACTGTGATGTCGGAGGAGTGCGGGGAGGCGACGACCACTCGCGGTCGTGTCTGCTGCCGTTACCCGGGCGCTCCCGGAGGAGTGGGTGGGGACGCACTTCGGTGGTCCTGGCACCGTTTTGAAGTGTTGATATTGATGGAAAGAGAGGTTTGAGGGAGTCGATACCATTATGATTATTCTTACTACTGAATAGTTTGTTATATGTTTTACCATGATGAATGCAGCGCGGATGTTAATGGTATCTATTTTTCATGTGTCACTCCGAGAATGCGTGTGCATAATGATTTTTAAAGATGCACGTTAGGGATGTATAGAGGTCTCATGTTTTCGCTTGTGCATGGGTGAAACGTGCTCAGCGAATTATCGCTGACCCCAAATGGGGAATTTATTTTTACTGTTGCAGAGATATGAGACAAAGGGTACACGTGGCGGATTTTATCGGACTAGTCAAAGATTGACAACGCGGTGAAGACCTTAATTTTGTCATGTCCGCTATTTGACCGGTCAACTTCGGTTGAACCTACTAAGTAAAAATCTGAAATTTTTCAGGTCGTTTCATCAAGCCTCCGGGGGAAGAAGGTTTTCTTCCTCCATCGTTCTTGGGAGGATTCCCCTCTTGAGGTGAGGGAGCGGGTTGCCTTCCGTCCGTTGTGCGGATTATTGGATGGTGGTGGTCCAATCTCCAGGTTGTCGTACCACCCGAGGAAACCGTTGGTGGGGATGGATAAGTGACTATTATTTGCATTCGTTTCGATTGGTTATCTTGATCTTATTATTTTACGAGGGATATCGTATTTCATTATGGTTGTGTTGATGATGTATTGTGGGATTCTGAACGTGTGTGCACAATACTTTCAAAAATACATGTTAGAATTCAACGATGATAATAAATATTTGTCGCAATGGTTTTGTTTTCCTAACAAGATTTTTATTTATTTATAATAGAATATTAAATTAAGATTCAAATTTTAACTTATTTTTATAATGAATCTCTTAAATACTAAAGATTATACTACTTTGGGAGCAGAGGAAATACTTTGGGTGCATCCTGAAATTAGAACAACTACAATTTGTTAAGAATAGCTAAAAAAATCTATTACGGTACTTTTTTGTACCGGGGATAGCCACAGATTATATGATGGAGATAACAGTTCAACGTTGGGACGCAAGATGATATTTTTCAAATGTTAGGGTAAATTAGAAAAAAATGATAAAGTTTAAGATATATTTGATAATTTAACCTGAGGAATAAATAAATAAAATATGGCATTAACAACGTTAATTGCCACGTTAGCGCCATGTAGACTCCGTTAGTGGGGACGACTAACGGATGATATAATAGAGATAGCGGCCCAACGTTGGGATGTAAAATATATTTTTCAAATATTAGGTTAAATAAAAAAAAGTACTAAAGTTTAAGATATATTTAATAATTTGGACTATAATTTTTTATGTTCACATTTTCTTCCTCTCTTTCTTGTAGTCAACTTTTCATGTATGTGTTGTAAATGATCTACTTGTTTGTGAACCTCCATGTGAGGAAAAGGACATAAGAGGTCCTTATTTCAATCTACCATCAAATTGATCTTGCCGATAAAAAAAAAAAAATGTGGTAACTAATGATGTTCCATGTGAACCTTTTAGGTAATTATAAAGAAGAAATGTAATTTATTAATAAAATATCATAAATAATGTTTAGTTAGTGCTCATGTAAGTTTTTTGAGAACTCCATGTAAGATTAAAGGATAATATATTATTTTATTTCGAAATAGTATATTGCATTTTAATTGTTAAATTTGATTTACTGACACACGACGAGGCATTGAAGTAGCTAATCGGTAGTGAATTTACTCAATTACAAGCAACTGTAGCCAATTTAAAACCTTATGTACATATAATAAGGAAAATTACAAATATATACAACGGATCAAGTGAAGTTTGATCACTAAACTACAATTAACATATGAAAACAAGAACGTTGAGAGACAATTCATTAACTAAAATAAAGTTTGTACCAATCAATTGTTATACATTTAAATATAGCTCCCGTAACACTTATTAAAGAGAGATAAAATTCTGCTTATTATTATTATTAAAAAAGAAAATAGTTAAATATTTTTTTTTTGTAACGATGCATTGTGGATGATTGTCATGATGTTGCGTGAATAAAATAGTTAGAGTTTATAGAAGAAAAAGTTATTTAATTAGTAAAAATAAATAAGATAAAAGTGAAATTATTATTAAAAAAATCACAAGCCAAAACACGTTATTAACCGACTCTGGCAAGCCTCTGATGTGACGGTTGACAGTGGCGGGGTGGGGGGAAGACGAAGGATCGCGGCTCTTCATCCAAATCCACACGCAGAGTCTTGTCACAATTCAAATTCTAAAGTATTGAAAACCCAAACCCAGACTTACAATCCCCAGGAGTGTGAGAATGGAGAAGATATCTAGTGATTTTGAAGATGCCATGTCCAGGAAGGAAACGGTGATGAAGGCGCTAAGGAAGGTCGGTTCGGGGTCGTCGGACTTCATGATGTTGTGCATGCAGTTGGATAACCTGGATCAGCACTTTGTCGAGATTCAGAGGGCGATTGAGGCGGGCATCAAGGAGAAAGTGGCGAGGGAGAGGCTGTTGGAGGAGGAGGAGAGGCCGATGAGAGTCGTCCAAGAGTCCAACTTCTGTCTGGCTGAGATAGTTAGGATAAAGGAATGTCTGGCTGAATCTGTGAGGCTAGGTAGTTTGCAGGATGCGGTGCAGAGGAAGGAGGAGGAGTTGGGGATCTTGGAGAAGAAAGTCAAGGAATGTGAGGATGTCCTCAGGAGTTCGCGCGGCGATCTGGACCATTGCCTTTCTACGTTGAAGGATAGGAAGATGGAGTTGGAGTCGGTGAGCCAGTTACTGTCTGAGCGCTGCCAGCAGTACGATCTAAAGTGTCTCGAGATTGAGAAGAAGGTAAACGAACTCGAAGACAAGAAGCGGCAGCACGAGGTGTTCCAGGATTCGATTAATGAGCAATTGGCTACATTCGATGGTAGGAAGCGTGAGTTTGAATCACTGGAATGTTCCGGCAAGAGGATTACTGGAGAGCTTGAGGCCAAGGAACGTGAATTGAAGATTGTGACGGAGCGTTTGGAGGAATTGGAAAAGAAAATCCAGTTAAAGAATGAGGAGCTTGTCTCTGTGCAAGGATCCATCGTTGAACTTTCTGAATCCTTGAAAGTCAAGAAGGAAGAGCTCTCCACAATCTGCTCTAAGATTGATAAACGTTACAGTGAACTATCGGAGAAGGAGAAGGATCTCGTATTGATGGACAAGAAAGCCGCATCCTTACGAAAGACAAACAGGGAGTGCCTGGACGACCTGGAGCATAAGAAAAACCAACTTAGTTACGTGAACGAGTCTCTCTCCCGCATCACCAAGGAGGTTGAACATAAGGAAAGGGAGCTCAAGAAGATTAGACAGGAAAGCATGGAGTACAGAGTTGAGCTTGAGAATAGAGAGAAACGGTTGGATTTTCTGCTTTCGAATGAGCAGGATTTCAAGGCTAAGGCGAGGGACTTTGACTATTGGCAACAGCAACTCCAGTCGAGGGAGACGTCACATGATTATTCGCAAGAAGCCAGATTAGTGCCACGTAAGGGGGGGCTCGTACGCATTGCATACACCCTGCACGTTATTTCTCAACTATCTAAATTTGATTACTCCGCTGCAGATTCTGAAGCTGCTAACCATTGGGGGCAAGTCCAAGGCAAGTGGTCAGAGAACTTGCCCTACAGTGTTTCCCAGGTTATGACTCCAGCATCTTTGTCTATGGCAAGCCATGGCTGTAATTCTTCAGATGACGAATTCGTGGTCTGGAAGAAATCTGGCCGAGATCCTTCGAAAGAAGTACTGGATATAATAGAGGAGTCTTTCGAGCAGTTTCGAAGCTGCACAGATACTGCGTTAAGCGACAATATTTGCAGGAGGCATATTTATTTGTTAGAGCGAATGGTGCAGTCTGCCGATTGGATCGAAGTGGCCGATGAAATCAAAGAGCGTGCGTTGAAGATGGCAAGGGAGTGGGAGTTGAAGCTGCAATCTAAAGCAGGAGGTCAGTTGGAAGTTCTCGGTTTCCTTTGCCTTCTGAACGCCTACAAGTTGGTGCCATATTTTGACTGGCGTTGGATCACCAAATTAGCGGAAACCTTCTTCCTGAACGAAACACATCCTGGACTTTGTCAGGCCATTGGCCTTTCGGACACAAAAGCTGGTAAGCTCAGTAGCGATCAGAGGTTCAATTTTTATATTTACAATGACCGATGCTCTTTGGTATTTGCCTATCCGCATGTTTCTTCCTGCAGTTACTCCCAAACGAGGTAATTGTAGTTATTCCCCAAGGTTCCTCCGTCGTCGTCGTCCGCACAAACGACCTCTGTCTGCTACCTCTGCACGGTGGAAACAAAAGCAGCGCCGGGGGGCTCAATTTGACAGATAGAATCCCGGGACTATAAGATTTGGAGACTTTTTGGGGCATACAAGGTGCAACATGTGTGTACCAATGTTTTAAGGCGCAGTGTCATTGCCGGTATGTGTTTTTTTTTTTGGGGGGGAGACGGTTGTGTATCAATGTTGTTTATCTTTATTTAGTAATTCTTATTTTTATATTTTCTTATATGACTCTTCAAAGGTCGTAAATATCTAGTTAATATAAAATTTTAAATTAAAAAATAACAATTACCTTAAAAAAGGGCACTCTTAATAAAAAATCATATATATATATATAATTGAAAAAAATCGAAGAGTGTGATAAATCATGTTTGGAATTAATTAGTAGATCCTGAAAATATCTAAATGACGGAAATGGAATAAAAATATCAAGAAATTGGTTTTCACTGGAATCAGATCAAATCAATCTTGTTGTTTGTTGTGCTTGGAAAATTAGAAGCATTTACATTTATTGTTGGTTGGTATCATCCTTCCATTCATAAGATCGAGCGGGGAAGATCGTGCAGAGTCGGTTTTTATTTTTACTTTTTTACTGTTCAAAGCAGTTCAAGTTTACTAATTTTGCGCTGACTTTACTAAAACATTTCCGTTAGTAAAGTCACCTCAAAATTAGTAGAAAAATAGTAAACTTTACTATTTTTTATACTAAATTGTGCGTTGACTTTAGTAAAAAAACACATTTTTAGTAAAGTCAACGTAAATTTAGTAAAAAATTAGTAAATTTTACTACTTTTTTTACTAATTTTGAGGTGACTTTACTAACGGAAATGTTTTAGTAAAATCAGCGCAAAATTAGTAAAAAAAGTAGTAAAATTTACTACTTTTTACTGTACTAATTAAGCCGATAATTAGTAATTGTTTACTAATTTTGGTGTCATTTTTAGTAAAAAACTCTTCCAGTTAGTAAAACTGTTAGTAAAGTCTTACGTTTTTAGTAAATGTTTACTAATTTTGACATGTTTTTACTAAAAAAGTTAGTAAACTGTTACTAAAAAATGAATGTGTTTACTAATGAATTTACCAGTTAGAACATTGCTTCCGACTTTTTTTACTAATTTTGAGGTGACTTTACTAAAGGAAATGTTTTAGTAAAGTCAGCACTTTACTACTTTTTACCGTACGAATTAAGCCGATAGTTAGTAATTGTTTACTAATTTTGGTGTCATTTTTAGTAAAAAAAACTCTTCAGTCAGTAAAACTGTTAGTAAAGTTTTACGTTTTTAGTAAATGTTTACTAATTTTGACATGTTTTTACTAAAAAAGTTAGTAAACTGTTACTAAAAAATGAATGTGTTTACTAATGAATTTACTAGTTAGAACAGTGTTTCCGACTTTTTTTACTAATTTTGAGGTGACTTTACTAACTGAAATGTTTTAGTAAAATCAGCGCAAAATTAGTAAAAAAAGTAGTAAATTTTACGACTTTTTACTGTACGAATTAAGCCGATAATTAGTAATTTTTTACTAATTTTGGTGTCATTTTTAGTAAAAAAACTCTTCCAGTGAGTAAAACTGTTAGCAAAGTCCAACGTTTTTAGTAAATGTTTACTAATTTTGACATGTTTTTACTAAAAAAGTTAGTAAACTGTTACTAAAAAATGAATGTGTTTACTAATGAATTTACTAGTTTGAACAGTGTTTCCGACTTTTTTTTACTAATTTTGAGGTGACTTTACTAAAGGAAATGTTTTAGTAAAGTCAGCGCAAAATTAGTTAAAAAAGTAGTAAATTTTACTACTTTTTACTGTACGATTGGCAAGTCACATATTGGCAATATCCGTAGTCAATGCATCCATCAACGACCCTGGCCTGGTTTTGCTTACATTCCAGGATGTAGTGTTGTTGATTGAGCAGGTGAGATTCTTCAGTATTTGTGGTTCTTTTTTTTTAAATTTATTATGCCGATGTTCCAATATCACATCTGACTACGCAACATCTCATGTGTCTTGTTCAGTTAATGCGGAGTCCAATTGCAGCCCCTGCTTACCTGCTCGCTTTGATTGGCACTAATCAAATCACATCTTCGATTTGGAATATTGGTGGAGAACCAGTCTCGCACAATTTTTTGAGGCTGGACATTCCCAGCTGGGTGCATCGAGCAGGAATCAAAATGGTTTCTATTCTGTCAGCTACCTACTTCCTGCGGAATTCTGATGCTGAGGGACTGTATCAATTGCTCATACTAGTGCAGGTTATTGTTGCACTACTACTGCCATCATCTCTGATTCCTTTGTTTCGGGTGGTCACATCTGCAACATTGATGGGTGGACATAGGATCTCACAATTTTTTGAGCTTGTGGCCCTTATCATTCTCATCAATATGCTCGGTATGAAGATCGTTTTTGTTGAGGAAATGATTTTCGGAAGTAGTGATTGGGCTGGCAATTTCTTGTGGAACATTGGCAGTGGTTCATCTTCACCATATGTCATCCTTCTAACAACTGCTTGCGCTTCCATCGGTTTGATGCTGTGGTTAGCTACTACACCATTAAGATCCGCAAGTTCCCCCATCAACTCTCAAAAATGGAACTGGGATACGCAAATGGCTACTCCAGGATACAATAGAGGAAGGGAACTATCATGTTTGGATGAGTCCGGACCTGTTGGTGAAGAAAAGATAGAATTGTCAATGGTAGATTATTTTGTTGGTGAAAATTTGAGAACATTCATAGATAATGCTGGCTAATGTGTATATTCATCAATGTAATTCATCATAATTTTATTATTAGCTTCGATCATGCATCCATGGGTCTTTCCCTGTTGTTGGCAGACTCCAAAACTTTCTGTCTTCGCTGTTTACTTTAGAGCTTTCTTCAGGGGATATTTGTTATGTTTCTGTCGTTCTCCACAGAGTTTGATGACATGAACTATGCATGTGATCAGGGTGTGATTGATCCAGCATTCTCCGAGCCTCGATCTTCTGCAGCGTTTTGCTTCTGTCTTCAGATTTCCGGGGCAAATGCCCTTCCCACATCTTTTCCAGTCCTCGGAAACGGTGGCACATCTTTTATATGATTTAATGCTTCTTTTCTTTGACAGAAGCAGAAACAGATGTAGACAAATATGAGAAGTCCCCTATATAATGACCACCTTTTCGCCACTATTTGTGTATTCAGCGGCATATATCTGGCAAGTCACATTTTGGCAATATCCGTAGTCAATGCATCCATCAACGACCCTGGCCTGGTTTTGCTTACATTCCAGGATGCAGTGTTGTTGATTGAGCAGGTGAGATTCTTCAGTATTTGTGGTTCTTTTTTTTTAAATTTATTATGCCGATGTTCCAATATCACATCTGACTACGCAACATCTCATGTGTCTTGTTCAGTTAATGCGGAGTCCAATTGCAGCCCCTGCTTACCTGCTCGCTTTGATTGGCACTAATCAAATCACATCTTCGATTTGGAATATTGGTGGAGAACCAGTCTCGCACAATTTTTTGAGGCTGGACATTCCCAGCTGGGTGCATCGAGCAGGAATCAAAATGGTTTCTATTCTGTCAGCTACCTACTTCCTGCGGAATTCTGATGCTGAGGGACTGTATCAATTGCTCATACTAGTGCAGGTTATTGTTGCACTACTACTGCCATCATCTCTGATTTCTTTGTTTCGGGTGGTCACATCTGCAACATTGATGGGTGGACATAGGATCTCACAATTTTTTGAGCTTATGGCCCTTATCAATATGCTCGGTATGAAGATCGTTTTTGTTGAGGAAATGATTTTCGGAAGTAGTGATTGGGCTGGCAATTTCTTGTGGAACATTGGCAGTGGTTCATCTTCACCATATGTCATCCTTCTAACAACTGCTTGCGCTTCCATCGGTTTGATGCTGTGGTTAGCTACTACACCATTAAGATCCGCAAGTTCCCCCATCAACTCTCAAAAATGGAACTGGGATACTTTAATGACTACTCCAGGGATACAATAGAGGAAGGGAACTATCATGTTTGGATGAGTCCGGACCTGCTGGTGAAGAAAAGATAGAATTGTCAATGGTAGATTATTTTGTTGGTGAAAATTTGAGAACATTCATAGATAATGCTGCTAATGTGTATATTCATCAATGTAATTCATCATAATTTTATTATTAGCTTCGATCATCCATCCATGGGTCTTTCCCTGTTGTTGGCAGACTCCAAAACTTTCTGTCTTCGCTGTTTACTTTAGAGCTTTCTTCAGGGGATATTTGTTATGTTTCTGTCGTTCTCCACAGAGTTTGATGACATGAACTATGCATGTGATCAGGGTGTGATTGATCCAGCATTCTCCGAGCCTCGGTCTTCTGCAGCGTTTTGCTTTTGTCTTCAGATTTCCGGGGCAAATGCCCTTCCCACATCTTTTCCAGTCCTCGGAAACGGTGACACATTAGCCCCACCGGCGAAACTTTCCCGGGGGAAATGCACGACCACGGCAATGCTTCTAGACACAATCAAAGATGTGGAGGTTGCAATTTCAAGCAGAAAAGGTCGAACAGGAACTGCTGCAGGTGATGTGGCCTTCGCAAACGGGAAGAAGAATTTGGCGTCTGTACTTAAGCGATACAAGCGTCGGTTGTCCAAGCTTCCCAACACAAGCGATACAAGCGTCGGTTTCCAAGCTTCCCAACCCTGAAATCTACCAACAGTACAAGTTCTTATTAATCTTCACCGTCGGCTGAAAAAGAAAATGCTTTCATGTTCTGCTTGACGAGTACCTGTAGGGTCAGTTCAGGGAACTTGCTAGTTTCCTCGACAACAATATTCCTGTCCCACTTTTGATTCAAAATCTCAACCCAGCCATCATCGGGAACCATAGCCGTGCCATAGGTAATCTCTGTCCCGACAGACATGATCGTTATGTCAGGAGTTAAGAGAGACTTCTCCTTTCTTAACTCATTGTACAGGGTCAATGACCTTCTAGTTGAGAATACGAGCAAAGAGTCATGACGATATTAGAATTCCCACAAAGCATTGAACCTGAGCAGAGAGATTTTCAGGGTCGTGATGGTCAACCTGCACAAAGAGATCTTTGGACTCAGCTAAGTCGATCGAAATTAAAAAAGAACGAGCTTCGACAAAACATGGTTACCATAGTATGATCAAGATCTGACACTATCATGAGCCGAGCCGGAGCGCTTAGACGATCCATTGCTGCTGGCAAATATCTAATGGAAAAGGAACAGGAAAACGCTCAGACTTCAGTTGGAACAAAAACAAAATGACCCAACAATTCCTGAAGGACCCTAATCACCCATCTAGAGCCAAAAGTGATGAACCAGACAAATTCTCATGGAAATCAACCCCTGCAAACTAGAATCGCAGCATTCAATACATAAACATATTCGGATCATTCAAAGATTTCTCGCAGGCAGACTTCAACACAAGAATGGCATAATCATCCACACCGCAGCATAATTAGGCCTCTCAAGACCAGTAACCTCAATCTAAGCATGCAAATATCACTGCAGCATCGCGGAACCAAATTAAACAACGGCTTCAAAACCAAAACACCAGTGCATGAAAGGCAAGCGGAACGACCCGCCACGAGATGAGGACAAACCCAGGAGATCAAGAAGCGATTTCTTCACAAAAACTATCGCTGCCAAGAAGAAACAAGATCCATAAGCCAACGTCACAGCCCCAGTCAACTAAAACTACAAAGAAACAAAAACTCAGGACGACTACCGTGAATGTAAGATTACCTCCGTACCACTATCACGGGTCAGTAGCGATAACAAGATCCCCAAACAACAACTCAAGACGACTACCGCGAATGGTACGGAAGACGGATTCCATAAAAAAAAAACAAATCACACATTATACCCTAAACACCTAAACCCTAACTATAAAACCCACGTTACTGCGTCGGAGGAGACGGGTTACGCTTCGAGGTTTCGGAACTTACCCATTATACGATTAGGGTTTCAAGCCCCGAACCCAGAAAAAACAAAGGGGAAAACGGAAGTGGAGGAGCACTGAAGTCGTGGTGACCACAAGCAGAAGAGCCGCCCCGACTTTGACTGCACCACGAAACGCAGCGGCCGGAATAGGTATGAAGAGAAGGAAGCGGACGATCGACAGGGAAGTCGAAGACTTCGAACGAAATGAGGAGGAATGACCTCCAAAATTAGTAATATCTTTAATAATTTAGTAATAAGTTTAGTAATTAGGGTAAATTAGTAATTTCTCCGTCAGCTAATTAAATACGGATCTTGGGTCAAACTTAGTAAAAATTACAAAACTACACCGAAATATTAGTAATTAAGTTAGTAAATTATTTACGCAGTTGTACTTAATGCTTCCAAAATTAGTAATATATTTAGTAAATTAGTAATAACTCTAGTAACCAGGGTAAACCAGGAATTTCACATCTTGTCGGGGCGAGGAAAGGCCCACGGCTTTATGCAGAAGTTTCTATTTCCAAGGATCGTCGTGGAAAGTTGGGTACCAATGATTGTGACAAAGGCACCAATCTTGAAGAAGACAACAACGATAGGAATGGGGCAATGTGTGGGGAAAAGCTTAATCGTCCTGAAGGCTATGTGGCGCTCAATCCCGGCGATGTTTCCTTACGAGGTGCTGAAGAAGTACTGAAAGTTTATGTACACTTTGTTCTTCTATTCATTACACGGCTGAAAATGAATAATATGGTGTTCCGTTCTATTTTAATCTGCAACTGTAAGTTCTCTGGGCATGAAAGGAATCGACAATGAAGAAACGGGTGTTGAAGAGCTGCCCAAGAATGCCTTGGTTTCTCCTCAGACGGTTGATGTTGGCAATAAATCTCTCCCAAAGAAAAGGAGAGAATGTGCTCCCAGGAAAGATTCGACCAAGAAGCAACAACTAGAAGGGACAAAACACGTGTCAAAAGCATCGAATTCTCTCCCCGAGGTTGAAGACCCCATTGACAAGGAGAAAAGGATTGCTGACACTGCCATGTTCATGAATGGAGAGGTCTTAGATGCTGACGTTGGCAGCATAACTGAAGCTCAGAAGGGTTTCACAATTCAGAATGATGCCATCGAAGGAGCAAAAACTGAAGATGTTTCTCGGAACCAGATGGCTGCAGGGGATTCCGAGAATGCCATCAGGGAAGATCCTATTAAAGGTTCTTGCCATTTTTTATTTATCTATTGTTGGCCAACCTCTGGTTTTAATTATCGCGCTTCGTACAGGTTTACCAATTTGTTACTCGGAGATTGGAACGATTCCTTCTAGTAAGTGGATGCTCCTTTCATGTATTGTACTTGGAGGAAAGTGTTTTTGCTTGGTTTTCAAAGTACTCTTGCCAAAAGTAAAAACCGACTCTGCTCATTTTCCTGAGATTCTGGTCATATCAATGATCGCGTGTCCGTGTTCTTGTTCATGTAAGCAAGCGACTATTTAATCCTTCATATTGGTCATTTCCTCCATTATGGTTGGGTAAATTTATAATTCTAATTTATCTCCATTCTAGTTTTGCTATTATTTATTTGTTTCCAGGTGTCTTACTTTATTGTCATTGGTATTTGTATCTCTGTAGTGCATACGTGTAATTTGTTCAATCCAAGAAGGGAATGATCCAAGAAAAGACCGAAGACAACATCACAAGGGAGAAATACTGGAGAGGTTGTTCCGAATGAAGTGGCCAAAGGAGCTGGGAAAGAAGATATTGCTGCACGGCAGCTGCGAGATGAAGCTTCTTCGAATTTGATTGAGATCACGAGAAAGTCTACTCAGAAAAGAGTTCCCAGCAAGGAGAAAACCACATATGCAAGGGAGATAAATTGCTGGTAAAATTTTCACCGAGTGTTTCCAGAATATCACCCGAACCTTTACATAATGATAATACAGTTCCCTTTATATTCTGTGACCTAGGAGAACAATGCGAGCTGACTGGCGCAAGATTATCAGTACGTCCTCGTGAAACAAGAGAATTTTGAGATGCCCGCAAGAACGCAAGAACGTAGCAACACTCGACTCGATCAGTTGAGACAGATAATGTGATTTCGATTTTGACTCCGACTTTTTTGGGATTCCAAGTGTTTACAAACTGTTCGTTGAATTGGCGATTTTGGGGTTACATTGAAAGCGATTTTAGACGGCAAGCATTATTAAATCGAAGCTACGTTGTAATCCAGATAGTGATACTGTGTTGCCTTCTATTATGACTTTACAATTGATTATGCTTCTTGGGAACAGCAGAAAGCGCTTGTGAAACAAGCAAGCAAGAACAGCAGATGGGAACCCCAAAGGACTCCGACTTTATTATGGACAAAAGATTGACAAGACTACCAACACTACGACCAGCCACTTGATGTTATTATTACCTGACTGTTATAATCAGACAACTTGTTCTTGTCCAAGAGGCATTCACACTTGTTTAGGGCTATGGTTCCTACTCCTAATCCCGGCGGCCAGGTTGGTGATCGCCACTGCGGCGGCGAGTGGTTCTTCCATAGCAACACTCCCCACTTCTTCAAGACCATCCTTCCACGAGATGTCCGCAACCTCAACCTCGTACTCCCCCTCCCCCTCTCTCCTCACAGCTTTTCATTTCATCCTTTTGGTGGCGTCGTCACGTCATGTTCCTGGGTTGGTTTGTTTTTTCTTGAACAGAGGATTCCTGTTAAATTTGTGAGGAACCATGGGTCGGCTCTGTCCTCGGACCTGGTTTTCCTTGAGGTCCCCAGTGGATCCCTTTGGAAGGTGAAACTGCTCCGGGATGAGCATGGCGTCCTACTTCAGGATGGCTGCGCAGCCTTCATCAAGCATTACAACATCCGCCCTGGCCAATTCCTTGTTTTCAGGCATGACAGCGGGTCGAGGTTTCGAGTTGTTATTTTTGACGAGACAGCCTGCGAGATCACGTACCGCATCGGACCCGATCAGGACAGAGACAAAGGTGATGAGCTGCTCCGGGGGCCAGTAAAGGAAGAACGTCTTTTAGATCGTCGGCCAAATGTAACTGGTAGAAAGAGGAAGCCAGATCCCCCGCCAGAGTGTCCAAATAATGTCAAGGTCTCAAGAAACAAAAGGCGCGGGGCATCTCTTGTCAACGTCCGGGGTGCTTCAGGTCCAGCACGACCAACAGGGCTTCCGTCCCAAGTGTCTGCAAAAGCAAGTGATGGAAGGAACGCTGAAGGTAACAATTAAACCGACAATTGTTGCACGTATTTTATTTGGACTCTCCTTTTTATTTTTGTGATCTGAACTTTGACAAGGAGAAGCCGAGGGTCACCTGAATTCTAGCTGTATCAATTTCTCCCCCGGAGCTGAAGTTGCCCAAAGATCTGGAGCCCTCTCGAGAGCTACCTCTCTCCGGTGCGAAGGGCCTTCGTTCTTCGTCATCGTTCAACCAACGCTTGTTCATCCTAACTTCCTACTGGTAAGCCTCCAATACTAGGATTACTACGCCTGATCTCAGAAGGGGTATCAATTGCTGTGCTGAAATGAGGAAGGGACTCGTTTGTCCTTTCCTTTTCTTCTGATCTCTTGCAGCGGCTGCCGAAGAAGTTCTCCAGCATGTTCTCTTCTAAGCTCGGACTATCCGGAGAAATGAGACTTATGGTTTCCAGGCACAGGAGGATCTGGACAGTCAGTTACGTCAACCACGGCTACTGTTGCATTAGGACCCCAGGTTGGAAAGAGTTTGTGGTAGACAACGATTTGGAGGTGGGGGACGTGTGTGTTTTCGAACTGCTGACTGGGCAAATTGGAATTACTTTCCGCGTCACGATTTTCCATAGCCAAGGAGTTCTTTCATCTTCCAAGTAGTTTGTTGAGTCGTTGTGCATCCATTGCCTAGCAGTAGTTGGGGAAGTTAAACTGTGGGACTGGTATTGTCCTTTCTTAATCTATTTTGTTTCGAGCTTGACTTATTCGGGGAGCCGTGGGGTGTGTTCTCCCTTGCATGCTCCGCGGTGGATGCCAGACCCGTGATCTCACACCACCGGACAATAGAAATGCACTCGGTAGCCTGGTTGCCATTCAATTTTCGAGGGAGGAGATTAACACAAATAGGTCGGGCAGGAGTTTTGGTGGTCACCAATGCCTCCCAAAAGTGGCTTTAATATTTTACAGGGATCAATGAGAATTTAAACCATTCGTGATCAATTTCGATCATCATCATCATCGCGAATTTAAACAAGAAATAGAATATCAAATAATCACTTCCTAACTTATGAATTAACACAAAATCAACTTAACCGAATCTTCTCTCACAGCACAACTACACTCTCAAGAAAATTTCGATGCTGCCAACGTCAGCATCTAAGACCTCTTCATCCAAGATCATGGCATTGTAACTTCTCCGCTTCTTATTCAAATCTTTTTCTCGGAGCGCACTCCAAGAAAAAGAAATTTGTGAAGATTATGAATTTATCCATTCGGCTTTGACACGGCATCCAGCGGCCAAGCAACGATTTCACTGCTAATACACGTGATAAGGTTTAGATGATCCACCCTCCACCTACAGACAAGAACATGAAAAATTCGTGATAACGATTTCGTCCGCACGAGCCTCGTCACTCGCCTCGCCTAGGATGTTCTTCCCACCGACTCCGTCTCTGACCTCAAGAGTAAGACTCCCGTCTGTCCGACCTCTTTCTTGCTCTGTTTTCCGTCGATTCACCTTCCGCATCTGAGTTGCTGCCCTCGTCGCCTTGTGTTTGTAGCGAAGATGACGGCCTGTCATTTGATGACCTTCCCCAGCCACGGAGAGATAGTGGTCCATTCCCTGAAGGTTTGCCTGGCCCTTGATTGTGTTTCTGCATGTTGCATTT
Organism: Melastoma dodecandrum; assembly: GCA_029817715.1. Lineage (NCBI taxonomy): Eukaryota > Viridiplantae > Streptophyta > Magnoliopsida > Myrtales > Melastomataceae > Melastoma > Melastoma dodecandrum. Next base: position 537,564 of record JARUPY010000237.1, read on the forward strand.
GATTTTTAGCATATTAACGGTTTTTCCTTTATAACTTTCTTTCATATTGCTGCAGTTCAAGCACCCCCGTCAATTGTACTGCCTTTCTGATTCCATGCTCATGTCCTGCTTTGTCAACCGGAGGGGACGTGACCTGCTCCTTTTTGCGGAAGTTTCTGCTGCCGAGGGGCATTTCCAATGGCCTGCTCCCCTGATTCATGGTCAAGCCTCAGATGGAGGAGGTAAAGAATATCCAAGCATCGCCATTGGCAGCGGTGAAGGGAATAATCTCGACAATCGTCCTTCTGGCCTTGAGATTTCTGTCGCTCCCTTGAGTTTCCGGTCGAAGCTCCCGTCATTGTCCCTCGATAACTAGTCGTTTCCGCTGCAGGTCAGTAACCCCTTCATTGGCCGGGACACAAATGTCCAAAGCTCCTCGAAACAGTTCCACGCTCTTGGGATTCTTAAGGTACAGCGACCTCGAGGAAGTCTGTTTTGCGAACTTCCGTCTGTCCACACATCCTGGTCGATTTATAGGAAGAACGTAAGAAATTGGCCCAAACGAACAGCAATCCTAGTGTCCCTCTAGATTTTGCCTCTTGGCTCGAATCTTTTCTGGGAGCGCAATCCAACCTTTTTCTATGGGAGGGATTTGTCGCCAACATCATCAACACCAATAGACTCGATTACAACCAGCTCATAAGGCTCGAGATTATTCCCTTCACCGTTGCCAATGGCGATGCTTGGATATTCATTACCTCCATCTGAGGCCTGTCCACGAATCAGGGGAGCCGCCGGGCCCTTGGAGATGCTCCTCGGAAGCAGAAGCTTGTATTGTTCCTGAATCCTTTATAAAAAATGGCATGTCTGAGCCTCTTACAAACAGATTTCATCGACAATAACAGGGCCTAATTACACGTGATATAGGTGGGATGATCCAACATTTGTATTGAGACAAAAGACTTGGGTGAGGAGTCACCGCTACCTTGATTTCCCTCCTCTTTTCCATCCTCAACTGAAGCTTCAAGGCAAAGTCTCCTCCATTTCATCTGCCGACGGCGGCATCATCTCTCATATGAAGCGCCTCCTTGCCGGGTTTGAAGACAAAGAGAGCGGTTGATCAAAATTAAATTTCACCATAGTTTATAAACTTTTATTCCTTACTTTTGAAAAAACTGATTAAAATACATCGAAGAATGTATTTTTAGCACTATAACAAATATGAGTTTTTGGGACAAATTTCTCGCGACAAAGTAAATTTTGCATGAATAAGTATCGATCGACCTTTGGAGACAAAAAGAAATATTCGTCACAAATAATATTTTCTCGGAGACAAAATATACTTTGTGTCATAATATAATTTAATTGTGACTATTTTTTATTGTAAAAATAAATTTGTCACAATAAGCATAACAAAATGAAACATCTTGTCAATAAATATTTATCGCAGTTGTTTTGTTATCATGAAAAGATTCTTAGTTATAAAAAAAATTAAATTAAAATTCAAAATTTTAAATCATTTTTATCATGAATATGATAAATACTAAAGATTTTACCGATTCTCAGATTCTTTGGGACCATAGGAAAAAATTATTTTTACATAAATTTCAATAATTAAATGACTTTATCTTATTAAAAAAATGAAAATGTAAAACATAAGAGAAGTAATTTTTTCGTCACTTATCTTATACTTTAACAATTAAAATCTTTCATGTGAAAATATTTAGAGTGGTAAGCAAATATAAATATATTGAAAAAGATAAATTTTTAAATAATTTAAATCTCAAATCATAAAATTAAATTAAATTTAAAAATTAAGAGAATCGTTTTGCACGAAAATCTCTACTAACCCACAATTTTCCGTTTATCCCTTAATTTTCTTAAAAAAACTTGATTGCCATTTCGACTTTCAAAATAATAATAATAATAATAATAACCCTTTTTTTCGACCCCTCTAGGTTCCTTGGATGGAACCCTTTTTATATTTTTTTATGTTCACATTTTCTTCTTCTCTTTCTTATACAACCTGTCAACTTCTCATGTATTCAGGTATACATCCCCAAATTGGCTAGTAACCCAAAACACTCAACAATAATTGTGGCTCGGTAACACTTTACTCAAGCTCTTCAATAAAAAATATGATCATAAATAGTATGTACATAAGTGCATCATCAAAATCAAGGTTAACATTAGTGCATATTATATTTGTCAAGATAAAAGCATAATTAAGAAGATTTAATATGCCAATTATCAATGTAACCTTTCTGCGGATAGGAAATTAATTTTCATAACTTGAGATTTTGTTTCCAAATCATTATTTAGAAAGCTACCTCACCAAAATATTTAAGACATTCATAATTGATCCGATTAAAATCAATCTGGATAAAATGAATCTCATTTGATAATCGCACGTTGTATATCATAATTTCCATCAATTAATTTAACATATGATTTGAAGATATGTTTCCATGTTTGGAAGAGATAACAAATTTCTGATTTGGGCTTTCATTAATTGTTTATTTTTACTTTACTTTTATTTTACTTTATTAAAGTATATTTTATAAAACACCCTGTGACCTATCGTGATCTTTAAAATTATTGGGATATGCGCATCTCGTTTGTTAAACGTGGCTTATGGTTAGGTATAGGCTATTTTATAACCTATGGTCCATTGATTGATATGACATAGGTTACGGTATATTACGGCTAGGTCCCTTCCCCTGTCCTTCAAACTATTTTTAGCTAAGGGACGAAACCGACATTTCATGAAAGGAAATCCTTTATTAAGTTTCCTGTAGGGTTTTCTGAGGGTTACGCTTACAGACAGTCGATTTTCGTCAATTTTCCCACCACCATCGAGAGTAGCCATACGTGAAGGAAATGGGGAAGTAGATCTCGCATATCAGGTTTCTCTCTTTCAGGTTTACGGTATGGCGAACATGGCGAATATGGGTACGTTTTCTTTTCCCTTAATCTTTTTCGGTGACCGTAAAGCCGCGTAATCGATCTAGTCTTCTGTTGTTTTCTTTGTTTGTGTTTTCTGTGATCGTGTGAATTTATAACAAACCGCAATAATACAATATTAACTTATCGTACGACATCATCGCATTCTTCAAGTTCATCATTTAAAATAAGCAGTGTTAGAACAACACCTTGTTGTTGTCTAGCACATCATCAAAATGTAGGTTAACACAAACGCAAGGTAAAAAAATGATCAAGGAAGCAAACAGCAGGGGTCGGATGATTGGAACAATTTTCTCTCGTGCCTAAGGACAATTTTCAGTTTTCTATACCAATCCAGGTAGTTGGAACCGATGAGGATATTCTCTTTCTCGAGAATGCTTCGCAGTGAAAGGGTGTTTGTACAGAAGAGTTGGTGCAGCTGCACAGAAATTTGGTGTAGCTGCACATACGGACATCGAGAATATTTTCTTTCCAGATTTTCTTAGATTTTCTAGTGTTATTTATAGGACATATATAAAGACTTTTTCAATCCTTTTGAGAGGGGGGATTCGACCTAGGAGGCTATTGAAGACAAGAGACGACGATGGAGACGATTCCACCGACTTTACTTTTCTTAGATTTCTTCATGTCGATTACTTTTGGATTTGATTTATTGTTTTCGTTTTATTTAGCTATGAACTAAATCGTTTTTCTAGGGCTATGATGGAACCTCGTGTTTTTATGTAATCATGAACCTAACTGATCACCCTTTAACAATGATTTGATAGCCTAAGGAGAAGGGTAGTTTAGGTTAGATCTTGAATTGGATAGCCTAAGAAGTCGATGTGTTTTGGTAAACCTGGCTTTAGTGTGAAGGATAGAGATATGCCAGAATACCTTAGATAACTATATAGGGTTTGAATATAATGGGTCACAACTAATTCCTTGCCTAGGAATAAAGTAGAGAATTTAATACATGGCGGTACGTTTCGAGAAGAATACGGGGAGAGTCTAGCGACCTTGTTAGCAATTATAATAATTTGATAGCAGTAGGAAGATGTGGATCGGGCGCATAGGACGCTTGGGAAAGTCGGATGTCCTATATATTATTAACACTGATAAACCTTACTAGTTTTCTTTTATTTCTCCCTTTTACTTAACATCAACTTTCTTTCTACTTGACCTCTCCCGATTGCTGAGAACGACACTAGGAGTGTTTTTGTCGCTGAGGCCATGGATCTTTTGGCTACAAGGGATGTTGGAGAAAGGGATGCTGGCACGAGATCGATCTGGTAGAACTGCTTTGAACGCTACCATATGACCATTTGTTGGAGTTGCGGCCGGAGTTGGCTGCGGAGAAGCAAACTACAGCTAATTAGGCGTAAGAGAAAAGAATTCCTCAAGACTCGCTTCCGTCTATCTGTTCTTCCCTTGTTCTCTCTTCAATTCTGTTCTTGAAGGCTCCCTTTGAAATATGTTGGTTTGTTCTCCCTCTAGCTTGGGGTCTGTGTGTATGTCACCAAGCTTGTGTGCCTTATGTGTCTTATACTCTTTAATATTACATCTTTAATTTTTGCTAAGATTTTATTTGTTTTTTTATGGATTGTTAGATTTTTTTTTGAACAGGGAACCAAATATTCTTACGTGATTTTATTTTATTTTGATTTTATTTTTTGGCAAAAATTTACCAACAAATAAAATATTTAATAAATCGTTTCCTCATACTCGACATCAATTGAAACTCATTCAGACTGACATTTGGGGACATGCACCTTTAAACTCACATACTAGCTTGTTACTAGGGGTGAGCATTCAGTATCCAAACCTGAACCAAACCAAATACTGAAATTTCAAATTCCAAACTTCTAATTCTTTTTCATCCAAATACCGAACCGAATTTCAAAATTCCAAATACCGAAATAACGAAATTATTTCGGTATTTCGGTTCGATATTTGGATTTTCTAAATTTTCAATTGGACCGATTATGGGCCCAAAGCCAATTAAAAAAAGAAATCCAAGCCCATAACTTTCGAAAGCCCGTAAAAATCATATGTTGTGGTTCATGAGATACAACCTAAGCTCTACTAAAAGGAACCACCTTCAATTGTTGTTTCCCGAAATCTTGGTTCTTCTGGAATAACCACAACCATTGAAGTCAGATGAAACAGGACAACAACTGATATTCAAACCAAACCCACAAAAAATGATTCGATCTTTGATCAGTAAACATCTTCCCAACAACATACCAAGCACAACCCACAAACCTATTTACACCAAAACCCAATTACCCGACCAACATCCAAAGCAAGGGCAATGAAGAACTGAACCCAAAGAGAAGCGAACACGCGGAGCGAGAGGACATAGCGGCGACTTACGAAGATGAGGGGCTGTAGGTCGGCGGAGTTAGGGGAAGAAGGATCCATCTCGACGAACTCTTGCAAGGACTACGAAGTCAAAATGTACTAGCTGATAGAAGAAAATCTAAGGCGGGAATAAAGGGAAGGGGAGCTAGACTGGACTGGACCTAATCTATCTTGACAATTTTTGTGGGCTGATGGGCATGGACCATGGCCAAAAGCCCAAACGTGAAATGAGCCCGATAATATTTCGGTTTATTTGGAATACCGAATTAATTCTTCTAAAATACCAAAATCGAACCTAAAATCAGACATTTTCATAAACATAAAACCGAACAAAAAACCGAATACCAAATACCGAATTCCAAATACCGAAATGCCAAGACTTCGGTTCGGTATTTGGAATTCCAAACTTTTTTCTCACCCCTACCTATCACTATCATGGTTTTGTTTGATCCTTCTATTGCATGCGTGTTTATCTCAACCCAGGTAATCTTTCATGAAATCTCATACCCATTTCATCGTGGTGTACTTGGGAGTTTCGTGTCCTGTTCTGGCCATACATCTTCTCCGGGTATTTCTCCTTTCCGTCTTCTAATTCTAACATTTAGTTCTCTCAATACATAGTCTTCTCCCACAGGTACCCCTATTCTAAATGGCATATCAACTCCTCCTATAACTGATCAATCTGCTAATCAAGAGATTATGGTTACTACTCCGGATAAAGATCTTACATATCTGAATACCAATCATATGATGGCTAGCTAGATCAAGGATGGAAGTCTAACCACCCCCATAGTTCTCTGTTACTAGACATCCCTCACTTTCCGTAACTAGTATAATCAAGTTGCTACTTAATAGCGTGCATAATATACAATGCCTCTAACTATGAGTGTTACACAATCGTTTCATGCATGATCTTCATCAGCATTGGACATCAATCTTATCGTCAACAAGCTCTTCCACGAATTATGTGTCTCCATCCTCGGTTCATATAGAGAAAAACTAGCAACGTAAGACCAAGATCACCTAAACCACGTGGATCTTTCCGCGTGTGTAAAAACCGCGATGTCAAGACGATCAAGCGGCCCAACCGTCATCAAAGGTACAAAAGGGGAGGTACGAGCCTCCCCTAATTATTTTTAAAATCCACCTGTAATGGGTTGCGAACCCAAGTGCATGGGCTCGCAGTCACCGCCCTTCCCCGTCCTTTTGATCTTGATATTTGGTTGTCTTTGCTCGCGTGCTTTAGGCTCTTAGGATTTTTGTCGCATGTGATTGTTAAACAAATACACATGAGTTTGGGTCCAATGCCCGAACTGTATCCAACGTCCGTAAAACAGTGACATGAGTCTGGATTCATGCTCGGATCGGGTCCAATGCCCGTTAACCAAAAGCAAACTTTTGGAGCAAATGCCACCCCTTCGCATGTTTAGAATGTAAGAACTAGTAAATACGAATCCCCGAACCAATTGTTTTTCCGACTTAAACAGTTTTAAAAATAAGTCGGTAGCTACTCCGTATCGTTTACCTAGGTTACACAATAATACGATTTTTTCGAAGCCATTTTGGATGGTTAACAGTGACACGAGTCGCTCTCTGAATGCTCCCTAAAATTCTCAAGTGAAGCCTTACGCAGCCTTTCGTTCGTCGGCTACAAGGACTGGGGACGGTTGACGAAATCTCCCTCAGACCCATTCGGGAATCAAGGGACGGTTCAACCCGATTCCCTTTCGTAGCGTTTGACGTTCAGTTGTGATGAGGAGCCGATTGAGCCTTGGGGGAGTGGGCCTGAATCCTCGTGTCGCTCGAACCGCAGCGCGCGTGCTAGGTCGGAGCGTGCGTACAGTTAGCAATATCATCGTTTAGTAGCCCACTATTGTATGTTACCCCTGGATCATCGTTTGGCCCGAGATTTACATCGACCAAAGGATCGCACGGGACAATTGAAGTATTAGAATTAGAAATATTATTTGATGTCATGAAAGCAAGGCACATAATGCTACACTTTATTTGTCAATAATCTCTGATCGTGAATTGGTCTTAGACAACCTATAACAATTCAAGCGACGCATTACATCGTCAATAGCATCATTTGGTGTCTGCTTCATTGATCTCCTTCTCTTGCTCGGGAAGTCTTTCGGGTTTCCAGTCCCTTTGATTTCCATTGGCAAGGCCATCACTTAGTCCAGCTGCCTTCATATCTTGTCCAGTGGGGTCAGAACTGTGCCTGCCTCAGCTCCTTTCTCTATCTCCACAGTGTTCTGCTCCCAACCAGTCGGGATCATTGGATGGTGCATCACCGATGGGTGAGCTTCATAGGAGACTAGATAATCAAACCTTCCAGAGGGTTCTCCCAATAGGCCTATAGTGGAATCACCCAACTCGTATATCTTCTTGAGGCTCAAATCCTTTACTTGTTTCATTGCACTTCCCGAAAAAGTAGTCAAGATAGCGCAAGTATTAATGCTCTCATCAGTCACGATATCCGGACAGTTGTATCCCTGCATGAATACACACGAATAATTCTCTATGAAGGGTTGAAGGTACCGCTCCAATCTTGTGAAGCCAATCCCTTCCTAACAGATCATTAAACGTCGGTTGAATGTCAATAACAAAGAAAGCTACGTCTTGTGTATGAGACCCACCTTCAAGGTGATTGAGGTTACACCCATACATGGGGAGATCTTCCCATTGAACTCGCTAACATTCACATCACTACTTTTCAGCTCCGACATGTCTCCCTTGAAACATTTATACACACGTAACACGCTGATTGTAGGACTGTTTTCAATCAATATACGGTTTACAGGAACACCATTGAATACCGCTTGAATATGCAACGGATGCATGTGTTATCATAGCGACTCATGCGGTCTCCTAAGCCAGCTTAAAGGAAAAATGCTAGCCATAACCACATTTGTAGGGAGGGAGGAGTTTTTACCATCAATACTGATAGCATCCCTTTCTTTAGCAAATTATACGAGAAGGACCAGAGTGTTGCACTTTGCAACGACCTTAGGGGACAATAATTTGCTATCACGGGTAGTGTACTCACTCCACGCACTTGAGCCACCATCTCCTGTGCTAAGAGCGCTTCCCCTGGTCTCCGAGCATTCAGGGTCTTGCTTCGCCTACTTATCTGAGGCCATTTTGGCCAGTTGCTCTTTTCGCTTTTTTGTGCTTTTCGAAGGACCAGGAGGGCAAGTCCTTGCACCAGCCGTCTGCCACGAATCAACGCAAGGATTAGTAATAGGAACGAAGCCTTTTGACATTGTAGACTTTCGTTCGGTAAATACCTGAATGAGTTCTCCGGTATGAGGGTCATACCCTCTATTACTCTGTTCTTCGCTTGGTTGGTGGTCATGTTCATAAGCATTTTGGCATATGCTTCGTTCATACTTGCACTCGGTATAGAGGGCTTGATTGACACGGTCCCCTCGACTGACATTTTCGCTAACAACAAGAAATATTGGATGCAGCAAGTGCAGCACATCTAGGTAACCAGAATCTTATGAGCGGCGATTGGCTTGCACCTGTAGCACAACATCTCGGCGGTAAGGAATTGGGCTATTAGAGGTCCATTGTGGAAAACTTATGAGCGGCGATTGGCTTGCTACAAAGGTCTGGCTACTTGTTCAGTGGCAGAGTAATTGACTTTCCGTTGGGGAAAACTTGCAAGGCTCCCATGGGCTTGCTTTCCTATGCTATCGCCTACTTCGACTTCACCAGCAAATGCTGCTTTTGAGGACTTGCATGAATCGGCACTCTGGGTGATTCGTTCCTACTCCCTCACCTATTTGGTGGGTTGCCGACTAGCCCCTTACGACACAGCTTAGTTGGCGACATAAGTCCCTCATTGGCATTTATGCCTTTGTTTGGCACCGCAAGCAGTTGACCACGTGGAGTGCTACCTCTTCCAATCTATTCGATGGCATTTGTTCACCTTATACTTCGATGGTCCATTAATCATGTCGAGTGCTACCTCTTCCGAACTAGACAGATCATACCACGGGGCTTGCTTTTGGTTTTGCAAGTATTTGCGAAATGTGTGACATTTGTCCATAGTATGATATCCATCCATCTGCCAATGGCATGTCCGTAGTGCGATTACATCCACGCTAATGGGGCATTGAAGCACATCCTTTTCCAGCAGTCGCTTGAAGTCCTGAATGGCCACAATGGTTTCTCCGGTGATCACCGGGTTCTTCTATGCCTGTACAGGTGTAGCACAGTTGTTAACAGTATCTACCTCAAATGCATTAGCCTCAAAGACATCTCTAAACGGTTCCAAGTCTATATCATTGATTTATCGACTACATCGGGAAAGCATAATTCTTTGGACTCTATGAGGTCCTTGACAAGAGTCCTAAAGGTTAGGCAATCTTTAGTTGCATGAGTAAATGACCCATGCGACTTGCAATAATTAATGAATTTCTCCCGCTCTGTGTGCGAGAGTCTATGTCCATTCTTTAAACGGATTTTGCTATGTTTGAGCATAAACTCAAAGATGTCATCCACTTTGTTTTCATCAAAAGAATACTTCCTTTTCTCTTGAGATTTTTGAGAGGCTTTTGCGAGGAAGTTTTTCTTTGATCGGACTTCACAGGTGAGTGGACGACCTTTCACGTATTCTGCTACGTCAACGTTCACCTTGACATCAGCCTGATAGACGACTACAGGGCCAGAGGCGTAGCTTCACTTTGCTTTTGTTTTCTCCCTTAAGAGATTGTCGTCACAAATCGTTCCCTGGGTGAGTTCGTTCCAATCCCTGAACACCTCTCCATCTATCTTCTTTTGTAGTTCAAAGAGCATAGCGTCTTGAGCAATGGCAATGAATTCACTTTCGGAGGCAGAGGTTTCGGACCTCAGGTGATCCTTCCTAAGTCTATTAAAAAAGACATATGTTGGCTCCCCTGGCTGCTTCTTCATATGAGTCAACTCTTGTACGGACACAGTCATCTCTGACCATGCAACTGCCAAAGTGAATTGCACCTGCATTTCTTCTTAATTTCTGATTAAATTTTGGGGTAAGTTGATGTACCATGTGAAAGTGGCCGCTGTCAGTGATGTAGAGAGGAGCCGTAACTTCGAATATTCCATTAGCCGCTGCTTCACCTGTTTGATGGGTGAAATGAGCGATATGTCCAGCGGCGGAAATCCTTCTTCCTCAAATAAACGGGCAAAGTCCGGTACCCTATATCCCGTAAGGAAAGGAAAATCTCTACTTATGTAATCTGGGTAATCATTCTTGGACAGCTCTTCAACAATTGTTTCTTCATTGTCGATTCCTTTTATGCCCAGGACAGCTGGCTGCGGAGAAACCAAGGCATTCTTTAGCTCTTCAAGACATGTTTCTTCATTGTCGATTACTTTCATGCCTAGAGAATTCCTAGCTGCAGATTAAAATAACGCGTCCGCATATTATCCATTTTTAGCCGTGTAATGAATAAAACAGAGTGTACATAAACTTTCGATTCGGCACCTCGTAAGGAAACACCGCCAGTATTGAGCCCCTCACGGCCTTCAGGACGATTAAGCTTTTCCCCACACATGGCCGCATTCCTATTGTTGTTGTCTTCTTCAAGATTGGTGCCTTTGTCACAATTATCTGTACCCAACTTTCCAGATCGATCCTTGGAAATAGAAACCTCTGCATAAAGCTGTGGGCCTTTCCTCGCCCCGACAAGAATCGTGCGCACCACGATGGAGTCGGAGAGGGAATAGAAGTGGCCCCGAAACGGAACATTCTACAGGAACAACAACACATGCAGACCTTTATGGTGCCCCCGTATATTTCTCCATAACCCGGGAAGCAGGAAGAATGCGCCAGCATCAGACTAGCTGGAAACACAAAACAGGGACACGACTCGTAAAAGCTCCTTAAAAAAGAGGGCAACATGAGTGTGGATGCTGGTGGTGATGAATACGGGGGAGCGTGGTGGTTCCTTCTCCTCCTCCATAGGATGGCCGAAGCAACAAGAGAAGGATGGAGTCCGAAAGGTCGCTTCTCTTCCCCGCCGAATCTTCTGGATAGATGGATGATACCAACCAACAATAATTGTAAATGCTTTTAATTTTCCAAGCCCAACAAACAGGAGGATTTGGCAGAAGTTCCTTGACTACTCCAGGCGGTAAAAGTACGGAAGTCTTTAAAATGTTACGTGACATAAAAAAGATAATAATTAAAATAAGAAACGTTCTTTTAAGCAGGGGTCGTTTTGGAAGTAGAAGAAGCTTCTTGATAGCACAGGGACAAACACACTCATTCTTAGGACGTTTTCAATACGTCCTAATAAATATAACGTCGTTTTTTATTCATTTACTAAAACGTTTCACGTCGCTTACCAAATATGACGTCTTGTTGTATCTTTCTGTATTTTCATTTATTCCGACAATTCGTACACTTTATTCTTTAAATTTTTAAAAGGATTTAATTACGCGAAAAGAACTTTGAAACTCGGATTTATGATCTCTCAATTTAAATGTCCAACCATATATCCTTCTTTCCCGCCCAGGCAGCCCAATTTCCCACCAGAAAGAAAGGTCGATCCAAACCATTCTGGATTCCTTTTTATTTGGAATTAGGGTTTCGCTGCAGTCACAAATGGTACCTAACTTTGATTTAGGAAATCAGGGTCGTCGGAAGAACCAACCACCCCTGCGCGTTTAGGAGTTAGGGTTTCTAATTTTAATTTGAGGCAGAGAGCTCTCACATTTCAGCGTCATCCTGTTCGTCTGACTTGGACTTTCGACTAACTTTTACTGTGTAGGTTGACGTAATCATGTAACACAAGTAGTAGTAGTAGTTTGGTAAGATTTAATTTCTACTAACCTAAATACGAATTACAAATATCTACTTTCCACTTTCTAATCTCTTACTCTTGAATGTTAAATAATAATAATAATAATAATAAATATATCTTTTAGCATCCAATCACCGACTTTAGGGCCGGAGATATTTTGAAAACAATATCCCCCAGGAGTCAAGAATCTGTTACTAAAATCATATAATATTCAGTTAAAAGATTTAATTATATTCGGCTGAATATATTATCATCGATTATTCAAATATAATCGGGAAATGTGGTGTTTGTATATAAGGAAGGGTTATTCATTGGTAACCCTAAAAGCTAAAAAACGACGGGATTTTTGCCGGAGAAGATGGCAGCCGTAGTAGGAGGAGGAGAAGGGTCTCCGAGATTTTATTATCGAGTGGAAAGAATCCAGGATTTCATCGGAGATCGACCCCTTCCACTCGGCAATTCGAATTCGCACAAGACATGGCTTTACATCACCGTGAAGTTTGAAGGCGGACACCTGCCGGTGGTCGACAGGGGTGCTTATATTGTAGGCCTTGATTCATTCACGGGGCATCCACACGAGGAGGTTGGGCACGTACTATCGCTCGCTGGAGTGCCTTGGTCGTCGGGATCGGGCAACGACCTGGTAGACAGCATAGCGACGGGTATCCAGAGAGAGGTGGGATCGGGAGGAGAAGGGTTGGGCGGGGGACTCGGGATAGTACCACTGCTGGTGTGCATAACGATGGTGGAGGAGAAGGTGTACATGTGCTCATTGTGTGAGGAAGAGGTGGAGGACGGAGAAGGGGAAGAGCCGGAATGCGGGCACGTATTTCATCAGGATTGCATCTTCGATTGGCTGCAAGAGGAGGATACTTGTTGCCCAACCTGTGGTTATGAAATTGATATGGATAGATAATTTGTCTATTTCGTATCTCGTCCGATTATTTGGGATTCCTTTTTGTTTTCATGATAATAATTCTCCTCCCACTTATTTTCACACATGCTAAATTGTTCACCGGCTCCTTTCTGTGATTTGAAGGTTAATGTTTCTTTAACTGACACTATGTTTCCTTGGTCGGTTGTATTGATTAATCTACCCAAACCATAAACATCAATATGGTTACAAAGTTTCAATTAAAATTAAAGTGCAAAAATATTTCAAATATAACGGTTGTGATCGATCAGTTCATCAAAACCAGCAGGCAACCTTCACCTTCTTCTCTTGGAATGTCCAGACTTTCCTCATCTTCCTCCTCCATGGAGAAAACCACCTTCTCTCTTGATCACACCTCAGAACCCACAGATGAAGGGTGCCCTGTTGTTTTCTCAGGACCAGAAGACCTCCCCCCCTGATTCTCCTCCACCGTCTTCCACCAGAAACCAAAGTAGGCCAAAGTCTTCCCGACCTTCTTCCTCCCCTTCCATTGACCCCGCAGCTGTCATGCCCGCTTTAACCAGCGGCTGCACTGAATTATGCCGGTAACCTGCATCAGCAACAACCGACATCAAGGCAGCAAATGTCACATGCAGCAGGACACCCTCAACACCGACTCCTCCTGTTCCTGTAACAACCTGGATTTCGGGAATAAGAATGTACTACTTTGACCCTGGTGTGACTAGAAATAGAATATTTGACTGAGTCAAAATCCGACGTGGCGTGGGAGTTTAATACTCTCGTTACCAGTGACGTTAACAACGAATATTAGCGGGCTTTTAATTCGATTTCGTGTGATTACGTCACGCGAAAAAGGGAACGTCTGGACTCAAATGGAATCGAATTTGAATTGCGTTAATATTCATACGACGTCGCGGATTTTAGACTGGGGCGGAATTGGTTAGTGATTGATCTCTCAAACTGAAACATATAGATGAATTATTTGTATGACACACGAGACCCACGTAGATGTTGGTGACGTTGTCAGAGAATCAGATAGAAATCTTAGGAAATTCCTTCCTCACAACGTAAAGCTCTCCACTTGTGTCTCCGCCGATGCCGTGTAAAAATGCTAGGTTTAATGGACTTTGAGTCTGTCTGTGGTGATTGATAATCACGTACCGTTTTGTGGGGATAGCTCGGCTTACCTGCGGAATTGGTAAGCTTCACGCGGAGCCAATCGCAGAAAGAAGAGCTCTCAAGTTCGGGTGTGGTGGGTTTCCACCGGGCACAGCGGAAGCTCGTTTCGAAAAATACTGTTCGAAACACAGTCCCGGATCTATGTGATACGTATAAATCGAATAATAACGTTAAATAAAACATACCTTTGTTGTTGCGAATGCGAGCTTCAAGAGTTCCAAAACGTGACTCCTTTAGAAGTATTCACGCACACGAGACCCAACAACTTCGAACTCCTTTTGGTGCTAGCCCTCGGAGTTCTTCACTCTCTGTTTCTTTCGGAAGCCTCGGCTACTTTTGTGGCCGAATAGTTTTCACTTTGTCTTTCTTGGCCGGAGAAACACCTTCTGGTCGATCTTCTCTCTACCTATTTCCTGTGTATCTATATATTTTTTATATATATATATTTTTATATTTCATTCCTCAATTCAATTACACGGTCAAACTTATATAACGTGGGTTTTCTTTACCCAAAAGGTACCGCCATTGTCAAATCATTTATAATAAACATTTATATTTTAATTTTGTAATAGCACGTACCTAAGCTAACTCACCCACGTAGCAATTGTTTCAATTTGCCACATAGCCTTAACTCACGTGGACTTGTAAATAATAATAAAATGATATAATAATATATTGCCTATAACTTAGACATATATGACCAACTTAAATCCAACACTAGGATTTATTGCTTTCGAATATTTCAGAATAAATTTGTAGTCCAACAAATTCTAATTTCGAAACTTTATACTTTTAACTCTAATATCCATTAGAATTAAATGATCAATATCCGTGTCTACGTGCTTTTGCGTGCGACCCTCTAGATTCTATATACGAAGGCAATGTACATCCATACACAGACTGAAGTAACCATCTAGCAACAGTTTTCAGTCACCCAACGTAATAGAATATTATTGATGAAACAAAACCATTGTGAACCGATTTCAGTGTAATTCAATATCTTCATCTCACCGACATCCCGATTAATTCAGTGCATCATCCATCATCACTAAATTAATCGCTTTACTTGATTTCTGAGATATAATAGATCTTAACTTAAATGATAAACATTCCTTCACGGCCATGTATATAAAATCACTAATATCTCAATCAAGTTGCCAGGATGTCAACTCTCTAATCCAAGAGTGCGATGAATCCTATATTGACTCAACACTATCCTCTCTACGCTTCGCTGCACACCCAATATTCGTATTACTCACAGTCCGATTAAAGACTGCTTTTAACGGCATCAAAGTCGACAACTCCACGCTTATAATAAATGGAGGTCTCAAGTCAGGAGATCAGTTACACTCGTTCAACAAGAGAAGTGACCAATGACGTTTAATATGGGGTATTCTCTTTAAACTGGTCATGTCCAGTGTACCCTAAACTTAGGCACCTCCGAGTATAACTTGAACATCCATCCCTTGGTCTAACTCGACCTAAGCTATACTCGACGTTGATGTAGATGTTTATGTCCCATCTAAACATCTATCCGATCAAGGACAATTTTAGATTGACAAATAATCAATCTATGGGACTTTACCGTAAAGTTAATTACTAGCAGAAAAGTAATTAATATACAGTAAATACTTGCCTTTATTAACAACTATTCACATATATTACAAAGTGGCTTGGCACATACGTGCACACACTAACAATCTCCCACTTGCACTATTGCCAAGGACTATGAACTCTCATTCCTAGGCCCCTCACATGGGACTCATGTTTCTGCTGAGGTAAGACCTTAGTGAGTGGATCTGCGATATTCTCGCTAGTGTCTACTTTACTTACTAATACATCACCCCTCTGAACTATTTCTCTGAGGATGTGATATTTCCGTAGTACATGCTTGGATCGCTGGTGAGACCTTGGTTCCTTTGCCTGTGCTATGGCAGCATTGTTGTCACAGTATAGTAGAACTGGACCATGACTACTAGGAACCACTTCAAGTTCTGTCATAAAATTCTTGATCCAAACAGCTTCTTTTGCTGCTTCTGAAGCTGCTATGTACTCGGACTCTACTGTAGAACCGCAACTGTTTCTTGCTTTGAACTTTTCCAGCAAATAGCTGCTCCATTTAGACAAAATATATAACCCAGCTGAGATTTCAGATCGTCACGATCTGTCTGGAAACTGGCGTCAGTATATCCTCTGACAATCAATTCCTCATCTCCTCCATAGACCAAGAACATATCTTTTGTTCTTCTTAGATACTTGAGGATAGTTTTGACTGTTGTCCAATGACCCTCTCCAGGATCACCCTGATATCTACTTGTCATGCTCAAAGCATACGATACATCTGGTCTTGTACATATCATGGCATACATGATGGATCCAATAGCCGAAGCATATGGTATCTTACCCATTCTATTTCTCTCCTCTAGTGTATGTAGACACATCGCCTTGGAGAGTTGTATACCATGTGACATTGGCAAGAATCCTCTCTTAGAATCTTGCATATTGAATCTCTTTAGTACCTTGTCAATATATGTACTTTGACTTAGCCCTAGTAGTCTTCTTTGTCTATCTCGGTATATTCTAATACCTAATATGTAAATTGCTTCCCCAAGATCCTTCTTTGAAAAACACTAATTCAGCCAATCTTTAGTAGTTTCTAGGCTGAACTTGTCATTTCCAACAAGAAGTATATCATCAACATACAGCACTAGGAAGACAATATTGCTCCCACTAACCCTTTTATACACGCAAGGTTCATCTGGATTATTGATGAAGCGAAAATCCTTAACTGCTTCATCAAATCTTATGTTCCAGCTCCGAGAAGCTTGCTTTAATCCATAAATGGATTTCTTTAGCTTACATATTTTATCTGCATCGGATGTTATAAAACCAGGAAGTTGTACCATGTACACTTCCTCATCTAGCCTTCCGTTTAGGAAAGCAGTTTTTACATCCATTTGCCAGATCTCGTAATCCTTATAAGCTGTAATAGCAAGTAAGATCTGAATAGACTTTAACATTGCAACTGGCGAAAATGTTTCATCATAGTCAATCCCTTGACGTTGAGTGAAACCTTTTGCCACAAGCCTTGCTTTATAGGTACTAACATTCCCTTCCATGTCGATCTTCTTCTTGAAGACCCATTTGCATCCAATAGGTTTTACCCCAATTGGTGCATCTACTAATTCCCAAACTTGGTTGGTGTCCATTTCGGAATTCATGGCTTCTAGCCATTTCTCGGAATCTATTGAAGCAACTGCTTTCTTATAAGTCAACGGTTCTTTTTTATCGATGAGTAGTACATCCTCATGTTGTGTTACGATCCACCCATATCTCTCGGGTTCTCGATGTACTCTCGTAGACTTACGTATATCTTGCGTTTCTTGAACAGGTTCTGGTAATGGAGTCACTTGTACTTGTGGTAGTATCTCCAAATCCAACTGTTCATTTTCCAACATGTCTGTAGTGTCTGAAACTTCTTCCAGACTTATTTTACTCCCACTATCTCTTTTAGAAATAAATTCTCTTTCTAAAAAGGTAGCATATCGAGCCACAATAACTTTGTGCTCGCTTGGAAGATAAAAATAGTATCCCTTTGTTTCTTTGGGATATCCTACAAACATACACTTGATGGATCTTGCTGCAAGCTTATCAGAACTATCGTTCTTTACATAAGCATCGCAACCCCATACCTTGAGATAAGACAAGTTTGGTTTCTTGTTAAACCATAACTCATACGGTGTCTTATCTGCAGCTTTGGTTGGAACTCGGTTAATCATGTATGCTGCCGTTTCTAAGGCATAACCCCAAAACGACAATGGAAGACTTGCATGACTCATCATTGATCTAACCATATCCATGAGTGTGAGGTTTCTTCTTACTGAAACACCATTCCACTCTGGTGTTCGAGGAGGTGTAAGTTGTGAAATTATGCCACACTCCTTGAGGTAATCAATGAATTCTTGACTAAGATACTCGCCCCCTCGATCACTTCGAAGGATCTTAATCTTCTTGTCAAGTTGGTTTTCTACTTCATTCTTAAACTCCTTAAATTTTTCAAGAGTTTTTGACTTTTGTCGCATTAAATAGATATATCCATATCTGCTAAAATCATCGGTAAAAGTCACGAAGTAGACATAAGCTCATCTGGCCTGAACTGACAATGGTCCACACACATCACTGTGTATGAGTTCTAGCAGTTCATTTGATTTTTCTCCAATCTTGAAAAAAAGTTTCTTGGTCATCTTTCCTTGTAAACAAGCTTCGCATGTATCTATGGATTCTAATTCAAATGAATCCAAATACCCATCATTGAGTAACTTAGCAATGCGCTTCTCGCTTGTATGACCAAGTCTACAATGCCAAAGGTAAGTTGGGTTTGAGTCACACGATTTCTGTTTCTTATTCTCGACGCAATGCACTTGCTCATGTAAGTTTAAAACATACAAACCATTGTTTAATGATCCATTTCCATAGAAAACATCTTCTAGATAAAAGGAACACATCTTGTCCTTAAATTCAAAAACAAAACCCTTGGTATCTAAACTGGACACCGAGATGATATTCTTAGAAAAACTTGGAACATAACAACAGTTTTCTAGTTTCAAAACAAGTCCACTGGGCAAACTTATTTTATAAGTCCCTACAGCTAATATAGCTACTCTTGCTCCGTTAGCTACTCGTAGGTCCATCTCGCCCTTGGACAACCGTCTGCATTCACTTAGTCCCTGTAGGTCCACACAGATATGAGAACTACATCCTGAATCTAGGACCCATGAGGATGAAACAGAAAAATTACATTCAATCATAAAAATACCTGAACCACCTGCCCACTGGCATTTTTCTTTTGAAGGATGTAACAATTCTTCTTCCAGTGGCCTTTCTTGCCACAATGAAAGCATATAGCTTCCTTCTCATCAGATTGGGGAATCTGTTGGCCTTTCTTCAGTTTGGGCTTTTGGCCTGGGTAAGCAGACATCTTTGATTTCTTGACCTTGGGGTTGAACTTCCCTTTGCTCATTCTCTTGTTGGCATTTCTCACCAACATTGCATTTGAAACAGTATTCTGTTTCATGTCTTTCTCTGCAGTCTTGAGCATGGTCAACAGATCGGCAAGACTCTTCTCCATGTTGTTCATTTTAAAGTTCATCACGAACGGAGCGAACGATGGAGGCAGGGAACACAAAATGACATCAATAGCCAAATGAGTGTCCATTTTGGATCCCAAGCTTGCGAGCTTCTCAATGTACCCTATCATCTTGAGTACATGAGGCCCGATAGGGTTTCCTTCCTGCAATTTCATCCCGAAAAATGCTCGAGAGATTTCAAATCTCTCAGTCCGGGCACTTTCTTGGAAGAGCTCGCGCAAATGGATATCGATCTCCCTTTCGCTCATATTCTCATGTTGTTTCTGCAACTCCAGAGACATTGCAGATAACATGAGACATTGTACGTCAATGGTATCTTCCACATAATGGTCATAGATGATCCGATCTGCTTCTAAAGTGTCTGCATTGGGCACAGCCGGTGGCTCAGAATCTAGTACATGAAACTTTCTTTCTTGTTTCAGTACAATCTTGAGCTTTCGATACCAGTCCAGGTAGTTTGGTCCTTGGAGGATATTTTCTTTCTCCAAGATACTTCGCAGCGATAGGTTTGTTGACATCTACAACAAATAAAATTTAAAATAATTATTTGTGAATAGTATTATAAAGGACTTTATAAACTCCCACTATTTTATTCAAACCTAATAGCCCCCACTACTAGGCTAAGGAATTAATTGGTAATAATTTCTAGCGGGGCCAAATACTCAAAACCTATAGTATGCACACAACTGAGCTGTACCTACACACCATAGTCGTTAAGTAGGCACTATTCGCCAGTCACAAATCCATGTGACCCTCGGTGTTCTTAACTTGGGTTAATATTTTCTTAAACCCCTTGCCCATCAAATCAATTAACTTTAGCTGAGCTAACAAATTAATTAATCTGAGTTAAGTCGACTGATGCGCGTCGTCAACGCAACAAAAATAAAACCTCGTTCGCACACACTAAAGTAGCAAGGGCAAGCAATGGTCGAACCCACAGAGAACAGTATCGATTAGATCGTTTAACGTCAATTCGGTAACTGATTTGAGGTCAAGTAAACGAAATCACACGATGCAAAGTTCAACTAAGCGAAAGACTAAATCGAATTATCAATAGGCTTAAAAATCTAGGACTACCGATTTCCCCTCGTTTCCTACGCTCTCGTATCCCCCCTTTTGTGTTACTATTAAATTTTGCTGGTCGTTAACCGTAGGTTGCTAAACTCTCCCCATAACCCTCTCAGGTATCCGGGAACGTACCCTCGTGTATCAAATTCTCTACTCTATGTCTAGGTAAGGAATTAGTGAAGGCCCTTTACGATTCAACCCTATTTTGGTTACCTAAGGTGCTTGGTATTTCTACTCTCGCACTAAAACCCGGTCTCTCGACTCTAAGGTTCCTTAAGCTATCATGTTCCTGATCTAACCTAGACTACCCTCTCGAGTCTCTCTAGATGATCGAATCAATATCAACAGTTGATCAGGCTGCTGATACGCATTAAGCACAGAAAACGAATAAACAACCAAACAAGAATTTAATTCATAACTGAAAAGAGGTTCAACAATCGCCGAGGAACACGAGGTTCCATCGTCGTCCTAGAACAAGAAAATTAGTTCATCACTACACTACGAAACAACAGAAGAGTAAAAGAACGCATAATCTAAAAAACCAAAGGAAAAGAAGAAAAGGGGTTGCAGTTCTTCAGGGGCAAGAGTCTCCTGTCACAAGCCTTCTATCCCAAAAGAGCCGACCCCTAGCCAGCCTGAGTTGTAGTCTATTTATATTAGGGTAGGAAGACTAAAATCCGGAAATAAAATCCTAAAATATCCTCTACTCGCAGCTGCGAGATAATCGGTCGCAGCTGCGACCTTAAGCTATACTCCACTCGTCTCTGCTTCCTCGCAGCTGCGAGACAATCGTTCGCAGCTGCGAGACTCTCTGTAGTGACACTCTTCGCCTTGCTCGCAGCTGCGCCCAAATGCTCCGCAGCTGCGGAAGTCTCTGTGAAGCTCTCCTTTCTTCTTTGGTTTATTTCTCCATTCCTCACTTCGTCATCCATCATCTCAATTCCAATTTCCTACACAAACAACAACGAACGTGGTAACGCAATTCAGCTCAAAACCAGAAGTTTAAACACTTAAACTTACGGAACTAGCTCAAATCAAAGCATACAAGTGATCATTTTAACTCTACTTTCGTAGAGTTATCACACCCCCAAACCTATCTTTTGCTAGTCCTCGAGCAAAACCAAAAAACAAAATGAACATTTAACCAAGCAAAAACGAAACAACACATCACGACAGATACCCCCAGTCTCACCCAATTCTTCCGAACTCGAATCATCGTTAATGACTCTCAGCTAAGGTCGCACACCCACTTTAGAGTTAGACTTCGCTCATGGCTAGCACGCACAGTTTTTAGCACTTACAAAACAGGTCCCCTCAATTAGCACACCTTGCGTTGTCAACCCCACAGTCTCAAATCATTCATAGCCATCAAGTACTTTTCTAGATCAACTCTCCCTACCTTCTCAACTAATTCAAGGCATTTCTTTTCATCCGATTTTCTTTTTCTTTTCATTTCAGTTATACGACTCTAAATGCTCGTCAATTCCCACAAACGCTCGTGTAACGAGTTCTCAGTCAGTGACTCCCGGTCCAGTTGGACCAAGGCACTAGGTGATAAAGCACCCCTCGGACGAGAACTCGAGCCGCAAGGAAGACTAACACCACAAGCACATATTCAAGCTCAAAAACGATATATATAGATATATAATTTTTTTTTTCTTTCTTTTTACTCCTTTCTAGCTTGAATAGCGGTGCTCAGAGCCTTGGCAACCTTTTTTTTTTTTCTTTTTATTTCTTCTCTTTTTCCACATTCTAGTTTGAACTTCGTTTTCAAAGTTAGGTTGAGTGCCTATACTTTTCCTTAATGACTATGCTTTCAAATAGACCGTAGGGCTGACGCTGCTTAGTTAGCTTCCTATCAGGGACGACTTAAGTTATTCTTTTCGAGAAAATCAGGCATGCTAGCTAGAACTAATCCTTCTCTGCCTTAAAGGTGTGACCCTTAATTAACCTCCTAGAGTTCGACTCTTCTATCCGAAATCCTAAGGTTTAACTAGGGGGCATCGACTCAAAGACAATTAAAACCTCTTTTTTTTTTTTTTAATAAGCAGAATGACTCAAAAACAAAGCAAAAACAATCACAGCAACGAAAACAGTCATAGCAAAAAGCACGGCCAGCACACCCCCAAACCTAAGCTCTGACACGACCTCGGGGCAGACTATATCTCCAGTAACACAGGAAAACTAACGGAAACGAAAGCAAGGAGAGATACAACCTGACACCTGGCCGCCGGACTCAGGATCGTCCTCTGGATGGCAAATCACTCGGAGGCGGAGTCCATGTCCTCATCGTCCTCCTCACCCTCCGGGCTCATCTCTGCAGTGTCTAGCGCGGCGTCCCTCCATCCCATCGGTTGATCCCAACCCGGTGGGTGGTACATCGGCTGCGGAAGGGAGTTGAAGTCCACTCCGAAGGAGGTGGCAGCCTGACGGTTGAACTCCATCTGGTGGCGGATGAAATCCATCGTGTACTGCTGAAAGGCGCGGTTCTGCTGCTGAGCGTCCCTCGTGCTCTGCATAAAGTTCTGCATCTGCGTCCACCGTTCTTGCTCGGAAGGCAGGGCGCGTGCAGGGGCTTGACGAGGTCGAGAGCGAGAAGGGGGACCGTGCTCCCGTGCCCTGATCTTGTCCAGCGACTGATGGTCCAAAGGCTTTCCCGGGGAGCACAGCTCCTCTGTCCTATCAAAATGCACACCAGCCTTGACACACAGGTCAGAAATGAGGCAAGGAAACCACAAACCTCTTGCGTCGTCGAGGCAGCGATGGATCATCCAGTTGATCACTTTGCCGACGTCGATCGGCATCTCTTCCATGAGGCAATAGATGAGTGCCGCCCGATCTCGAGTGATCTCGCTCGTGTTCTTGCTGGGCATGAGCCGGGAGGTGACAAATAATGCCCACATGCGCGCCTCGGTGGTCAGAGCACTGCCGTGGAGTCGGAGGGGATCCCGACGCCTCGTCAAGGTCCACTGGGTCCCTGGCTGAGCAATGCGCTCGATAACTGCGGTACTATCAAAACTCGTATTGAGATAGTCAACAAACGCATCAGTATCGTACACAGGGAGGCCATAAAAAGATGAAATCACAGAGGCACCGAACTTAACCTCCCAATCTCGAACACGGATGCTCTGCCTATCCTTATCCAGAGCATGCACATTTGCATAAAACTCCCGAACGATCGGGACAACGGCCGGCTTTACTTTCGTACTAAAGCGAAGCCACCCGAGGCGTTCTAAACGCGCCCGGTAATCAGCCAAATCGGGGTGCGTAGTGTCAAACGCCCGCTCGGCGACCAGCGGTCGTTTGAGCGACCGTTGGTACGCCGCCGACGACTCATCCACCGGGGCCTTGCCCTTGCCTTTGCTTGGCCGGGAGCTAGACTCACCGGCCATAGTTCTCTTCTTAGGGGCCATAACTGAACTAAATCTAATAGCTAGGCAACGTGGAAATCTCCATGCAGCAAAGAGGAAGGACTTACCTGTCGTCGCAGCTGCGACACCGGATCTCGCAGCTGCGATAAGTCGCGTCTGGGAGGATGAACAGCGTAAGGGGGATGGCGGCCGTTGGGTGCAAGACCAGTGGTCGGAGGGCGGTGTTGATGCGTCCACGATATCTCCGGCGGAGGGAGATGTGGCGCCAACGGGGAAAGGAAGTGCGACTGTGGTCGGGATCGGGATCAAGGATGCCGAAATCGGGGCCAAGGGGTTCGGAGGGCGGTGCAGGACGGCAGGACGGGCGGAGGCGACCTCGGCGTGGGGAGACGGTGCACCTACGAGTAAAGATGAAATTAGGTTAAGTGTGGGGCGGGTCGCCCCTTTCTTTTGTTTTTTTTAATTCGGCCGAGGGTACGTTTTCTCGCAGCTGCGAGACCTATCCTCGCAGCTGCGAGACTCTCTGCGATAGGGGCTGCTCCGCGTCTCTCGCAGCTGCGAGATCTATCCTCGCAGCTGCGAGACTCACTGCTGTTCAAGCCCCTTCCATGCACGTCTGTCCGCATTTGCTGGATCTGTCTGAAACATAAATGAACGATTAAAATTAAATGAAGACGGAAAATAAAGAACATAAAATAAAACAAAACAAACTTGGGTTGCCTCCCAAGAAGCGCCCTGGTTTAGAGTCGATGGCTCGACTGTGCAGGAGTTACGCGTCTTGGAGTTGCGTGGAGGTGGTTCCGCACTCAAACGGCTCTCCATGTTAGTGCTTTAGGCGCTGGCCGTTGACTTTGAACGTGGACCCGGAATCATTTGATTGCAGCTCTACGGCTTCATGAGGGAATACTTTTACGACTTTGAATGGTCCGGACCATCGCGACTTCAGCTTCCCTGGGAACAAACGCAAACGTGAGTTGAAAAGGAGTACATACGCACCTGGCACAAACGTCCTGTTGAGGATGCGGCTGTCGTGCCATTTCTTTGTCTTCTCCTTGTAGAGCTTTGCATTCTCGTATGCTTGATGACGAAGTTCCTCCAACTCGTTCATCTGCAGAAGGCGAGCCTCACCTGATCGAGTTTCGTCGAAGTTGAGGTGCTTCAGTGCCCAGTAAGCCTTGTGCTCGAGCTCCACTGGTAGGTGACAAGCCTTTCCAAAAACGAGTCGATATGGAGACATCCCAATCGGCGTCTTGTATGCTGTCCTGTACGCCCACAAAGCATCGTCAAGTTTTAAAGACCAATCCTTGCGTGTGATACTCACCGTTTTCTCAAGGATACGCTTCACTTCACGGTTAGACACTTCTGCTTGTCCGCTTGTCTGTGGGTGATATGCCGTGGCCACCTTGTGCTTCACGCCATATTTGCTCAAGAGTGCATTAAATTGACGATTGATGAAGTGTGTACCTTCATCGCTGATGATCGCACGTGGAACTCCGAACCTGGTAAAGATCTGTCTCTGCACAAACTTGACAACCACTTTAGCCTCATTAGTGGGGGAAGCAATTGCTTCCACCCATTTCGAAACATAGTCAATTGCAACGAGAATATACTTGTTATCGTTTGATGGGATGAAGGGACCCATGAAGTCGATGCCCCAGACGTCGAAGAGTTCAACCTCGAGAATGTTTTGCAGGGGCATTTCGTTTCTTCGGGATATGTTCCCCGTTCTTTGGCACCTATCACAGTGACGAACAAATTGGTAAGCATCCTTAAAAATAGTAGGCCAGTAAAAACCTGATTGGAGGACTTTTGCAGCCGTTCGGTCTCCTCCGAAGTGTCCTCCATAAGGGGATGCGTGGCAATGGGTTAAGATGTCCTGGACTTCAGATTCCGGCACACACCTCCTGATGACCTGATCTGCACACTTTTTAAACAGAAACGGTTCGTCCCAAAAATATTGACGAACGTCATGTAGAAATCTTTTCCGCTTTTGTGCATCAAAATCCTCGGGGATGAACTCCGATACAATAAAATTCACAATATCAGCATACCATGGCACGTTCACATCAGCAGACAGTAAATCCTCATCAGGAAAGGAGTCATTTATACAAACCTTGTCTTGAAATACCTTGTTGTTTTCTAACCTAGAAAAATGGTCTGCTATCTGATTTTCAGTTCCTTTCCTGTCGCGGATCTCTAAATCAAATTCTTGTAATAGAAGGACCCAACGAATCAACCTAGGCTTGGCGTCCTTTTTCTCAATCAAGTACTTGATTGCTGAGTGATCCGTGAACACTACTATCTTAGACCCCACTAGATAACTGCGAAACTTGTCGAAGGCAAACACTACGGCTAACAGTTCTTTTTCAGTCGTGGTGTAATTAACCTGGGCGTCATCTAAGGTCCTGCTGGCATAGTATATTACCCGAAAAATTCTATCTACCCTCTGGCCTAATGCAGCTCCTACCGCATAGTCACTAGCATCGCACATCAATTCGAAGGGCAAACTCCAATCAGGTGCTACGACTATGGGTGCAGAAACTAACCTCTTCTTGAGTTTGGTGAAGGCCGAAAGGCACTCAGCATCGAACACAAAGGGAACGTCCTTCTCCAATAAATTGCACAATGGCTTCGTGATCTTGGAAAAGTCCTTGATAAACCTTCGGTAGAATCCAGCATGTCCGAGGAAGCTCCGTATCCCTTTTACAGACGACGGTGGGGGTAGCTTCTCAATTGTCTCAATCTTTGCCCTGTCCACCTCGATGCCCTTGCTGGATATCCGGTGACCTAGAACAATGCCATCACGAACCATAAACTGGCATTTCTCCCAGTTCAGGATCAAGTTAGTGTCTTCACAACGTTTAAGAACCTTAGTGAGGTTCGACAAGCAATCCGCGTACGATGCACCAAAAACAGAAAAGTCATCCATGAAAACCTCCAGACCATGTTCAATCATATCAGAGAATATGGCCATCATGCATCGTTGAAAAGTAGCAGGTGCATTACATAATCCAAACGGCATGCGACGAAAAGCAAAGGTACCGTACGGGCAGGTGAATGTAGTCTTTTCTTGGTCCTCCGGGGCAATCAAAATTTGATTGTACCCGGAGTACCCGTCCAAGAAACAATAGAAGTCCTTACCTGCCAATCGGTCAAGCATCTGATCTATGAAGGGAAGAGGGAAGTGGTCTTTCCTGGTGGCTTTGTTTAGTTTGCGGTAGTCCATGCAAACTCTCCACCCGGTCACCGTACGAGTCGGAATCAGCTCGTTCTTCTCGTTCTTGACCACCGTCATCCCTCCTTTCTTCGGGACGCACTGCACAGGGCTAACCCAGGAACTGTCAGAGATAGGATAGATAATACCTGCGTCTAGCCACTTGATGATCTCCTTCTTCACCACTTCCTTCATGTTCGGGTTTAGCCGCCTCTGAGCCTCGACCGAAACCTTATGATCGTCCTCAAGCAGAATCTTGTGCATGCACACCGACGGACTGATTCCTCGAATATCCGCTATGGTCCATCCCAATGCTCTCTTGTGCGCCTTGAGGATTTCCAGCAATTTCTCCTCCTCCTCTCCTGTAAGACTAGCCGAAATAATCACAGGTAACGTGTTTGATGGTCCGAGATATGCATACCTGAGATGGTCCGGGAGTTGCTTAAGCTCTAAGGTGGGAGGTTCCTCAATTGACGGTCGCATTGGGTTCAATGGCCGCTCTAGCGTATCGAACTGTTGAATCCTTCGTGTGAACAGCGCTAGAGCCTCCTGGGTATCAACATCGGAATCGATCTCATCCTCTTCAGCATCTAGGAGCTCTTCATCACCGAGAGGTGAGAATTTGGAGGTGCACCTATCAACAACGTCCATCCGAAAGCAATCAGAATTCTCAGAAGGCCATTTAACAGATTTATAGACATTGAAGGTAACTTCCTGATCGTTGACCCGGATGGTCAACTCTCCCTTCTGCACGTCAATCAATGCCCTTCCTGTGGCTAAAAACGGACGGCCAAGGATGATAGGAATCTCCTTGTCCTCCTCAAAATCTAACACCAGAAAATCAGCCGGAAAGATGAACTTATCTACTTTAACAAGAACATCCTCAATAATCCCTTTCGGGTATGTGATAGATCTATCGGCTAACTGAAGGGACAAAAATGTAGGTCTTACCTCCCCCAAACCTAGCTCCTTATAAACTGAAAAGGGCATCAGGTTTATGCTTGCTCCAAGGTCACAAAGAGCCTTACCTGAGAAGGCGGTTCCAATAGTGCACGGGATCGTGAAGCTACCAGGGTCCTTAAGCTTCGGTGGCATCTTCTTCTGGAGGATGGCGCTGCACTCCTCGGTAAGCATCACTGTCTCGAAATCGCCCAGCTTCCGCTTCTTAGAGAGCACGTCCTTCATGAACTTGACGTAGCTCGGCATCTGCTCCAAGGCCTCTGCGAAAGGTATGTTAATATGCAGTTTCTTGAAAACATCTAAAAACTTACGAAACTGAGCGTCGTCGTTTTGTTTCCGCGCTCTCTGTGGGAAGGGAAGCTTCGAGATGTCAACTTCGTGTTCCTTTCTTTCTTCCACCAGCTCCTTCTTCCCTTTGTCCTGCGGCAAGCTCAAATCAGAAGTTAGCGGACTAGTTTGTGATTCCTTACCAGATTTCTCCGATGGACTAGGGCCCTTGCTCTCTTTCTTGGCCTCGGATTCTTCTGCCTCCAGTGAACGGCCGTTCCTCAGAGTGACGGCTTTAGCTTGCTCCCTCGGGTTGGTCTCTGTATTGCTCGGGAGAGTCCCATAAGCTCTGGAATTCACCGCCTGAGCCAGCTGGCTAACCTGGTTCTCCAGGTTCCGAATCGATGCTGCCTGGTTCTTCATCAGGGCGTCTTGGTTCGCCATGTACTTGAGCATCATCTCTTCGATGCTCGGCTTCTTCTCCGAGGCTTCCGGTTGTGCTTGCTGATAGTGAGGTGCCGGTGCTGGTGCTGGTGGTCTAGGCATACCAGGAGGAGGTGCCTGTGCTCTCCAGGAGAAGTTCGGGTGATTCCTCCACCCTGGGTTGTAAGTGTTCGAGTACGGGTTGTTGCGCTGCTGGTTCCCAACAAAGTTGGCTTCCTCCATGCTCATAGTGCACTGATCTGTGAGATGTGGTCCTCCGCAAATCTGGCACCCTTGCTGGTTGCTCTGAACCGAGCTCACGTTCGCAGCTTCGAATTTCTTCGTGAGCGCGGTCAGCTGGGCCTGAATTGAAGTTAAGGCATCCAACTCAAAGACACCCTGCGGCTTTCTCCTGCTCGCACGATCTGAATATTGATTCGGAAGACACGTCTTCCTCATCGTCTCCAAAAGCTCCAATCCCTCCACGTAGGACTTCCTCAAGAAAGATCCTCCAGATGCCAGATTGACGTCCTTCCTGGACGAGTCCGTGAGCCCATTGTAGAATGCCTCTAGCTGTCTCCATCCAGGCAGATCATGATAGGGGCACTGTATCAGCAGATTCTTGAATCGCTCCCATGCCTCCACAAAAGTCTCATCACTGTCCTGACGGAAGGTGGTGATCTCGTTCCTCATCTGCGATATCTTCGAGGGAGGATAGTACTGATCCAAGAAGGCCTCCTCCATCTGTGCCCAAGTCGATATGGAGTTCACTGGGAGTGAGTTGAACCACGCCCAGGCCTTGTCCTTTAGAGAGAAGATGAACAACTTCAGCCGCACTGCATCCTGGGACACTCCGTTCTGCCTGAAAGTGTCGCACACACTGAGGAACTTGCTCAGATGCTCATGCGGATCCTCCATCGGTGTTCCTCTGAACTGGACTGTATTCTGGATCATCTGCATCACCGAGGTCTTGATCTCATAATCGCGAGCAGCGATGGGCGGTGGCGCTATGCATGACCGGTGAGCGTAAGTTCTGGCCGATGTGAAGTCCATCATCGGTCTGTTATCAACATCCGGCCTCCCTCCATGCTCTGCTCTCGGGATCAGGTTCCCGTCGATCTGATGTCGGTTGTCCTCGTCGGCCATAGCTGATCGCTGTGCTCTTAGTCGCTGCCGGAAGGTGCGCTCGATCTCTGGGTCCAAAGGAGTCAAATCAGCTCCTTGACTCCGTAGCATAAACTGAAATAAGCAAAAACAAAAAAAAAACAAAAACTTGAACGTCAAACAGCTATCGAAATAGAGGTAAAAGAAATCTAAATCGAAAGACTGTTCCCCGGCAGCGGCGCCAAAATTTGATGCGCGTCGTCTACGCAACAAAAATAAAACCTCGTTCGCACACACTAAAATAGCAAGGGCAAGCAAGGGTCGAACCCACAGAGAACAGTATCGATTAGATCGTTTAACGTCAATTCAGTAACTGATTTGAGGTCAAGTAAACGAAATCACACGATGCAAAGTTCAACTAAGCGAAAGACTAAATCGAATTATCAATAGGCTTAAAAGTCTAGGACTACCGATTTCCCCTCGTGTCCTACGCTCTCGTATCCCCCCTTTTGTGTTACTATTAAATTTTGCTGGTCGTTAACCGTAGGTTGCTAAACTCTCCCCATAACCCTCTCAGGTATCCGGGAACGTACCCTCGTGTATCAAATTCTCTACTCTATGTCTAGGTAAGGAATTAGTGAAGGCCCTTTACGATTCAACCCTACTTTGGTTACCTAAGGTGCTTGGTATTTCTACTCTCGCACTAAAACCCAGTCTCTCGACTCTAAGGTTCCTTAAGCTATCCCGTTCCTGATCTAACCTAGACTACCCTCTCGAGTCTCTCTAGATGATCGAATCAATATCAACAGTTGATCAGGCTGCTGATACGCATTAAGCACAGAAAACGAATAAACAACCAAACAAGAATTTAATTCATAACTGAAAAGAGGTTCAACAATCGCCGAGGAACACGAGGTTCCATCGTCGTCCTAGAACAAGAAAATTAGTTCATCACTAAACTACGAAACAACAGAAGAGTAAAAGAACGCATAATCTAAAAAATCAAAGGAAAAGGAAAAAGGGGTTGCAGTTCTTCAGGGGCAAGAGTCTCCTGTCACAAGCCTTCTATCCCAAAAGAGCCGACCCTTCCTCCCTAGCCAGCCTGAGTTGTAGTCTATTTATACTAGGGTAGGAAGACTAAAATCCGGAAATAAAATCCTAAAATATCCTCTACTCGCAGCTGCGAGATAATCGGTCGCAGCTGCGACCTTAAGCTATACTCCACTCGTCTCTGCTTCCTCGCAGCTGCGAGACAATCGTTCGCAGCTGCGAGACTCTCTGTGGTGACGCTCTTCGCCTTGCTCGCAGCTGCGCCCAAATGCTCCGCAGCTGCGGAAGTCTCTGTGAAGCTCTCCTTTCTTCTTTGGTTTATTTCTCCATTCCTCACTTCGTCATCCATCATCTCAATTCCAATTTCCTACACAAACAACAACGAACGTGAGGTAACGCAATTCAGCTCAAAACCAGAAGTTTAAACACTTAAACTTACGGAACTAGCTCAAATCAAAGCATACAAGTGATCATTTTAACTCTACTTTCGTAGAGTTATCAGCGACCCATCAATAAATTGTGAAAAACTACAACTATACTAGTGTGAGCCCACAACTGAGCTGCACCGACTCACAAAGTAGGTTGACTATTTTCATTATTGTCGATGGAGGGGAAATAAAACTTGACTTAATATTTAGGGGTTTTTTATTATTGTCTCACCTATATATAATTTTGAATGGTCTTATTGATTTAATTTAAAACCCATTTTATAACTCAATTGGCTTATTACCATTCGGTCATAGTTTATATTGGGTTACCCGTGGGCCACGTTTACTTAATATATATTAAAACTACGTTCCAAATTTGAGCCCAATCGACTTGTAATTTTCTTGACAATATTTTAAAGTTATGGTAATGAGATCGATTGACCTTTTGTTTTAACCTTGGTCAAATTAACATTGGATACGACACATAATCAAATTAAACCATCTTTAAAATTACAGCCGATATGGGAATTGTAACTTATTAGTTTATTAACTATGCAAACTCATTGTTGGTTCGCAAGTCTCGTTATGATTGTGTTACCATTCCCATTTTTCTTTGATTAAGTGTGAGGAACACAACTTGAGCCAACCCAAGTTCTCTGGATTGCTCCTTTTAGTACTCAAACTATTTAGTGATTAAAGCATGAAATAGAACCACTATTATAAAACTTTAGACGTAGAGTTTCAATCATCCGTCCAATCATTTAAATTCATTAATCCACATACTCTGGGTTTAATAAAATTAGTAATCCGATTACAATTTTACTCGGCCATTCAAATTAATAACTTGCATCCTTCTCCAAACTCTTAGTTTAAAGGTAAACGTTTGCTTTCTTATATATGAACAATTATAATAAACTCGAATGAACCAAACATTTATGAAGAAGTATGTTAAAATGATTTATACGATACGATCACGAAATAGCTCGGATACCACTGGTGGGTTTCCACCGGGCGCAGCGGAAGCTCGTTTCGAAAAATACTGTTCGAAACACAGTCCCGGTTCTATGTGATACGTATAAATCGAATAATAACGTTAAATAAAACATACCTTTGTTGTTGCGAATGCGAGCTTCAAGAGTTCCAAAACGTGACTCCTTTAGAAGTATTCACGCACACGAGACCCAACAACTTCGAACTCCTTTTGGTGCTAGCCCTCGGAGTTCTTCACTCTCTGTTTCTTTCGGAAGCCTCGGCTACTTTTGTGGCCGAATAGTTTTCACTTTGTCTTTCTTGGCCGGAGAAACACCTTCTGGTCGATCTTCTCTCTACCTATTTCCTGTGTATCTATATATATATATAATATATATATATATATTTTATATTTCATTCATCAATTCAATCACACGGTCAAACTTATATCACGTGGGTTTTCTTTACCCAAAAGGTACCGCCATTGTCAAATCATTTATAATAAACATTTATATTTTAATTTTGTAATAGCACGTACCTAAGCTAACTCACCCACGTAGCAATTGTTTCAATCTGCCACATAGCCTTAACTCACGTGGACTTGTAAATAATAATAAACTGATATAATAATATATTGCCTATAACTTAGACATATATGACCAACTTAAATCCAACACTAGGATTTATTGCTTTCGAATATTTCCGAATAAATTTGTAGTCCAACAAATTCTAATTTCGAAACTTTATACTTTTAACTCTAATATCCATTAGAATTAAATGATCAATATCCGTGTCTACGTGCTTTTACGTGCGACCCTCTAGGTTCTATATAAGAAGGCAATGTACATCCATACACAGACTGAGGTAACCATCTAGCAACAGTTTTCAGTCACCCAACGTAATAGAATATTGATGATGAAACAAAACCATTGGGAACCGATTTCTGTGTAATTCAGTCTCTTCATCTCACCGACATCCCGATTGATTCAGTGCATCATCCGTCATCACTAAATTAATCGCTTTACTTGATTTCTGAGATATAATAGATCTTAACTTAAATGATAAACATTCCTCCACGGCCGTGTGTATAAAATCACTAATATCTCAATCAAGTGGCCAGGATGTCAACTCTCTAATCCAAGAGAGCGATGAATCCTATATTGACTCAATACTATCCTCTCTACGCTTCGCTGCACACCCAATAATCGTATTACTCACAGTCCGATTAAAGACTGCTTTAAACGGCATCAAAGTGGACAACTCCACGCATGGAATAAATGGAGGTCTCAAGTCAGGAGATCAGTTACACTCGTTCAACAAGAGAAGTGACCAATGACGTTTAATATGTGGTGTTCTCTATAAACGGGTCGTGTCCAGTGTACCCTAAACTTAGGCACCCCCGAGTATAACTTGAACATCCATCCCTTGGTCTAACTCGACCTAAGTTATACTCGACGTTGATCTAGATGTTTATGTCCCATCTAAACATCTATCCGATCAAGGACAATTTTAGATTGATAAATAATCAATCTATGGGACTTTACCGTAAAGTTAATTACTAGCAGAAAAGTAATTAATATACAGTAAATACTTGCCTTTATTAACAACTATTCACATATATTACAAAGTGACTTGGCACATACGTACATACACTAACAGGGTGTACTGGTGGATTGAATAATCCGGACATTTTCTGTTTTGTGGGGATGTATTCCGGCTATAGCGACTAGTCGCTGCCGAGATCCATGTGTATGCCGTGGTGGAAACTCGCGCAGAAAGAGGAAGCGCCAAGCTCCGGTGCCATGAATCTAGCTATGAAAACCGATTGAGGAAATTCTCATTTTTCAATTACAATTGTGGCATTAAAGGGGGACGGTTGCTGGGGTTTCTCTGGTGCGTGATTCAGTGGTTCCGGTATGGACTTTAATACATTCGGAATGGACTCACCACGTTTGGCCACGGTCGGCGGTGGTTAGGTTCATAAAACGGCTTGGTAATATAACCTGAAATGAAGCTGAATGTAGTAACGGGAAACCGGATTAGCTTCGTCGTAATTAGATACAATTATGAAATGGAAAGTTTTGAAATGGTAGCCCCTTTAAAGGTGAGATTCAATCTTCTGCGAATCATTGTGATAGTTTGGATTAACTTGGCTTTCCTCAAAAGGGACAGTGACCAATGTTTCCATATATATGTGATGCCCGACTGTGTGTGGGAGAAGAGAACGGGGAGGGTGGGGATGTACTATGGTGGTCCTGGCACCTTGGAAAGAGTTGATATGAGAGGGGGACGAATGACTCATGGGAGTCGTGTGTTTGTCTATTTACTGTTTTGAGTACTGTCTTCCATATGATATTGTTTTTCCCTGCTGAAATGATATAGCTCCTAATGCCTTATATCGCATGTCGCATAAAAGATTTCACATATGCATTTAGGGAAGAACAAGTTTAGAAGTTTCATGTTTTCCGCGTGTGCATGGAAGCGGCTAACGGTACGTGCACGTGGGACTTATGTAGTTTACTACTTAATACTAAAATTAAGTAGTAAATTTTACTAAAAGTTGACCGTTACTACTCTAGTCAACGCAAAAGTAGTAAAAAAAGTAGTAAATTTTACTACTTATTGGTCTTCTTTTAGTAAAGTCAACGCAAATGTAGTATAAAATGTCGTAAATTTTACTACTTCTGGACTGTTCACCGCAGTGCAATTTTACTACTTTTACGCTGACTTTACTAAAACCTCATTTTTAGTAAAGTCAACGTAGAAGTAGTAAAAAAAGTAGTAAAATTTACTACTTTTTTTACTACATTTGCGTTGACTTTACTAAGAAAACCACACTTTTAGTAAAGTCAACGTAAAAGTAGTAAAAAAAGTAGTAAATTTTACTACTTTTTTTACTACTTCTACGTTGATTTTACTAAATTTCTCCTTTTTAGTAAAGTCAGCGTAAAAGTAGTATAAAAAGTAGTAAAATTTACTACTTTTAACTGTACAAATTATGTCGATAAGTAGTAATTGTTTACTACTTTCGTTGTGATTTTTAGTAAAATTATGTTTGAGTTGGTAAAATTGGTAGTAAATAGGTAGGGTTTGTCGTAAATGTTTACTATTTTAAGCATGTTTTTACTAAAAAAAGTAGTAAACTGTTACTACTTTATAGGCGTTGACTAAGAAATTTTACTACTTTGAACAGTGTTTCCGAACCTAACTCCGAACCTAATTATTCTAAATTTTGATGTGAAATGACTATTTTGCCCCGGTTACCACGATCATAGGTTTGTGTCACTGTCCACGATCATAGTAACCGGGGCAAAATAGTCATTTCACATCAAAATTTAGAATAATTAGGTTCGGAGTTAGGTTCAGAAACACTGTTCAAAGTAGTAAAATTTCTTAGTCAACGCCGATAAAGTAGTAACAGTTTACTACTTATTTTAGTAAAAACATGCTTAAAGTAGTAAACATTTACGACAAACCCTACCTATTTACTACCAATTTTACCAACTCAAACATAATTTTACTAAAAATCACAACGAAAGTAGTAAACAATTACAACTTATCGACATAATTTGTACAGTTAAAAGTAGAAAATTTACTACTTTTTATGCTACTTTTACGTTGACTTTACTAAAAGTGTGGTTTTCTTAGTAAAGTCAACGCAAATGTAGTAAAAAAAGTAGTAAATTTTACTACTTTTTTTACTACTTCTACGTTGACTTTACTAAAAATGAGGTTTTAGTAAAGTCAGCATAAAAGTAGTAAAATTGCACTGCGGGGAACAGTCCAGAAGTAGTAAAATTTACGACATTTTATACTACATTTGCATTGACTTTAGTAAAAGAAGATCAATAAGTAGTAAAATTTACTACTTTTTTTACTATTTTTGCGTTGACTAGAGTAGTAACGGTCAACTTTTAGTAAAATTTACTACTTAATTTTAGTATTAAGTAGTAAACTACGTAAGTCCCACGTGCACGTACCGTTAGCCGCTTCCCGTGTGCATGGGAAGCGTACTCGGCGAATTATTGGTGATGTGGATTATTTTTTTATTGTTGCAGAGATTAAGGCTATGTTTGAAAAGGAGAGAAAAGGAGGGAAAAGAAAAGAAAAGAAAAGAAAGTGAGAGGGGGAGTTGGAAGAAAAGGACAAAAATATCTTTTATATTCTTTTCTTTTCTCACCATTTCAAACATAGCCTAAGTAATGAAATACACGTGGCGCTCTTCACGTGGAGCTGATCAGAAGAGAAAGCTACGATATAACCTACAACTGTCGTTTTTCGCTGTTGACCGGTCAAATACGACCGAGGTATCTGACAAAAAGTTTAAAATTTTTCAGGTCGTTTTAGTTCTTGTCCAGCAAAATGTTATCCCGGTTTCCAAGGCTCGAGCCAACAGTCGCCTCCTTGATCCTACCTTCTTCACCAGCAGCCACGGAGGGAATCAAGGCACATTCCCCAGCAGAATCCTCAACAACAATGACGAGCCTCACTTTAGTGGCTCCCAGCATCTGCTCGTTCCTGCTTCAGCTACTCCACATCCAAGTCCTGGAGACGGCACCAGCAACTCAACGAGACCTCCATCCTTCTTCCTCTGTTCAAAGCAAAGGGTTCCCACTACATTTGACCAAAGCCAACTCCTCCTCCAGAACTTGAGAGCAACCTCCTCACAGCCCCCCTTCACCAGCAAAGAAGGTCAGCCCCACCCTACGGAGGAGGGTCTACGACTGAAACTCCGCCCCAGGGACTCTTCAAGGTTTCTCCCCATCAGACCAGCTCCAGCTGCTCCGTCACAGCAGAACGACAGAACAATAATTTGTTCTCTCGATTACACCAAGAATGCCTACCTCCCCGAGGTTCCATTTTCCACATACCTCGATCAGCACATCTGATCCCCTACAGCCATTCTTCGAGACAACTTCCGCTGGCGGGCCTTTCTCCTGGAGGCGGAGAGCAACAGGTGGCACATCTTCATCTTTCTTGGTCACCCTCAAAACAGGGCATAACGTGAGAATTCTTCTCACTCTCAGTAACTGCACTTATGTTTTATATGCGGATTTGACACAATCGTCCATTTTCTCAGTTTTTGCATGGAAAACGTTAAGAATCGAAACCCAAATTCTATTTTTTCGATATGATACTTTCTTACCGCCTTAGATAGGGGTGAGCAGGTTCTAGGGTGAGTAGGAACACCCTGTAACGGTCGGTTCTTTATTTTTAGAACCTAGATACTACCATATGGCTCATCAAAGAACCACCTAGTAACCAACCCGACGGTTCTGATATCAGTTCCAGTTCCATGTCTTTATGAATTACTTCGACATTAAATCCACCACATTACTCCAATTAATTTTAAAAAAACCTTAAACATTAAATGATTGAAGATGATATGAATGACAATCTCAAAACTTGAATGTAGTAAAGAAGATTCAAATCAAGGGAGTAAACACGATGAAATGAGAAATATAAACAAGACTTGAGTCCTAATAATTCAATGTAGTAAAGAATGGAATTCTCGGTAGATTAGCAACCATAAAAAAAGGCATAACTTGAGTTCTCATATGCACAATAGGTGATATAGTTACCAAAACGTAACTATTCAAGTTTTGAAACAAACAAGATAAGTTTTAGACCACACCGATTAGCAAAATGCAAGATATGAATTAAACGGTGAAGGTCAACACATGAATCCGGCCTAAAACAATGATAAAGAACGAAAACATGACAAAAACCCATTAAATCCCTTAATAAAAGCATGTAACTTTCTAATAATCAACTCTCAACCTCCCATATGATAGGTGACATACTACGACAAGTTCTTAGTAAGTTTAAATTACCTTGCAAAGGCCAATGTCAACACACGAATTACAAAAAAACGATTGGAAATGTAACTATTTTGTACGAAAATTTTGACAACCTTTACGAAATTTTTGCCAACCTTATGAAATTACTGTCGATTAAAAAATCCATTTTGACCGGATTGCCTGTAGTAGCAAGTTTACAGGCAAACCGATTTCGACGGGATTGCCTGTCTGGACACT
This sequence comes from Melastoma dodecandrum, assembly GCA_029817715.1. Lineage (NCBI taxonomy): Eukaryota > Viridiplantae > Streptophyta > Magnoliopsida > Myrtales > Melastomataceae > Melastoma > Melastoma dodecandrum. The sequence continues at coordinate 575,763 of JARUPY010000237.1, forward strand.
TAGCCAAAACCAAACATATGGACAAGCAGGATTGTCGGTCAAATGCATGTCCAAAGACAATCCGGTTTTGAACGGATTGATGTTAATAAGTACAAAAAAAATTGTTCTAAGCAAAAACGCAAAATAATCGTAATATCCAAAAATTGCTTTCTTTTACGAAATATTTGCAAATAGCCGACACCAAAAAATTTGGACAATTAATTCGTATCGACAAAGAAAATATTAGTATTTACGAAATATTTGTCGATAGAGAATATCCTATACGAATTTATTGTCACGAAACGATTTAATTGTATACCTTTACGAAACATTTTTTAGCATCAAAATTTAGAATACGTAAAGTTCGACATTTTTTCGTATTACACAATGAGGCAAAATAGCACTATAAATTTTTTTATTGATGTTTGTAACAATTAATTCGTAAAGTTCGGCATAACATAGTCTTACAAACTTTTTGACGGTATCGCCAAACTATTACTTTGTTATTACAAAAAATTACAAGGGGACTTTCTGTTTTTTTGGCAAAAATTTCGTACTGAACTAATTTTTTTGATGAATAGAGAATGCAAAAATATTTCATACAAAAATTGGGCAAGTCTATACGGATTATTTCTCTGTCTTTACAAAAAACATGTTTCAAGAATCTGATTTCTTTTCGAAGTAATTGTTCGTCAATTTTTTTCAGATTTTACGAAAAATTTGTTGACCTTTACGAAATAACTGTCCAGCAAAAAAAATTGAGCCCACGGAAATTAACAGGCCCCCTCAATTTCATCATCATATGAATCCAATGTTGCTGGAAATGTAAGTTCACAGCTGGGTTAGTTATTGAGCTGGTGCTAAACTAGAATAGTTACATAATATCCTTGCAATCTTGTCGATGCCGCTGGTTGTTCTTGATTAATTGATTTCATCGTAGGTTTCTGTTCTATCTCATGCTAAATAGATCGCGTTCTTGATCCGTTTTAACTAACCCACAACTCGTCTGTATGCTTTTTTCATGGTGTTTGCGTTGTTGCAATCTCATTTCTGATATTTGTGCTTGGTTCGTTTGATCCGCTCTAACATTATAAATCTTTTGAAGCCTCTTCGTGTCAAGTTAGGATAGTCATCGATTGTTAATATTGCAGCCTTGATTGTAGTTGAATTTAAAATGTATTATCAGTCTTGAAATTTAGTTCCAATCATCTGACCCCCGCTGTTTGCTTCCTTGATCATTTTTTTACTTTGCGTTTGTGTTAACCCACGTTTTGATGATGTGCTAGACAGCAACAAGATGTTATTCTAACGCTGCTTATTTTAATGATGAACTTGAAGAATGCGATGATGTCATACGATAAGTTAATATTGTATTACTGCAGTTTGTTATAAATTCACACGATCACTTTAATACCGTACGGTTTACGAAATCTTTAGAGTTAGACTGGTTACATCAAAGCCCATTTCGTGTTTCGTCATCGTGTACAACTTCTTAATAAAAAGTTAGAGACATAAATTTTGAATGGAGTCCCTCGATCCCATGCCAATCACCCTTTTTTTTCTCTTTTTAAGAAAAAAAAAATGAAAGAATATTTCGAGACTCGGGGAGTTCCCCCTCAGCTTTTTCTTTTGCACAAACTTTTCCGAGTCCCTATTACAAATTGGCCCACACACCACACTATGCTTGTAGTTATTTGAAGCTGGGGATATAATTTTTTTTTATCTCGTGATCAGTTAGAATTGGTGGGATCAAAATCTTACGTTGGGAATTCTAGGAAGACTCGGAAGAAGCATTTCCTCAAACCAATCAATCCTCTTAGATCATAACCATCCAGTGGACGACAAACGTTATGTTTCCATCCAACCAAGGCCGTATGAAATGAACCCCGGCATGTCGAAATCCGGGTAAGCATATATGGATGGATGGATAACTGGTCTTCTAAATGGATAAAAAGAAAGAAGAAGAATCCCCACGATGGATAGTAACTTGTCACACTTTGCTCCTACATGGGAACTCATCACGATTCTCATTCATATGAAAATAAAAAAGAAATATGGCAAGGGTAATGGAGAAGAAAAGCACCCAAACTGAATTTCATTACACTCGTCCTCACCGGCAGATTCAAAGACATCACATCGATCATGTTTAATTGATTACGACGAGCTCAGTTTTACTTTCCCGGGGGGCGGTGGAGGGGGGGGGGGGGTTAGTCGTAGCGTTCATATTCCGGAACACGTGGAGCGAATATAGAGAAACGAGGGTTGCCCCGTGACGAACATTAGGTAAAAGAAAAGTCGTAAAAAATACATTCTTCCATGTATTTTAATCAGTTTTTTCAAAAGCAAGGAATAAAAGTTTATAAACTATAGTGAAATTTAATTTTGATCAACCGCTCTCTTTGTCTTCAAACCCGGCAAGGAGGCGCTTCATACAAGAGATGATGCCGCGGTCGGAAGATGAAATGGAGGAGACTTTGCCTTGAAGCTTCAGATGAGGATGGAAAAGAGGAGGGAAATCAAGGTAGCGGAGACTCCTCACCCAAGTCTTTTGTCTCAATACAAATGTTGGATCATCCCACCTTTATCACGTGTAATTAGGCCCTGTTATTGTCGATGAAATCTGTTTGTCAGAGGCTCAGACAAGCCATTTTTTATAAAGGATTCAGGAACAATACAAGATTCTGCTTCCGAGGAGCATCTCCAAGGGCCCGGCTCCCCTGATTCGTGGACAGGCCTCAGATGGAGGTAATGAATATCCAAGCTTTGTCATTGGCAACGGTGAAGGGAATAATCTCGAGCCTTATGAGCTAGTTGTAATCGAGTCTATTTGTGTTGATGATGTTGGAGACAAATCTCTTGTTAATGTTTGCACGTATGTGCCAAGCCACTTTAATGTATTTGTGGATAAATAATTAATAAAGGTGAGTATTTGTCATTGATTATTTTACTTTTCTACACGTAAAATTATTAATGATAAAGTCCCACAGATTATTGAGTATATTAATCTGAAATAGTCCGTGATCGGATAGATGTTTAGAGGAGACATGGACATCTAAATCATCGCTAAGTATAGCTGAGGTCAAGATAGACCAAGGGATAGTGTATCCAAGCTATACTTAGGGGTACCCTAAGATTAGGAATACTGGACACGACCCGATTAAGAGAATACTACATATTAAACATCATTGGTCAATCCTCTTTATGGATGAGTGTAGCTGATCTTTTGACTTGAGACATTCATTTATTCTATGCGTGGAGTTTGTGCACTTTGACGTCGTTAAAAGTAGTCTTTACTCGGATTGTGAATAATACGATTGTTGGGTGTGTGACAAAGCGTAAAGGGAATAGTGTTGAATCAATATAGGATTCACTGTTCTTTAGGATTAGAGAGTTGACATCTAGGCACTTGATAGAGGTATTAGTGACTCTAAAATTCATCGCCATGGGAGGAAAGTTTTACATTCAATAGAGTATATTATAACTTGGTACTCAAGAAATAATTAATTTGGTGACGATGTATTTTGCATTAAATTAATTGGGATGTCTGTTAGACGAAGATATTGAATTATACAGTAATCGATTTCATAGTGGTTTATGATTTGTAATCATTATCCTAATACATTGGGTGACTAAAAACTGTTGCTAGACGGTTATCTTAGTTTGTGTATGGATATACAATGCCTTCGTGTATAGGACCTAGAGGGTCGCACGGATAGCACGTCGACACAAACATTGTATTACTGATTATTTTTAGTGGATACTAAAAATGGTCCTTTTATTATTTCAGAATTAGAATTAATTGGATTATTAATTTATTCTGAAATATCATAAACAAACAAGCTATAGACCAAGATCGAAAATAGATTTATTCGGGTCGATTTTATAAAGGATATATATTTATTGAGATATTATATCCAATATATTTCATTTAATTTAAATATTTTAATGTATGTGCCACGGATAGAATAATTTATTTTATTTTATTTTTAATTAAATTAATTTAATAATTTATTCATGTGCAATTAATTTATTCCGTTACAAATGATTTATTTTGAAAAAATGGAAGGTTTTAAAAAGAAAGAAAAAAACATAATCAGATGGTAGAGTCTGATAGTTTTTGAGGATTAATAGAAAAGATACAGTGAGGGAGAGAGTCCACAGACTGGAGAAATTTTTCTGGAAAAAGGAGCATGTACGATTCAAGCTTTGTTCCCATATTTTCTTCTTCGTCGATCTAAGAGGCTAGTACCTATCGGATCGTCAAGTGTTCGTGATTGTGTGCGCGTAGATACCGTTAGAGGAGTCACACTTGGGGCTCTCGATTGTTCGCGATTACACTTTGTTTATTCGAAGATTTTAAGGTACGATTCCCGGGTAAGAATTTTTTTATTCTTTACCAAAATTATTTTTATCATACGTACCATGAGATCAGATTATTGTGCCCGAATTCTAACATCTCTCCCATAGAAAAAAGGTTGGATTGCGCTCCCAGAAATGATTCGAGCCAAGAGGCAAAATCTAGAGGGATACTAGGATTGCTGTTTGTTTGGGCCAATTTCTTACGTTCTTCCTATAAATCGCCAAGGATGTGTGGACGGACAGAGGTTCGCAAAACGGACTCCCTCGAGGTCGCTGTACCTAGCGAGCCTTAAGAATCCCAAGAGCGTGGAACTGTATCGAGGAGCTTTGGACATTTGTGTTCCGGCCAATGAAGGGGTCACTGACTTGCAGTGGACACGACTAGTTATCGAGGAACAATGACCGGAGATTCGACCGGATACTACTAAATCTTAGTTAAATACCTCCAAATCAAGAAAAAAAAAATATAAGTTCCACTTATTGATCTAGCCATGAAATTTGAGCCTTCAAAACCTCAATTTTCATCAAAACATTCAAAGGACGAAGACTGAGTCCTTTCTTCTATGGAACCTTCAAACGAGCGAATCCATTCATCGAGATTTTCCTGTAACTAGGTGATATTTATCGGGAGATAATTGGCTCAGCTTTCCGAAACAGCTTTCATATTCCCTTACTTGGTCATGCCTACAAAAACATTACACAAGACTCCTGTCACTTGAAAGTATCCCACGTGAATAAAATTAAATATTTGCACATTCATCTAGATTTATACCAGTATGCCAGAGATTCGAAGGGATGATAATTCTTGTACAATATCTTGGAGTATTTCTGCACATTCTTCTTGGTGCAATCCTCCTTGTGCACCTTTTGTATATCCATCAATTTGTCACGGTTTCATATTGCATAATATAGCAAATTACCAAAAGATAAAGACTATGAATGCAATCTTTGTTCTTACCATCCAAAAGTGCCTAGCGGTTTCAGTGTCTCCCGGAACCTGGTCATAGACTCCAACACACATTAGGAGAAGGTTGAATGCAAAGTCGCCCATTCCCTTGATTCTTTTCTTTATTGGCTTCAAGTGGTCCGAATCTTCCCTCAAAGCCCTATGCTCAAGCATGCTGAGGACGTCCCTGTTTTCTCCTCCTATGAATTTCTTAGCGAGTATAAGTATCCATTGCGCCCTATGGCCAACTTTGCAATACTCGCGCAGACCATTTTCTCCCAGAATGAGAATCTCTTTAGCAGTTGGAAAGTTCCCGATTGGCCCTTCAGGCTTTCCATTGTCCTGATTCTTATATTCTCCGCTCACAATCTTTTGTTGCATCACACAGAGAACCCTGACCATTCTCAATGTCCTCTCCCAACTAATCAATTGAAAATAAAATTAAAAATTTTTCAGTGTGAAAGAATCGAACAAAATAAGCTAAAATAAAGGGACTAATTTTTAAGTTAGAAATAAAATGATACTCACTCAGAGTTACAAAATAGAAAGATCTTGACCGCATCTTCAAAAATAGTTGGATTATGGAATATTCGTCCAAAACCTTCTTGCTTTGCTAATGGATGAATCGCGTGAAATTCGTTCATCATTCTCTCGTCTCGTTCGGAGATCCTCAGCATCCAACAAACTTGCTCCTGTGATGATTTCATCAAGGCTTTGACAAATTTAAGGTAAAACAGAAAGAATAGGAAAAAATGATTAATGAGAGGTTTCACTTGGATAATGCGATGGTCTCTCAACGATAGTAGGGGATGAGGATCGTGTATGCGAATAATGAGATGGCGAGAACTCGGACAACCATGCTGAGAGATGGAGACGTCAATCGAAGTGGCTTCATCAGCAAGCCTTAGAGGACGTCGCAAAGTGGAAGTCTCCGGAATCCAGCGGTTGGGGGCCATCATGAACATGCCGTGATTGCACACTACCTTCTTGAGATCAAAAGTCGGGTATTTGTTACCAAGTTCCACAACGATATACGCGGATTCAATCTTGTCCTCTGTAAAGGTCATTATAAATACGAAGTTAATTATTTCTTAAAAAATAACCTAAAATAATAAGAAAAAAAGTTATGGATTGAAAAAATTACACGTATGCACTACAGAGATACAAATACCAATGACAGTAAAATAAGACACCTGGAAACAAATAAATAATAGCAAAACTAGAATGGAGATAAATTAGAATTACAAATTTACCCAACCATAATGGAGGAAATGACCAATATGAAGGATTAAATAGTTGCTTGCTTACATGAACAAGAACACGCGATCATTGATATGACGAGAATCTCAGGAAAATGAGCAGAGTCAGTTTTTACTTTTGGCAAGAGAACTTTGAAAACCAAGCAAAAACACTTTTCTCCAAGTACAATACATGAAAGGAGCATCCACTTTCTGGAAGGAATCGTTCCAATCTCCGAGTAGCAAATTGGTAAACCTGTACGAAGCGCGATAGTTAAAACCAGAGGTTGGCCAACAATAGATAAATAAAAAATGGCCAGAACCTTTAATAGCATCTTCCCTGGTGGCATTCTTGGAATCCCCCACGGCCATCTGGTCCCGAGAAACATCTTCGGTTTTTGCTCCATCGATGGCATCATTCTGAATTGTGAAACCCTTCTGAGCTTCAGTTCTGCAGCCAACGTCCGCATCTAAGACCTCTCCATCCATGATCATGGCATTGTCACCAATGATTTTCTCCTTGTCAATGGGGTCTTCAACCTCGGGGAGAGAATTCGGTGCTTTTGACACGTGTTTTGTCCCTTCTGGTTGTTGCTTCTTGGTCGAATCTTTCCTGGAAGCACATTTTCTCCTTTTCTTTGGGAGAGATTTATTGTCAACATCAACCGTCTGAGGAGAAACCAAGGCATTCTTGGGCAGCTCTTCAACACCTGTTTCTTCATTGTCGATTCCTTTCATGCCCAGAGAACTCACAGCTGCAGATTAAAATAGCACGCAACACCATATTATTCATTTTCAGTCGTGTAATGAATAGAAGAACAGAGTGTACATAAACTGTCGCTACTTCTTCAGCACCTCATAAGGAAACATCGCCGGGATTGAGCGCCAGACAGCCTTCAGGACGATTAAGCTTGTCCCCACACATTGCCCCATTGCAATTGTTGTTGTCTTCTTCAAGATTGGTGCCTTGGTCACAATCATCGGTACCCAACTTTCCACGACCCTTGGAAATAGAAACTTCTGCATAAAGCTGTGGGCCTTTCGTCGCCCCGACAAGAATCGTGCGCACCAAGATGGAGTCGGAGAGGGAATAGAACCGGCCTCGATGCTTGATCTGGCCACAAAAACGTATAAGAAATCCATGCCTACCCGAAACCGAACATTCCACAAGAACAACAACACGTACAGACCTTTATGGTGTCGATGTATATTTCTCCATAACCCCGGAAGCAGGAAGAATGCGCTAGCCTCAGACTGGCTGAAAACAGAAACCGGGGACACGAGTCGTAAAAGCTCCTTAAAAAAGGGAGGGGTAACCGTGAGCAGCCAAAGGCAAACCACAGGGAGGGAAGTAATAAGAGAGAAGGTTCAGTTAACCCTTGTGGTGAGCTGAAACGACCTACAAAATTTTTTCAAATTAATCAGAATAGCCAACCGTCGTTTGACGGTCAAACCGCGGAAGACGACAAATCTATACCTCCACCGTGGCATCCTCTACAGCTTTATCTTGTAAATCTGAGCCACGTGTTTCTCGTTCCTCTGCAAGACTGAAATAATTTCCCCAAATTGGGGTCAGCGATAAATCGCCGAGTACGCCCCACCCATGCACATGCGAAAACCATGAGACTACTAACTCGCCCATTCGTGCACATTTATAAATCAGTTATGCAACACACGGCACAACCTAGCAGTATAAGGAAAACACTGAGATTCTAGACTCATCCTATCGTGGACCTTTGAAGTAGTCTTAGGCACACGAACATTTGAATCCACGGCAATACAACAAATCATATAGATGCAACTATCAAACCACAGAATATATCAAGTTATAATTAGCGAGCATATATAGCGGTAGGCGGAATAATAAACAATAACTAAGCAATAAATAATTTAACGCACTGAAAGCAATAAATAAATAAGCGACTCCCTCATAACACCGGTGTCTCATATATCAACACTTCGTTTGGTGCCAGGACCACCGCAGTGCGTCCCCACCCCCTCCTCCGGGAGCGCCCGGGTAACGGCCAGCAGGCACGACCGCGAGTGGTCGTCGCCTCCCCGTTCTCCTCCGACCCACGGTCGGGTAACACATCCATTTCAAGATCCGATTTCAGCCCAAACTCCATTCATTTCAGCCCCAATCTATTCGTGCATCAAAGAAACCAGGTGGGAATTAATCACGGTTGCATCAACGACTCATTGCCGAAACACAACCAGAGCTATTCTCACGCAAAGCAGCTCGTTAACCAGTGGGCGTGGCTGAACCCAGCCGGAGACAGCGGCGGCCTATTCTGGTCCGAAGTCGTCGGAACCTTTCGGACCCCAACCACCATCAACCGAAGTTGTATGTAGTTGGTCCAATCCGCGGAACCGAGCGCCTCTTTTGTGGATCAACCAGCGCGCACGTTCTCGCAGCCCCCAGCCACCGTCCTCCCATTCTACAACCAACACCATCACGAAATACCATTTCTTGGGGCTGAATTTTTATCACGCAACCTGTCGTCACGTGCACGGATCACAATAATTCTACAAGTTCGTCTGAATTCAGAAATGCACACAACAAATGCATTTCAGCCACACTTCGGCTTCAGACATAATTTCTATTATTTTATTGTCTATACGCATACAGATTTCCAAGCCATAAGACAACAATTCAATTTCAGACTTCAAATCCCACTCATCTCATATCGTTTCGGCCAAATCATCTCCCACTCTACTCTCGTGCATATAGGAACCGCACAATAAGAAGTTAACCCGTACGGTACCGGGTAACCAGAGTTCATTCAGCCCAACTAAGTCACACGGCTAAGGAATCGAAACACAACCTCACATTATTCTCAATTTTATTCGATCAAATATCAAGCTACCCTCTCGCAGTCTCCGTTCGACTCAAAACCCATATAAGTAGGAACGGTTCCTCCAAAAATTAAACTCTTAACGCACCCAATCCTCGCCCCTTGAAAGGGACCATGCTCCGCACCAGAGGGCTGGCCGAAGCCCTTTCCCAGCTGGCCGAATCTCACACCCAACCTTCCCCTGAAGCACGCACCACTACCCCATTCACGCATCGCGATTTCACACTCATACAAGCAACACAGGAAACAGGGGAAGGGGGGAAGGACGTACAGCAGCTTCGAGCCCTTTGAACTAAGGGTTTTGGTCATCTCCTCAGCGCTCTCCCATCTTCCTCTGAGCCTCTCTTCCGGGTGCTTTTGGCTGTCCTTCCCGTAGCGACGACGAAATCAGTGAGCTCGCGACCAAGGCAGTGAAGCGGGGGAAACGGAAGGGGATCTTTTCTCCGGCCGATTCCTCTTTCCCCGGGAGATAGTGAACATCATGCCTCTCCCCAAAGAAGGAAGACCCACAATGGGGCAAGTGGGGTATCCCATCCAATGTCCCGTCCCCATCATTTTCCCCAAATGAAGCTTGCTTGGGAAGCTTCTTGTAATCCGAAGATTACAACTCACTTCGTGTCAAGTTTTCACCCGATAATTAGAAGAGTGATCATTTATGGGTCAACGGTCAATCTCTTCTCTATCTTATGTTACTTGTATTCTCTTTATAAATTTGCTATTATGAAATCTAATTCTTGTCAAAGAATTCGACGTAGCATGCGAACAAGATCGTTACCCGAATCCGATCACGTTTAGGTCGGGGAGTCCCCTTTCCCGTGTGACGTAATCACACGTAATCGAATCCAAGTTATCGAAATGTCCTGCTAAAAATATCAGCTGACCACGAGAATATTAGATTCCCATGTCCACGTCGGATTCTGACTAAGTCCAAGTTTGACTCGTATACAATTGTTACAGTTAAATTTTTCGGGTCGTTACAATCCACCCCCCTTAAGAAAATTTCGTCCTCGAAATTTAATTAGTAACAAAATCTTTTTATTACCTTTCTCACCTAAGTAGGAATGTGTTCCTTTCATTCGGTATTCAACTCCCATGACATAGAGAAGCTTTGATCAATACCCTAATGTAGAATGAGTTCCATCAATCCTCATTCTTCATATCGATTCTGCTATTTACTTCGCTAACTCAAACTACTTAAGAGAAAGGTAATCACAAGTCGCATGCCGTGGTTTCCTCAGAGTTGTATTTACCAGCCAACTTTAGTAATCCGGAATTTGAAATTCTTTGTTGCAGAATTTCGAGAAGCATTTACGAGGGAAAAGACAGGATCAAGGCTACAGGGAAAAATAGCTTGCGGTATGTCATGCTAGGCCTGAGCAGTACGTTCTTAACAATCTGTAGACAAATTCATCGTTGTGAACAAACTCAGACATAAACCAAAGAGAACAAGAATGACATTAATACTTGTATCCCTATTTCCACATCTACAGCTGTCGGGAGTATAGACAAGAGTGGGATCGGCATGCTTAGAGAAGTCAACAGGAATATAAGAAGGAAGGGACTCCAGATAAGGAAAACTGGGGTACAAAAGTTCAGCATAAACTAAATTCGAATTGATTTTCACCTTTCTCCTCTCTTGAAACAATAACCCAAGATGGAACTTTCCACCCATGTTCAGCTTGTTCTAGCAAACCCGAGAAGTGAGGTAATAAAGAAGTTGGAAAAGTCGAATCATCGAAAGCCTTGGGCAAAACTGGATTTACTTGACAGTAGGAGAAATTGTGTCAGCATGCAATTTTTACTCTGCACGGTTCCTGGACAAATGTGAACCTAATGGAGTGTGATGTAGAACCAGACAACAATATGTGAATTCCCCAATGCAAATGTAACTCATACGGTAGTGATGAGTGAGTGTGTGTGGTGCAAATACAAGGAAGAGGAAAATGGGCTCCCATGTTGGATACCTAATTCTGTACAAGCAGGAAATCAGAAGGAACAGAGATCCTTTTGATTTGGAACATCTCGAAACGAAGAAACAACATCTGCCCCAAGGTGTCTATCGAACTATTTCTATTTAAATATCTCCACTGTCTGTTGCTATGCCAAGGCAATGAGGGATTTACCTTATTTGTGAGGATTACAAGACTTGTCGGCATGTGCAGACATCTGCCTTGATCCGAATGACTCTGCATGCTAACCTGACTCCACCAGCTATAAAATAAGGCTACAATCTTTAGTCAGTTTACTATCAGAAGACAGCCCTAAAATCGAAGGCTTGCCAAACAGATGAGTCCAACATGACTTCAGATCAACTGTCAGATGTCAACTGTCCAATGCCAATGCTCAATGGCATCATTAAATACGATCCTTGTAAAAGTGAACCAAGAGGACATAAAACATTATCGCAGATAACAAGAATAAATGGGCATTTCGGCCATCAAAGTAAAATACAATGATACAAGCACAGAAACAACAGGAACTTCAAAACACTCATGTTAGTATATAAACACTTTATAGGCACTTAACTTCCATAGTCTACTATGGAATAACCATCCCAAGTCCAATTGCCTCTAAAGATACTGTATTGTAATAGACTGCCAAATAATTTACACCCTTATTCTTTAATTTGTAGGGAAATGCAGACATATAACACAGCATGATTCAAAAGCATCCGCCTCATACATGGACTCAACTTACATATACCACAGACGGAGAATATATTTACCAAGAGAGGGGAACCTATGTCATCTAGAACGTAAGGCTGGCTCTCCTAGTGAGTGCTACTAAGTGATGAGGAATCATGGTGATTGATGTTCCCGGAATGAAAATCGAAGGAATCCCACCAAAAATTGAACTCCATAACTGTTGTCGGCCAAATAGCTACACAAATGTATTTCAGCAAAAGCACATCTTGCAAGACTACTTCTAAAGATCGAATGCGTATAAAAGTGTAATTGAACAAACAGATTGCAACTATCCTACCTTACTTCTCATCAGCTCTAGAACTCTAGTTAGGCCTAATCCTACAAAAACTGAGTCTTGTCGGCAATGTCAAAATTATCAGGCAAACTTTCCCTACGATGGAAATAGATGATGTATAGAATCTGTTTGACCTCGAATAGATATCGTAACCGTAATCGTATTTAGAAGATGAAGAACGTCAAGAAGACCAAGGTGACCCATCAGAGGTTTTCCTGATGAGGACATGGGCAATCCTACATGAGTTTTCGATTGGATGGGCGAGGAAGAAGGTATGTTACCCCACCTTTATTTCCGTCTAAATCCCTCCACTCATTAATGGAAGTTGATAAAATCCTCTCTAGATGAGATTCATCAGATATTTTCTCTCTGGAGAAGCCGGTCTCCTATTTCCCTCACGTAGCGAGGATACCACGCACCCAACTACTTTCCTTGTTCTTCTTTTCCTGTAATTAAGGTTTGTCGATGCAGAATTTCCTATACAACAGCAAGCACATGTAGAAAGTACAGGGGTAAAGAAGGACCAGAAACATAGCTTGCCGCAAGAGACGAAGTTCCACCTAGTCAGCAAGGAATGGCTTATTGGAAGGATATGTAGCCAAAGAACGATAAATTTTAAGTAACAAGGTTGATAGTAACGGGATCAGTTCAGCTAGTACTCGACATTGATCCATTATAGCTCAGCCTGTCAATCAGGCACTTACTAGAGGGACGGGGGGTGTGATCCTAAGCCTCACATTTGTAAACACGTTTCAAAAAGTGATATTCCGAGCTAGTACCCATAATCCAGGTCAATAAAGGAACATCTCCACCATTAGACAAGAAGGCAAGCAATTGACACGGTTGATTAGCTTTAAAGCCAGAGGAACCCAAATGTATTCGGCGGAATCATCGATTTGCATATGTTCATAACTATTGATTACTTGTGATGAGAGAAGATATTTTCTGCCTTTATTATATTTTTTTGTCTTACTGTCTTATGAGAAGACACCAAACAGAAATTCTGGAAATTCAAGGCTCTGGTAGCATAATTTCCTACGTCGTGCCTAGACTGGAAGGCAAACAACAATTAATAGTTAAGTCAGAAACAGAAAATAGAGGACCAATTGCTCATACAGATGACATTTGGATTACCAGGGATGGACGATGTAATTGAGGAGAACAGCCACATGATTTCTCGATTATGGCACAACTATCGAACTTCATGTCCTTTACTGCTTACTATTGGCTGAAATACTAACATCGTAATTACTCAAGGAGGAAATAGAACAAAATGTATGTTTGATGCAAGAAGGAGTCTGAGGCAACAACAACAATTGCAAATTCCAAAGTTCTGGTTGACAAGGTATTTTTCAGACGATGGTGACCAAGGCAGAAGGTGATGATTTTGAATCAAGAGATTATAGTCTAACAAGAACAAAAGAGTCCAATTCACCACTAAGACTGGAAGTGGAGGCTTATATGGGTAGAACTATGATATTTTATCCTCCGAGAATGTATTACGACAGGATATGTTGGTAAGGTGAGGATGATGCTAAGGAAAATAGATCCAGAAGTACACATTATATAGGAAAAAGAAGGAAAGACTTCTGAAAGGTTCGCGACAAGGTCTCTATGAATTCAAGAATGTAGTACCCTCTAAATCGAAGCTTCAGCATCGGAATGTTGTATTCAAGACTAAGAGAGAATGCTAATATATATGAATAAATGCCAAATAACAGCTTTGATTCTTTAATATTCGATATGGCTCTTGGAAAATCCTCTTATCAACATTATTCTGGTAGAGCCAAACGAAGTGCAATAGAGAATAATAGACATGTCAACAGCTAGGACATTTAGAAAGAAAACAACCGTTGTAATTAGCACGGTGGATTTGGTCTGCATATTTGTGGCAACAATTGACCATGATTGCTTGAGAAATTGCAGATCCAACCCGAAAGTGGATTCTTGATTGGCCAAGGCGTGCTCACAGTATAGCTGGAACTGCTCGCGGTCTATTATTTCTTCATCAAGACTCCAGATCGAGACTTATCCACAGAGATCTGAAAGCCCGCAATAGTCTTCTAGATAAGGAAAACGAATCCAAGGTTTTCGGGCTTGAAATGACAAGAAGCATCGAAGGAGAGGAAGGTGAAGGAAATACTAACAGGGTCGTTGGAACTTAGTAGGAAATGTTGCATCAGGTCGATGACCACAACCATGTCTACCACAAGTGTTCATAAAGAACTCATTTCTTTCAAACGGGAAGTCCTTTCCGACTTAACAATTCATGACTCTAATTAGTCATTTTGTATCATGGGTGAGCCTACTATTCTATCTATCAACCCTAATGCGCATCTTATTTCTCCTTATTACTCCAACTAACTGCGCTCTGATACCAACTGAAACGACCTACAAAATTTTTTCAAATTAATCAGAATAGCCAACCGTCGTTTGACGGTCAAACCGCGGAAGACGACAAATCTATACCTCCACCGTGGCATCCTCTACAGCTTTATCTTGTAAATCTGAGCCACGTGTTTCTCGTTCCTCTGCAAGACTGAAATAATTTCCCCAAATTGGGGTCAGCGATAAATCGCCGAGTACGCCCCACCCATGCACATGCGAAAACCATGAGACTACTAACTCGCCCATTCGTGCACATTTATAAATCAGTTATGCAACACACGGCACAACCTAGCAGTACAAGGAAAACACTGAGATTCTAGACTCATCCTATCGTGGACCTTTGAAGTAGTCTTAGGCACACGAACATTTGAATCCACGGCAATACAACAAATCATATAGATGCAACTATCAAACCACAGAATATATCAAGTTATAATTAGCGAGCATATATAGCGGTAGGCGGAATAATAAACAATAACTAAGCAATAAATAATTTAACGCGCTGAAAGCAATAAATAAATAAGCGACTCCCTCATAACACCGGTGTCTCATATATCAACACTTCGTTTGGTGCCAGGACCACCGCAGTGCGTCCCCACCCCCTCCTCCGGGAGCGCCCGGGTAACGGCCAGCAGGCACGACCGCGAGTGGTCGTCGCCTCCCCGTTCTCCTCCGACCCACGGTCGAGTAACACATCCATTTCAAGATCCGATTTCAGCCCAAACTCCATTCATTTCAGCCCCAATCTATTCGTGCATCAAAGAAACCAGGTGGGAATTAATCACGGTTGCATCAACGACTCATTGCCGAAACACAACCAGAGCTATTCTCACGCAAAGCAGCTCGTTAACCAGTGGGCGTGGCTGAACCCAGCCGGAGACAGCGGCGGCCTATTCTGGTCCGAAGTCGTCGGAACCTTTCGGACCCCAACCACCATCAACCGAAGTTGTATGTAGTTGGTCCAATCCGCGGAACCGAGCGCCTCTTTTGTGGATCAACCAGCGCGCACGTTCTCGCAGCCCCCAGCCACCGTCCTCCCATTCTACAACCAACACCATCACGAAATACCATTTCTTGGGGCTGAATTTTTATCACGCAACCTGTCGTCACGTGCACGGATCACAATAATTCTACAAGTTCGTCTGAATTCAGAAATGCACACAACAAATGCATTTCAGCCACACTTCGGCTTCAGACATAATTTCTATTATTTTATTGTCTATACGCATACAGATTTCCAAGCCATAAGACAACAATTCAATTTCAGACTTCAAATCCCACTCATCTCATATCGTTTCGGCCAAATCATCTCCCACTCTACTCTCGTGCATATAGGAACCGCACAATAAGAAGTTAACCCGTACGGTACCGGGTAACCAGAGTTCATTCAGCCCAACTAAGTCACACGGCTAAGGAATCGAAACACAACCTCACATTATTCTCAATTTTATTCGATCAAATATCAAGCTACCCTCTCGCAGTCTCCGTTCGACTCAAAACCCATATAAGTAGGAACGGTTCCTCCAAAAATTAAACTCTTAACGCACCCAATCCTCGCCCCTTGAAAGGGACCATGCTCCGCACCAGAGGGCTGGCCGAAGCCCTTTCCCAGCTGGCCGAATCTCACACCCAACCTTCCCCTGAAGCACGCACCACTACCCCATTCACGCATCGCGATTTCACACTCATACAAGCAACACAGAAAGGACGTACAGCAGCTTCGAGCCCTTTGAACTAAGGTTTTTGGTCATCTCCTCAGCGCTCTCCCATCTTCCTCTGAGCCTCTCTTCCGGGTGCTTTTGGCTGTCCTTCCCGTAGCGACGATGAAAGCAGTGAGCTCGCGACCAAGGCGGTGAAGCGGGGGAAACAGAAGGTGATCTTTTCTCCCGGCCGATTCCTCTGCCCCGGGAGATAGTGAACATCATGCCTCTCCCCAAAGAAGGAAGACCCACAATGGGGCAAGTGGGGTATCCCATCCAATGTCCCGTCCCCATCATTTTCCCCAAATGAAGCTTGCTTGGGAAGCTTCTTGTAATCCGAAGATTACGACTCATTTCGAGTCAAGTTTTCAACCAATAATTAGAAGAGTGATGATATATATGGGTCAACGGTCAATCTCTTCTCTATCTTATGTTACTTGTATTCTCGTTTATAAATTTGCTATTATGAAATCTAATTCTTGTCAAAGAATTCGACGTAGTATGTGAACAAGATCGTTACCCGAATCCGATCACGTTTAGGTCGGGGCGTCCCCTTTTTCGTGTGACGTAATCACACGTAATCGAATCCAAGTTATCGAAATGTCCTGCTAAAAATATCAGCTGACCACGAGAATATTAGATTCTCATGTCCACGTCGGATTCTGACTAAGTCCAAGTTTGACTCGTATACAATTGTTACAGTTAAATTTTTCGGGTCGTTACATGGGCGATGGTGTCGAAGCAACCGAAATCGAGCGCCACGTGAGTGCTGGTGGTGATGAATACGGGGGAGCGTGGTGGTTCTTTCTCCTCCTCCATCGATGGCCGCGGCAACAAGAGGAGGGAGTCCGAAAGTTCGCTTCTGTTATATGCCGGATCTCCTGTCAACAAACATGAGGATTAACTTGGATCTTTTTGATTTTTTCCATAATAATATTTTGTAATTTTAATAAATATTATAAAATAACTAAACTATGTTGTGTACATTAAATCCTTACCTCCTCCATCTGAGGCTTGACCATGAATCAGGGGAGCAAGCCGTTGGAGATGCTCCTCGGCAGCAGAAACTTCCGCAAGAAGGAGCAGGTCACGTCCCCTCCGGTTGACAAAGTAGGACATGAGCATGGAATCAGAAAGCAGTACAATTGACCGCGGTGCTTGAACTGCAGCAATAAGAAAGAAAGTTGTAAAGGAAACACCGTTAATATGCTAAAAATCAAATGCAACATGCAGAAACACAATCAGGGGCCAGGCAAACCTTGAGGGAATGGACCACTATCTCTCCGTGGCTGGGGAAGGTCGTCAAATGACAGGCCGTCATCTTGGCTACAAACACAAGGCGACGAGGGCAGCAACTCAGATGCGGAAGGTGAATCGACGGAAAACAGAGCAAGAAAGAGGTCGGACAGACGGGAGTCTTACTCTTGAGGTCAGAGACGGAGTCGGTGGGAAGAACATCCAAGGCGAGGCGAGTGACGAGGCTGGTGTGGATGAAGGCGACGGTGATGCAGGGCTGCTCCGCCCCCAAAGGCGGAGGAACTGAACCCAACTCCGATGTCATTCGGAGGGTTGATTTTTCGCCCCCCTTTTCTTTTGATACACACACGTTCATCAATCCCCTTGAAATATAAGAAGAGATTCTTTTAAAACCAGCAACAAATAATAAAACGGAGAGTGACAAAGAGATATGGTGCCAAAGATATCGATCAACGGGGCAAAGATTTCGGCCGGATCACAATTACAACCCATTGAAAATCTTGTAAGAATTTAAATTAATACCCCACACAACACAAAATCCTTTTGCCTTGGGCTCTGTTGTGATCGTGTGAGTTGGAGAAGGGCTTACACTCTCCCCATCGACCCCCTCCCCTCTTCCCAATTCTGTAAAGTTTTTTCTCAAGGAGCCTTTTTCCTCGATAAAGCTTATCAGAGTCTACTACATGAGAAATAATAATATGAGAAATAAATGAACAAAGAAAATCGTAACAATATATCCTTCAATTAGATATACATCAATTTAAAAAGGTGATAAAATAAATAAATTGAGTGATCAATTCAAATGATCACTAGAAAGTATACTTATCTTTTTAAGAGTGATTAAAGAATGGAATAAAAATAAAAACCAAAATTGGGTTGTGTATTTCAAATGTACAACCAACACACAAAATAAAATTTTGTAAACATAATTAATGCATGCCGTGGGTAATTATTGTTTTGTCTATTTTATTAACGGCAGATCCAAGTGCCTTTGTGCGTCTGAGTGGTCTGAGTGGTCTAAGTGGTCTAAGTGAGCTTTGTGCATCGACGGAGAGCGGAAGGTGCTAAGTGTCTCCTGGTTCTTTCTCTTGCAAGCTGCGTGTGAGAGTGTCAAGGGGCTGAGGTCAGATCCTTTGATCGTCCTGAGAGGGACTAGGTGTCCTCGGTGTGTTTAACGAGCGGCTGGCGAATCGTCTGAGGGAAGCTAAGTGAATATCTCTGCTGAATTCAGTACTCAGTTGCTAACTCATCGGCAAGAAGCCGTTCTTGTCGTGTCTCTTCGCAGGAAAGTCTCGAACCTACGGAGTTTGAGCAGTCAGACACGCACTTGCGGGTGCGCGCCAGAAGTCTCGTGCCTGCAGGGTAGAGCAGGAGGTGGGAATGCCGCCGAAGTGGAAAGAGGTCCTCCCGAGCACAGGGGTGCTGTGCAGAAGTCTCGAACTCCTGGGGACGGATAGTAGAGCAGGTTGCGTGGAAGCCGCCGGAGTAGAAAATTCCACCCTAGGCACTGGGTGTGCAGTGCAGTGAGTCATGGCTGTGGTAACCATGCACGTTCGAACTGAGTGTAGGACGGATACCCTTTCTTAGTGGTCTTTGTGGTTCTTCTCTTTGTGATCTTTGTGATCTTTGTGGTGATCTGTGTGATCAACTTCGTGGTTGTCTCTTAAGCAATTACAGGCTCATCTCCAGGAGAGACAAGATCTATGTGGAAATCCTCTGCTGAACGACAAAAGTGCTGAAGCAATCCTCTACTGTGAATCAGAAACGAGATACTCTCTGAGAAGTCTTTCTATCACTGTAAGGATTATTATCTGAGGATTTAATCTCTAACATAACGTTGTCTGTGTGCTTTGATAGACAGGCTTACATACGGGCAACAACGTTCTGCGTGGAATCCATTGAGCTACCAACTGCTGAGGAAAAGTATCATTCTGCTGGAAACGAGAAGACGTCCACTGTGTGAGGAGCTGACCGTTGCCAGGAGTGATCATCAATTGTACCGGATTCTAAATCTCACTTTGTGAGAACCAAATGCCTAGTGCAAGGGCTCTTTGCACCCATTATATTATATAGTGGAATGACCTTGTTGGTGGAAAGTGGACGTAGGTCGATTAAGACCGAACCACTATAAATAACTGTGTCCATTACGATCATGCAACACTCGTATGAAAACCTACTCGACAAAATCGTGACAGTGTCAGCGAAGCAGATCTCATTCTGAGAAACGCTCTGCTGAGTTACAGTACGCTTCCGCTTACACTGAGAAAACGGGCGAAAAAGTAATAAACACTAATTTACCCCCCTCTTAGTGTTTCTGAACGATCCAACAAGAATCTTCGAAGGAAAACGCGCTGCGCGCGAGCCTTCTTCGCGCAACTCTCGTTCATATCGCGCCGTTGTATAGCGAGGCGGCGCCACCTTATAATCTGTTAGCTGTCCGGAGAGATGTAGTTTCAAGATGTCTCGGCACAACTAAACACAGGATGTCCATGTGCCTGTCGATTTGGGGACAGAATGGCTGGAAGTCCGTTTATAGATTACCTTGATACTGTAAGTTGTCAAGCCGAATAATCTTTCTTGCCCGTAGCAAGTTTCTAGTGCAGCAGAATAATACGCTTGTCAAGAATGGTTGACTGAGGTTGTATGGGATTCGTCTGTCTTGCAATTGTGGTCGGCCTTGTGTTGATAGAGCTGCACTGAATTGAGTTATGAATCAATTGTGATATTTTGAGCTTGATAAAGCCTTGCGTTTAAGTTGAATTGATCAGGCCGACTGTCCAATGAGTATGCTCGGGTATGGGAATAATGTTCCTTAGAGGAAATCTGAGATGTTGATTCTGACGGTGGTTGGGGATTGGAAAACGGCGTTGCGGGTGATCCACGGGAATTATAGCGAGTAATACGGATTGGTTCAACCATGTAGGCCTCGCCCTACGGGTGGTTGGATTCCGTAAAGATTGTATGTAATTGATGGTTTGGAAATGAAGTTGCCGCCGTTCACAATCTGGACCGACTACGTCTTCCTGGTTACCGAGCTTTGGATAGTGATTGGATTTGAGTATGTTGTTCTCGACTGCGTGTCGGAGGAGTACGGGGAGGCGACGACCATCCGCGGTCGTGCCTGCTGGCCGTTTCCCGGGTGCTCCCGGCGGAGTGGGTGAGGATGCACTACGGTGGTCCTGGCATCTTGAGAAGGGTTGTATGGGATGAGAGAGTTGATTCATGGGAGTCGTATATTTACTTTTCACTCTATCTATTGATTATTGTGATGGCGGCCTAATGATACTCGTTTTACTGTTGCTGATGATTGACGAGTCGTAGAGAGGCCTCATCGTGTTGTTGCCCTGAACCGCATGTTGCATAAGTGATTTTCAAATATTACATGATAGGAATCAATTAGGGGTCTCATGTCTTCGCATGTGCATAGAGTAGGCGTACTCAACGAATTATCGCTGACCCCAATAGGGGACTATTTTTTTAGTGTAACGCAGGATAAAAAGGAAAAGAGGACACGTGGCACGAATTTGAGTAGCAAGACAGTAGACATTGCCATGGTGGAGGTAAAGTTTTGTCGCTTCCGCATTTTGACCGTCAAATAACGGAGAACTACTCTAATAAAATGTAAAAAAAAATTTGTAGGTCGTTTCACTTCTCCTCCTCCATCGATGGCCGTGGCAACAAGAGAAGGACGCTTCTCTTACATGCCGGATCTCCTGTCAACTAATCTTATAAATCTAAATTTTCCAATCCCAACAAACATGATGAAGTGGCTGTTTCAAAAGGATCGTTTTCTTTGAAGCAAATTTAAGGAGATGATAAAAGATCATTTCTTAGATACTATTGGTAGAAGATAAGAGGCAATGTCAGTGTTCCCTGCAACAAAATGGTTATGTCCCCCGTCAGTTTGGCTACTTGCTTCCCAAGAAGAGGAGAGAGGGAGACAGAGAGAGAACTGCCCGAAAACCGAAGAAACAAAAATCATCATAACTGAACTATCTTTCCTTGTTATTCTTTTCCTATAATCAAGGCCTGTCGATGCGGGATTTCCTATTCAACAGCAAGCACGGGTAGAAAGTACAGTGGCAAAGAAGGATTAGAAACATAGCTTGCCGCAAGTGACGAAACTCCACCTAGTCAGCAAGGAATGCCTTATCGGAAGGATATGTAGCCAAAGAATGATTAATTTTAATTGACAAAGTTGACAATGAAGGAATCAGTTCAATTAGTACTCGACATTGACTCGTTATAGATCAGCCTGTCCATCAGGCGCTTACTTGAGGAACATGGGAGGGTGATCCTAAGCCTCACATTTGCAAATACGTTTCAACATGATGTCCAAGGATAGTACCCATAACCGCTACATTTTCGCCATTGGACAAGAAGGTCAGTAATTGTCGGTTTAATTGTTACCTTCGGCGTTCCTTCCATCACTTGCTTTTGCAGACGCTTGGGATGGAAGCCCTGTTGGTCGTGCTGGACCTGAAGCACCCCGGACGTTGACAAGAGATGCCTCGCGCCTTTTGTTTCTTGAGACCTTGACATTACTTGGACACTCTGGCGGGGGAGGGGGGGTCCAGCTTCCTCTTTCTACCAGTTACATTTGGCCGACGATCTACAAGTCATCACCTTTGTCTCTGTCCTGATTGGGTCCGATGCGGTATGTGATCTCGCAGTCTGTCTCGTCAAAAATAACAACTTGAAACCTCGACCCGCTGTCATGCCTGAAAACAAGGAATTGGCAAGGGTGGATGTTGTAATGCTTCATGAAGGCTGCGCAGCCATCCTGAAGTAGGACGCCATGCTCATCCCGGAGCAGTTTCACCTTCCAAAGGCACTGGGGTCCTCAAGGAAGACCAGATCCGAGGACAGAGCCGACCCCGGTTCCTCACAAATTTAACAGGAATCCTCTGTTCCAGAAAAACAAACCAAGTGGTCTGTCTGACTATAACAACTTGTCTGACTATAACAGTGATGGTAATAATAACATCAAGTGGTCTGTCGTAGTGTTGGTAGTAGTAGTCTTGTCGTCGAGTCCTTTGTGGTTCCCATTCTGCTGTTCCCAGAAATCTCTTTCTTCCCCCCCTCTTGATGCTCAAATTCAATATTACCCTCAAAATGCAAGTAAAGATTGATTGTTTTCATAATAATAACATCTGGCTTGCATTGTAGCTTTGATTGATTTAAAAATTTCTTTTAATGTAACCCCAAAATCTCCAATTCAACAAACAGTTTGTAAATACTTGGGATCCCAAATAAGTTAAGAGTCAGAAGAGGAATTGGAATGCCAAAATCGAAATCACTTTATCTGTCTCGGCTGATCGATCGAGTCGTTGCCTACCTCCTGCAGCGGAGTAGCAGCATCGACTGCTGGTTGCTACGCTCTTGTGGGCATCTCAAAATTTCTGGTTCCACGGGGACGTACTGATAATCTTGCGCCAGTCAGCTCGCATTGTTCTCCTGTAAATAAGGTCAGAGAATGTAAAGGAAACTGTATTATCATTATGTGAAGGCTCGGGTGATATTCTGGAAACACTCGCAACAACTTTACCAGCTATATATCTCCCTTGCATATGTGGTTTTCTCCTTGCTGGGAACTCTTTTCGGAGTAGACTTTCTCGTGATTTCCATCAAATTCGAAGAAGCTTCATCTCCCGGGGCATACGTAACCAACGGCCGCCGTGCAGCAATATCTCCCTTTCCAGTTCCTTTGGCCACTACATTCGGAACAACCTGTCCAGTTTTTCCCCCTTGTGATGTTGTCAGACCGATTTCGGTCTTTTCTTGGATCATTCCCTTCTTGTTAGGGACTTCATTAGGCTCAGTCAGAGGGCTATCAACTCTGGAACCAATATCGTGCTTCTTTTCTTTTGTATCTTGCTTCCTACTCGATTCCCTCGTCGGAGCAGGCTTCTTACGTTTCTTCCCGGATGATTTACTGTCACTCACAATACCAGCAGGTATCCGCTCACGAACAACAGCTCCAGTGGTGCCCCGAATCGCTTCACCACTAGAAAGCTCTCTGGTTTTATCTCCCTCTTCAGGGTTGTTCTGTTGGGCTCCACTTATCAGACCGGTTCCGGCCACTACAGCCGGCTGAGGAGAAACCAACGCATTCTTGGGCAGCTCTTCAATACCTGTTTTTTCATTGTCAATTCCCTTCATACCCAGAAAGGCCGGCTGAGGAGAAAACAAGGCATTCTTGGGCAGCTCTTCGACACCTGTTTCCTCATTGTTGATTCCTTTCATGCCCAGGACAGCCAGCTGCGGAGAAACCAAGGCATTCTTGAGCTCTTCAAGACCTGTTTCTTCATTGTCGATTCCTTTCATGCCCGGAGAATTCGTAGCTGCAGATTAAAATAGAATGCGTCCGCATATTATCCAATTTCAGCCGTGTACATAAAACAGAGTGTACATAAACTTTCGGTACTTCTTCGACACCTCGTAAGGAAACACCGCCAGTATTGAGCGCCTCACGGGCTTCAGGACGATTAAGCTTTTCCCCACACTTGGCCCCATTCCTATAGCTGTTGTCTTCTTCAAGATTGGTGCCTTTGTCACGATTATCGGTACCCAACTTTCCACGACGATGATCCTCGGAAATAGAAACCTCCGCATAAAGCTGTGGGCATTTCCTCGCTCCGACAAGAATCGTGCGCACCACGATGGAGTCGGAGAGGGAATAGAAGTGGCCTCGATGCTTGATCTGGCCACAAAAACGTATAAGAAATCCATGCCTACCGGAAACAGAACATTCCACAAGAACAACAACGTGTGCAGACCTTTATGGTGTCGACGTATATTTCTCCATAACCCCGGAAGCAGGAAGAATGCGCTAGCCTCAGACTGGCTGAAAACAGAAACCAGGGACACGAGTCGTAAAAAAAGAGAGGGGTAACCGCTAGCAGACCAAGGCAAACCGCAGGGAGGGAAGTAATAAGAAGAGTGGAGAGAAGGAGATTTTATTCACTAAACCCTTGAGGTGGGCGATGGTGTCGAAGCAACCGAAATCGAGGGCAACATGAGTGTGGAGGCTGGTGGTGATGAATACGGGGAAGCGTGGTGGTTCCTTGTCCTCCTCCGTCGATGGCCGCAGCAACAAAAGAAGGAGGGAGTCCGAAATGTCGCTTCACTTCCCCGCTCGGATCTTATGCTGCCAACAATAAATGTAAATTAATTTTCCAAGCCCAATAAAAGAAACAGGAGGACTGATTTGATTTGATTCTGGTGAAAACCAATTTCTTAATATTTTTATTCCGTTTCTGTCGTTTGGATATTTTCGGGATCCAGCCCAAACGGGATTTATCTCACTCACTCTTCGATTCTTTCCAAAATAATATATGAATTTTATTATCGATTAAAACATGATTAATGTCATTTTGTAATTTTAATAAATATTATGAAATAACTAAATTGTTTATTAATTTCTGGAGAGCTTATGTTCTTTTATTTATATATAAGATATTTTAGGCGGATAAATTGTTTTGCTAAATTAGCGATTTGATATCTTATTTTTTCTTTAAATCCCCAGACTATTTAGCCGAAGGACTATATGATTTCTTGCTCATCGAGATAGCTGGAATTGATCAAGTCATTTTGAGTCCCGTGAGTCAAAGTAACAATTTACAACAATAAGCATTCAAAGTATTTCCTAAAAATATGCATAACCATCTCAAAGCACTCTAACCCACCATACTTCAAAGTAATTTCATGTTCGGTCTTAACCGTGCAATTAATTCAAAATAAATTCTAAAATAATTAATTTAGACAAGCGAGTAAAATGTTAAACACGAAGTAAAACTCATAGCACAGGTTGATCCGAAACTCACCTCCACTCACCGATGTCTGTTTGTATTCGATTTAAGTGCAAACATTCCCAATCATGTTTGAAGAGGTATAAGACATGAAAAAATCAAGAAAGCACCTTAGCTTTCATGAAAAGAATAGTAACATAGATAACTCATTTAGAAAATGAACTTATGAATATCAAATAAGAGTTTATTGTCAAACGTGTATGAAAATAAAGATTAAATTATCAAAGTATGATACGAATGAAAATCCCAAAACTTGAATGTAGTAAAGAATATTCAAATCAAGCAGACACGATGAACTGGGAAATAGAAACAAGACTTGAGTTCTAATAATTCAATATAGTAAAGAATGGAATTCCCGGTAGATTAGCAACATAAGAAAAAGACATAACTTGAGTTCTCATGTGCTCAATAGGCGATATAGTTATCAAAACGTATTAAATTGTAGAACCCGTGGTTAACAATGGACTTTCCCGCCGGGCCTCAGGTTGGAAAGGTGCGTGCCTTAATGCAAATATTGGCACACGATTGCCATTATTTCTTATCTACTTTTATCTAGACACTTGGACGTGTATGTACTTGTGATATAATTAATGTCTATCACTTTATATGAGTGATCGGGTCTAATACTCGAACCGGCTCTAAAGCCCGTAACCGGAAACCACTGCTTTATCATTATTGTATATTTCAATTACATTGGCCGAAGCAACTTGTGATGAAGATGAAGAATTGTTTGTCAAATATTCATCAAAAAGGGATTTGATAAATATTCAAAAACCCGAATAGAATAATGCCATAAAGTTTCATATAACTATGCACGATTAAATTAGTTCTGAATCGATAATTTAAACTAAGAGCAATCGCGGAGATCTTATTAAGTTTAGACAAATATTTCTCATACTATACAAGCATCTTGGTTGCCGTGACTTTAAAAAAAAAAAAAAACTAATCCTCATCCACCATCCTTCTCCTTTAACACCTTATATACATTCAAAACAAATGGAAAGTACTTTTACCGAGAATGACGTTAAATAAAACATCAAAAGGTATTTTCTTAACTTTGTCACACTCAGTCGTCGCACGACAATGCATGTAGTTTGAATCACTCAACTCCAAGAAAAAAAAAACTCATTGATAAATGTAGATCCCCAAATCTCTATTTGCGGATTAAGTGCTTTTGATTTTGGAAGAACTTCTCAAAAAGTGATTACACTATCCCATTGAAAGTCAAAAAGTGATAAGGTCTTCCGCTTCTTGTAGTGCAGTGTTGGCGAATTTGTCTGCTTCTTCATTGCCATTCCTCCGCACATGGAGGATAGTTGCCTTTCCAAGGCTAGCCAAAAGCTAACCTACAATTAAGAGTCCTAAGTTCTGTGGCGGCAGTGGGCCTTACTCTAAAGTGATTATTTGGAGTTCAGAAAGTATTCTTATGAGCAACTAGATGGACCAATACGGGCAGAGGAAAGGCTTGCTGCAATACAAAGTTTTAGTGGATGGTCAATCAATGATTTAGACATGCAGGATAATGAAAATTGTTCATTTGTGTTTTTAATATTCATAAGAGCCGGTGGAGTTGGCTTAAATCTTGTGGCTGCTGATACTGTTATTTTCTTTGAGCAAAACCAGAATCTTCTGCCCCAGAAACGAGCGGAAGAAGACGAGGTGCAGCAGCGACCGCTGGTTCACCATTTCCTGATAATAGGACGGTCGCAGCTTCACCACAACCGGGCTTTTCTAGATTTAGTTCGTCTCTAAATCAAAGTCCTGTTGCATATCCATCAAATTCGGGTACTTGGAGCAGTATGGCTCTGAGTTCTCCACGGTTCCTCTGTCGTTGACAGAAGCATCATCCTGGCAGATACAGATGTAACGCCATGCCTCTAATCTCGGATATCCACGTCGGATGGGTTAGACCAAGGCATACCTCGCAAGCTTCACGATGAAAAGGCTTCCTGTTGTCTCATTGACGGAATTGAGGGTCCTTGAACTCTTCAAACACATCTACAATTTTGCAAGCCCTAGCTACAGAGAAAGAAGGGTCGCCGATGATGTACGTCCAATATTATTTAACAGCAGCAAGATCACCATAACGTTACGAACCGCTAGAGACGTAGTAACCGTGCTGACGGAGCAGCCGAAAGAGAAGGGAAACCATGTGGAGGTCATCGTTGCAATCTCGGCCCTCGACGAGGATGCAGTAGCTTCCGGACAACTAAGCTCTCAAAGAAACTCTTCCTTCCCGACCAAACTTCCCGGGAATCATGAAATCGACTATGAATTCATCGACATCGAGTTAGAGCCTGATCACCGTGCCTGTAACAAACCTGCGAAAAGACAACAGAAAGCAAGCAGAAAAATCGTGCACAAAAAAAAACTCAGAGATTCTTGCAAACAAGCTCTCCTGAACTTTCGGTAACAAGAAACAACAAAAACAAGATCTCATGATCAGCCCCCTCAACTCCCACGATCCTCCCCGAGATTTTAGGACGCTCAACGACTTCCCCACTCACTTCTCGCACCCACAATGGCTAGCCCCGAGATTTTTGGAACAAAAATTTGGCCAGTACACGATCCCTGTTGGGGGAAGCCCCTTATAGTCCACACAGACTCGGAGGAGAAAAGAGGGGAGATTGGAGAGATACACACAGACCGAGAGAGACAGATTAAAAAAGGGACATCATCACTCACCCACGGGGGGGCTGATCTTTAGAGGACTCCCTCCGGCCGAAGGACTAAAGGCTTTTGTCCCTAATCCCCTGGCGCATCCTCGCCATCCTCCAGCTAAGGTAAGACCGTGCCAAAGACATGGGAACCCCGTTCAACCAACCCAAATGGAGTACTCGACAACAACAATGAGAAGGACAGCATACCTCTGGCTGCGTCAGACCTCAACCTCCCTAGATGCGGCAACGACGACGCTCGTCTCCAACTCCATTAGGATACAACCAGCGACACTTGGCATCTCTCCGCAGCAACGATGAGGACGAGCCCCTTTAGATGACCCGACCAACTCCACTTCCTTACCATCGGCAGAGAACTAGTCCAAGCTTCTCGCGGACGGGCATAAGCATCGCGGGAAGCTCTCCTCTTATTTTAACTTGCCCTTTTTTCTTAAAACGCAGGTATACATCCTGAAGACTGTAAAATCAGCTTCGTCAGCCAATTATGCAGACCAGTATCCAGCTCCAATAATCACAGTGCCTCCTACGCCAACGGAAGAGCACCTGTAGCGACCCGGCGGCAAAGCCAACACCAATATCTGCCTCCGAAGACTATCAACACTAGCGGCAGCAATTCTGTCCCGGTTTCGACAACATCTGCATCAGCATCACCCAAAGTCAGCCTCATCTTAGCGACTTCACCTTCTTCCTCGACAACATCGGCGGCACCGTCTTCCGCCTTCTCTGGCTCCAGTCGTCCCCTGTCTTCAGCCTTCTCCGTCAACAGCAATCCCGCTCCTCCGATGACCAGCCGCAGTTACTGTTAGTGTGTGCACGTATATGCCAAGACACTTTGTAATATATGTGAATAGTTGTTAATAAAGGCAAGTATTTACTGTTTATTGATTACTTTTCTGCTCGTAATTAACTTTACGGTAAAGTCCCATAGATTGATTATTTGTCAATCTAAAATTGTCCTTGATCGGATAGATGTTTAGATGGGACATAAACATCTAGATCAACGTCGAGTATAACTTAGGTCGAGTTAGACCAAGGGATGGATATTCAAGTTGTACTCGGGGGTGCCTAAGTTTAGGGTACACTAGACACGACCCGTTTATAGAGAATACCACATATTAAGCGTCATTGGTCACTTCTCTTATTGAATGAGTGTAACTGATCTCCTGACTTGAGACCTCCATTTATTCTATGCGCGGAGTTGTTCACTTTGATGCCGTTAAAAGCAGTCTTTAATCGGATTGTGAGTAATACGGTTATTGGGTGTGCAGCGAAGCGTAGAGAGGATAGTGTTGAGTCAATATAGGATTCATCGCTCTCTTGGATTAGAGAGTTGACATCCTGGCCGCTTGATTGAGATATTAGTGATTTTAAACACACGGCCGTGGAGGAATGTTTATCATTCAAGTTAAGATCTATTATATCTCAGAAATCAAGTAAAATGATTAATTCAGTGATGACATATGATGCACTGAATTAATCAGGATGTCGGTGAGATGAAGAGATTGAATTACACAGAAATCGGTTCATAGCGGTTTTGGTTCATGACCAATATTCTATTACGTTGGGTGGCTGAAAACTGTTGCTAGACGGTTACCTCAGTCTATGTATGGATGTACATTGCCTTCGTATATAGAACCTAGAGGGTCGCACGCAAAAGCACGTAGACACGGACATTGTTATTTAATTCTAATGTATATTAGAATTATAAATTTTCAGAATTAGAATTTGTTGGATTACAAATTTATTCTGAAATATTCGGAAGTAATAAATCCTAGTGTTGGATTTCAGTTGATCAAATATGTCTAAGTTGTAGGCTATAATAATATAATTATTATAATTAATTATTATATTATTATATTATATTATTATTTACAATCTACGTGGCTAAGCCTATTTGGCTAATCCAAACTAAATTGTAGCATTGCTACGTGGGTAAGCTAACCTATTGAAGTGACAAAGGCAGTCAAATTTGTAGCATTGCTACGTGCCGTTGAGTGCTTAAATATAAATTATTAATAGTGAGGCGGTACCTCTTGCGTTAAGAAAATCCACATTATATAGTTCGTCTGATTGAATTGTGAGGAGGGGATGAGAGGAAATAGGCTACAGAAAAGAAACATTCGGCCAAGGTGAAGGAATTCACAATCGGCTGAAAAACGGAAGGCTTCTGAGAGTTTTAGCGAAGAACTCCGAGGGCTAGCACCAAAAGGAGTTCGAAGTTGTTTGTGTCTCGTGTGCGTGGATACTTCTAGAGGAGTCACGTTTGGGACTCTTGAAGTTCGCATCCGCAACAACGAGGTATGTTTTATTTAACGTTACTATTCGATTTATACGTATCACAAGATCCGGGACTGTGTTTCGGACAGTATTTTTCGAAACGAGCTTCCGCTGCGCCCGGTAGAAACCCCAACAGTGGTATCCGAGCTATTTGTGATCGTATCGTATAAATCGTATTTTACGATATACTAAGTTTTAAGTAACATTTCTTCTTTACAGTGTATGTTATAATTATAATATAACGAGACACTTTAATCAAACCCACGTTAAGTTAAACTGTAATAATTATAAGATGAATTCGATCTGTCAAATTATATAATTGGACGGCTGCTTAAATTATAATTATGTGGGTTGATGAATGTTATTAAAACGAGATTTGTAAACTGAGTGCGTTTGCATAATTAATAAAGTAATAATATATATATAATACTCAAATGGGGCAGAAGTCAAAAGTATTTTAGACTTTAAAATGGGTTGCCCCACAAGTAATGCAATTTATAGTGGGATGGCTCCAATATCAAATTCGGCAAAGTTTTAAATTGTCGAGAGAAAACAAATACAATGGGCTAGAATAAAATAACTAAGCCCATCAATATATATAGGTGAGACAATTAATTAAAATCCCCTAAATATTAAGTCAAGTTTTATTTGCCCTCCATCAATGATAATGAAAATAGTCGACGTACTTCATGAGTCGGTACAGCTCAGCTGTGGTCTTGTGTTAGTATAGTTGTAGTTTTTCATAATTTATTGATGGGTCGACTTAACTCAGATTAATTGATTTGTTAGCTCAGCTAAGATCAATTGATTTGATGGGCAAGGGGTTTAAGAAAATATTAACCCAAGTTAAGAATACCGATGGTTACATGGATTTGTGACTGGCGAGTAGTGCCAACTCAATGACTATGGTGTGTAGGTACAGCTCAGTTGTGTGCATACTATAAGATTTGAGTATTCGGTCCCGCTAGGAATTATTACCAACTAATTCCCGAGCCTAATGGTGGGGGCTATTAGGTTTGAATAAAATAGTGAGAGTTTATAAAAGTCCTTTATATAACTATTCACAAATAATGATTTAAAATTTTATTTGCTGTAGATGTCGACTAACCTTTCGCTGCGAAGTATTTTGGAGAAAGAAAATATCCTCCAAGGACCGAATTACCTGGACTGGTATCGTAAGCTCAAGATTGTACTGAAACAAGAAAGAAAGTTTCATGTACTAGATTTTGAGCCACCAGCAGTGCCAAATGCAGACACTTCAGAAGCAGATCGAATCATTTATGATCATTATGTGGAAGATGCTATTGACGTGCAATGTCTTATGCTATCTGCAATGTCTCCAGAGTTGCAGAAGCAGCATGAGAATATGAGCGCTAGGGATATTGATATCCATTTGCGCGAGCTCTTCCAAGAAAGTGCAAGGACTGAGAGATTTAAAATCTCTCGAGCATTTTTCGGAATGAAATTGCAGAAAGGGAACCCTGTCGGGCCTCATGTACTCAAGATTATAGGGTACATAGAGAAGCTCGCAAGTTTGGGTTCCAAGATGGATACTCATTTGGCTGTTGATGCCATTTTGTATTCCCTGCCTCCATCGTTCGCTCCGTTCGTAATGAACTTTAATATGAACAACATGGGGAAGAGTCTTGCCGATCTGTTGACCATGCTCAAGACAGCAGAGAAAGACATGAAACAGAAGACTGTTTCAAATGCAATGTTGGTGAGAAATACCAACAAGAGAATGAGCAAGGGGAAGTTCAACCCCAAGGTCAAGAAATCAAAGATGTCTGCTTACCCGGGCCAAAAGCCCAAAGTGAAGAAAGGCCAACAGATTCCCCAATCTGATGAAAAGGAAGCTATATGCTTTCACTGTGGCAAGAAAGGCCACTGGAAGAAGAATTGCTACCTCTTTCAAAAGAAAAATACTAGTGGGGCAGGTGCTTCAGGTATTTTTATGATTGAATGTAATTTTTCTGTTTCATCCTCATGGGTCCTAGATTCAGGATGTAGTTCTCATATCTGTGTGGACCTACAGGGACTAAATAAATGCAGACGGTTGTCCAAGGGCGAGATGGACCTACGAGTGGCTAATGGAGCAAGAGTAGCTGTATTAGCTGTAGGGACTTATAAAATAAGTTTACCCAGTGGACTTGTTTTGAAACTAGAAAACTGTTGTTATGTTCCAAGTTTTTCTAAGAACATCATCTCGGTGTCCAGTTTAGACACCAAGGGCTTTGTTTTTGAATTTAAGGACAAGAAGTGTTCCTTTTATCTAGATGATGTTTTCTATGGAAATGGATCATTAAACAATGGTTTGTATGTTTTAAACTTACATGAGCCGGTACATTGCATCGAGAATAAGAAACAGAAATCGTCTGACTCGAACCCAACTTACCTTTGGCATTATAGACTTGGTCATATAAACGAGAAGCGCATTGCTAAGTTACTCAATGATGGGTATTTGGATTCATTTGAATTAGAATCCATAGATACATGCGAAGCTTGTTTACAAGGAAAGATGACCAAGAAGCCTTTTTCCAAGATTGGAGAAAGAGCGAATGAATTGCTAGAACTCATACACAGTGATGTGTGTGGACCATTGTCAGTTCAGGCCAGAGGAGCTTATATCTACTTCGTGACTTTTACCGATGATTTTAGTAGATATGGATATATCTATTTAATGAGACAAAAGTCAGAAACTCTTGAAAAGTTTAAGGAGTTTAAGAATGAAGTAGAAAACCAACTTGACAAAAAGATTAAGATCCTTCGAAGTGATCGAGGGGGCGAATATCTTAGTCAAGAATTCATTGATTACCTCAAGGAGTGTGGCATAATTTCACAACTTACACCTCCTCGAACGCCAGAGTGGAATGGTGTTTCAGAAAGGAGAAACCGCACACTCATGGATATGGTTAGATCAATGATGAGTCATGCAAGTCTTCCATTATCATTTTGGGGCTATGCCTTAGAAACGGCAGCATACATGCTTAACCGAGTTCCAACCAAAGCTGCAGATAAGACATCATATGAGTTATGGTTTGGGAAAAAACCAAACCTGTCTTATCTCAAAATATGGGGTTGCGATGCTTATGTGAAGAACGATAGTTCTGATAAGCTTGCAGCAAGATCCATTAAGAGTATGTTTGTAGGTTATCCCAAAGAAACAAAGGGATACTATTTTTATCTTCCAACTGAGCACAAAGTTATTGTTGCTCGATATGCTACCTTCTTAGAAAGAGAGTTTATTTCTGAAAGGGGTAGTGGGAGTAAAATAAGCCTGGAAGAAATTTCAGACACTACAGACAGGTTGGAAAATGAACAATTAGATATGGAGATGGTACCACAAGTACAAGTGACTCCATTACCAGAACATGTTCAAGAAACGCAAGATATACGTAAGTCTACGAGAGTACATCGAGAACCCGAGAGATATGGGTGGATTATAACACAACATGAGGATGTACTACTCGTCGAGAACGACGAACCGTTGACTTATGAGGAAGCAGTTGCTTCAATAGATTCCGAGAAATGGCTAGATGCCATGAATTCCGAAATGGACTCCATGTATACCAACCAAGTTTGGGAGTTAGTAGATGCACCAATTGGGATAAAACCTATTGGATGCAAGTGGGTCTTCAAGAAGAAGATCGACATGGATGGGAATGTTAATACCTATAAAGCAAGGCTAGTGGCAAAAGGTTTCACTCAACGTCAAGGGATCGACTATGATGAAACATTTTCGCCAGTTGCAATGCTGAAGTCTATTCGGATTTTACTTGCTATTGCAGCTTACAAGGATTACGAGATCTGGCAAATGGACGTTAAAACTGCTTTCTTAAACGGAAGGCTAGAGGAGGAAGTGTACATGGTACAACCTCCTGGTTTTATAACGTCCGAGAATACAGATAAAGTATGTAAGCTGAAGAGATCCATTTATGGATTAAAGCAAGCTTCTCGGAGCTGGAACATAAGATTTGATGAAGCAGTTAAGGATTTTGGCTTCATCAAGAATCCAGATGAACCTTGCGTTTACAAAAGGGTTAGTGGGAGCAGTATTGTCTTCCTAGTGCTGTATGTTGATGATATACTTCTTGTTGGAAATGATAAGTTCAGCCTAGAATCTACTAAAGATTGGCTGAATAAGTGTTTTGCAATGAAGGATCTTGGGGAAGCAACTTGTATCTTAGGTATTAGAATATACCGAGATAGACAAAGAAGACTGCTAGGATTAAGTCAAAGTACATATATTGACAAAGTACTAAAGAGATTCAATATGCAAGATTCCAAGAGATGATTCTTGCCACTGTCACATGGTATACAACTCTCCAAGGCGATGTGTCCACAGACACTAGAGGAGAGAAATAGAATGAGTAAGATACCATATGCTTCGGCTATTGGATCCATCATGTATGCCATGATATGTACAAGACCTGATGTATCGTATGCTTTGAGCATGACAAGTAGATATCAGGGTGATCCTGGAGAGGGTCATTGGACAGCAGTCAAAACTATCCTCAAGTATCTAAGAAGAACAAAAGATATGTTCGTGGTCTATGGAGGAGATGAGGAATTGGTTGTCAGAGGATATACTGACGCCAGTTTCCAGACAGATCGTGACGATCTAAAATCGCAGCTGGGTTACGTATTTTGTCTAAATGGAGCAGCTGTTTGCTGGAAAAGTTCAAAGCAAGAAACAGTTGTGCATTCTACAGCAGAGTCCGAGTACATAGCAGCTTCAGAAGCGGCAAAAGAAGCTGTTTGGATCAAGAATTTTACGACGGAACTTGAAGTGGTTCCTAGTAGTCACGGTCCAGTTCTGCTATACTGTGACAACAATGCTGCGATAGCACAAGCAAAGGAACCAAGGTCTCACCAGCGATCTAAGCATGTACTGCGGAAATATCACATCCTCAGAGAAATAGTTCAGAGGGGTGATGTGTTGGTAAGTAAAGTAGACACTAGCGAGAATATCGCAGATCCACTCACTAAGGCCTTACCTCAGCAGAAACATGAGTCCCATGTGAGGGGCCTAGGACTGAGAGTCCATAGTGCTCGGCAAAAGTGCAAGTGAGAGATTGTTAGTGTGTACACATATGTGCCAAGACACTTTGTAATGTATGTGAATAGTTGTTAATAAAGGCAAGTATTTACTGTTTATTAATTACTTTTCTGCTCGTAATTAACTTTACGGTAAAGTCCCATAGATTGATTATTTGTCAATCTAAAATTGTCCTTGATCGGATAGATGTTTAGATGGGACATAAACATCTAGATCAACGTCGAGTATAACTTAGGTCGAGTTAGACCAAGGGATGGATATTCAAGTTGTACTCGGGGGTGCCTAAGTTTAGGGTACACTAGACACGACCCGTTTATAGAGAATACCACATATTAAGCGTCATTGGTCACTTCTCTTATTGAATGAGTGTAACTGATCTCCTGACTTGAGACCTCCATTTATTCTATGCGCGGAGTTGTTCACTTTGATGCCGTTAAAAGCAGTCTTTAATCGGATTGTGAGTAATACGGTTATTGGGTGTGCAGCGAAGCGTAGAGAGGATAGTGTTGAGTCAATATAGGATTCATCGCTCTCTTGGATTAGAGAGTTGACATCCTGGCCGCTTGATTGAGATATTAGTGATTTTAAACACACGGCCGTGGAGGAATGTTTATCATTCAAGTTAAGATCTATTATATCTCAGAAATCAAGTAAAATGATTAATTCAGTGATGACATATGATGCACTGAATTAATCAGGATGTCGGTGAGATGAAGAGATTGAATTACACAGAAATCGGTTCATAGCGGTTTTGGTTCATGACCAATATTCTATTACGTTGGGTGGCTGAAAACTGTTGCTAGACGGTTACCTCAGTCTATGTATGGATGTACATTGCCTTCGTATATAGAACCTAGAGGGTCGCACGCAAAAGCACGTAGACACGGACATTGTTATTTAATTCTAATGTATATTAGAATTATAAATTTTCAGAATTAGAATTTGTTGGATTACAAATTTATTCTGAAATATTCAGAAGTAATAAATCCTAGTGTTGGATTTCAGTTGATCAAATATGTCTAAGTTGTAGGCTATAATAATATAATTATTATAATTAATTATTATATTATTATTTACAATCTACGTGGCTAAGCCTATTTGGCTAATCCAAACTAAATTGTAGCATTGCTACGTGGGTAAGCTAACCTATTGAAGTGACAAAGGCAGTCAAATTTGTAGCATTGCTACGTGCCGTTGAGTGCTTAAATATAAATTATTAATAGTGAGGCGGTACCTCTTGCGTTAAGCAAATCCACATTATATAGTTCGTCTGATTGAATTGTGAGGATGGGATGGGAGGAAATAGGCTACAGAAAAGAAACATTCGGCCAAGGTGAAGGAATTCACAATCGGCTGAAAAACGGAAGGCTTCTGAGAGTTTTAGCGAAGAACTCCGAGGGCTAGCACCAAAAGGAGTTCGAAGTTGTTTGTGTCTCGTGTGCGTGGATACTTCTAGAGGAGTCACGTTTGGGACTCTTAAAGTTCGCATCCGCAACAACGAGGTATGTTTTATTTAACGTTACTATTCGATTTATACGTATCACAAGATCCGGGACTGTGTTTCGGACAGTATTTTTCGAAACGAGCTTCTGCTGCGCCCGGTGGAAACCCCAACAGTTACGGGGAGACAGCTCTTCCCTCGCTGTACAGCTACAGTGACTCTCGCCCGGTGTGCCCATACCCAGACTAAATCCAGTGATGATGGCCTTCTCGTCTCCCATGGCTTCCCTCCGCTCAGACCACCCGGATTCCACATCCACCACCGTGGGTTATGACTCGATTTCGGCGATCCAAAGCGTCCCTCCTCAGAAATCCAGATCAGGCTTTCTCAACACTAGATCTCCGCTTCCAACGAACCCTGTTCCTCAGATGACAACCCATCTCCAGACCATGGCATCACTCCCAACATAGGAAGTCAAGATCCAAGCTTCCGCGAGCGTGAATCAACCAGGCGAAGGGTCTTTTGATCCCATCATCATCATCGCGAATTTAAACAAGAAATAGAATATCAAATAATCACTTCCTAACTTATGAATTAACACAAAATCAACTTAACCGAATCTTCTCTCACAGCACAACTACACTCTCAAGAAAATTTCGATGCTGCCAACGTCAGCATCTAAGACCTCTTCATCCAAGATCATGGCATTGTAACTTCTCCGCTTCTTATTCAAATCTGAGCGCACTCCAAGAAAAAGAAATTTGTGAAGATTATGAATTTATCCATTCGGCTTTGACACGGCATCCAGCGGCCAAGCAACGATTTCACTGCTAATACACGTGATAAGGTTTAGATGATCCACCCTCCACCTACAGACAAGAACATGAAAAATTCGTGATAACGATTTCGTCCGCACGAGCCTCGTCACTCGCCTCGCCTAGGATGTTCTTCCCACCGACTCCGTCTCTGACCTCAAGAGTAAGACTCCCGTCTGTCCGACCTCTTTCTTGCTCTGTTTTCCGTCGATTCACCTTCCGCATCTGAGTTGCTGCCCTCGTCGCCTTGTGTTTGTAGCGAAGATGACGGCCTGTCATTTGATGACCTTCCCCAGCCACGGAGAGATAGTGGTCCATTCCCTGAAGGTTTGCCTGGCCCTTGATTGTGTTTCTGCATGTTGCATTTGATTTTTAGCATATTAACGGTTTTTCCTTTATAACTTTCTTTCATATTGCTGCAGTTCAAGCACCCCAGTCAATTGTACCGCCTTTCTGATTCCATGCTCATGTCCTGCTTTGTCAACCGGAGGGGACGTGACCTGCTCCTTTTTGCGGAAGTTTCTGCTGCCGAGGGGCATTTCCAATGGCCTGCTCCCCTGATTCATGGTCAAGCCTCAGATGGAGGAGGTAAAGAATATCCAAGCATCGCCATTGGCAGCGGTGAAGGGAATAATCTCGATAATCGTCCTTCTGGCCTTAAGATTTCTGTCGCTCCCTTGAGTTTCCGGTCGAAGCTCCAGTCATTGTTCCTCGATAACTAGTCGTGTCCGCTGCAGGTCAGTAACCCCTTCATTGGCCGGGACACAAATGTCCAAAGCTCCTCGAAACAGTTCCACGCTCTTGGGATTCTTAAGGTACAGCGACCTCGAGGAAATCTGTTTTGCGAACTTCCGTCTGTCCACACATCCTGGTCGATTTATAGGAAGAACGTAAGAAATTGGCCCAAACGAACAGCAATCCTAGTGTCCCTCTAGATTTTGCCTCTTGGCTAGAATCTTTTCTTGGAGCGCAATCCAACCTTTTTCTATGGGAGGGATTTGTCGCCAACATCATCAACACCAATAGACTCGATTACAACTAGCTCATAAGGCTCGAGATTATTCCCTTCACCGTTGCCAATGGCGATGCTTGGATATTCATTACCTCCGTCTGAGGCCTGTCCACGAATCAGGGGAGCCGCCGGGCCCTTGGAGATGCTCCTTGGAAGCAGAAGCTTGTATTGTTCCTGAATCCTTTATAAAAAATGGCATGTCTGAGCCTCTTACAAACAGATTTCATCGACAATAACAGGGCCTAATTACACGTGATATAGGTGGGATGA
The DNA here is from genome assembly GCA_029817715.1 of Melastoma dodecandrum. Classification (NCBI taxonomy): domain Eukaryota; kingdom Viridiplantae; phylum Streptophyta; class Magnoliopsida; order Myrtales; family Melastomataceae; genus Melastoma; species Melastoma dodecandrum. The sequence continues at coordinate 614,827 of JARUPY010000237.1, forward strand.
TCCAACATTTGTATTGAGACAAAAGACTTGTTAACCTGATTTTGATGATGAACTTAAGCAATACGTTACTCATAGTCAGCTATAATGTTTCATGAGTTACGTGCTTGTCTCTAGTGATGAGCTTGAGCAATATGTTGCTGAATCACAGCTCGTAACTGTTACATGCTACAGTGAGTTGTTGCTGTGATATTACGAATACATATTGAAAATATGAAAACAAATTTTTAATACCCATGTTTTATTTTGGGTTATCTCAAATTATTCGTCTGAGTGTCCAAATTCATTTAAATGTGGTTTAATGATCTCATTATAAAGATTTAGGCAACTAAATATTATGAGATTATCTTTCCAAGTTTATTTTTAGAAACAAAATATGTTTATGATATCCTGCAGCAATGTTACACTGGAACATAATGAAATTTCTAATCAAATATTGTTGATTGATCCTAATCGACCAGATAAGATCATGATCAGATTATAAAGATTAGAAATAATTATTTGATTAAGATAAGTGAGGAAAGTTACCGTTGGTACTTACTCTCCATAGCACAGTGATCGGTCCAGCAGACCGTTGCTGAGTCCTGGCTGCCAATTTTGGCAACAAATCATGAAGATTGCCTGGACGTCTTCTGTGTTTCCTTCTCCATTATAATCAGACTAAGAACAACAGATCCAGTTGCCTTTGTGCGTCTGAGTGCTAAGTATCTCCTGGTTCTTTCTCTTGCAAGCTGCATATGAGAGTGTCAAAGGCCTCGGGGAAGTCCCTTTGATCGTCGTGAGAGGGACTAGGTGTCCTCGGTGTGTTTAACGAGCGGCTGGCGAATCGTCTGAGGGAAGCTAAGTGAATACCTGTGCTGAATTCAGTAGCCAGTTGCTAACCCATCGGCAAGAAGCCGTTCTTGTCGTGTCTCTTCGCAGGGAAGTCTCGAACCTACGGAGTTTGAGCAGTTAGACACACACTTGCGGGTGCGCGCTAGAAGTCTCGTGCCTACAGGGAAGAGTAGGAGGTGGGAACGCCGCCGGAGTGGAAAGAGGTCATCCCGAGCACAGGGGTGCTGTGCAGAAGTCTCGAACTCCTGGGGACGGATAGTAGAGCAGAACCTCTTGGGATCCGATATAATGTCTCAGCTTCTTAACAGCATAGAAGACTGATAGGCACAACTTCTCCTTAATTGTATAGCGCTTTTCTGTGGCAGTCAGTTGTCTTGACAAATAGTAGACCGCTCTCTCAGTTTTGTCCTCCGCCTCTTGGGCTAACATGGCACCGATGACTGATTCAGTCGCTGCCACGTAAAGCAGATAGGGCTTTCCTATCCGAGGAGGGGCAAGCACAGGCGACTTCATTAAATACTCCTTTAAGCCTTCAAATGCTTTTTGGTGTTCATCGCTCCACACAAAATTTCCCTTCGCCTTCAGTAAAGTCGAAAAAACTTCTGTCCGTCCAGCGACGTTACCGATAAATCGCCTTAGATAATTGATCCTTCCTAAGAAAGCCTGTAACTGCTTCTTATTACTCGGAGGGTTCAGTCTTTGAATGGCATTCACTTTGTTCTGGTCGACTTCTATGCCGCGTTGATGGACTAGGAACCCTAGGAAATGTCCTGCTCTGACTCCGAAGGCACATTTGAGAGGGTTTAGTTTGAGCTGATGCTTTCTCATTTGAATGAAAGCATTTCTAAGGTCATTAACATGTGACTTCTCGTCTTGCGACTTGACCACTATATCGTCTATGTATACTTCGACTGTTTTGTTAATCGAGGCATCAAATATAGCGTTCATGGCTCGTTGGTAGGTTGCCCCAGCGTTTTTAAGTCCGAATGGCATGACTACCCATTCGAAAATGCCTAAGGGACACCTGAACGCAGTTTTATGGATATCCTCCTCAGCTAGGAAGATTTGGTTATATCCTGAAAAACCATCCATGAAGGACATAATTTGGTGCCCTGCAGTCTTGTCGACTAAGTCGTCTGCGATAGGCATTGGGTACTCATCCTTTGGAGTGGCACGATTCAAGTCTCTGAAGTCAATGCAAACTCTAATCTTACCATTCTTCTTAATGACGGGAACTATACTGGATATCCATTCGGTGTACCTCGATGTCCTTATATATCCAGCTTTAAAGAGCTTCTTGACTTCCTCGAATACTGCTTGAGTGACTTCATGAGTCATTCTCCTCGGCGCCTGTTGGACTGGTTTAAATCCCGTTTTGATTGGTAACTTGTGTTCCATAAGTCGGCGATCTAGGCCAGGCATCTCGGCGTAATCCCAAGCAAAACAGTCTTTAAACTCTTCTAGAGCAGCTTTGATAGAATTGAAAAGTTCTTTATTCATTGAAGAACTGATGAAAACAATTCGAGGGCTTGATGCCTCGCCTAAATTGACGCTTACGAGTGAGTCACATGGTATCATCAGTGACTCATGACTCTGGACACCACCTAAATCGGTGTCAACGTTATTACATGACCTAGCTTCGAGATTGATGTTGCCTATTTGGCATCCTACTTTCCTAGACATCCTAACATGCTTCTGAAGTCGCTGTAGGATATCAGCGACTGCATGACCTTTCTCCTCACTGTCCATACATCCCTTCGTGTAGGAGTCTATCGGGCTCCAACTCCGTCGCAGCGCTCTCTTGGCTCTTAGGCGCTTCTTCCTTGTTGCCGCTTGGGCTGTTGTTCGTCTCGCCTCCATCCTTGGTCGTGACTACCTCCTGCAGAACCTCATCTATGTCCTTGTCTGTGAAGTCGGGCCCCCATCCTAGGGGTCCGACTGTGGGGTCTCCCAGCTTGTAGCGCTGATCCAGAGTAAGGTCCTTGATTGTCTTACACGTTTCTGTATGCAAAATACCCTTGTCACAACAGGAGTATTCATCAGCCTTAACGATTTCTATTTCGGAATCAAGCCATAAGATTAACTCCCTATGCAAAGTAGATGGAATCGCGGCGGCCTTATGAAGCCAATCGCGTCCTAAAAGCGCAATAAATGAAGGGGCTATATCGATTACAAAGAAAGCAGTTTCCTGCTCGTGTCTCCCGACGCCTAGGCGCACGGAGCATATGCCCAGGCACTCGGATTTTCTCCCATTAAAGCCACTTACAGCTACGTCGGTTCGCACCAACTCGCTAGGCTTGTACCCAAGTAATCTAAACTTGGCAAGGGGAAGAACATTGACAGTGGCGCCATTGTCTATTAAGACTCGGCCCACTAAGACACCATCAAAGGTGGCTGAGATGTACAGCGAATGCATATGCTGTTTCATGCGATCTGATGGTTTCCTCAACCAGTGCAGAGGGAAGCCAGAAGGAAATGTAATGACTTTAGAGTCGAGAGTTTTACCTTCCGGTGCCTCTGACTTGTTGTTGCAGGCGAACTCCGCAGGGAGGGTAAGAGCGTTACAGCTCACGAGGGGCCCTTGCTCTGCGTTGAAGTCGCAGGGCTTATCTCCTCGTAGAGGAGTGTAGTCGAAGCTCGAGCCTGGGTCTTCCGAGTAGTCAGTAGACTCGACCCGCTCGGGCTCTGCGACTTGTTTCCCTGTGGCGTAGTTCCCGCCAAAGGGTGGCATCACAGGGGTCATTCTTGGCTTCTTCTGGGCGTGACTTAGACGCCTTTCTTTTCTCTTTTGAGCCCTCACGGGAAGCGTAACCTTCCTTTCCGCCTTCTGCCATTGAGACGAAGGGTTAAGCGCTTTGACAAACCTTGGTTTCTTAGAACCAAAAGGAAGTCGACTTACCTCCACAAACCTTCCGTCGGCTGGGTCATATCCTACCTGCACAGGGTTATCTGCTGGCCTATTCGAAGAGGGCTTGTTAGGTTTCGAATTACCTGAGCCCTCAGGACGGACTGCCTTCACCAGCATCTCCCCTTTTGCGGATAAGTCGACGAGCCGCAAGAAGTAGTTAACGCAGCATGCTGTGCAGAGCTGGGTGATGAGTATGCGGTTGTGAGCGATCAGCTTGCACTTTTGGCACAGCAGCTTTTCGTCCAGGAATTGGGCAATGGGTGGCCCCCTCCGCATTTCCTGAGGATCAACTGTCTTCGAAGCGTAGCGGGGCCTGCGATTCACGGCCTGCTGAGGTTGGTCCGCTTCCTTATGCTCCTCTACCGGTCTAATCTCCTTGACAGGGGTAGTTCTAGTGTACCCCTGTTTGATGACCCTTTGGCCAGACGAGTCTATGAACTCCAGTCGCCGTGCCGGGCGTTCTGTTCCCCGGGCGACTGCCTCTCCATTCCCCTTGTGACCCTGGGGGCCTCCTCTTCCTCCTCGCAAGGCCAATCGGCGATCTGCGCTAGGAGGGCTTTTGAGGGCATGAGAAGATCCTCGGGGAGTGTTCAGCGACATTGCTGCTTCCTCGAACGGGGTCAAGTCGTACCACTCCTCTGTCTTGCTGTCCAGTAGGTACTTCTTGAACGTGTGGCACTGATCCGTAGTATGAGTGTCGTTCAAGTGCCAGTGGCATAGCCACTTCTCCCTTCCTTTGGGCAGAATGAAGACCCCACGCTCAGCCAGTCGCTTCATCAGGGCATTAGCCACCAAAGTCTCGCCGGTTGCTTGTAAATCCTGCGAGGGTGCAGCAGAATCGTTAATAACTTCTAAAAGATTAACCTCAGCATCAAATATGTCAAACGTATGAATGGCGACTTCATCCCCGAATGGATTATCATCCACCACGGCGACTTCGTCGACCTCCGAAAAACGGAGCTCTTTAGACTCTATTAAATCCTGGATGATATTTCTAAAGGACAAACAGTCCTTGGTAGCATGGGTGAAGGACCCATGCCACTTGCAGTAATTCCTATTCTTTTCTCTCTCTGTTTGAGGGACTCGATGGCCGGGCTTAAGCCTAATCCTTTTCCTTTGATAAAGCCAGTCGAATATAGCGTCGACTTTATCCGTGTCGAAAGAATATTTTCTTTCCTCGGCATTCTTTTGGGATGCCTTAGCTTTGGAATTCTTCTTAGTCAGGGGATCGCATATAGTCGATTCCCCCTTGACAAATTCCGCCACGTCGACTTCATAAGTGTCGACTTGGTAGGCTCGAGTCAGTTGGGCTTCCTCTGTAAGGAGCTGATAATACTCAGTAGCCCTCCTTGCTAAGTCATACAGGTCAGCAAAGCGCTCGCCCTGCAGCTTTTTCCGGAACGGGATTGTCAACGCATTTAATGCGAGAAGTAATTGATCTCTCTCCGGTATGGGGGGTCTACACCGTAGTAGGGCCTTCCTAAGTTTCATTAGAAACTGTCCTGGGTGTTCCCCGTTAGCCTGCTTAAGGCGCATTACCTCAAACATTGACATGGGGGTGTCCAGTCGAGCAAAGGTCTTAACGAACATAGACTGCATCTGAGTCCACGAGGCTACTGACCCTGGCGGCAAACTCGCATACCACGTAAAGGCATCTCCCGTTAATGAGTTAGGGAAGAGCTTCAGTTTCCAAAAGTCATTCCCGGCCGCCTCACCAAGTTGGTGAGTGAAGCGAGCGATATGCTCGAGTGGGGTCATTTCATCTTCACCCGAAAAACGGGTAAAGTCGGGCACCTTATAACCTCTAGGTAGAGGGAAATCCCTGTCGACATATTCAGGATAGGGAGACCTGTACAAACAGGTATCGTCTCGCCGAGCTATTCCGGGGACGACTTGCTCTATAACCTGAGTTATGGTCTCCCTCAAGTCTGGGGGTACACCGCCTACTGGGGCCTGCGCTGGAGGTCGAGTTGACCTTATCGGGCTGTACGGAGATCTTTCCCCCATTGCCTGATTCGTTGGATCCCTCATGTAGAAAGAAGGCTCCTCCCGAAAGTTTCCACCTCGGGATCCAAGCTCATAGGGGTCTCCAGTCGCGTCGATTACGGGTTCTTTTCCAGGGCGACGAGACGGAATAAAATCCGCCCCTCGATCTGTTTCCTCTTGAAAGTCCTCTGCCTCATTCCAATACGTATTCGTTGGTCGATTACGTGAAGAAGAGGGTCGACCAGGGGGAAGCAGATTCCCGGGGTCGAAAAGAGCATTCGTCCTTATCTCAGATTGCTCAAAAGTCACGTTACGTGGCCCTTGAGCAGTCCGTCGAGCGTCTGTCATGAATGTAGACTCCCTAAAGGGGGTTTCTCTCATATGAGGTCTTACTCTTTCCTCGTTTCTCGGGCCAGAAAGACGCCCTATTAGAGTTTGGACATCCATTAGAATACCCTTCATAGCAGTCAACTCCTGACGCACATCCCCCAGTTCCTTGTGGAACTCCAGTCTTGAAATAAATTCGGACGGGGTATGTGAATCAAAGGTGGGCTGGTTTGTAGCTGCCTGGCGTCCTAGGGCCGGCGCTGGCAAGTCCATTCCCGGAGGAAGTTCTGACTGGTTTGTAGCTGCCTGGCCTCCTAGGGCCGGCGCTTCCAAGTTCATTCCCGGAGGAAGTTCCTGGTTTTCCCCATCTAAGGGATGCTGAGACTCACGGCTTCGAGTATTTCTCGGCATTTGAGACTAAGATCTCTCTCTTTTCTCAACGTGCTCCCACTGTGGTCGCCAAAAACTGTTCGCGCTCGGAACGGATCACGTCGGAAATATTTGGCAATGGACTCACAGTAGTTATATTGTGGTCGCCAGTAAGAAGATGCACTAACTTTATACAGAAATAATGCAAGTCTTACAATCTTTAGAGAATTAAAAGTAAAGGGCTTACAGCCATTAAAAGGGAAAAAAGGGAAACGGTGGTGACGATGTGGGATCTTGTAGCGGCGGAGAACGCGTGACGAAGGCCTTGGAAGCTCGCTCCGTCTGTGGTGGTTGCTGGCGGAAGATCGTGACGAAGGCCTTGGAAGCTCGCTTCGTCGGGGGTGGTCGCTGGTGGAGAGTTGTGACGAAGGCCCTACGAGCTCACTTCGTCGGTGGTGTCGCTGGCGGAGGATTGACGGCAAAGGCCCTACGAGCTCACTCTGTCGGTGGAAGGGTAATTGACCTATAAACCGGGTCAGGGCATCTAATTTCTAAGGTTGACGAACAAACTTCAGAGTTTTGGCTGTGTATGGTCGTGTCCTTTTCTTAAAAATTCCTCTGCTATTTATAGAGGACTTGTACGTGATTAACACGTAACAGATAGATCGTTTTTGCAGATCGTGTTATAGATCGTGATCCCTAATATCGTGGGAGTGTCTTAACAACCCCCTTGATATATGGGATCACGTTCCTGGATATTTAAGATCAGTTACGATCCTTCACAAACGTGTTTGAAAATAAATTTATTTCAATTTTGTCGACTTGACTGATCTGTACGGACTACGATCGACTTGGTCGACTTATCCAAAATTCCGTCGACTTGACCCTACTAGTAGGCCTAGCTACTGTCGAGTCATCTTGGTTGACTTTGATTACCATATTCTTCCGTTGTGAGTCGACCTAGTCGACCCCGTTCATAAGTCGACCTAGTCGACTTTGTCATGAGTCGACTTAATGAAGACTGCATCTCGGGCCGACTCGGAGTATGACTTGAAGGATTACTGGGTTTCTGTTCTAAGTTCAGGCCCAAAATTATTTGCCATGTCAACAGTATGGTCGTGTCCTTTTCTTAAAAATTCCTCTGCTATTTATAGAGGACTTGTACGTGATTAACACGTAACAGATAGATCGTTTTTGCAGATCGTGTTATAGATCGTGATCCCTAATATCGTGGGAGTGTCTTAACAACCCCCTTGATATATGGGATCACGTTCCTGGATATTTAAGATCAGTTACGATCCTTCACAAACGTGTTTGAAAATAAATTTATTTCAATTTTGTCGACTTGACTGATCTGTACGGACTACGATCGACTTGGTCGACTTATCCAAAATTCCGTCGACTTGACCCTACTAGTAGGCCTAGCTACTGTCGAGTCATCTTGGTTGACTTTGATTACCATATTCTTCCGTTGTGAGTCGACCTAGTCGACCCCGTTCATAAGTCGACCTAGTCGACTTCGTCATAAGTCGACCTAGTCGACTTTGTCATGAGTCGACTTAATGACGACTGCATCTCGGGCCGACTCGGAGTATGACTGGAAGGATTACTGGGTTTCTGTTCTAAGTTCAGGCCCAAAATTATTTGCCATGTCAACAGAGAGTCACGGGGACTTTTGTGCTGGCCTTTTGTGATGCCTGCCTTGAATGTTTTCATGGGGATTGTATTTTGGATTTAGACCCACAAGTGTAGCCGCTTATCATCGGAGGTGGCTTCATGTTCATGGAACATGCAAATCAATTGTTATATGAGTGACATGAATATCCCCCTTCTCTTTTTAAATTTTTCGTGTTCTTGTCTCTAGACGGAGGGTGGATCATCTAAACCTTATCATGTGTATTAGGCACTCAAATCGTTGCTTGGCCGCTGGATGGCGTGTCAAAGCCGAATGGTTAAATTCATAATCTTCATAAATTTCTTCTTCTTGGAGTGAGCTCCCAGAAAAAGATTCGAATAAGAAGCGGAGAAGTTACACTGCCATGATCTTGGATGAAGAGGTCTTAGATGCTGACCTTGGCAGCATGGAAATTTTCTTAAATGTGTAGTTGTGCCGTGAGAGAAGATTTGGTTAAGTTGGTTTTGCGTTAATCCACAAGTTAGTAAGTGATTATTTGATCAGTCGATTGATTGTATTCTATTTCTTGTTTAAATAAGCCTTTTGTTTCTTGAGACCTTGGCATTACTTGGACACTGGCGGGGGTCCGGCTTCCTCTTTCTACCAGTTACATTTGGCTGACGATTCCTTCACCGGCCCCCGGAGTAGGATCGCCATTGGCAACGGTGAAGGGAATAATCTCGAGCCTTATGAGCTAGTTGTAATCGAGTCTATTGGTGTTGATGATGTTGGCGACAAATCCCTCCCATAGAAAAAGGTTGGATTGCGCTCCAAGAAAAGATTCTAGCCAAGAGGCAAAATCTAGAGGGACACTAGGATTGCTGTTCGTTTGGGCCAATTTCTTACGTTCTTCCTATAAATCGACCAGGATGTGTGGACAGACGGAAGTTCGCAAAACAGACTTCCTCGAGGTCGCTGTACCTTAAGAATCCCAAGAGCGTGGAACTGTTTCGAGGAGCTTTGGACATTTGTGTCCCGGCCAATGAAGGGGTTACTGACCTGCAGCGGACACGACTAGTTATCGAGGGACAATGACTGGAGCTTCGACCGGAAACTCAAGGGAGCGACAGAAATCTCAAGGCCAGAAGGACGATTGTCGAGATTATTCCCTTCACCGCTGCCAATGGCGATGCTTGGATATTCTTTACCTCCTCCATCTGAGGCTTGACCATGAATCAGGGGAGCAGGCCATTGGAAATGCCCCTCGGCAGCAGAAACTTCCGCAAAAAGGAGCAGGTCACGTCCCCTCCGGTTGACAAAGCAGGTGATCACGCTTGTCGAAGGCGGCAAATTAATTACTCTCACAAACCTAACTAACTCGTAGATAGGGTAAGTAGAGGTCGATCCCACAGAGAATCAACAGAGAAGAATTCCTAACGATCGCACGTTTAACAAATTTGAGGTCAAGTCAAACAAGATTGAATTGAGAGTAAAACTGAAAAAGAGAGTGCAACTAACGATGATTAAATCAATTAATAAAAGCCTAGGACTATCAATTTCCCCTAACGAATTATCTAACTCGTTCCTTCCTTTCTCCAGTTATCAAATTCTTAAGTTACTAACCTAGGGTTCGTATATCTCTTTACGCCTCTCCCGAGTGCTCTAAAGACGTATTCCCTGTATCGAGCTAATCACTCTATTCCTAGGCAATTAACTAGTGGGAACCCATTATGCAACAACCCTAAATGGCTACCTAAGGCAATCAGGTATATTCCTATCCTTCTCGCTAATTAGCTCCGTTTTCCAACGAGACGCTAACTTAGGCTATTCAATCCACGGCTTAACCTAAACAACTTTTCCAAGCCCGAATAGGTCTCCAGTTCAAATTAATTGGTGATCAGTCAATCAACCGCATTAAGAACAAGATATGAATAAGTAACCACACGAATTTGCATAACACGGAGAAAATGAATTCACTCGTTAGATAAAATCGCTAGGTTCCATTGAAGTCCTAGAAAACGAAATTAGTTCATAACGTAGAAGAAATTCAACTCAAATTCAAAAGAAAAGGAGAGCGACATAATAATCAAAGAGGGGCAAGAAAAGAAAAACGCCCTCTCGAATCCTCCGATCCGAGAAGTAGTCGCCTAGTCTTGATCTCCGCTTCAACCCTAGCCGTCTCCGAGTTGAATGTCTCCTCCGTTCTTCACCGAAAGAAAAGACTCTAAATGCCAAAGGGAAGGTCTACTTAGAGTTACTTCTAAAACTAGGATATATAGATCCCCTAGAAAATATTTCCTAAGATTCTCCAAATCTAGGCAATATTTCTAGGGAGAATAAAATAAAATAAAATCTAAAACTACTAACTAAATAACTAGTTGATCCTCTATATCTCCATAATGCAGTCTTAAGAAGACTTGAAGACTCCTCAAGCGGTTAGCCTTCAAAACTCGCAAGAAAGCTTCGTCAGCTACAGAACCTCCAGGAACGCGTCCCTGAGATCTGAAGGCGCGTCCCTCAGCTCTCTGTCCCTTGTTCGCTCCTCTTCGCTTTTCTTCGTCCGAGCTTCAAAATCCCCTTCATTTTCTTGCATTAACGGATGACAAACCAAGAGGCATCAACAAGATAACCGACTCGAGACGAAATAGAAACAAAAACTAAGAAAATAACAAAGATCGACTTAAAATAAAACTAAACTAAAAATGACTCAAATCCTACCAAATCTCTATCAATACTCGTCCGACTAACCACATAAAGCCTCGTTAAGGATACGAAATAACCCTACTTTCACAGAGTTATCACACCCCCAAACCTACAATTTGCTAGTCCTCGAGCAAATGAAAAGAGATAAACACCAAGATAACTCTTCAGCAATACCCCACTCAATCCAATCTGAGCAACCCTCTTTCTATTCTCAGCTATACACATGCTCACTTCCGTTGGTCGAGTCATTTGTCAATAAAAACCATTCAATTTTGATCAAACTTCACAGAAATGTTCACAACGATCAACTCGGTATGTCATATAGTGAACTCAACAATAAAAGACTTCCAATAAAACATATTAGATCGGCACTTCGTAGAAAACCAACCAAACACTAATCATCCACTCGTCCTCAGGATTTTCAACAACTTTCTCAACACAAACTTTATTCCAGCTACACGACTCTAAATGTTTCATCACATTCTAATGTACCCATGTAACGAGTATTTGATCAATGACTCCCGGTCCAGTTGGACCAAGGCATTAGGCGATGAAGCACCCCTCGGATCTCATTCTCGAGTACACCAAAAGGACTCACACCACAAGTACATATTTAGGCGCCAATCACATTTCAATCATATTTTTTTTTTCTTTACTTTTCCTTTTCAAACGCCTAAACATTGGTACTCAGAGCCTTGGTAGCCATTTTTTTTTTTACATTTCTTTTTCTCTCTTTTTTTTTTCCTTTTGGACTTGCTTCAAATCAATGTCTAGCCAGCCCCACTCAACACCAACTACTATGCGTTATTAGATTTCGAGAATTGTTTTCACTCACTACCAATCCATACCGAGGAATTATTACCCACTAAAAAAAACAGTTTAATCACTCAATTAAGCTCAATTTTCACTCTTCCATAAGTCGTAAGCATGTGCGTAATAAGTCATCATCGAATAAGGGTCAGCTCATCAAAGTTATCGTCAAGTCTACTGAAGAGTTAGACACACCTAGACTTACTCTAGAAATGACCTAAAAAAAATAATCAAAACTAAAAAATCAAAACACTACTAGCAAGCAATAAATTAGAAATGACTATCAACCCAAATCACATAGATAAGCATACTTGCAGCACAAACAACACCCCCAAACCTAGACTAGACATCGCCCCGATGTAAATATGAATAGTAAGAGATGAAGAACAAAGTACTCCCCTGGGGTGAGCTAGTCGTCGCCGTCATCATCATCATTTTCGTCCTCAAGGTCGTGGGAGTTGTCATTTTCCGAATCCAGCTCATCCTCCTTATGGAAGTCAACAAATGAAGGCTGCACACAAAAAATGGGTTATGGTTGTCATTTAAAAGAAATTATAACTATTTTATATTTATTTTTTTTTTCGTCTTTTGTTTTTTTTTTTTTGGAGGGACACGTCCTTCAAATTGGAGGATGCGTCCTCCATGATTCTGTAAAATTGCAGAATGCCCGAGGTCGCGTCCTTGGCTGTGAGGGACGCGTCTTTGAATTTCTGCAAAATAAAATAAAAATTCTCAATAAAAAGCAAAATAAAAAGATGAACTTATGCAAAAATAACAATGAAAATGAAAAAAATAAAGTAAACTCGGGTTGCCTCCCGAGAAGCGCTTGATTTATAGTCATCGGCTTGACTTTCTTGTCGCTTTCAGGCCTCTTTTAGGTGAATCGAGGATGCTTCACGATCAAAACTTCCCCTATAATGTTTTAATCTTTGCCCATTTACCTTGAATATCCTTCCAGTACTCTCTTCTAAAACATCTACGGCTCCATATGAGAATACCTCAACAACTCGAAAAGGGCCCGACCATCGCGATTTTAGTTTCCCAGGGAATAATTTGAGTCGGGAGTTGAATAACAATACCAATTGGCCTTGCTCGAAGTGTCTGGGCAATATCTTACCATCATGCCATTTCTTTGTCCTATCCTTGTACACGCTTGCATTGTCATATGCCTGCAACCGAAGTTCATCGAGCTCGTTCAATTGAAGTAGTCGTCTCCCACCGGCTTCTTCGAGATTTAAGTTCAACTTTTTCAGAGCCCAATATGCCTTGTGCTCGAGTTCCACCGGAAGGTGACATGCCTTGCCAAAGACCATTCTGTATGGTGACATCCCAATTGGATTTTTATATGCTGTCCTATATGCCCACAATGCATCATCGAGCTTCGTCGACCAATCCTTTCTCGTTGGACATACTGTTTTCTCTAGAATCCGCTTGATTTCCCGATTAGAAACTTCGACTTGCCCGCTCGTTTGTGGATGATATGCTGTAGCTATCTTGTGTTTTATCCCATACTTCTTCAGGAGTTGATCAAAATAGCGGTTGCAGAAGTGCGTCCCTTCGTCGCTTATGATAGCCCGTGGTGTGCCAAATCGAGTAAAAATCTGCTTTTTCAAAAACTTGCACACGACTTTAGAATCATTAGAAGGCAAAGCTACTGCTTCCACCCACTTTGATACATAATCAACAGCCATAAGGATGTACTTATTATTAAATGATGAAATAAAGGGACCCATAAAATCGATGCCCCACACATCGAATAACTCAACTTCAAGGATGCCTTGCAACGGCATCTCGTGTCTCTTGCCGATGTTTCCCACACGTTGACACCTGTCACAAGATGCAACAAAATTATATGAATCCTTGAAAAGAGTTGGCCAATAGAATCCTGATTGTAGAACTTTAGCCGCTGTTCGATCTCCTCCAAAGTGTCCACCATAGGGTGACGAGTGACAATGTTCGAGGATTCCTTTGATTTCTTCTTCTGGCACACATCTCCTGATAACTTGATCAGCACAATGCTTAAAGAGAAACGGTTCATCCCACATGTAATAACGTACATCATGCAAAAATTTCTTCTTTTGTTGAGGAGTAAAGTCGGAGGGAATATGGCTAGAAACAATATAATTCACAAAGTCGGCATACCAAGGGCACGCCAAATCATTCGTAGCAAACAATTGTTCATCAGGGAATGACTCATTAATTAGCATATGGTCAGGAGATGAAGTCGCATTTTCTAACCTCGATAAATGATCCGCAACTTGGTTTTCGGATCCTTTTCTGTCCCTAATTTCAAGATCAAACTCTTGTAAAAGAAGAACCCACCTGATGAGCCTTGGCTTTGCCTCTTTCTTTGAGATCAAGTACTTGATGGCAGAATGGTCAGTGAAAACAATAACTTTCGTACCAACAAGATAACTACGAAATTTATCAAAGGCATAGACAATCGCAAGCAACTCTTTTTCTGTGGTAGTGTAATTTACCTGAGTATCATCAAGAGTTCGACTTGCATAGTAAATGACATGAAATACCTTATTCACTCGTTGTCCTAGAACGGCTCCGACCGCGTAATCGCTTGCATCACACATTAGTTCAAATGGTAAATTCCAATCAGGTGCAATAACTATTGGGGCAGAAATTAACCTTTGCTTGAGCTCGTTGAAGGCACTAAGGCAGTTGTCATCGAAAATAAAGGACCTGTCCTTTTCTAAGAGATTGCAAAGTGGTTTGGAAATTTTGGAAAAGTCCTTGATAAATCTTCTGTAAAATCCTGCGTGTCCAAGAAAACTCCGGATTGCTTTGACTGATGTTGGTGGCGGCAATTTCTCGATCGTTTCTATCTTTGCTCGATCCACTTCAATCCCCTTGTTTGATATCCTGTGTCCAAGAACAATACCCTCTCGAACCATAAAATGACATTTTTCCCAATTTAAAATAAGGTTTGTTTCTTCACAACGTTTCAGCACGCGAGCTAAATTTGTCAAGCAATCATCAAAAGACATCCCAAAGATGGAAAAATCGTCCATAAAAACTTCAAGGCACTGCTCAACCATATCAGTGAAAATAGACATCATGCATCTCTGAAACGTAGCTGGGGCATTACATAGACCAAAAGGCATTCGTCGAAAAGCAAACGTACCATACGGGCATGTAAAAGTAGTCTTTTCTTGGTCTTCTGCTGCTATGGCAATTTGGTTATATCCAGAATAACCATCTAGAAAACAGTAAAATCCTTTACCTGCTAGGCGATCCAGCATTTGATCGATAAAAGGAAGTGGGAAGTGATCCTTTCTTGTGGCTTTATTCAACTTCCTATAATCCATGCAAACTCGCCAACCAGTCACCGTACGCGTGGGAATGAGCTCATTCTTTTCGTTGGAGACAACGGTCATCCCACCTTTCTTAGGTACACACTGCACAGGACTCACCCAAGAACTGTCAGAAATCGGGTATATTATACCTGCATCAAGCCATTTGATGATTTCCTTCTTGACTACTTCCTTCATGTTCGGGTTGAGTCGTCGTTGATTCTCCACCGAAACCTTATGATTTTCTTCTAGCAAAATCTTGTGCATACAAATTGATGGACTGATACCTCGAATATCAGCAATTGTCCACCCTAATGCTCGTTTATATTCCCTCAAGACTCGAAGTAATTTCTCTTCCTGTGTCATTGTTAGTGCAGACGAAATAATAATGGGTAGAGTTTCATTACTTCCAAGATATGCATACCTCAGGTGTTCAGGTAATGGTTTCAGCTCTAATTGGGGTGGTTCTTCAATAGATGGTTTCATCGGATTATGCGGCCTCTCCAAGGCTTCAAAATGCGCCCCTCTTAACATGTGTGGTATTGCATCCATTGCTGTTATCACTTTTTGTACTTCTTCATTGTCGGATGACGTTGAGTTCATTGCAATCTCAAGTGGATCCTCATATGGAATCTCTGTAGAATACCTGCTCAAAACATCTTCAATCAGAAAGCATTCATCAATTTCATTCGGGCACTTCAGCGATTTTAAAACATTAAATGTCACCTCCTCATCATTAACCCGAATGGTCAGTTCACCTTTTTGAACATCAATGAGGGCTCTACCTGTTGCCAAGAATGGTCTCCCTAAAATGATGGGGATATTTTTATCTTCCTCAAAATCTAAAACTACAAAATCCGCTGGAAAGATAAATTTATCCACTTTAACAAGCACATCTTCAACAATACCCCTAGGATATGTTATTGATCTATCAGCTAACTGCAATGTCACAGACGTAGGTTTCACTTCCCCCAAACCTAACTCATGGTATACAGATAAAGGCATAAGATTAATACTTGCGCCAAGATCACACAGAGCCTTACCATTGAATTGCGAACCAATAGTGCAAGGGATAGTGAAACTACCTGGATCCTTTAGCTTAGGAGGAAGTTTTCGTTGCAATATGGCACTACATTCTTCCGTTAGTGCGACGGTTTCAAACTCACCTAACCTTCTTTTCTTCGATAGGATATCCTTCATGAACTTGACGTAGCTCGGCATCTGTTCAAGAGCTTCTGCAAAAGGAATGTTAATATGGAGTTTCTTAAACACGTCGAGAAACTTACGGAATTGGGCTTCATCATGCTTCTTAGCTCTTTGAGGGAATGGAAGTGGTGGTCGTTCTATCTTCCCCATGTTGGGTATTATCCAAGTGGGACGATGTGGTTGATCAGTTGGGGGAAGGACACGTCCTTCAGTTGGCAGGGTCGCGTCCTTCTGCGTTGCTTCTTCCACAGAATGTTCAGGGACGCGTCCCTCAAATTCGGAGGACACGTCCTTCTCGGTTCTGTGAAAATTCATAAATTCTTTATCTCGTCCTTTGTTCAGCTTGGATGTGTTCGCCTCCTCATCGATTTGCTCTCGTGGAAGATCACTAATCTCACTTGACTTTTTATTGTCACTCGACCGAATCTTTGGTGGTACTTCTTCAAGTGCTCGGCCGTTTCTCAAAGTTACTGCTTTAACATATTCTCGTGGATTGACCTCAGTATCACTTGGCAACCCTCCTTGTTGACGCGAGTTCAAGGCTTGAGCGAGCTGACTGACTTGATTCTCCAAGTTCCTTATTGATGCTGTTTGATTCTTTATTATGGCATCTTGATTCGCCATGTACTTATCTTGATTCGCCATGTACTTCGTCATCAAATCCTCAAAATTCGTCTTTTTTTCTAGTTCTGGGGCTTTGGGTTGCTGAAATCCCGGAGGTTGCGTTGCTCGATGATCCATTGTTTGTTGCCCTTTCCAAGAAAAGTTAGGATGGTTCCTCCACCCCGGATTATACGTGTTGGAATAAGGATTGTTCCTCTGATTTCCTATAAAATTAGCCTCCTCCATGCTAGCAGAACATTGATCTGTTACATGTCCACCACCGCAAATATCACATCCTCTAGTTGTACTCTGGATGGACTGTACATTCACCGACTCAAGCTTCTTGGCCAACGCCGATATCTGCGCTTGAATAGATGTGAGTGCATCCAGTTCATGAGCACCCGAAACTTTTCTACCACTTATTCGGTCGAACGATTGACTCGGTACACATGTTCTCCTCATAGTCTCCAAAAGCTCCCTTCCTTCTACGTATGATTTTCGTAGGAATGATCCGTTCGATGCTAAGTTGAGGTCCTTGCGCGATGTTTCTGACAACCCATTGTAAAAAGCTTCCAATTGTCGCCATCCCGGTAGATCATGATATGGGCACTGAATTAATAAATTTTTGAAGCGCTCCCAAGCCTCCACAAAAGTTTCTGTCTCATGTTGCTTGAATGTGCAGATTTCATTCCTCATGTGGGATATCTTGGATGGAGGGAAATATTGATCTAGGAATGCTTCTTCCATCTGTTCCCAGGTACTGATTGATCCAGCCGGTAGCGAGTTCAGCCAACTCCATGCTCTATCCTTCAAGGAGAAGGGAAATAACTTTAATCGAACTGCATCTTGTGGCACTCCGTTTTGCCTGAAACTGTCGCAAATGCTTAAGAACTTGCTCAAATGCTCATGCGGATCCTCAATCGCTGACCCTCGAAACATCACTGAATTTTGAATCATCTGGATCACTGATGTCTTTATCTCAAAGTCCCGAGCTTGAATCACAGGCGCAACGATACAGAACCGGTTGATGTGAGGTTTTGCTGAAGTGAATTCCACCATCGGCCTGTTATCAATGTCCTGTTGACCCTCATTCTGCTGAGGTAGAATTAGGTTTCCGTCCATGTTACTTTGTTGTGCACTAGCTTTCTCACGAACCAGTCTATGGAAAGTCCTCTCGATTTCAGGATCAAAAGGAAGAATTTCTGTACTTCGAGTTCGTCGCATGCACCTAATGTTAAAAATATCAAAAGAAATAAGTGAGAAAATTAAACAACTTGAACGTCAAATAGATAAACGTGATGACAGTAGAAAATAAATTTCTCCAAATTGATTCCCCGGCAACGGCGCCAAAATTTGATCACGCTTGTCGAAGGCGGCAAATTAATTACTCTCACAAACCTAACTAACTCGTAGATAGGGCAAGTAGAGGTCGATCCCACAGAGAATCAACAGAGAAGAATTCCTAACGATCGCACGTTTAACAAATTTGAGGTCAAGTCAAACAAGATTGAATTGAGAGTAAAACTGAAAAAGAGAGTGTAACTAACGATGATTAAATCAATTAATAAAAGCCTAGGACTATCAATTTCCCCTAACGAATTATCTAACTCGTTCCTTCCTTTCTCCAGTTATCAAATTCTTAAGTTACTAACCTAGGGTTCGTATATCTCTTTACGCCTCTCCCGAGTGCTCTAAAGACGTATTCCCTGTATCGAGCTAATCACTCTATTCCTAGGCAATTAACTAGTGGGAACCCATTATGCAACAACCCTAAATGGCTACCTAAGGCAATCAGGTATATTCTTATCCTTCTCGCTAATTAGCTCCGTTTTCCAACGAGACGCTAACTTAGGCTATTCAATCCACGGCTTAACCTAAACGACTTTTCCAAGCCTGAATAGGTCTCCAGTTCAAATTAATTGGTGATCAGTCAATCAACCGCATTAAGAACAAGATATGAATAAGTAACCCCACGAATTTGCATAACACGGAGAAAATGAATTCACTCGTTAGATAAAATCGCTAGGTTCCATTGAAGTCCTAGAAAACGAAATTAGTTCATAACGTAGAAGAAATTCAACTCAAATTCAAAAGAAAAGGAGAGCGACATAATAATCAAAGAGGGGCAAGAAAAGAAAAACGCCCTCTCGAATCCTCCGATCCGAGAAGTAGTCGCCTAGTCTTGATCTCCACTTCAACCCTAGCCGTCTCCGAGTCGAATGTCTCCTCCGTTCTTCACCAAAAGAAAAGACTCTAATTGCCAAAGGGAAGGTGTCCTTAGAGTTACCTCTAAAACTAGGATATATAGATCCCCTAGAAAATATTTCCTAAGATTCTCCAAATCTAGGCAATATTTCTAGGGAGAATAAAATAAAATAAATCTAAAACTACCAACTAAATAACTAGTTGATCCTCTATATCTCCATAATGCAGTCTTAGGAGGACTTGAAGACTCCTCAAGCGGTTAGCCTTCAAAACTAGCAAGAAAGCTTCGTCAGCTATAGAACCTCCAGGGACGCGTCCCTGAGATCTGAAGGACGTGTCCCTTAGCTCTCTGTCCATTGTTCGCTCCTCTTCGCTTTTCTTCGTCCGAGCTTCAAAATCTCCTTCATTTTCTTGCATTAACACATGACAAACCAAGAGGCATCAACAAGATAACCGACTCGAGACGAAATAGAAACAAAAACTAAGAAAATAACAAAGATCGACTTAAAATAAAACTAAACTAAAAAATGACTCAAATCCTACCAAATCTCTATCAATACTCGTCCGACTAACCACATAAAGCCTCGTTAAGGATACGAAATAACCCTACTTTCACAGAGTTATCAGCAGGACATGAGCATGGAATCAGAAAGGCGGTACAATTGACTGGGGTGCTTGAACTGCAGCAATATGAAAGAAAGTTATAAAGGAAAAACCGTTAATATGCTAAAAATCAAATGCAACATGCAGAAACACAATCAAGGGCCAGGCAAACCTTCAGGGAATGGACCACTATCTCTCCGTGGCTGGGGAAGGTCATCAAATGACAGGCCGTCATCTTCGCTACAAACACAAGGCGACGAGGGCAGCAACTCAGATGCGGAAGGTGAATCGACGGAAAACAGAGCAAGAAAGAGGTCGGACAGACGGGAGTCTTACTCTTGAGGTCAGAGACGGAGTCGGTGGGAAGAACATCCTAGGCG
This sequence comes from Melastoma dodecandrum, assembly GCA_029817715.1. Taxonomy (NCBI): domain Eukaryota; kingdom Viridiplantae; phylum Streptophyta; class Magnoliopsida; order Myrtales; family Melastomataceae; genus Melastoma; species Melastoma dodecandrum. Next base: position 634,678 of record JARUPY010000237.1, read on the forward strand.
AGGCGAGTGACGAGGCTCGTGCGGACGAAATCGTTATCACGAATTTTTCATGTTCTTGTCTGTAGGTGGAGGGTGGATCATCTAAACCTTATCACGTGTATTAGCAGTGAAATCGTTGCTTGGCCGCTGGATGCCGTGTCAAAGCCGAATGGATAAATTCATAATCTTCACAAATTTCTTTTTCTTGGAGTGCGCTCCGAGAAAAAGATTTGAATAAGAAGCGGAGAAGTTACAATGCCATGATCTTGGATGAAGAGGTCTTAGATGCTGACGTTGGCAGCATCGAAATTTTCTTGAGAGTGTAGTTGTGCTGTGAGAGAAGATTCGGTTAAGTTGATTTTGTGTTAATTCATAAGTTAGGAAGTGATTATTTGATATTCTATTTCTTGTTTAAATTCGCGATGATGATGATGATCGAAATTGATCACGAATGGTTTAAATTCTCATTGATCCCTGTAAAATATTAAAGCCACTTTTGGGAGGCATTGGTGACCACCAAAACTCCTGCCCGACCTATTTGTGTTAATCTCCTCCCTCGAAAATTGAATGGCAACCAGGCTACCGAGTGCATTTCTATTGTCCGGTGGTGTGAGATCACGGGTCTGGCATCCACCGCGGAGCATGCAAGGGAGAACACACCCCACGGCTCCCCGAATAAGTCAAGCTCGAAACAAAATAGATTAAGAAAGGACAATACCAGTCCCACAGTTTAACTTCCCCAACTACTGCTAGGCAATGGATGCACAACGACTCAACAAACTACTTGGAAGATGAAAGAACTCCTTGGCTATGGAAAATCGTGACGCGGAAAGTAATTCCAATTTGCCCAGTCAGCAGTTCGAAAACACACACGTCCCCCACCTCCAAATCGTTGTCTACCACAAACTCTTTCCAACCTGGGGTCCTAATGCAACAGCAGCCGTGGTTAACGTAACTGACTGTCCAGATCCTCCTGTGCCTGGAAACCATAAGTCTCATTTCTCCGGATAGTCCGAGCTTAGAAGAGAACATGCTGGAGAACTTCTTCGGCAGCCGCTGCAAGAGATCAGAAGAAAAGGAAAGGACAAACGAGTCCCTTCCTCATTTCAGCACAGCAATTGATACCCCTTCTGAGATCAGGCGTAGTAATCCTAGTATTGGAGGCTTACCAGTAGGAAGTTAGGATGAACAAGCGTTGGTTGAACGATGACGAAGAACGAAGGCCCTTCGCACCGGAGAGAGGTAGCTCTCGAGAGGGCTCCAGATCTTTGGGCAACTTCAGCTCCGGGGGAGAAATTGATACAGCTAGAATTCAGGTGACCCTCGGCTTCTCCTTGTCAAAGTTCAGATCACAAAAATAAAAAGGAGAGTCCAAATAAAATACGTGCAACAATTGTCGGTTTAATTGTTACCTTCAGCGTTCCTTCCATCACTTGCTTTTGCAGACACTTGGGACGGAAGCCCTGTTGGTCGTGCTGGACCTGAAGCACCCCGGACGTTGACAAGAGATGCCCCGCGCCTTTTGTTTCTTGAGACCTTGACATTATTTGGACACTCTGGCGGGGGATCTGGCTTCCTCTTTCTACCAGTTACATTTGGCCGACGATCTAAAAGACGTTCTTCCTTTACCGGCCCCCGGAGCAGCTCATCACCTTTGTCTCTGTCCTGATCGGGTCCGATGCGGTACGTGATCTCGCAGGCTGTCTCGTCAAAAATAACAACTCGAAACCTCGACCCGCTGTCATGCCTGAAAACAAGGAATTGGCCAGGGCGGATGTTGTAATGCTTGATGAAGGCTGCGCAGCCATCCTGAAGTAGGACGCCATGCTCATCCCGGAGCAGTTTCACCTTCCAAAGGGATCCACTGGGGACCTCAAGGAAGACCAGGTCCGAGGACAGAGCCGACCCATGGTTCCTCACAAATTTAACAGGAATCCTCTGTTCAAGAAAAAACAAACCAACCCAGGAACATGACATGACGACGCCACCAAAAGGATGAAATGAAAAGCTGTGAGGAGAGAGGGGGAGGGGGAGTACGAGGTTGAGGTTGCGGACGTCTCGTGGAAGGATGGTCTTGAAGAAGTGGGGAGTGTTGCTATGGAAGAACCACTCGCCGCCGCAGTGGCGATCACCAACCTGGCCGCCGGGATTAGGAGTAGGAACCATAGCCCTAAACAAGTGTGAATGCCTCTTGGACAAGAACAAGTTGTCTGATTATAACAGTCAGGTAATAATAACATCAAGTGGCTGGTCGTAGTGTTGGTAGTCTTGTCAATCTTTTGTCCATAATAAAGTCGGAGTCCTTTGGGGTTCCCATCTGCTGTTCTTGCTTGCTTGTTTCACAAGCGCTTTCTGCTGTTCCCAAGAAGCATAATCAATGCAGGAAATCGCTTTCTGCTGTTCCCAAGAAGCATAATCAATGCAGGAAATCTCTTTCATGTCCCCAGTAAAGTCATAATAGAAGGCAACACAGTATCACTATCTGGATTACAACGTAGCTTCGATTTAACAATGCTTGCCGTCTAAAATCGCTTTTAATGTAACCCCAAAATCGCCAATTCAACGAACAGGGGTAGACCGAGGGATAGTATACATAAGTTATACTTAGGGGTATCCTAAGATCAGGGATACTGGACACGACCCTTTTAGGAGGATACGACATATTGAACATCATTAGTCAAATCCTCTTTATGGACGAGTGTAACTGATCTTTTGACTTGAGACATTCATTTATTCTATGCGTGGAGTTTGCGCACTTTGATGTCGTTAAAAACAGTCTTTTATCGGATTGAGTAATACGATTGTTGGGTACATGACAAAGCGTAGAGAGAATAGTGTTGAGTCAATATAGGATTCATCCCTCTCTTGAATTAGAGAGTTGATATCTAAGCCACTTGATAGAGATATTAGTGACTCTAAAATTCATAGCCATGGGAGGAATGTTTTACTATTATAACTTGGTAATCAAGTAAAACATTTAATTTGGTGATGATGTAATTTTGCGCCGAATTAATTAGGATGTCAGTTAGATGAAGAGATTGAATTACATAGTAATCGGTTCATAGTGGTTTATGATTTATGATCATTATCCTAACACGTTAGGTGACTAAAAATTGTTGCAAGACGGTTTACCTTAGTTTTTGTATGAATGTACACCTTCGTGTATAGGAACTAGAGGGTCGCACGCATAGCATGTCGACACGAACATTATATTTTGATTACTTTAGTTGATACTAAAATTAATCATTTTGTTTCGGAATTAGAATTAATTAGATAATTAATTTATTCTGAAATATCGAAAGCAAATATATAAACCAAGATAGAATATTAATTTATTCGAGTCGATTTATAAAGGATATATATTAAATATTTATTTCTCGAAATATTATATCCAATATATATTTTATTTGGTTAAATTATTTGAATGCATGTGCCGTTGTTTTTAAACGGTTAGAAGAATTCTTTTTGCATTAAACTATTTAATATTTTATCCATGTGCCAATTAGTTTTGTGTCAATTAATTCTTCAGATTCATTTTGAGGAAACGGAAAGTTCATCTGAGAGCACAACTAGATCGTGTGGGGACAAGTCGTTTCAGATTACGTTTGTTTCGACGGATCGTTTGAGATTAGGTTTGTTACGTTCTCAATTATAGGCAACACTAGGATTGCTGGGACCAATTTCTTACGTTCTTCCTATAAATTGACGAGGATGTGGATGGAAATTCGCAAAACAGACTCCCTCGAGGTCGCTGTACCTACCGAGCCTTAAGAATCCCAAGAGCATGGAACTGTTTCGAGGAGCTTTGGACATTTGTGTCCCGGCCAATGAAGGGGTCACTGACCTGCAGCGGACACGACTAGTTATCGTGGAACAATGACTGGAGCTTCGACCGGAAACTCAAGGGAGCGACAGAAATCTCAAGGCCAGAAGGACGATTGTCGAGATTATTCCCTTCACCGCCGCCAAGGGCGATGAGTGGATATTCTTTACCTCCTCCATCTGAGGCTTGACCATGAATCAGGGGCCGTTGGAGATGCTCCTCGGCAGCAGAAACTTCCGCAAAAAGGAGCAGGTCACGTCCCCTCCGGTTGACAAAGCAGGACATGAGCATGGAATCAGAAAGGCAGTACAATTGACCGCGGTGCTTGAACTGCAGCAATAAGAAAGAAAGTTGTAAAGGAAAAACCGTTAATATGCTAAAAATCAAATGCAACATGCAGAAACACAATCAGGGGCCAGGGAAACCTTGAGGGAATGGACAACTATCTCTCCGTGGATGGGGAAGGTCGTCAAATGACAGGCCGTCATCTTGGCTACAAACACAAGGCGACGAGGGCAGCAACTCAGATGCGGAAGGTGAATCGACGGAAAACAGAGCAAGAAAGAGGTCGGACAGACGGGAGTCTTACTCTTGAGGTCAGAGACGGAGTCGGTGGGAAGAACATCCAAGGCGAGGCGAGTGACGAGGCTCGTGTGGATGAAGGCGACGGTGATGCAGGGCTGCTCCGCCCCCGAAGGCGGAGGAACTGAACTCAACTCCGATGTCATTCGGAGGGTTGATTTTTCGCCCCCCTTTTCTTTTGATACACACGCGTTCATCAATCCCCTTGAAATATAAGAAGAGATTCTTTTAAAACCAGCAACAAATAATAAAACGGAGAGTGACAAAGAGATATGGTGCCAAAGATATCGATCAATGGGGCAAAGATTTCGGCCGGATCACAATTACAACCCATTGAAAATCTTGTAAGAATTTAAATTAATACCCCACACAACACAAAATCCTTTTGCCTTGGGCTCTGTTGTGATCGTGTGAGTTGGAGAAGGGCTTACACTCTCCCCATCGACCCCCTCCCCTCTTCCCAATTCTGTAAAGTTTTTTCTCAAGGAGCCTTTTTCCTCGATAAAGCTTATCAGAGTCTACTACATGAGAAATAATAATATGAGAAATAAATGAACAAAGAATATCGTAACAATATATCCTTCAATTAGATATACATCAATTTAAAAAGGTAATAAAAATAAATAAATTGAGTGATCAATTCAAATGATCACTAGAAAGTATATTTATCTTTTTTAGAGTGATTAAAGAATGGAATTAAAATGAGTTTGGTCATTACAAAACGGAGAAAATAAAGGAAAAAGTCCTAGTAACAAAAAAGGACTAGTAGTTGAAATGGAGAGCTCACCCGGGTCTTTTGTCTCGACAAATTTTGGTTGTAGGGGGAGAGTCACGGGGACTTTTGTGCTGGCCTTTTGTGATGCCTGCCTTAAATGTTTTCATGGGGATTGTATTTTGGATTTAGACCGCAAGTGTAGCCGCTTATCATCGGATGTGGCTTCGTGTTCATGGAACATGCAAATCACTCGGTATATGAGTGACATGAATATCCCCCTTCTCTTTTTAAATTTTTCGTGTTCTTGTCTCTAGACGGAGGGTGGATCATCTAAACCTTATCATGTGTATTAGGCACTCAAATCGTTGCTTGGCCGCTGGATGGCGTGTCAAAGCCGAATGGTTAAATTCATAATCTTCATAAATTTCTTCTTCTTGGAGTGAGCTCCCAGAAAAAGATTCGAATAAGAAGCGGAGAAGTTACACTGCCATGATCTTGGATGAAGAGGTCTTAGATGCTGACCTTGGCAGCATGGAAATTTTCTTAAATGTGTAGTTGTGCCGTGAGAGAAGATTTGGTTAAGTTGGTTTTGCGTTAATCCACAAGTTAGTAAGTGATTATTTGATCAGTCGATTGATTGTATTCTATTTCTTGTTTAAATAAGCCTTTTGTTTCTTGAGACCTTGGCATTACTTGGACACTGGTGGGGGGTCCGGCTTCCTCTTTCTACCAGTTACATTTGGCTGACGATTCCTTCACCGGCCCCCGGAGTAGCTCATCACCTTTGTCTCTGTCCTGATCGGGTCCGATGCGGTACGTGATCTCACAGGCTGTCTCGTCAAAAATAACAACTCGAAACCTCGACCCGCTGTCATGCCTGAAAACAAGGAATTGGCCAGGGCGGATGTTGTAATGCTTGATGAAGGCTGCGCAGCCATCCTGAAGTAGGACGCCATGCTCATCCCGGAGCAGTTTCACCTTCCAAAGGGATCCACTGGGGACCTCAAGGAAAACCAGGTCCGAGGACAGAGCCGACCCATGGTTCCTCACAAATTTAACAGGAATCCTCTGTTCAAGAAAAAACAAACCAACCCAGGAACATGACGTGACGACGCCACCAAAAGGATGAAATGAAAAGCTGTGAGGAGAGAGGGGGAGGGGGAGTACGAGGTTGAGGTTGCGGACATCTCGTGGAAGGATGGTCTTGAAGAAGTGGGGAGTGTTGCTATGGAAGAACCACTCGCCGCCGCAGTGGCGATCACCAACCTGGCCGCCGGGATTAGGAGTAGGAACCATAGCCCTAAACAAGTGTGAATGCCTCTTGGACAAGAACAAGTTGTCTGATTATAACAGTCAGGTAATAATAACATCAAGTGGCTGGTCGTAGTGTTGGTAGTCTTGTCAATCTTTTGTCCATAATAAAGTCGGAGTCCTTTGGGGTTCCCATCTGCTGTTCTTGCTTGCTTGTTTCACAAGCGCTTTCTGCTGTTCCCAAGAAGCATAATCAATGCAGGAAATCTCTTTCATGTCCCCAGTAAAGTCATAATAGAAGGCAACACAATATCACTGTCTGGATTACAACGTAGCTTCGATTTAATAATGCTTGCCGTCTAGAAGTTGACCTGAGATTAGTAAAACATATAATAAAATTTACTAAAAACTGGTCCTTTTTAAGTAAAGTCAAAACAAAATTAGTAAAAAAAGTATAAATATTTTACTATTTTTCTACTGTACAAAGCAGTTCAAGTTTACTAATTTTGCGCTGACTTTACTAAAATATTTCCATTAGTAAAGTCACCTCAAAATTAGTAAAAAAGTAGTAAAATTTACTACTTTTTTTTACTAATTTTTGCGTTGACTTTAGTAAAAAAAGCACATTTTTAGTAAAGTCAACGCAAATTTACTAAAAATTTTTTTATCAAATTTGCGTTGACTAAATTTGCGTTGACTTTACTAAAAATGTGCATTTTTTACTAAAGTCAATGCAAAATTTAGTAAAAAAAAATAGAAAAATTTACTATTTTTTTTTTACTAATTTTGAGTTGACTTTACTAACGGAAATGTTTTAGTAAAGCCAGCGCAAAATTAGTAAACTTGAACTGCTTTGAACAGTAAAAAAGTAAAAATAAAAACCGACTCTGCACGATCTTCCCCGCTCGATCTTATGAATGGAAGGATGATACCAACCAACACACTCTTCGATTTTTTTCAATTATATATATATATATGATTTTTTATTAAGAGTGCCCTTTTTTAAGGTAATTGTTATTTTTTAATTTAAAATTTTATATTAACTAGATATTTACGACCTTTGAAGAGTCATATAAGAAAATATAAAAATAAGAATTACTAAATAAAGATAAACAACATTGATACACAACCGTCTCCCAAAAAAAAAAAAAAACACATACCGGCAATGACACTGCGCCTTAAAACATTGGTACACACATGTTGCACCTTGTATGCCCCAAAAAGTCTCCAAATCTTGTAGTCCCGGGATTCTATCTGTCAAATTGAGCCCCCCGGCGCTGCTTTTGTTTCCACCGTGCAGAGGTAGCAGACAGAGGTCGTTTGTGCGGACGACGACGACGGAGGAACCTTGGGGAATAACTACAATTACCTCGTTTGGGAGTAACTGCAGGAAGAAACATGCGGATAGGCAAATACCAAAGAGCATCGGTCATTATAACTATAAAAATTGAACCTCTGATCGCTACTGAGCTTACCAGCTTTTGTGTCCGAAAGGCCAATGGCCTGACAAAGTCCAGGATGTGTTTCGTTCAGGAAGAAGGTTTCCGCTAATTTGGTGATCCAACGCCAGTCAAAATATGGCACCAACTTGTAGGCGTTCAGAAGGCAAAGGAAACCGAGAACTTCCAACTGACCTCCTGCTTTAGATTGCAGCTTCAACTCCCACTCCCTTGCCATCTTCAACGCACGCTCTTTGATTTCATCGGCCACTTCGATCCAATCGGCAGACTGCACCATTCGCTCTAACAAATAAATATGCCTCCTGCAAATATTGTCGCTTAACGCAGTATCTGTGCAGCTTCGAAACTGCTCGAAAGACTCCTCTATTATATCCAGTACTTCTTTCGAAGGATCTCGGCCAGATTTCTTCCAGACCACGAATTCGTCATCTGAAGAATTACAGCCATGGCTTGCCATAGACAAAGATGCTGGAGTCATAACCTGGGAAACACTGTAGGGCAAGTTCTCTGACCACTTGCCTTGGACTTGCCCCCAATGGTTAGCAGCTTCAGAATCTGCAGCGGAGTAATCAAATTTAGATAGTTGAGAAATAACGTGCAGGGTGTATGCAATGCGTACAAGCCCCCCCTTACGTGGCACTAATCTGGCTTCTTGCGAATAATCATGTGACGTCTCCCTCGACTGGAGTTGCTGTTGCCAATAGTCAAAGTCCCTCGCCTTAGCCTTGAAATCCTGCTCATTCGAAAGCAGAAAATCCAACCGTTTCTCTCTATTCTCAAGCTCAACTCTGTACTCCATGCTTTCCTGTCTAATCTTCTTGAGCTCCCTTTCCTTATGTTCAACCTCCTTGGTGATGCGGGAGAGAGACTCGTTCACGTAACTAAGTTGGTTTTTCTTATGCTCCAGGTCGTCCAGGCACTCCCTGTTTGTCTTTCGTAAGGATGCGGCTTTCTTGTCCATCAATACGAGATCCTTCTCCTTCTCCGATAGTTCACTGTAACGTTTATCAATCTTAGAGCAGATTGTGGAGAGCTCTTCCTTCTTGACTTTCAAGGATTCAGAAAGTTCAACGATGGATCCTTGCACAGAGACAAGCTCCTCATTCTTTGACTGGATTTTCTTTTCCAATTCCTCCAAACGCTCCGTCACAATCTTCAATTCACGTTCCTTGGCCTCAAGCTCTCCAGTAATCCTCTTGCCAGAACATTCCAGTGATTCAAACTCACGCTTCCTACCATCGAATGTAGCCAATTGCTCATTAATCGAATCCTGGAACACCTCGTGCTGCCGCTTCTTGTCTTCGAGTTCGTTTACCTTCTTCTCAATCTCGAGACACTTTAGATCGTACTGCTGGCAGCGCTCAGACAGTAACTGGCTCACCGACTCCAACTCCATCTTCCTATCCTTCAACGTAGAAAGGCAATGGTCCAGATCGCCGCGCGAACTCCTGAGGACATCCTCACATTCCTTGACTTTCTTCTCCAAGATCCCCAACTCCTCCTCCTTCCTCTGCACCGCATCCTGCAAACTACCTAGCCTCACAGATTCAGCCAGACATTCCTTTATCCTAACTATCTCAGCCAGACAGAAGTTGGACTCTTGGACGACTCTCATCGGCCTCTCCTCCTCCTCCAACAGCCTCTCCCTCGCCACTTTCTCCTTGATGCCCGCCTCAATCGCCCTCTGAATCTCGACAAAGTGCTGATCCAGGTTATCCAACTGCATGCACAACATCATGAAGTCCGACGACCCCGAACCGACCTTCCTTAGCGCCTTCATCACCGTTTCCTTCCTGGACATGGCATCTTCAAAATCACTAGATATCTTCTCCATTCTCACACTCCTGGGGATTGTAAGTCTGGGTTTGGATAGAATTTGAATTGTGACAAGACTCTGCGTGTGGATTTGGATGAAGAGCCGCGATCCTTCGTCTTCCCCCCACCCCGCCACTGTCAACCGTCACATCAGAGGCTTGCCAGAGTCGGTTAATAACGTGTTTTGGCTTGTGATTTTTTTAATAATAATTTCACTTTTATCTTATTTATCTACTTTTTCTTCAATAAACTCTAACTATTTTATTCACGCAACATCATGACAATCATCCACAATGCATCGTTACAAAAAAAATATTTAACTGTTTTCTTTTCTAATAATAATAATAAGCAGAATTTTATCTCTCTTTAATTAGTGTTACGGGAGCTATATTTAAATGTATAACAATTGATTGGTACAAACTTTATTTTAGTTAATGAATTGTCTCTCAACGTTCTTGTTTTCATATGTTAATTGTAGTTTAGTGATCAAACTTCACTTGATCCGTTGTATATATTTGTAATTTTCCTTATTATATGTACATAAGGTTTTAAATACTTTATAAATTATATTATAGAAAATAAATTTAATATTGGCTACAGTTGCTTGTAATTGAGTAAATTCACTACTGATTAGCTACTTCGATGCCTCGTCGTGTGTCAGTAAATCAAATTTAACAATTAAAATGCAATATACTATTTCGAAATAAAATAATATATTATCCTTTAATCTTACATGGAGTTCTAAAAAACTTACATGAGCACTAACTAAACATTATTTATGATATTTTATTAATAAATTACATTTCTTCTTTATAATTACCTAAAAGGTTCACATGGAAATTTTGAATTTTAATTTAATTTTTTATTATAAGTAATTAAGAATCTTTTCATGATTACAAAACAGTTGTGATAAATATTTATTATCAAGATGTTTCATTTTGTTATTATGGCAAATTTATTTTTACTATAAAACAATAGTCACAATTAAATTATATTATAACACGAAGTATATTTTGTCTATGAGAAAATGTTATTTCTGACAAATATTTCTTTTTTCTCAAAAAGTCGATCCATACTTATTCATATAAAATTTAGTTTGTCCCGAGAAATTTGTCCCGAAAACTCAGGTTTGTTATAGCATTAAAAATACATTCTTCCATGTATTTTAATCAGTTTTTTCAAAGGCAAGGAATAATAGTTTTTAAAGTAAAATTGGAATTAAATTCTGATCAACCGCTCTCTGTCTCCATACGAGAGATGATGCCGCGGTCGGAAGATGAAATGGAGGAGACTTTGCCTTGAAGCTTCAGATGAGGATGGAAAAGAGGAGGGAAATCAAGGTAGCGGAGACTCCTCACCCAAGTCTTGTTGGATCGTTCAGGAACACTAAGAGGGGGGTGAATTAGTGTGTATAACTTTTTCGCCCTTTTCTCAGTGTAAGCGGAAGCGTACTATAACTCAGCAGAGCGTTTCTCAGAATGAGAACTGCTTCGCTGTCACCGTTACGATTTTTTCGAATAGGTTTTCGTACGAGTGTTGTGCGATCGTAATGGACACAGTGATTTATAGTGGTTCGGTCTTAATCGACCTACGTCCACTTTCCACTAACAAGGTGATTCCACTATATAAAATAATGGGTGCAAAGAGCCCTTGCACTAGGCGCTTGTTTCTCACAAAGTGAGATTTAGAATCCCGTACAATTGATGATCACTCCTGGCAACGGTCAACTCCTCACACAGTGGACTCTCGTTTCCAGCAGAATGATACTTTTCCTCAGCAGTTGGTAGCTCAATGGATTCCACACAGAACGTTGTTGCTCAGATGTAAGCTTGTCTATCAAAGCACACGGACAACGTTATGTTAGATATTAAATCCTCAGGTAATAATCCTTATAGTGACAGAAAGACTTCTCAGATAGCAGCTCATTTCTGATTCACAGTAGAGGATTGCTTCAACACTTTTGTCGTTCAGCAGAGGATTTCCACACAAATCTTGTCTCTCCTGAAGATGAGCCTATAATTGCTAAAGAGACAACCACGAAGTTGATCACACAGATTACCATAAAGATCACAAAGAGAAGAACCACAAAGATAACCACAAAGACCACTAAGAAAGGGTATAGGTCCTACACTTTGTTCGGACGTGCACGGTTACCACAGCCGTGACTCACTACACTGCACACCCAGTGCCTAGGGTGGAATTTGGATACTCCGACGAATGATCTGAGATAACCCAAAATAAAACGTGGGTATTGAAAATTTGTTTCCATATTTTCAATATGTATCCATAATATCACAGCAACAACTCACTGTAGCATGTAACAGTTACTAGCTGTGATTCAGCAACATATTGCTCAAGCTCATCACTAGAGACAAGCACGTAACTCATGAAACATTACTGCTGACTATGAGTAACATATTGCTTAAGTTCATCATCAAAATCAGGTTAACATTCGCCCCCTTTTTGATGATGACAAAACCTTTCTTAGGGATAGAGCTTGAGTCCAATAATCTCCTAACTCCCCCTAAGGCTTAGCACTGATTTGTGATTTGTTAAGGTAAGTGCATTTTTGGAAAACATGGAAAGCTCCCCCTTAACTTATTCTTCTCCCCATTTTTGTCATATCAAAAAGAAAGGATTAAAGCAAAAAGTAGTGGCATTGCTAATGCAACAAAAACATGCTGACACTCAAAACAAGCTCACATAGCAGCAAAGAGTTATTGCGATCTAGCAAGATCGAACTGTTTCAAAGACAAAAACAAATGAGTATAGACATCTAAAGATAGGGAGGAGAGTAGTTCAATCCTCAGCGGAGAGCATGGCTCAATCCTTAACAGTATCAAGCAGAGTCTGGACCATCTTTTCCAGGCGCCCAAGTCTCTTAGCAAATGCATCCATCCTTTCAAGAATGGAGCGACGAGTGAAGTTGAGTTCCTCAGCGAGGAATTTCTGCACCTTGGAAGAAGAAGGGGACTCATCCTTTGACAAAGGGGCCTCCCGCTCACGTTTAGCACGATGCTGTTTGCCAGTTTCAGCAGTGGCTTTGCCACGGACAAATGCAGCGATTTCTCGCTTGGTTGGTTTCTTGATGAATACACCATCAACATATTGGTTGCCCATACTCGCCACAGAGTTAGCACCAATCACCTGTGTAGTCCAGGTATCCATTTAATTCACAGGAACAACCTGGTCCCCATAAACCTGCAGCAGTGCAGTAATAACGTGTGCAAAAGGAAGTGCCCTATTCTCATCCTGAACACAAGAAGCCATGTGGCAAAAAATAACACTTCCCAAATTCACAGGAATACCTCGCTTGAGATGAACCATCAAATTCTATTCTCTGGGCATGACAGTATCAATACTGCCAATAAGATGAGCTAAACAAGACATTACTGCCTTGTGAAACATCCTGTTGCTAAAGCTCAACCCAGTATTCTGCAAATATCCGCTGACAGTAACAGCCTCACCGTCATTGATGGTCTGATAAGCCTCTAGTTTTCCCTCATTGATCACCCTCAGATTGTTGAAGGGATTAGAGTTAAAGATTCGGCAAACATCAAACACAGAGAAGACGAACACTTTATCATCGACTAGCACTTTGATGTACTTAATGAGGGAATCCTCTTTATAAAAGATAATGTTGGCATAAAATTCCTGGACTTTAGAGATAGAACCTATGCCATCATACTCACAGAAAGACCGCCAGGTCAATTTCTCAAACATCTCAGCAAAGTGCAACTGATGTTCAGTGAACCAGTCAAAATCAACACGCTTACATGCAGCAATGTTGCGCTTTGCCATGTTACGGCTGGGCATTGTATCATTAACAAGAATGCAATTTAACTCATCCAGAGAGACATTTTGATCAATCTCAGGGATAAACACAGAAGAATCTGTATTTTTCACTTTCTTATGATTAGGAGAGCTAGAGTGCATACCATCCTTTAGACCAGCGAAAGGTCGCTTCATCCTGGTGCGAGAAGCAATACCCAAAGCAGAGCCAACAGGAGGAGGATTCTGTACAATAGAGCTAACCACCTCCACAGTGTCATCCGCAGCAGGGGTCTTCTCAGCAGAAGAGTCCTGTTCACCCACGGACTGAGTGGCATCAAGATCCTCACTTTCCTTACTCTCATCATTAGAGAGTTCTAGATCTGGAGTGAGGGAGGTGTCCGCTTTGTGAGAGAACTCGGACACAGCAGGTGTAGACTTGGTAACCTCCTATGATGCAGCGGTTTCTTCCTCAACAGCGAGGGTTTTCTCCGCAACGACTTCAGAATCGCCAAGAACAGTGGCATCAGTAGCTGAAGCCACATTTTCCTTAACAGGAACAGCAGCAGGTGTCTCTTTGGTCTTAGTGACCACAGGAGCAGGGGCATGCAGTAGCGAATGATCCCCGTCAGTAACTGGGAGATTCTCCTGAATGGAGAGTTGCTGGACGGAAGCAGTCACAGCCTGCGACCGTTTTTTAGGGTTTCCCTTCCCCTTTGAAGATTTTGCAGATTTGAGTGCCATGATTAGATCGGGAAGAAGAGAGGGAGGAAGGAAGTAGAGGTTGAAGAAAAGATGAAGGAAGTTAGGGATTTTACCGTAGGGGTAGTTCCCTTTTTAAAGAATATTTTATGGGAAGAAATAGAAAAGGAAATGGCACCGTAGGAAATCTTGTTTTCCTATCAAAAATTTCTTAACATAGTTAGATGACAATATTATCATCTCAGAGATTAGGATTACATATCCCTAATTCACTTCGTAAATACTCAAACCTTTCCTTGTCAAGTGGTTTCATAAGAATATCAGCAAGCTATAGCTTAGTATTTACATGCTGAATCTCAACTTTTCCACTTTGTACTTTATCACGCAAGAAGTGATGTCTCAACTCAATATGCTTAGATCTCGAGTGATAGACAGGATTTCGTGATAAATTTATTGGACTTGTGTTATCACACACTAATGGAATACTATTGAAATGAAGATCATAGTCTTCAAGTTGTTGTCGCATCCATAGTAACTGAGCACAGCAACTGGCTGCTGCAACGTATTCTGCCTCAACTGTTGATAAAGCGACTGATGTCTGCTTCTTAGAGAACCAGGAAATTAACATATTTCCCAATAATTGACAAGTACCAGAAGTACTTTTTCTATCTATGCGGCATCCAGCATAGTCTGCACCTGAATATCCTATGGGATCCAGTAATGATCCCCTGGGATACCATAAACCCAAGCTAACAGTCCCTGCGAGGTATCTAAAGATCCTCTTAACTACAACAAAGTGTGACTCTTTTGGAGCAGACTGATATCTAGCGCATAAGCATACGCTAAACATGATATCAGGTCTCGAAGCCGTAAGATAGAGTAATGACCCTATCATGCTTCTGTATAGTTTGGAATCAACTTCCTTTCCACCTTCATCTTTTTCAATCTTGGTATTACTACCAATAGGAGTTGACAAAGGTTTAACATTCTCAAGCTCAAATTTCTTGAGCAGCTGTTTGCTGTACTTTTCCTGATGGATAAAAATTCCATCTTCAGTTTGCTTAATTTGGAGTCCAAGGAAGAAAGTGAGTTCTCCCATGAGACTCATTTCAAATTCTCCTCTCACAAAGTTAGAGAATTCGGTGCATAGTTGTTCATTCGTTGAACCAAATATAATGTCGTCCACATATATTTGAGCGGCTAAAAGATGAGCATCCTGTTTCTTAAGAAACAAGGTTGTATCGATTTTTCCACGCCTATATCCCTTTGCTATAAGAAAGGAACTAAGCTTTTCGTACCATGCTCTTAGAGCTTGCTTAAGCCCGTTTAAGGCTTTAGATATCCTGTAAACATGATTGCGAAATTTTGGATCGATGAATCCAGGAGGTTGTTCAACATAAACTTCCTCTTTAGATCACCATTAAGGAATGCGCTTTTCTCATCCATTTGAAATAGTTTGAAGTCATTATAATAAGCATACGCTAGAAGTAAGCGTATTGCTTCAAGACGCGCCATAGGAGCAAACGTTTCATCATAATCGATACCCTCTTCTTGAGAGTAACCTTTTGCTACAAGTCTGACTTTGTTTCTCACAACATTTCCAGACTCATCAAGTTTATTTCGATAGACCCATTTTGTTCCAATAATGGAACGATCATTAGGTCTAGGTACTAAGCTCTAAACTTTGTTTCTCTCAAATTGATTCAATTCCTCTTGCATTGCGAGAATCCAGTTTAGATCATCAAGTGCATCATCAATGCCTTGAGGTTCCTTTTGAGAAATAAAAGCGGAGTGTTCACAGTACATACTTGCTGTATGTCGGGTTCGCACTCCTGTGTGTATTGGTCCTATGACTTGGTCAAAAGGATGTCTTTTCTTATATAAAGGAGGAACACGATCCTCTCTTTGTATATATTGGAAACCATCAGAAACATTTTCAGTGTGTGCAGCAGGCACTTGCTGTATATCTGCTACAGTGTTTTCGTTCGGATCAGCAATCGTTTGCTGTGATGTTTCATTTGATATTGTTGTTGAGGATTGTGCTGCTGCTTCCACAGCATCTTCCTCCTGTGTCGGAGAATCATCAACTTTAACATTGATGGACTTTTCAACAATTACAGTTCTTTTATTAAAAACTCTATATGCTTTGCTCGTGAGAGAGTATCCTAAGAATATGCCCTCATCAGATCGAGCGTCAAACTTTCCGACACCATCTTTAATGGGTCTTAAGATAAAGCAATTACTTCCAAATGGATGGAAGTATGAAATATTAGGCTTTCTACCTTTATATAACTCATAGGGCGTTTTCCCTTAGGAAGGCCTTAAGTGAACTCGATTTGAGATATAACATGCTGTACTTACAGCTTCAGCCCAAAGATTTTTAGCAACCTCACTTTCCAGCAACATGGTTCTCGTCATGTCCTGTAAAGTTCCATTCTTTCGCTCTACAACTTCGTTTTGATGTGGAGTATATGGAGCAGAGAAATTATGGTTAATACCATATTCTTCGCATAATGAAGTGAAGTCATGGTTCTCAAATTCGGTACCATAATCCGTTCTTATGCTTCGTAGAGAAACACCTTTCTCATTTTGAAGTTGTTTGACTAAAGTTTCAAAGGTTGCAAACGTATCGATTTTGTGAGCTAAAAATTTAACCCAAGTGAATATGGAAAAGTCATCTACCACAACTAATCCATAACGTTTACCTCCTAGACTTTGAGTTCTTGTTGGACCAAATAAGTCCATATGAAGTAATTCAAGCGGTGCTTTGCTTGAAAGCATTTTTACTTTTAAAGGAAACCTTTGTTTGTTTGCCAATGGAGCAAGCTTTACAAAACTTGTCATTGTCAAACTTAATTTTGGGCAATCCCTTAATAGCATCTTTTCTGGCAAGTTTAGACAGCAAGTCATAGTTTACATGTCCTAACCTTCTATGCCATAAAGTAGCCTCGTCCTTAACAGACAAGAGACAATTTTCTCCAGCGGAGACGTTCGTAAAAGACAGGATATAGATGTTTGTCTTGCGTTCACCAATGAAGCAAGTAACACCATCCCGTGAAACGTTACACGTCCTTTCATCGAAAGAAACATGACAACCTTTATCACACAATTGACTAATACTAATCAAATTGTGTTGGAGGCCTTTAACATGAAGAACTCCTTCAATGGTTAGGGAGTTAGAACAGCAAATAGTCCTTGTTCCTTTAACCATCCCTTTTCCATTATCACCAAAGGTGACAGCACCACCATCCTGAAAAACCAGTGTGGAGAATAAGGAGACGTCTCCTGACATGTGCCTCGAGTAGCCACTATCTAAATACCATATATGGACCTTAGCGGTGGACTTGAAGCATCCCTGAAATAGAGAAAGAACTTAAGTAAGTCGTTGCTTCCATTTAACAATAGAACCATCAACTTTAGAAGTAATGCCAAGCATATCATTTCGCCTCACATGGCAATTTTTGATAAAATGATCTGGCTTTCTACAATAATAGCAAAGCCTAGGTAACCTTTGAATAATATAATGAGACTCGCCATTCCTAATGTGAGGAGGAACATATTTCCCATGTTTCACATTTTTGGAATCATGCTTCTCATGTACACATAAATCAGTTTTGTTATGCACAGCACTGAGTTGCTGTTGCAGTTCCTCAATCTTTAATTTAGATTGAGAAACTTGCTTTACCGCTTTCTTAGCCTTTGCTGATTACTCTTCCTTAAGAAAATCGTTCTCAGCACTCAAGAATTTATTCTCCTTCTTGAGAGCTTTATTATGTGCGGACAAAGACTCAATTTTATCATAGAGTTCTGAGAAAAGAATCTCAATATCTTCAGCAGATAGATCAGAGGGTGAGAAAGCATTTACCTTCTCAGTTTCAGCATCAGTTTGTGCTATATAGCAGATGTTTACTGTTTCATCGTTCTGATTTGATTCCTCATCACTATCACTCCAAGATGCCATCATGACATCTTTCTTATATTTTGAAGGTTTGCCCTTCTCATTTAGAAGTGGGCAATCTGGTCGCATATGACCAAGTTTGTTGCACTCATAGCACACACCACCTTTACTTTAGTGTGATTTAGTATTCTTCTTTTTAGCATCACGTTTTCCTTTAAAACGATTTTTGCGAAGATACTTCTTAAATTTCCTTGCCATGAAGGAGATTTCATCATCTGAATCGGATGAGGATTCATCCTCAGAATCATCGGAGGATTCAACGCTCCCTTTAAATGCAACAGCATTGGTCTTCTTATCTTCAGCAACCTTGTTCTCATTTTCGTAAGCAACGAGAGAACCAAGTAGCTGTTGAAGACTTAAGCTCGTCAAATCTTTAGCTTCTTCAATTGCCGTCTTCTTGGCTTCCCAAGTTTTAGGCAATGAGCGAAGTATTTTTCTGACTAGCTCAGAATTGGAAATAATCTTGCCAAGAGATTCCATGGCATTAGTGATTTCGGTGAGTCTATCAAACATTTGATTTATCGACTCATCCTTTTTCATTTTGAATGCTTCGTATTGAGTTACTAATACATTCACTTTGGATTCCTTTGACTTGTTCTGTTCCATCATAGATCAAAGCAAGTCTATCCCACATTTCTTTCGCCGTCTTACAAGTTGAGATGCGATTGAACTCATTTCCAGCAAGAGCGCACACTAAGTAGTGCCTTGCTTTAGTGTTCAGTGAGATAATTCTCTTCCTTTCAAATTCATGCTGAGAGTTGCTGGGATTAGATGGAGGAATTACGAGGTCTCCTTCCATTATAATCTGCCAGCAATCGGATTCTTTTGCTCCTATGAACAACTCCATTCTCATTTTCCAATATGAGAAGTGTTGTCCAGCAAAGAGCGGAGGACGTTCGGTCGAATGACCATCCGTTAAGAGCATCGACATTCTGCTCAGGATTCAGCAACACTTTACTATGCTTAATGTTAGACTTTCAGCAACAAGCTGTTCTGATCCTTAGGTTCAGCAACAGAGTTCTGTACTAGCAATCACACAGAAAGCTTTCCAGCAAACCCGCTCTGATACCAATTGTTGGATCGTTCAGGAACACTAAGAGGGGGGAATTAGTGTGTATAACTTTTTCGCCATTTTCTCAGTGTAAGCGGAAGCGTACTATAACTCAGCAGAGCGTTTCTCCGAATGCGAACTGCTTCGCTGTCACCGTTACGATTTTGTCGAATAGGTTTTCGTACGAGTGTTACGCGATCGTAATGGACACGGTGATTTATAGTGGTTTAGTCTTAATCGACCTACCTCCACTTTCCACCAACAAGGTAATTCCACTATATAAAATAATGTGTGCAAAGAGCCCTTGCACTAGGCGTTTCGTTCTCACAAAGTGAGATTTAGAATCCCGTACAATTGATGATCACTCCTGGCAACGGTCAGCTCCTCACACAGTGGACGTCTTCTCGTTTCCAGCAGAATGATATGTTTCCTCAGCAGTTGGTAGCTCAATGGATTCCACACAGAACGTTGTTGCTCAAATGTAAGCCTGTCTATCAAAGCACACAGACAATGTTATGTTAGAGATTAAATCCTCAGATAATAATCCTTACAGTGACAGAAACACTTATCAGATAACAGCTCGTTTCTAATTCACAGTAGAGGATTACTTCAGCACTTTTGTCGTTCAGTAGATGATTTCCACACAGATTTTTTCTCTCTTGAAGATGAGCCTGTAATTGCTTAAGAGACTACCGCGAAGTTGATCACACAGATCACCACAAAGATCACAAAGAGAAGAACCACAAATACCACTAAGAAAGGGTATACGTCCTACACTCTGTTCGGACGTGATTGCCAAGTCTCCAGTTATAAAATACTTTTTCGAAAGTCCCCTATTGACCGGAAGAATTAGTAAATGGAGCTTGGTCCTATCCGCATACGATCTGCGTTTCAAACCTCAACAGTCGGTGAAAGGGCAGGCCTTAGCCGACTTCTTAGTGGACCACGATCCATCTACATCGATCGATCAAGAGGAATCCCTTGAGGATGTCTGGCAAGCTTGGTTTGATGGATCTTCGGCGAAATCCGGCGTAGGCATAGGCCTCCACATACTTTCGCCACTAGGAAAGGACGTTCGCCTAGCATATCGTTTGTCGGCGACTCATACAAACAATGCGACTGAATATGAAGCGTTGATCACGCTCTTGAAGGAATTGTTAGCCTTGGGAGCCAGGAAAGCCAGAGTAATGGGAGACTCTCAACTGATTATTAACCAGATGAATGGCGACTCTCTATGTCAAGAGAAACTCGCACCCTATCATCAAGTCGCTCGAAGGCTAGTCGAGCGGTTCGAAGCAATTACTTTCCTCTTTGTAGGCCGGGAGGAAAACACCATTGCTAACGACTTAGCCCAAAAAGCCTCGGGATACAAGGCTAGAGGAAGAAACGATTGTGTCCCCGAAATAGCTTCTCATTTAGTCCCACAAAGCGATTTGTTCGCATTAGACATAATGACAAGCGATAAGGATTGGAGGAGGCCAATCATCGACTTCCTTTCCGACCCAACACAAAAGGCGAGCCAAAGAATCAAGACTCAGGCTTTGTCGTACACCCTTATAGATGGGGTACTTTACAGAAAGACCAAAGAAGGAGTCCTACTAAGGTGCGTCGACTTAGACGAAGCAACCCCAATTATGTTGGAGACTCACCAGGGTTTATGCGGGTCTCACCAATCTGGCACCAAAATGTCTTGGACTATCCAAAGACATGGTTTTTACTGGCCATCAATGCTAAAGAACTGCATAGAAATGGCTAGGGGATGCCAAGAGTGTCAAAAACATGGTCCGGTGACAAGGGCCCCAGCGTCCGACTTAGTCTCAGTCGTCAAGCCTTGGCCATTTAGGTCTTGGGCTTTAGATATAATCGGGGAAATCCATCCGCACTCAAGTAAAGGTGACGCCTATATTCTAGTCGCCACCGATTATTTTACTAAATGGGTCGAGGCTCAGGTATATAAGAAGATCGATCACAAAGAAGTGATCGATTTTCTTAAATCATCTATCATCTATAGATTTGGAATTCCCCAGAATATTGTAGTAGACAATGGCACCGCTTTCAATAATGAGAAAATGCGAGAATTCGCTACGGAGTTCGGTTTCTCGATCACCAACTCAACACCTTATTATCCTCAGGCGAATGGACAGGCTGATAAACTCATAAAGAACAATATTCAGAAAATGGTTGGCGCAAATCCAAGAGACTGGCACCAACTATTACAAGCCACTTTGTGGGCTTTAAGAGTTACTAAAAGAGAAAGCACAGGGGAAACCCCTTTTTCACTAGTATATGGGCAAGACGCCGTCCTACCTATTGAGGTTCGATACAAGTCGCTCAGGGTGACTCACCCTGATTTACAAGACGAGGCAATGTACCTCGCTTTGGACGAATTAGAGAAGAAGCGACTTGATGTAATAGACCGACTCGAGGTCCATAAACAAAGGATTGCTGGGCATTATAACAAAAAGGTTGTCCATAAGCACTTTAAAGTGGGCGATTTAGTTTGGAAGATGGTGCTACCCCTTAAATCGAAAGACCAAATTTTGGGTAAATGGTCCCCTAATTGGGAAGGTCCACATGAGGTATGTGAAACATACTCATCTAATAGCTATAGGCTTATGACGAAAAGTGGGGTCAGACATCCATTAAAGATTAATAGTAAATATATCAAACCCTATCGCGCGACTATCTGGGAAGCTCACCATAAAATCCTAAGACAAAGGACTCCATTAATTTGGGAAGCGCTTAATTCCTAAGAGATCGCGCTAGGCTTCAGTAACGCTGTCTGGAAGAATGAATTGGGCGTAGTGGGTAAGAATTCATTTGGGACACAAGGAACGGATGTTTATTCAGTAAAACAAAAACAATGGAATAACATTGTTCTTTGGTTACGAATCTAATCTCCATAACCCGCCAACGTCTTTGAAATCGAGGACAAGGGATTTACGAGTTCGTCGCTTCGCGTTCACCTTGTTTCGCTGGGCATAAAGGTCGACGACCTTTTCCCTATCCTTCTCAGCATTGGCCTCCAGCTCCTCGATTTCTTGGGTGTTGATTGACGCAAGCTGCCGAGTCAGGTCATTCTTGAGGTTCGTGTAGAACTCTATCTGTCTCTCTGCCTCGGTCAGCTTCTCTTGCACGTCGACCAAACGTTGGCGAGCGTCCTGTGCAGCTTTAGAGGCCTGCCCTCGAGCTTCATTGATCGACTGAATCTTCAAGTCAGTCGAGTCCAAGGTGAGCAGGTCGGCGTAGTAATCCCTCCAACGGGTCCAGTACGTCGACCTGAAGCTCTTGCACGCCCCCAATATTTCGTCAGTAACCCGAGGGGATGTCTCGATCCTCTTTAACAGCTTCTGCATCCTCCTAAATTCGTTGACGCTTAAGGGGTCGATGAGCAGAAGTTGGCAGAGTTCTTCGATATCTTCGTGAAGCTTCACCCACGGGTCTTTGGTCGACTTAGAAGTCGCTGCAGCAGGATCCTGAAGAATAAGAGGCAAAATGTTATTGATCAATACCTTAAAAGAAAAGGGGCCAACGACCTCATGTGATCGAGTACTTACCTCTGGAGGCAGTATATCCTCAGAGCTCTCATCCGAAGAAGAAGAGGGAGTAGGAATCTTTTGTCGGCCAGCAGACACCTTCACCCTCTTCGGACGAGCCAATAAGGAGGGATACAAGAACCTCAGTTAAAATCGCAATGATACTACTATGTGTTGTTTAAAACAAAAACACATACCATCGCTGTTGTAGGAGTTTGGACTGGAGGAGAAGGAATAGCTTGGTCTTCTTCCTCATGAGTCGACCAAGTCGGTAAGTCGACCGAGTCGGTAAGTCGACCAAGATCGCAGCATCCAAAGCAGCCGGTTCTTCTTGAACCAAGGCCTCAGGGATTTGCTGTTCCTAAAACAGAGTATGACGCAAAACCAAAAGTCTATATATGAACTAAGGTAAGGATGCACCAGCTGAGAGCTAAACTTACCTTGGCGATCGAAGCCTTTGAACTTTGGCCCAAGATGTGGGAGATAAGCTGTTGGTCATCCTTGTCTGAAGCCTCTCCCTAGACAATATGGTATGGATCAGATATGAAAACTCAAAACGAAAACTGGAGTCATCAAAGTCTTACCTCTGCGGCCGGTTGTTGTGGAGCGTCAACTACAGCAGAAGACACTGGCACTGCAGCCGGTGCCCTGGTAGATGAGGTCGCCGCTGAAGCGGTTGGCGACCTGGATGGGGTCGCCGCTGCTGTAGTTGGCGAGCTGGATGGGGTCGCCGCTGCAATACTCGGCGACCTGCGAGAGGGAGTCGCCACCTTCACCAGTCTCTTCCTCTGGGATAGAGGCATCTCCACAAGATCTTCTTCCTCGGCCGCCTTGCGCTTTGGAGCGCTTTTAGATCGAGCCTTAGAAGGATCGACTTGAGGGCTATTTCCCTGGGGCTCACGACTTTAGCCTTCCCCTTGCTGGTCGACTTGAGTCTAGAAGGAGCGGGGGCAAGGGGAGCTTTAGGCTTGGGTTTTCCAGAGCCCTGAGGAACCATTGATCCTGAAAAGGAGGAAGCTTATGATTAATAATAAGAAACCAATACTTTTAGAGTAAAGCTAAGTCTTTACCTCTTGCTTTGATGTGCGCGTCATCTACATAAAAATCAGGCTCCTTGGAAACCTCCAAGAAATGCATCAGGGCCCGCAGCTCTTCATAAGTAGCCGACCACAGCACAGTGAAGAACTGTGTGGCGAAACAGGCAGAAGTATCAGACGGGAATTCCATCTGGGAGAGCTGCGCCTTGTGATTGAGCAAGTCGAAGGTCCCCGGGTCGATCGACTTGCAAACAATCCTTTTCGCCCGGTCCCCGTATAGGCCGCCGGCAGGGTCGGCAAGTGGAACTGCTACACCCTGGATAAACCCAAACTGCCTTGCACACAGCTGAGGGTTATAGACTTCAAAGGTCAGGTAGCCGTCGAAGATAACTGGCAGATCTCTGCGGGTCAATACCCCATTCCAGAAGCCACGAGCAGCTTGAAGATTAATTTCCTGAGCAAATGTCTTGCCGCCCGGAAAGGGTGCCCAGTTGCGTCGATCTACCCTGCCGAAATCGACTATGTGCTTCATGTGGCCAGTGATCGATGTCATAAGCCATTGATCCTTCCGCTGGCAGCACTGATCCAAGATGGTCTCCCCATAATAGGAGGACTCGAGGGGCGAAGAAGGACCCTTGAACCCGGTCAATCCCGGCATCCACATGGCCGACCAGAGATGGACTAGCCAGAGCAACCCTCCCGCTGGATGTTTTGGAAATGGCTTGATTTGAGTCGTTGCTCTGTCCAGATCATGGTAAAGAAGACCCAAGATGAAGGGGCCCTAGGAGATTTCTTCATTGGTCTCCCTCAGAAAATTGGCTACCGCATAAGAAGTGTGGCTAACCTTCTTCCCAGGGAAGCAATAAACAAACTTGCTCAACCAGGTGCTGAGAAACTCGACCTCTTCCCGGGCGCCAAAACCTTCAGTCGACAACTTCTCATCTGACCTCTTGCCTGCTGAGGCCATTTTCAGGTGCCTGCTCACCACCTCCATGTACTGAAGAGCGCCATTGGGATTAATATCACCTGCCTGAGAGTATTGTAGAACAGGGAGGCCATTGACTTTGCACCTGGTCAAAATCTTCACATCTGCCAATGTAACAGACATAGGACCTTCCGGGAAATAGAAGCAGTTGACAGCAGAGTTCCAAAAAGGCAGCATGGCCGAACAAACCCTAGGGTCACAGTTCTTATCTGCCACGGACATCCTAAAGAATCTCAGAATCTTCTGAGCTCTAAACCTCTCTGTAAAATGCTCCTCCCACATCTCAAGCCAGTCTACCATCTCGGACTTAGAGGCAGAGGGAAAACACGGGAAGGATCCCTGACCTTCCCAGTTGAGGGGATCGACGAAGTCGGGATGGCAAATCGGGATGGGCTTCTCAGTGACGAGATAGTTGAGCGGCACCGTCCCCGGGAAAAGATGTTCCGGCAAGATAGGTCCGAGAGTGACGCCCGATCCCTGTTCCTCCACGACCGGAACGGGTCCGGTTGGCCCCGCACGCAAATTATGGAACTCAAAACTCTTAAAAGTTGACATCTTTTTAAGGATCGAAAGAGTTTTGAAGAGGGAGACGAAGAGTTTTCTGGGAAGCGAGGGTTTCTGTTTTCTTGAAGAAGATGGAGAAGTGTTGAGCAAGGAAGAAAAGTGCGGGAAAAGAGGGATGACTCTCTTTTATATAAGGCATGATTTCTGCTGAGTCGACACAGCCAACCCAGCATAAAAGGGGGGCTTATGTTGACATGGCAAATAATTTTGGGCCTGAACTTAGAACAGAAACCCAGTAATCCTTCAAGTCATACTCCGAGTCGGCCCGAGATGCAGTCGTCATTAAGTCGACTCATGACAAAGTCGACTAGGTCGACTTATGACGAAGTCGACTAGGTCGACTTATGAACGGGGTCGACTAGGTCGACTCACAACGGAAGAATATGGTAATCAAAGTCAACCAAGATGACTCGACAGTAGCTAGGCCTACTAGTAGGGTCAAGTCGACGGAATTTTGGATAAGTCGACCAAGTCGATCGTAGTCCGTACAGATCAGTCAAGTCGACAAAATTGAAATAAATTTATTTTCAAACACGTTTGTGAAGGATCGTAACTGATCTTAAATATCCAGGAACGTGATCCCATATATCAAGGGGGTTGTTAAGACACTCCCACGATATTAGGGATCACGATCTATAACACGATCTGCAAAAACGATCTATCTGTTACGTGTTAATCACGTACAAGTCCTCTATAAATAGCAGAGGAATTTTTAAGAAAAGGACACGACCATACATAGCCAAAACTCTGAAGTTTGTTCGTCAACCTTAGAAATTAGATGCCCTGACCCGGTTTATAGGTCAATTACCCTTCCACCGACAGAGTGAGCTCGTAGGGCCTTTGCCGTCAATCCTCCGCCAGCGACACCACCGACGAAGTGAGCTCGTAGGGCCTTCGTCACAACTCTCCACCAGCGACCACCCCCGACGAAGCGAGCTTCCAAGGCCTTCGTCACGATCTTCCGCCAGCAACCACCACAGACGGAGCGAGCTTCCAAGGCCTTCGTCACGCGTTCTCCGCCGCTACAAGATCCCACATCGTCACCACCGTTTCCCTTTTTTCCCTTTTAATGGCTGTAAGCCCTTTACTTTTAATTCTCTAAAGATTGTAAGACTTGCATTATTTCTGTATAAAGTTAGTGCATCTTCTTACTGGCGACCACAATATAACTACTGTGAGTCCATTGCCAAATATTTCCGACGTGATCCGTTCCGTGCGCGAACACGTTTTTGGCGACCACAGTGGGAGCACGTTGAGAAAAGAGAGAGATCTTAGTCTCAAATGCCGAGAAATACTCGAGGCCGTGAGTCTCAGAATCCCTTAGATGGGGAAAACCAGGAACTTCCTCCGGGAATGAACTTGGAAGCGCCGGCCCCAGGAGGCCAGGCAGCTAC
The DNA here is from genome assembly GCA_029817715.1 of Melastoma dodecandrum. NCBI lineage: Eukaryota > Viridiplantae > Streptophyta > Magnoliopsida > Myrtales > Melastomataceae > Melastoma > Melastoma dodecandrum. Next base: position 661,301 of record JARUPY010000237.1, read on the forward strand.
AAACCAGTCAGAACTTCCTCCGGGAATGGACTTGCCAGCGCCGGCCCTAGGAGGCCAGGCAGCTACAAACCAGCCCACCTTTGATTCACATACCCCGTCCGAATTTATTTCAAGACTGGAGTTCCACAAGGAACTGGGGGATGTGCGTCAGGAGTTGACTGCTATGAAGGGTATTCTAATGGATGTCCAAACTCTAATAGGGCGTCTTTCTGGCCCGAGAAACGAGGAAAGAGTAAGACCTCATATGAGAGAAACCCCCTTTAGGGAGTCTACATTCATGACAGACGCTCGACGGACTGCTCAAGGGCCACGTAACGTGACTTTTGAGCAATCTGAGATAAGGACGAATGCTCTTTTCGAACCCGGGAATCTGCTTCCCCCTGGTCGACCCTCTTCTTCACGTAATCGACCAACGAATTGGAATGAGGCAGAGGACTTTCAAGAGGAAACAGATCGAGGGGCGGATTTTATTCCGTCTCGTCGCCCTGGAAAAGAACCCGTAATCGACGCGACTGGAGACCCCTATGAGCTTGGATCCCGAGGTGGAAACTTTCGGGAGGAGCCTTCTTTCTACATGAGGGATCCAACGAATCAGGCAATGGGGGAAAGATCTCCGTACAGCCCGATAAGGTCAACTCGACCTCCAGCGCAGGCCCCAGTAGGCGGTGTACCCCCAGACTTGAGGGAGACCATAACTCAGGTTATAGAGCAAGTCGTCCCCGGAATAGCTCGGCGAGACGATACCTGTTTGTACAGGTCTCCCTATCCTGAATATGTCGACAGGGATTTCCCTCTACCTAGAGGTTATAAGGTGCCCGACTTTACCCGTTTTTCGGGTGAAGATGAAATGACCCCACTCGAGCATATCGCTCGCTTCACTCACCAACTTGGTGAGGCGGCCGGGAATGACTTTTGGAAACTGAAGCTCTTCCCTAACTCATTAACGGGAGATGCCTTTACGTGGTATGCGAGTTTGCCGCCAGGGTCAGTAGCCTCGTGGACTCAGATGCAGTCTATGTTCGTTAAGACCTTTGCTCGACTGGACACCCCCATGTCAATGTTTGAGGTAATGCGCCTTAAGCAGGCTAACGGGGAACACCCAGGACAGTTTCTAATGAAACTTAGGAAGGCCCTACTACGGTGTAGACCCCCCATACCGGAGAGAGATCAATTACTTCTCGCATTAAATGCGTTGACAATCCCGTTCCGGAAAAAGCTGCAGGGCGAGCGCTTTGCTGACCTGTATGACTTAGCAAGGAGGGCTACTGAGTATTATCAGCTCCTTACAGAGGAAGCCCAACTGACTCGAGCCTACCAAGTCGACACTTATGAAGTCGACGTGGCGGAATTTGTCAAGGGGGAATCGACTATATGCGATCCCCTGACTAAGAAGAATTCCAAAGCTAAGGCATCCCAAAAGAATGCCGAGGAAAGAAAATATTCTTTCGACACGGATAAAGTCGACGCTATATTCGACTGGCTTTATCAAAGGAAAAGGATTAGGCTTAAGCCCGGCCATCGAGTCCCTCAAACAGAGAGAGAAAAGAATAGGAATTACTGCAAGTGGCATGGGTCCTTCACCCATGCTACCAAGGACTGTTTGTCCTTTAGAAATATCATCCAGGATTTAATAGAGTCTAAAGAGCTCCGTTTTTCGGAGGTCGACGAAGTCGCCGTGGTGGATGATAATCCATTCGGGGATGAAGTCGCCATTCATACGTTTGACATATTTGATGCTGAGGTTAATCTTTTAGAAGTTATTAACGATTCTGCTGCACCCTCGCAGGATTTACAAGCAACCGGCGAGACTTTGGTGGCTAATGCCCTGATGAAGCGACTGGCTGAGCGTGGGGTCTTCATTCTGCCCAAAGGAAGGGAGAAGTGGCTATGCCACTGGCACTTGAACGACACTCATACTACGGATCAGTGCCACACGTTCAAGAAGTACCTACTGGACAGCAAGACAGAGGAGTGGTACGACTTGACCCCGTTCGAGGAAGCAGCAATGTCGCTGAACACTCCCCGAGGATCTTCTCATGCCCTCAAAAGCCCTCCTAGCGCAGATCGCCGATTGGCCTTGCGAGGAGGAAGAGGAGGCCCCCAGGGTCACAAGGGGAATGGAGAGGCAGTCGCCCGGGGAACAGAACGCCCGGCACGGCGACTGGAGTTCATAGACTCGTCTGGCCAAAGGGTCATCAAACAGGGGTACACTAGAACTACCCCTGTCAAGGAGATTAGACCGGTAGAGGAGCATAAGGAAGCGGACCAACCTCAGCAGGCCGTGAATCGCAGGCCCCGCTACGCTTCGAAGACAGTTGATCCTCAGGAAATGCGGAGGGGGCCACCCATTGCCCAATTCCTGGACGAAAAGCTGCTGTGCCAAAAGTGCAAGCTGATCGCTCACAACCGCATACTCATCACCCAGCTCTGCACAGCATGCTGCGTTAACTACTTCTTGCGGCTCGTCGACTTATCCGCAAAAGGGGAGATGCTGGTGAAGGCAGTCCGTCCTGAGGGCTCAGGTAATTCGAAACCTAACAAGCCCTCTTCGAATAGGCCAGCAGATAACCCTGTGCAGGTAGGATATGACCCAGCCGACGGAAGGTTTGTGGAGGTAAGTCGACTTCCTTTTGGTTCTAAGAAACCAAGGTTTGTCAAAGCGCTTAACCCTTCGTCTCAATGGCAGAAGGCGGAAAGGAAGGTTACGCTTCCCGTGAGGGCTCAAAAGAGAAAAGAAAGGCGTCTAAGTCACGCCCAGAAGAAGCCAAGAATGACCCTTCTGATGCCACCCTTTGGCGGGAACTACGCCACAGGGAAACAAGTCGCAGAGCCCGAGCGGGTCGAGTCTACTGACTACTCGGAAGACCCAGGCTCGAGCTTCGACTACACTCCTCTACGAGGAGATAAGCCCTGCGACTTCAACGCAGAGCAAGGGCCCCTCGTGAGCTGTAACGCTCTTACCCTCCCTGCGGAGTTCGCCTGCAACAACAAGTCAGAGGCACCGGAAGGTAAAACTCTCGACTCTAAAGTCATTACATTTCCTTCTGGCTTCCCTCTGCACTGGTTGAGGAAACCATCAGATCGCATGAAACAGCATATGCATTCGCTGTACATCTCAGCCACCTTTGATGGTGTCTTAGTGGGCCGAGTCTTAATAGACAATGGCGCCACTGTCAATGTTCTTCCCCTTGCCAAGTTTAGATTACTTGGGTACAAGCCTAGCGAGTTGGTGCGAACCGACGTAGCTGTAAGTGGCTTTAATGGGAGAAAATCCGAGTGCCTGGGCATATGCTCCGTGCGCCTAGGCGTCGGGAGACACGAGCAGGAAACTGCTTTCTTTGTAATCGATATAGCCCCTTCATTTAATGCGCTTTTAGGACGCGATTGGCTTCATAAGGCCGCCGCGATTCCATCTACTTTGCATAGGGAGTTAATCTTATGGCTTGATTCCGAAATAGAAATCGTTAAGGCTGATGAATACTCCTGTTGTGACAAGGGTATTTTGCATACAGAAACGTGTAAGACAATCAAGGACCTTACTCTGGATCAGCGCTACAAGCTGGGAGACCCCACAGTCGGACCCCTAGGATGGGGGCCTGACTTCACAGACAAGGACATAGATGAGGTTCTGCAGGAGGTAGTCACGACCAAGGATGGAGGCGAGACGAACAACAGCCCAAGCGGCAACAAGGAAGAAGCGCCTAAGAGCCAAGAGAGCGCTGCGACGGAGTTGGAGCCCGATAGACTCCTACACGAAGGGATGTATGGACAGTGAGGAGAAAGGTCATGCAGTCGCTGATATCCTACAGCGACTTCAGAAGCATGTTAGGATGTCTAGGAAAGTAGGATGCCAAATAGGCAACATCAATCTCGAAGCTAGGTCATGTAATAACGTTGACACCGATTTAGGTGGTGTCCAGAGTCATGAGTCACTGATGATGCCATGTGACTCACTCGTAGGCGTCAATTTAGGCGAGGCATCAAGCCCTCGAATTGTTTTCATCAGTTCTTCAATGAATAAAGAACTTTTCAATTCTATCAAAGCTGCTCTAGAAGAGTTTAAAGACTGTTTTGCTTGGGATTACGCCGAGATGCCTGGCCTAGATCGCCGACTTGTGGAACACAAGTTACCAATCAAAACGGGATTTAAACCAGTCCAACAGGCGCCGAGGAGAATGACTCATGAAGTCACTCAAGCAGTATTCGAGGAAGTCAAGAAGCTCTTTAAAGCTGGATATATAAGGACATCGAGGTACACCGAATGGATATCCAGTATAGTTCCCGTCATTAAGAAGAATGATAAGATTAGAGTTTGCATTGACTTCAGAGACTTGAATCGTGCCACTCCAAAGGATGAGTACCCAATGCCTATCGCAGACGACTTAGTCGACAAGACTGCAGGGCACCAAATTATGTCCTTCATGGATGGTTTTTCAGGATATAACCAAATCTTCCTAGCTGAGGAGGATATCCATAAAACTGCGTTCAGGTGTCCCTTAGGCATTTTCGAATGGGTAGTCATGCCATTCGGACTTAAAAACGCTGGGGCAACCTACCAACGAGCCATGAACGCTATATTTGATGCCTCGATTAACAAAACAGTCGAAGTATACATAGACGATATAGTGGTCAAGTCGCAAGACGAGAAGTCACATGTTAATGACCTTAGAAATGCTTTCATTCAAATGAGAAAGCATCAGCTCAAACTAAACCCTCTCAAATGTGCCTTCGGAGTCAGAGCAGGACATTTCCTAGGGTTCCTAGTCCATCAACGCGGCATAGAAGTCGACCAGAACAAAGTGAATGCCATTCAAAGACTGAACCCTCAGAGTAATAAGAAGCAGTTACAGGCTTTCTTAGGAAGGATCAATTATCTAAGGCGATTTATCGGTAACGTCGCTGGACGGACAGAAGTTTTTTCGACTTTACTGAAGGCGAAGGGAAATTTTGTGTGGAGCGATGAACACCAAAAAGCATTTGAAGGCTTAAAGGAGTATTTAATGAAGTCGCCTGTGCTTGCCCCTCCTCGGATAGGAAAGCCCTATCTGCTTTACGTGGCAGCGACTGAATCAGTCATCGGTGCCATGTTAGCCCAAGAGGCGGAGGACAAAACTGAGAGAGCGGTCTACTATTTGTCAAGACAACTGACTGCCACAGAAAAGCGCTATACAATTAAGGAGAAGTTGTGCCTATCAGTCTTCTATGCTGTTAAGAAGCTGAGACATTATATCGGATCCCAAGAGGTTCATGTTATTGCCAAGTCTCCAGTTATAAAATACTTTTTCGAAAGTCCCCTATTGACCGGAAGAATTAGTAAATGGAGCTTGGTCCTATCCGCATACGATCTGCGTTTCAAACCTCAACAGTCGGTGAAAGGGCAGGCCTTAGCCGACTTCTTAGTGGACCACGATCCATCTACATCGATCGATCAAGAGGAATCCCTTGAGGATGTCTGGCAAGCTTGGTTTGATGGATCTTCGGCGAAATCCGGCGTAGGCATAGGCCTCCACATACTTTCGCCACTAGGAAAGGACGTTCGCCTAGCATATCGTTTGTCGGCGACTCATACAAACAATGCGACTGAATATGAAGCGTTGATCACGCTCTTGAAGGAATTGTTAGCCTTGGGAGCCAGGAAAGCCAGAGTAATGGGAGACTCTCAACTGATTATTAACCAGATGAATGGCGACTCTCTATGTCAAGAGAAACTCGCACCCTATCATCAAGTCGCTCGAAGGCTAGTCGAGCGGTTCGAAGCAATTACTTTCCTCTTTGTAGGCCGGGAGGAAAACACCATTGCTAACGACTTAGCCCAAAAAGCCTCGGGATACAAGGCTAGAGGAAGAAACGATTGTGTCCCCGAAATAGCTTCTCATTTAGTCCCACAAAGCGATTTGTTCGCATTAGACATAATGACAAGCGATAAGGATTGGAGGAGGCCAATCATCGACTTCCTTTCCGACCCAACACAAAAGGCGAGCCAAAGAATCAAGACTCAGGCTTTGTCGTACACCCTTATAGATGGGGTACTTTACAGAAAGACCAAAGAAGGAGTCCTACTAAGGTGCGTCGACTTAGACGAAGCAACCCCAATTATGTTGGAGACTCACCAGGGTTTATGCGGGTCTCACCAATCTGGCACCAAAATGTCTTGGACTATCCAAAGACATGGTTTTTACTGGCCATCAATGCTAAAGAACTGCATAGAAATGGCTAGGGGATGCCAAGAGTGTCAAAAACATGGTCCGGTGACAAGGGCCCCAGCGTCCGACTTAGTCTCAGTCGTCAAGCCTTGGCCATTTAGGTCTTGGGCTTTAGATATAATCGGGGAAATCCATCCGCACTCAAGTAAAGGTGACGCCTATATTCTAGTCGCCACCGATTATTTTACTAAATGGGTCGAGGCTCAGGTATATAAGAAGATCGATCACAAAGAAGTGATCGATTTTCTTAAATCATCTATCATCTATAGATTTGGAATTCCCCAGAATATTGTAGTAGACAATGACACCGCTTTCAATAATGAGAAAATGCGAGAATTCGCTACGGAGTTCGGTTTCTCGATCACCAACTCAACACCTTATTATCCTCAGGCGAATGGACAGGCTGAAGCTACCAATAAACTCATAAAGAACAATATTCAGAAAATGGTTGGCGCAAATCCAAGAGAATGGCACCAACTATTACAAGACACTTTGTGGGCTTTAAGAGTTACTAAAAGAGAAAGCACAGGGGAAACCCCTTTTTCACTAGTATATGGGCAAGACGCCGTCCTACCTATTGAGGTTCGATACAAGTCGCTCAGGGTGACTCACCCTGATTTACAAGACGAGGCAATGTACCTCGCTTTGGACGAATTAGAGAAGAAGCGACTTGATGTAATAGACCGACTCGAGGTCCATAAACAAAGGATTGCTAGGCATTATAACAAAAAGGTTGTCCATAAGCACTTTAAAGTGGGCGATTTAGTTTGGAAGATGGTGCTACCCCTTAAATCGAAAGACCAAATTTTGGGTAAATGGTCCCCTAATTGGGAAGGTCCACATGAGGTATGTGAAACATACTCATCTAATAGCTATAGGCTTATGACGAGAAGTGGGGTCAGACATCCATTAAAGGTTAATGGTAAATATCTCAAACCCTATCGCGCGACTATCTGGGAAGCTCACCATAAAATCCTAAGACAAAGGACTCCATTAATTTGGGAAGCGCTTAATTCCTAAGAGATCGCGCTAGGCTTCAGTAACTCTGTCTGGAAGAATGAATTGGGCGTAGTGGGCAAGAATTCATTTGGGACACAAGGAACGGACGTTTATTCAGTAAAACAAAAACAATGGAATAACATTGTTCTTTGGTTACGAATCTAATCTCCATAACCCGCCAACGTCTTTGAAATCGAGGACAAGGGATTTACGAGTTCGTCGCTTCGCGTTCACCTTGTTTCGCTGGGCATAAAGGTCGACGACCTTTTCCCTATCCTTCTCAGCATTGGCCTCCAGCTCCTCGATTTCTTGGGTGTTGATTGACGCAAGCTGCCGAGTCAGGTCATTCTTGAGGTTCGTGTAGAACTCTATCTGTCTCTCTGCCTCGGTCAGCTTCTCTTGCACGTCGACCAAACGTTGGCGAGCGTCCTGTGCAGCTTTAGAGGCCTGCCCTCGAGCTTCATTGATCGACTGAATCTTCAAGTCAGTCGAGTCCAAGGTGAGCAGGTCGGCGTAGTAATCCCTCCAACGGGTCCAGTACGTCGACCTGAAGCTCTTGCAGGCCCCCAATATTTCGTCAGTAACCCGAGGGGATGTCTCGATCCTCTTTAACAGCTTCTGCATCCTCCTAAATTCGTTGACGCTTAAGGGGTCGATGAGCAGAAGTTGGCAGAGTTCTTCGATATCTTCGTGAAGCTTCACCCACGGGTCTTTGGTCGACTTAGAAGTCGCTGCAGCAGGATCCTGAAGAATAAGAGGCAAAATGTTATTGATCCATACCTTAAAAGAAAAGGGGCCAACGACCTCATGTGATCGAGTACTTACCTCTGGAGGCAGTATATCCTCAGAGCTCTCATCCGAAGAAGAAGAGGGAGTAGGAATCTTTTGTCGGCCAGCAGACACCTTCACCCTCTTCGGACGAGCCTATAAGGAGGGATACAAGAACCTCAGTTAAAATCGCAATGATACTACTATGTGTTGTTTAAAACAAAAACACATACCATCGCTGTTGTAGGAGTTTGGACTGGAGGAGAAGGAATAGCTTGGTCTTCTTCCTCATGAGTCGACCAAGTCGGTAAGTCGACCGAGTCGGTAAGTCGACCAAGATCGCAGCATCCAAAGCAGCCGGTTCTTCTTGAACCAAGGCCTCAGGGATTTGCTGTTCCTAAAACAGAGTATGACGCAAAACCAAAAGTCTATATATGAACTAAGGTAAGGATGCACCAGCTGAGAGCTAAACTTACCTTGGCGATCGAAGCCTTTGAACTTTGGCCCAAGATGTGGGAGATAAGCTGATGGTCATCCCTGTCTGAAGCCTCTCCCTAGACAATATGGTATGGATCAGATATGAAAACTCAAAACGAAAACTGGAGTCATCAAAGTCTTACCTCTGCGGCCGGTTGTTGTGGAGCGTCAACTACAGCAGAAGACACTGGCACTGCAGCCGGTGCCCTGGTAGATGAGGTCGCCGCTGAAGCGGTTGGCGACCTGGATGGGGTCGCCGCTGCTGTAGTTGGCAAGCTGGATGGGGTCGCCGCTGCAATATTCGGCGACCTGCGAGAGGGAGTCGCCACTTTCACCAGTCTTTTCCTCTGGGATAGAGGCATCTCCTCAAGATCTTCTTCCTCGGCCGCCTTGCGCTTTGGAGCGCTTTTAGATCGAGCCTTAGAAGGATCGACTTGAGGGCTACTTCCTTGGGGCCCGCGACTTTAGCCTTCCCCTTGCCGGTCAACTTGAGTCTAGAAGGAGCAGGGGCAAGGGGGGCTTTAGGCTTGGGTCTTCCAGAGCCCTGAGGAACCATTGATCCTGAAAAGGAGGAAGCTTATGATTAACATTAAGAAACCAATACTTTTAGAGTAAAGCTAAGTCTTTACCTCTTGCTTTGATGTGCGCGTCATCTACATAAAAATCAGGCTCCTCTGAAACCTCCAAGAAATGCATCAGGGCCCGCAGCTCTTCATAAGTAGCCGACCACAGCACAGTGAAGAACTGTGTGGCGAAACAGGCAGAAGTATCAGACGGGAATTCCATCTGGGAGAGCTGCGCCTTGTGATTGAGCAAGTCGAAGGTCCTCGGGTCGATCGACTTGCAAACAATCCTTTTCGCCCGGTCCCCGTATAGGCCGCCGGCAGGGTCGGCAAGTGGAACTGCTACACCCTGGGTAAACCCAAACTGCCTTGCACACAGCTGAGGGTTATAGGCTTCAAAGGTCAGGTAGCCGTCGAAGATAACTGGCAGATCTCTGCGGGTCAATACCCCATTCCAGAAGCCATGAGCAGCTTGAAGATTAATTTCCTGAGCAAATGTCTTGCCGCCTGGAAAGGGTGCCCAGTTGCGTCGATCTACCCTGCCGAAATCGACTATGTGTTTCATGTGGCCAGTGATCGATGTCATAAGCCATTGATCCTTCCGCTGGCAGCACTGATCCAAGATGGTCTCCCCATAATAGGAGGACTCGAGGGGCGAAGAAGGACCCTTGAACCCGGTCAATCCCGGCATCCACATGGCCGACCAGAGATGGACTAGCCAGAGCAACCCTCCTGTTGGATGTTTTGGAAATGGCTTGATTTGAGTCGTTGCTCTGTCCAGATCATGGTAAAGAAGACCCAAGATGAAGGGGCCCCAGGAGATTTCTTCATTGGTCTCCCTCAGAAAATTGGCCACCGCATAAGAAGTGTGGCTAACCTTCTTCCCAGGGAAGCAATAAACAAACTTGCTCAACCAGGTGCTTAGAAACTCGACCTCTTCCCGGACGCCAAAACCTTCAGTCGACAACTTCTCATCTGACCTCTTGCCTGCTGAGGCCATTTTCAGGTGCCTGCTCACCACCTCCATGTACTGAAGGGCGCCCTTGGGATTAATATCACCTGCCTGAGAGTATTGTCGAACAGGGAGGCCATTGACTTTGCACCTGGTCAAAATCTTCACATCTGCCAATGTAACAGACATAGGACCTTCCGGGAAATAGAAGCAGTTGACAGCAGAGTTCCAAAAAGGCAGCATGGCCGAACAAACCCTAGGGTCACAGTTCTTATCTGCCACGGACATCCTAAAGAAGCTCAGAATCTTCTGAGCTCTAAACCTCTCTGTAAAATGCTCCTCCCACATCTCAAGCCAGTCTACCATCTCGGACTTAGAGGCAGAGGGAAAACACGGGAAGGATCCCTGACCTTCCCAGTTGAGGGGATCGACGAAGTCGGGATGGCAAATCGGGATGGGCTTCTCAGTGACGAGATAGTTGAGCGGCACCGTCCTCGGGAAAAGATGCTCCGGCAAGATAGGTCCGAGAGTGACGCCCGATCCCTGTTCCTCCACGACCGGAACGGGTCCGGTTGGCCCCTCACGCAAATTATGGATCTCAAAACACTTAAAAGTTGACATCTTTTTAAGGATCGAAAGAGTTTTGAAGAGGGAGACGAAGAGTTTTCTGGGAAGCGAGGGTTTCTGTTTTCTTGAAGAAGATGGAGAAGTGTTGAGCAAGGAAGAAAAGTGCGGGAAAAGAGGGATGACTCTCTTTTATATAAGGCATGATTTCTGCTGAGTCGACACAGCCAACCCAGCATAAAAGGGGGGCTTATGTTGACATGGCAAATAATTTTGGGCCTGAACTTAGAACAGAAACCCAGTAATCCTTCAAGTCATACTCCGAGTCGGCCCGAGATGCAGTCGTCATTAAGTCGACTCATGACAAAGTCGACTAGGTCGACTTATGACGAAGTCGACTAGGTCGACTTATGAACGGGGTCGACTAGGTCGACTCACAACGGAAGAATATGGTAATCAAAGTCAACCAAGATGACTCGACAGTAGCTAGGCCTACTAGTAGGGTCAAGTCGACCGAATTTTGGATAAGTCGACCAAGTCGATCGTAGTCCGTACAGATCAGTCAAGTCGACAAAATTGAAATAAATTTATTTTCAAACTTGTTTGTGAAGGATCGTAACTGATCTTAAATATCCAGGAACGTGATCCCATATATCAAAGGGGTTGTTAAGACACTCCCACGATATTAGGGATCACGATCTATAACACGATCTGCAAAAACGATCTATCTGTTACGTGTTAATCACGTACAAGTCCTCTATAAATAGCAGAGGAATTTTTAAGAAAAGGACACGACCATACACAGCCAAAACTCTGAAGTTTGTTCGTCAACCTTAGAAATTAGATGCCCTGACCCGGTTTATAGGTCAATTACCCTTCCACCGACAGAGTGAGCTCGTAGGGCCTTTGCCGTCAATCCTCCGCCAGCGACACCACCGACGAAGTGAGCTCGTAGGGCCTTCGTCACAACTCTCCACCAGCGACCACCCCCGACGAAGCGAGCTTCCAAGGCCTTCGTTACGATCTTCCGCCAGCAACCACCACAGACGGAGCGAGCTTCCAAGGCCTTCGTCACGCGTTCTCCGCCGCTACAAGATCCCACATCGTCACCACCGTTTCCCTTTTTTCCCTTTTAATGGCTGTAAGCCCTTTACTTTTAATTCTCTAAAGATTGTAAGACTTGCATTATTCCTGTATAAAGTTAGTGCATCTTCTTACTGGCGACCACAATATAACTACTGTGAGTCCATTGCCAAATATTTCCGACGTGATCCGTTCCGTGCGCGAACACATACACAGCCAAAACTCTTAAGTTTGTTCGTCAACCTTAGAAATTAGATGCCCTGACCCGGTTTATAGGTCAATTACCCTTCCACCGACAGAGTGAGCTCGTAGGGCCTTTGCCGTCAATCCTCCGCCAGCGACACCACCGACGAAGTGAGCTCGTAGGGCCTTCGTCACAACTCTCCACCAGCGACCACCCCCGACGAAGCGAGCTTCCAAGGCCTTCGTCACGATCTTCCGCCAGCAACCACCACAGACGGAGCGAGCTTCCAAGGCCTTCGTCACGCGTTCTCCGCCGCTACAAGATCCCACATCCTCACCACCGTTTCCCTTTTTTCCCTTTTAATGGCTGTAAGCCCTTTACTTTTAATTCTCTAAAGATTGTAAGACTTGCATTATTTCTGTATAAAGTTAGTGCATCTTCTTACTGGCGACCACAATATAACTACTGTGAGTTCATTGCCAAATATTTCCGACGTGATCCGTTCCGTGCGCGAACACTCTCCCCCTACAACCAAAATTTGTCGAGACAAAAGACCCGGGTGAGCTCTCCATTTCAACTACTAGTCCCCCAAAGAGGCCTGAGAAAATAACAGAAAATAAGAAGTCACCAAAACAATTGCAACAAGCCAAAACAATCCTCAAACTGGGCACCACACGCAAACTGATATATTTGAATTGATCACTCAATTTATTTATTTTATTACCTTTTTAAATTGATATATATCTAATTGAAGGATATATTGTTACGATATTCTTTGTTCATTTATTTCTCATATTATTATTTCTCATGTAGTAGACTCTGATAAGCTTTATCGAGGAAAAAGGCTCCTTGAGAAAAAACTTTACAGAATTGGGAAGAGGGGAGGGGGTCGATGGGGAGAGTGTAAGCCCTTCTCCAACTCACACGATCACAACAGAGCCCAAGGCAAAAGGATTTTGTGTTGTGTGGGGTATTAATTTAAATTCTTACAAGATTTTCAATGGGTTGTAATTGTGATCCGGCCGAAATCTTTGCCCCGTTGATCGATATCTTTGGCACCATATCTCTTTGTCACTCTCCGTTTTATTATTTGTTGCTGGTTTTAAAAGAATCTCTTTTTATATTTCAAGGGGATTGATGAACGTGTGTGTATCAAAAGAAAAGGGGGGCGAAAAATCAACCCCCCGAATGACATCGGAGTTGGGTTCAGTTCCTCCGCCTTCGGGGGCGGAGCAGCCCTGCATCACCGTCGCCTTCATCCACACGAGCCTCGTCACTCGCCTCGCCTTGGATGTTCTTCCCACCGACTCCGTCTCTGACCTCAAGAGTAAGACTCCCGTCTGTCCGACCTCTTTCTTGCTCTGTTTTCCGTCGATTCACCTTCCGCATCTGAGTTGCTGCCCTCGTCGCCTTGTGTTTGTAGCCAAGATGACGGCCTGTCATTTGACGACCTTCCCCAGCCACGGAGAGATAGTGGTCCATTCCCTCAAGGTTTGCCTGGCCCTTGATTGTGTTTCTGCATGTTGCATTTGATTTTTAGCATATTAACGGTTTTTTCCTTTATAACTTTCTTTCTTATTGCTGCAGTTCAAGCACCGCCGTCAATTGTACTGCCTTTCTGATTCCATGCTCATGTCCTGCTTTGTCAACCGGAGGGGACGTGACCTGCTCCTTTTTGCGGAAGTTTCTACTACCGAGGAGCATCTCCAACGGTCTGCTCCCTTGATTCATGGTCAAGCCTCAGATGGAGGAGGTAAAGAATATCCACGCATCGCCATTGGCGGCGGTGAAGGGAATAATCTCGACAATCATCCTTCTGGTCTTGAGATTTCTGTCGCTCCATTGAGTTTCCAGCCAAAAGTTTATGTACACTCTGTTCTTCTGTTCATTACACGGCTGAAAATGAATAATTTGCTGTTGCGTTCTATTTTAATCTGCAGCTATGAGTTCTCTGGGCATGAAAGGAATCGACAATGAAGAAACAGGTGTTGAAGAGCTGCCCAAGAATGCCTTGGTTTCTCCTCAGACGGTTGATGTTGACAATAAATCTCTCCCAAAGAAAAGGAGAAAATGTGCTTCCAGGAAAGATTCGACCAAGAAGCAACAACTAGAGGGGACAAAACATGTTTCAAAAGCATCGAATTCTCTCCCCGAGGCTGAAGACCCCATTGATAAGGAGAAAATCATTGGTGATACTGCCATGATCATGGATGGAGAGGTCTTAGATGCTGACGTTGGCAGCAGAACTGAAGCTCAGAAGGGTTTCACAATTCAGAATGATGCCATCGATGGAGCAAAAACCGAAGATGTTTCTCGGGACCAGATGGCCGTGGGGGATTCCAAGAATGCCACCAGGGAAGATGCTATTAAAGGTTCTGGCCATTTTTTATTTATCTATTGTTGGCCAACCTCTGGTTTTAACTATCGCGCTTCGTACAGGTTTACCAATTTGCTACTCGGAGATTGGAACGATTCCTTCTAGTAAGTGGATGCTCCTTTCATGTGTTGTACTTGGCATGTTCCTGAATCCTTCATAAAAAATGGCATGTCTGAGCCTCTTACAAACAGATTTCATCGACAAAAGACTTGGGTGAGGAGTCACCGCTACCTTGATTTCCCTCCTCTTTTCCATCCTCAACTGAAGCTTCAAGGCAAAGTCTCCTCCATTTCATCTGCCGACGGCGGCATCATCTCTCATTTTTATCATGAATATGTTAAATACTAAAGATTTTATCAATTCTATTCTTTAGGAAAAAAAATATTTTTATATAACTTTCAATAATTAAATGACTTTATCTTATTAAAAAAATGAAAAATTTAAAACATAAGAGAAGTAATTTTTTCGTCATTTATCTTATACTTTAACAATTAAAATCTTTCATGTGAAAATATTTAGAGTGGTAAGCAAATATAAATATATTGAAAAAGATAAATTTTAAATAATTTAAATCTCAAATCATAAAATTAAATTAAATTTAAAAATTAAGAGAATCTTTTTGCACGAAAATCTCTACTAACCCACAATTTTCCATTTATCCCTTAATTTTCTTAAAAAAACTTGATTGCCATTTCGACTTTTAAAATAATAATAATAATAATAATAATAATAATAATAATAATAATAATAATAATAATAATAATTATAATAATAACCTTTTTTTTCGACCCCTCTAGGTTCCTTGGATGGAACCCCTTTTATATTTTTTTATGTTCACATTTTCTTCCTCTCTTTCTTATACAACCTGTCAACTTCTCATGTATTCAGGTATATATCCCCAAATTGGCTAGTAACACAAAACACTCAACAAGTGGCTCAGTAACACTTTGCTCAAGCTCTTTAATAAAAGATATGATCATAAATAGTATGTTACTTAAATATCATCAAAATCAATGTTAACACATATTATATGTGTCAAGATAAAATCATAATTAAGAAGATTTAATATGACAATTATCAGTGTAACCTTTCCAAATTAATTTTCATAAATTGAGATTTTGTTTCCAAATCATTATTTAGAAAGCTACCTCACCAAAATGTTTAAGACATTCATAATTGATCCGATTAAAGTCAATCCGGATAAAATGAATCTCATTTGATATAATATAATAATTTCCATCAATTAATTTAACATATGATTTGAAGATATGTTTCCATGTTTGGAAGAGATAAACGTGTTAGATTTTTTTTTATTTGGGCTTTCATTAATTGTTTATTTTTACTTTACTTTTATTTATTTTATTTTACTTTATTAAAGTATATTTTATAAAAAACACGTTGTGATATAAGACAGTGCATGAAATCTCACTAAAGTATCGTGATCTTTAAAATTATTGGGAGATGCGCATCTCGTTTGATAAACATGGCTTACAGTTGGGTGTAGGCTATTTTATAACCTATGGTCCATTGATGGATAAGACATAGGTTACGGTATATTACGGCTAGATCCCTTCCCCTGTCCTTCAAACTATTTTTAACTAAGGGGCGAAACCGACATTTCATAAAAGGAAGTCCTTTATTAGCATGAGATAGACAAAAACCTACGACGAAATCAATTAATCAAGAACAACCAGCGGCATCGACAAGATAGCAAGGATATTATGTAACTATTCTAGTTTAGCACCAGCTCAATAACTAACCCAACAGTGAACTTACATTTCCAGCAACATTGGATTAATATGATGATGAAATTGAGGGGACCTGTTAATTACCGTGGGTGGAATTTCCGTGGGCTCAATTTTTTTTGCTTGACAGTTATTTCGTAAAGTTCGACAAATTTTTCGTAAAATCTGAAAAAAATTGACCAACAATAACTTCGAAAAGAAATCAATAAAAAATTTTATAGTGCTATTTTGTCTCTTTGTGTAATACGAAAAAATGTCGAACTTTACGTATTCTAAATTTTGATGCTAAAAAATATTTCGTAAAGTATACAATTAAATCGTTTCGTGACAATAAATTCATATAGGATATTCGCTCGCGACAAATATTTCGTAAATACTAATATTTTCTTTGTCGATACGAATTAATTGTACAAATTTTTTGGTGTCGGCTATTTGCAAATATTTCGTAAAAGAAAGCAATTTTTGGATATTACGATTATTTTGCATTTTTGCTTAGAACAATTTTTTTGTACTTATTAGCATCAATCCGTTCATAACCGGATTGTCTTTGGACATGCATTTGACCGACAATCCCACTTGTCCATATATTTGGTTTTGGCTAAGTGTCCAGACACAGGCAATCCCGCAAAATCGGATTGCCTGTAAACATGCTACCACAGGCAATCCGGTCAAAATGGTTTTTTTACTCAGCAGTAAATTTCATAAGGTTGGCAAAATTTTCGTACAAAACAGTGACATTTCCAATCGTTTTTTGTAATTCATGTATTTACATTGGCCTTCGCAAGGTAATTTAAACTTACTAAGAACTTGTCGTAGTATGTCACCTATCATATGGGAGGTTGAGAGTTGATTATTAGATTCGTTCTTTATCATTGTTTTAGGCTGGATACATGTATTGACCTTCACCGTTCAATTCATATCTTGCATTTTGCTAATCGGTGTGGTCTAAAACTTATCTTGTTTGTTTCAAAACTTGAATAGTTACGTTTTGGTAACTATATCACCTATTGAGCATATGAGAACTCAAGTTATGCCTTTTTTTTTTATGGTTGCTAATCTATCGGTAATTCCATTCTTTACTAAATTGAATGATTAGAACTCAAGTATTGTTTATATTTCTCATTTCATCGTGTTTACTCCCTTGGTTTGAATCTTCTTTACTACATTCAAGTTTTGAGATTGTCATTCATATCATGCTTTGATCATTTAACTTTTTTTCATACACGTTTGACAATGCACTTACATTTGACATTCATAAGTTCATTTTTAAATGATTTGTCTATATCATTATTACTTTCATGAAAGCTAAGGTGCTTTCTTGTTTCCTTGCATGTCTTATACTCCGTCAAACATGATTGGGAATGCTTGGATTTAAATCGAATGCAAACCGACATCGGTGAGTGAAGGTGAGTTTCTAATCAGTCCATGCTAGGTGTACTATTTCGTGTTTAACATTTTGCTCTCAAACCCACTTAAGAGTTATACTTAGAAAG
The DNA here is from genome assembly GCA_029817715.1 of Melastoma dodecandrum. Taxonomy (NCBI): domain Eukaryota; kingdom Viridiplantae; phylum Streptophyta; class Magnoliopsida; order Myrtales; family Melastomataceae; genus Melastoma; species Melastoma dodecandrum. The sequence goes on from JARUPY010000237.1 coordinate 678,709, forward strand.
TTACGTGTTTTTATTAAGTGATTCAGTGCTTTTTGTCCGGTTTTTGTTCTTTATCATTGTTTTCGGTTGGACAAATTATTGTTTTGTCATTCTGCCGCGACGGAGAAGCTGGAGCTGGTCTGATGGGGAGAAACCTTAAAGAGTTCCTTTTTTTGCTACCCCTCTAGGTTCCTTCGCTAGTACAACCTGTCAACTTCTCATGTATTCAGGTTTAGATCCCCAAATTGGCTAGTAACCCAAAACACTCGACAATAATCAAGTTTTAATGACATGCGATTAGACTAAATTTAACATTAACCGAATGTGCTCTTTAAATTTTAAAACTTATCAAACATGCTTACAATCGTTGAACATGTTTAGCGATATTTGATTAATGCTTATCATCTCTAAATAGGATTAGGTAATTAATTTTGATTTAAAAATTAGTTACGTGAAATTAATATCCTAATTGCATTTTCATTAAGCGACAATGTCACTTTTAAACTTGTTATGAATTTTTAAGCATTTCTTATTCGGACTAAATCGAAAATCACTTTAAAATCAAGATCAATTTGAGAAGTTAAAATAAATCTAGGGACTCAATTAACGATTTTCTAATACATCTAAAACAAACAAATGAAAGAAGACACGAATCACACGGCCAAAAAAAAACAAATGCAAATAATAATACAAATCCAACGGCTTCCTCGGGTGGTACGACAACAGATTGGACCACCACCATCCAACAATCCGCACAACGGACGGAAGGCAGCCCGCTCCCTCAACTCAAGAGGGGAATCCTCCCAAGTACGATGGAGGAAGAAAACCTTCTTCCCCGGAGGCTTGATGAAACGACCTGAAAAATTTCAGAACCGAAGTTGACCGGTCAAACAGCGGACATGACAAAATTAAGGTCTTCACCGCACCGCGTTGTCAATCTTTGACTAGTTCGATAAAATCCGCCACGTGTACCCTTTCTATCATATCTCTGAGACAGTAAAAATAAATTCCCCATTTGGGGTCAGCGATAATTCGCTGAGCACGTTTCACCCATGCACAAGCGAAAACAATGAGACCTCTATACAGCCCTAACGTGCATCTTTAAAAATCATTATGCACACGCATTCTCGGAGTGACACATGAAAAATAGATACCATTAACATCCGCGCTGCATTCATCATGGTAAAACATATAACAAACCGTCAAGCTATTCAGTAGTAAGAATAATCATAACGGTATCGACTCCCTCAAACCTCTCTTTCCATCAATATCAACACTTCAAAACGGTGCCAAGACCACCGAAGTGCGTCCCCACCCACTCCTCCGGGAGCGCCCGGGTAACGGCAGCAGGCACGACCGCGAGTGGTCGTCGCCTCCCCGCACTCCTCCGACATCACAGTCGGGTAACAACAATTTCACCGCGCAACAGTGACTAAAACAGCCACACACTCAACCAGGGTCTCATCGCGGCAGAAGATTGAATTATAACGCAGGGTAGCGGCTATCCGAAATAGCCTCCACTACCTCAACAGGATGCGAGATCGTTCCGAAGTCAGGCACATAACAGAACGACTGAACTCCCCCGCAGTCCAAGTGGAACCCGCACCACCCCGGGGGCGGAGTTCGGTTCTGTCCCGATCAACTCGTGTCACCGTTCTCTCCCAATCATCCCTTTACGTAAAGGACATCCTCCTCCGAAGACCCTGGTTCGCATCCCGAACAAACCCCGTTTCTTTTCCATTCATAAAACGAATCATCCCAACCTCTCATGCCATTAACAGAGCGATCTCATCCGCGACAGAAAAACAAGGCAACGCACCTGGGTAAGAAGCAGCGTAACCAACTCCAACAGTTCATACTTCCACACTCGCAAGAGCACGCCTCAGTCACAACTCAATCCACAGGAATTTCCAACAACATTTTCACAAGCAACTCCGGGAACAAGAGGGAAGGGATGAAACTGTACAACCATGGAGGCCAAGATTCCAGGCGAGTTTCCAAGTGCAGCAACGCAACGAAATCAAGCACGCAAAACAACCACCCCGAGAAACAAATCAATCTGTTCCTCAGCCACGACATCAGCAAAACACCCCGGTAACGACGACGGCGACACAACCAACATCGAGAAAGAGAAAACAAAAGACGTCCCGAGTTGACACACAAACTGTAGGCGCAAAGAGACCGACAGTTCTCAAATGATATATTTCATTGCTATCTCTACTACGGAGGACAACAGTGGCATTCACAATTAAACCAGCAAGGGAATTTCTAACCCCCAGAACATAGTGGATATATTTTCATGTGCCCCATCGTATTCTAAATCAGTACGGACACTTTTCCAACCAAACACAGCATAGGAATTCAATCTCATCCCTCCATCATATTGCGCAATCTCGAGGATATCCCAGCAGCCACTGAATGAACTAATGGGAATCATCGACTCCGTAATGGACCGGGGAGGAACCAATGGCTAATAAAATATCCTCTAAACAATTCCAAATCCCAAACTAACTAACTGACCCAGGAACCCAAACTGCAACAAGGCAATCGAACTTGCTAGAAGAAAGGCATAAGAGGGAAACAACAAAGAAATCTAAAGCTGTCCTAACTACACCAGGAGTAGAAACATACCGACTAGTTCAACATGAAACATCATGAGGATTAAAATAGAAATTAGGAACCAAGTAAAAGGCTGAACCTAATAAAAGAAATAATATTTCCTAGGAATTGACGTCCAAAGACTTGAACCATTGTAAGATGGAAGAACCCAGAAAAGAATCACCCAACGATAAATCAATTACTCTTAAAGATCACCTCGAAATCCCAACACAGGAATCGTATGGCTCAACTTCCCTCATTTCACAGTCAGACAAACACTCCCACGGTAGCCATGATTCAAGCATCAACAAGGGTTTCAGGGCACAAAATCAAAGCAAGGACGTAACAGAGCATGGACCCAAGCAAACCCGTGGACAAAGTTCACACATCAAACGACAGCAGGGCAACTCAAGGCAAGGAGGACAGAAAGAAAAGGGGTGAGACGTACAGAGCCGTTGCGAGCCCTTCGAGCCGAGGACTTCCCTCTTCCTTGGCGTCAACGGTTCCTGCTCTACGCTTCCTCTTCCGGGGTTTAGCCGTCCTTCTCGCGGCGACAGCGGCCACGGTTGCTCGCAGTCTAAGGCGTAAAAGAGAAATCGGGGAAAGCTGCCCTGTTCCTCATCGGTTGATTTGCAGAGGGAAAAGGTGAATCCCAACGAGACTTCTCCGCTAAGTTTTGGGGTTAAGAACGATCCCCCCCTTCCTCCCCCTCTGATTTCTAATTATTTTCTTTAATTTGTCAGCCTTCTCTCCCCAGATACACCACGACCAGGGAGAAATATGAGTTTGTTTCTTTTCTTTTCCTTTCCTTTCTTAACATAAATTAAGTTACAACGATCTTATCTTCCAAAAGGTTAATAATTATTGCACCTAGGTTCGTCCAATAATTATTGCCTGAGAAGCCTCCATAATCGTTACCCAAACCCGATTACGTTTAGGTCATCGTCGCACGTAATCGCATCTAAAGTACTGGTAATGTCCCGCTCATAACATTAGCTGATCACGTGAATTTTAAACTCTCGTGTCTATGTCGGCTTCCGGCTAAGTCTAAATTTGACTCGTCTATTTATTTATTCGAGCTTACACACAATCGTTGTATATATTATAACTACGTTTTCGACTCTAGCTATTTATTTGCTAGTGTCCCTGCTAAGTATCATCAACTCCTAAATTTAAGAGTTAAACTGTTCATCATCAATAGGGCTGCGAAATAACTTTCCATGTTGTGAGTTTGTCCCGAGTTATCAAATTCGTCGAGTGGGGATGAAGTGCTTGTTGATAATCATAGAAAGATAGTATCGGTGGCGTGGCATCGATATGTGGGTGTCATTGAAGCTTTAATCCCTAGTGAATGTTGGAAAAGTTTCTCATCCATCTAATGCCATGCAGACATTCATAATATTCTCATTCAATTCAATTTCAGCATCAAGTTTATTTTTGTGTATCTTTGTTAGTTATTGGAGATTGTTTAGTGAATATTTTTGTTTTCTGCATGCAGCTTCTCGGAATTATCACTTTACTAGTATGATCTGTAGTGCCTATTTGAAACCATCATACTATTAGTCTAATGCTCTATAATTCTTGATAGCCCCTCTGAACCCCAGATGATCTCTTGCGGTCGGAGGCACCGTAGTAACGACTGAAGGAATGGTAGGATGCGTATAAATCATGGAAGGGCCATTGGCTGCTTTAGGCATTACTTTTGTGTGGACAAAACCTAACTTAACACTCTTACTTGGTGACCGACTAACCTTCAATCTTTCCAACAGAAAAAGGTTAAACTCCTTGCCTGGCTTGTCAAGCCCAGCAACGCTGCTCTGGAGTTTCGAAACCTGCTGTTATATGCGATTCTTGCAACTATGTTTATGTAAGTCGGTCCTATCGCCCTTCCTTGTACGTTTTCCCACTCATGGCTACAGTTCTGATGTGCATTCCAATATTGATCTCCTGTATTGCCAACAACCGCCAGGTTCCCACTAGTTGTTTTTCAAGTATCATTCCACGTTACAGTACCCTGTCTATCTTTTAGGCGAGAAAGGATTATGTTTCTTCTGCCAATCCTCTAGACGTCCCCATTTAGTAAGCTCTCTGTTAGGACATAATAAGTAAATTTCGATGACGAATTTTTCTTTTAGGGGTAGATTGTAAAGACCCGTAAAAATTTTAGGGTGAGTCAAACTTTGACTAAGTCAAATCCGACGTGGACACGAGAATGTAATATTCTCGAAGTCAAACGATGTTACTAGCGGGTAATATTGGTACTACGAGGTCGATTACGTGTGATTACGTCACGCGAGGAAAGGGGACGCCCTGACCTACCGTAATCGGATTCGGGTAATGATATTATCCGCGTACGTTTGACATGTGAAGTAAAAAAATTAGATTTCATAATAGCATACTTATAATGATGATATTTGCAACGTAAAATAGTGGAAAGTTTGACCATTGGCCACTAAATCGTCACCATTTAGTCATAAGTTGAATACCTGATTGAAATGAATCTTGGCCTTGGAATTTAAGAAGCTCTCAAGCAAGCTTCGTTGGGGAACATGACGAGGGAAAAGACATCAGATTTGGGGAGAGGCCACCGGCCTTGTCTTTCTCACCTTTCCCTGATGTGAGACGATTTCCATCATCTCCGGGGGGAGGTTTTGGCGAATATGGGGAGAAAGTAGGAGGAGGAAGATTGGAGTAGGTTTGCAGACTTCAAGCCCTTGCACTCGCCCACGTCGAGCTGAGGGATCTTGAACACGGGCGAGCCACCGTCGAGCACGAGCAGCCACAGAGGAGGACACTCGGTTGGGAACTGGGAAAAAGTACGTCTCACTCTCCCTCCCCCTCTGTGATCCTTGATTTCCTTGGTTATGGATGCGTGCATGGGGTAGGGTCGTCGGGGAGGGTCGGGTAGGTCGGGTTGTCTTGTTCGTGTAGCCATCTCATGGAGTTCGACTGTAGTGACCGGATGTGTGAGATCCGACTCAGAGCCGTTGGGCAAGGATCCTGTGGAGCTGTGGCAGAATAGTTTCGGGCTGCCGGGGAATAGCTCAGCACGATGGAACAAGGGCCGCAGAGAACGCGCGCGACCTTCACCCGTGGCCCCTGTTCGTGTTGTCATGAAACAGGAGGAAAGGCTTGTTAGTTATGGCCTTAGAGACTGTAAGGCCATAATAAGGCCGTTTACAGATTACCTTGATACTGTAAGTTGTCAAGCCGAATAATATTTCTTGCCAGTAGCAAGTTTCTAGTGCAGCAGAATAATACGCTTGTCAAGAATGGTTGACTGAGGTTGTGTGGGATTCGTCTGTCTTGCAATTGTGGTCGACCTTGTGTTGATAGAGCTGCACTGAATTGAGTTATGAATCAATTGTGATATTTTGAGCTTGATAAAGCCTTGCGTTTAAGTTGAATTGATCAAGCCGACTGTCCAATGAGTATGCTCGGGTATGGGAATAATGTTCCTTAGAGGAAATCCGAGATGTTGATTCTGACGGTGGTTTGGGATTGGAAAATGGCATTGCGGCTGATCCACGGGAATTATAGCCAGTAATACAGATTGGTCCAACCACGTAGGCCTCGGCCCATGGTGGTTGGGTTCCGTAAAGATTGTATGTAATTGATGGTTTGCAAATGAAGTTGCCGCCGTTCACAATCTAGACCGACTATGTCTTCTTGGTTACCGAACTGTAGATAGTGATTGGATTTGAGATATTGTTCCCGACTGCGTGTCGGAGGAATACGGGGAGGCGACGACCATCCGCGGTCGTGCCTGCTGGCCGTTACCCGGGCGCTCCCGGAGGAGTGGGTGAGAATGCACTACGGTGGTCCGGCACCTTGGGAAGGGGTTGATATGTGAGTGGACGTTGATTCATGGAAGTCATATATGGTTTATGTTTATTCTGCTTCTATTGACGGTTGTGTTAATATGATGTGATGCTATAATGTTATTATACTGTTAAAGTGGATTCGTATTACAGATGGTACCATTCCTGTGCTGCATAAATGATTTCAAAGACTGCACGTTCGAAAGAAGTTAGCGGTCTCATATTTTCGTATGTGCATAGAGTGAGGCTTACTCGGCGATTTATCGCTGACCCCAATAGGGGATTATTTTTTTTAGTTTCGCAGAGGAAAAGATGAACGGAGAACATGTGGCGCGGATTTACGAAACAAGACTGTAGAGAATGCCACGGTACCGGTATAAGTTTGTCATTTCCGCTGTTTGACCATTCAAACTACGGTTGACTCTTCTGATAAACATTGGGAAATTTTGTAGGTCGTTCAGTTGGTATCAGAGCGTAGGTTAAAAAGGGAGTTACAAGGTGGAGTGTGATTTAGAATAGTTGTCGTGGGTAGGATGGCTGTACAAGCACCTTTTAAGTAAAATGATCATAAACATGCTGTAAATTAGTAAGTGAGATAAGAATACGTAAGCAAACGACCTCACACTTTGTCTAATATTCAAAGATGGCAGCGAGGCAGGCGAGGAGGACATGTGATTTCTGAGGACGAGAGAGGGTAGAGTGATCCAAGGCAGCGGTTGACTCTTCTGATAAACATTGGGAAATTTTGTAGGTCGTTTCAAATATGGTTATAAAGTTTCAATTAAAATTAAAGTGCAAAATATTTCAAATATGTTTCGTGGGGATGTATTCCGGCTATAGCGACTCGTCGCTGCCGAGATCCATGTGTATGCCGTGGTGGACAACTCGCGCAGAAAGAGGAAGCGCCAAGCTCCCCGAATCAACTTGTGCGGGAGCCTATGTTCCAATAATTGTTAGATGCCGAAACAAAAATAGTTGTGTTCCCGGCAGCCTCTGTCCTGAGCATGGAAAGTGATCACGTTCTTTATAGCTGTAAATTGATTTGCTGCCATGAATCTAGCTATGAAAACCGATTGAGGACATTCTCATTTTTCAATTACAATTGTGGCATTAAAGGGGGACGGTTGCTGGGGTTTCTCTGGTGCGTGATTCAGTGGTTCCGGTATGGACTTTAATACATTCGGAATGGACTCACCATGTTTGGCAACGGTCGGCGGTGGTTAGGTTCCGAAAACGGCTTGGTAATATAACCTGAAATGAAGCTGAATGTCGTAACGGGAAACCGGACTAGCTTCGTCGTAATTAGATACAATTATGAAATGGAAAGTTTCGAAATGGTAGCCCCTTAAAGGTGAGATTCAATTTTCTGCTAATCATTGTGATAGTCTGGATTAACTTGGGTTTTCCTCAAAAGGGACAGTGGCCAATGTTTCCATATATATGTGATGCCCGACTGTGTGTCGGAGGAGAGAACGAGGAGGTGGCGCCACTCACGGTCGCACTTGCCGTCGTTGACCCGGGCGCTCCCGGAGGAGTGGGTGGGGACGCACTACGGTGGTTCTGGCACCTTGGGAAGAGTTGATATGAGAGGGGAACGAATGACGCATGGGAGTCGTGTGTTTGTCTATTTACTGTTCTGAGTACTGTCTTCCGTATTACGATATTGATTCTCCCTGCTGATATGATATAGCTCCTAATGCCTTATATCGCATGTCGCATAAAAGATTTCACAGATGCATTTAGAGAAGAACAAGTTTAGAGGTTTCATGTTTTCCGCATGTGCATGGGAAGCGTACTCGGCGAATTATCGCTGACCCCAGTTGGGGATTATTTTTTTATTGTTGCAGAGATTAAGTAATGAAATACACGTGGCGCTCTTCACGTGAAGCTGATCAGAGGAGGAGGCTACCTACAACTGTCGTTTTTCGCTGTTGACGGGTCAAATACGACCAAGGTGTCTGACGAAAAGTTTAAAATTTTTTAGGTCGTTTCAGTTTCTGTCCAGCAAAATGTTATCCCGGTTTCCAAGGCTCGAGCCAACAGTCGCCTCCTTGATCCTACCTTCTTCACCAGCAGCCACAGAGGGAATCAAGGCACATTCTGTTAGATTTCAGGGCACAGCGGAAACAAATATTATAAACAAATATTAGATTTTTGTATGTCTTTTGGAACTTTTCTTTCTATAGTTTTTCTCTCCCCGACAAACCCCAAAAGGAAATCTTTCTCTGATTCTTTTTTTTAGTCTCTACCAAAATCAATCGACAGACTCTTTCTAACCTTTTTGAATCAACAATCTGATCGATTGTCTATTTCCTTTTACGTTTCAATCAAACCATAATAAATGTCACAGGAAACTTAATTTGTTTCCAATGTAACGTATGATCATTTAATATTGAATAAAATAATACAAATAGATTTTAACCTATAAATGTATTATTAAAATTTAATCAAATATTAATTTACTAAAATAAAATGTCAAATGCTTATTTCATTTTATTAATTAAAAATAATTCGAATATGATATCTTCATAAATATTAAATATTTATTTCATATCCTTTAAAATATAATATGACTCGAATAAATCCATATTCGATCTTGGTCTATTTATTTGCTTCCGATATTTCAGAATAAATTAATAATCCAATTAATTCTAATTCTGAAATAAAATGATTAATTTTAGTATCCACTAAAATAATCAAAATATAATGTTCGTGTCGACGTGCTATGCGTGCGACCCTCTAGGTCCTATACACGAAGGCAGTATATATCCATACACAAACTAAGGTAACCGTCTAGCAATAGTTTTTAGTCACCCAACGTGTTAGGATAATGATTATAAATCATAAACCACTATGAACCGATTACCGTGTAATTCAATCTCTTCATCTAACCGACATCCCAATTAATTCGGCGCAAAATACATCATCACCGAATTAATTGTTTTACTTGATTACCAAGATATAATAGACTCTCTTGAATGTAAAACATTCCTCCCATGGCCATGGATTTTAGAGTCACTAATATCTCTATCAAGTGGCCTAGATGTCAACTCTCTAATCCAAGAGAGCGATGAATCCTATATTAAATCAACACTATTCTCTCTACGCTTTGTCACATACCCAACAATCGTATTACTCACAATCCGGTTAAAGACTGTTTTTAACTACGTCAAAGTGCGCAAACTCCACGCATAGAATAAATGAAGGTCTCAAGTCAAAAGATCAGTTACACTCGTCCATAAAGAGGATTGACCAATGATGTTCAATATGTGGTATCCTCTTAATCGGGTCGTGTCCAGTATCCCTAATCTTAGGGTACCCCTAAGTATAACATGGATCACTATCCCTTGGTCTATCTCGACCTCAGCTATACTTAGCGATGGTCTAGATGTCCATGTCCCCTCTAAACATCTGTCCGATCACGGACTATTACAGATTAATATACTCAATAATCTGTGGGACTTTATCATCAATAATTTTACGTGCAGAAAAGTAAAATAATCAATGACAAATACTCGCCTTTATTAATTATTTATCCACAAATACATTAAAGTGTCTTGGCACATAAGTGCAAACACTAACACATTCCCCAGCAGAATCCTCAACAACAACGACGAGCCCTCACTTTAGTGGCTCCTAGCATCTGCTCGTTCCTGCTTCAGCTACTCCACATCCAAGTCCTGGAGACGGCACCAGCAACTCAACGAGACCTCCATCCTTTCTTCTTTTGTTCAAAGCAAAGGGTTCCCACTACATTTGACCAAAGCCAACTCCTCCTCCAGAACTTGAGAGCAACCTCCTCACAGCGCCCCTTCACCAGCAAAGAAGGTCAGCCCCACCCTACGGAGGAGGGTCTACGACTGAAACTCCGCCCTAGGGACTCTTCAAGGTTTCTCCCCATCAGAGCAGCTCCAGCTGCTCCGTCACGGCAGAACGACAAAACAATAATTTGTATCCAACCAAAAACAAAATGATAAAGAACAAAAACCGGACAAAATGCCCGAATCACTTAATAAAAACACATAACTTTCTAAGTATAACTCTTAAGTGGGTTTGAGAGCAAAATGTTAAACACGACACAGTACACCTAGCACGGGCTGATTAGAACTCACCTTCACTCACCGATGTCGGTTTGTATTCGATTTCAAGCATTCCCAATCATATTTGAAGAGGTATAAGACATGAAAAGAAACAAGAAAGCACCTTAGCTTTCTTGAAAGTAATAATGATATAGACAAATCATTTAAAAATGAACTTATAAACGTCAAATGTAAGTGCATTGTCAAACTTGTATGAAAAAAAAAAGTTAAATGATCAAAGCATGATATGAATGACAATCTCAAAACTTGAATGTAGTAAAGAAGATTCAAATCAAGAGAGTAAACACGATGAAATGAGAAATATAAACAAGACTTGAGTTCTAATAATTCAATGTAGTAAAGAATGGAATTCTCGGTAGATTACAACCATAAAAAAAAAGGCATAACTTGAGTTCTCATGTGCACAATTGGTGATATAGTTACCCAAACATAACTATTCAAGTTTCGAAACAAACAAGATAAGTTTTAGACCACACAGATTAGCAAAATGCAAGATATGAATTAAATGGTCAAGGCCAACACATGTATCCAGCCGAAAACAATGATAAAGAACGAAAACATGACAAAAAACCATTAAATCCCTTAATAAAAGCATGTAACTTTCTAATAATCAACTCTCAACCTCCCATATGATCGGTGACATACTACGATAAGTTCTTAGTAAGTTTAAATTACTTTATAAAGGCCAAGGTAAAATACACGAATTATTAAAAACGATTGAAAATGTCACTGTTTTGTGCGAAAATTTTGCCAATTTTTACGAAATTTTTGTCAACCTTATGAAATTACTGCTGAGTAAAAAATCCATTTTGACCGGATTGCCTGTAATAGCAAGTTTACAGGCAATCCGATTTTGACGGGATTGCCTGTTTGGACACTTAGCCAAAACCAAACATATGGGCAAGTAGGATTGTCGGTCAAATGCATGTCCAAAGACAATCCGGTTATGAACGGATTAATTTTAATAAGTACAAAAAAATTGTTCTAAGCAAAAATGCAAAAAAATCGTAATATCCAAAAATTGCTTTCTTTCACGAAATATTTGTAAATAGCCGACACAAAAAAATTTGTACAATTAATTTGTATCGACAAAGAAAATATTAGTATTTACGAAATATTTGTCGATAGCGAACGTCCTATACGAATTTATTGTCACGAAACGATTTAATTGTATACCTTTACGAAATATTTTTTAGCATCAAAATTTAGAATTCGACATTTTTTCGTATTACACAAAGAGACAAAATAGCACTATAAATTTTTTTATTGACGTTTGTAACAATTAATTGGTAAAGTTCGGCATAACATAGTCTTACAAACTTTTTGACGGTATTGCCAACCTATTACTTTGTAATTGCACAAAATTACAAGGGGACTTTCTGTTTTCTTGGCAATAATTTCGTACTGAACTAATTTTTTTGATGAGTAGAGAATGCAAAAATATTTCATACAAAAATTGGGCAATTCTATACAAAAAACATGTTTCAAGAATTTGATTTCTTTTCGAAGTTATTGTTGGTCAATTTTTTTCAGATTTTACGAAAAATTTGTCGACCTTTACAAAATAACTGTCGAGCAAAAAAAATTGAGCCCACGGAAATTCCACCCACGGTAATTAACAGGCCCCCTCAATTTCATCATCGTATGAATCCAATGTTGCTGGAAATGTAAGTTCACTGTTGGGTTAGTTATTGAGCTGGTGCTAAACTAGAATAGTTACATAATATCCTTGCTATCTTGTCGATGCCGCTGGTTGTTCTTGATTAATTGATTTCGTCGTAGGTTTCTGTCTATCTCATGCTAAATAGATCGCGTTCTTGATCTGTTTTAACTAACCCACAACTCGTCCGTATGCTTTGTTCATTGTGCGTGCGTTGTTGCAATCGCATTAAATAGAATGCGATGATGTCGTACAATAAGTTAATATTGTATACTGCGGTTTGTTATAAATTCACACGGTCACAGAAAACACAAACAAAGAAAACAGCGGAAGACTAGATCGATTAAGCGGCTTTACGATCACCGAAAAAGATTAAGGGAAAAGAAAACGTACCCGTATTCGCCATGTTCGCCATACCGTAAACCTGAAGAGAGAAACCTAATAGGCATAGATCTTCTTCCCCTTTTCCTTCCCGTACGGCTGCTCTCGATGGAGGAGGTAAAATTGACGAAAACCGATTATCTGTAAGCGTAAGCCTTAGTAAACTCTACAGGAAACCTAATAAAGGATTTCCATTTATGAAATGTCGATTTCGCCCCTTAGTTAAAATATAGTTTGGAGGACAGGGGAAGGGACCTAGCCGTAATATGTCGTAACCTATGGTCTATCCATAAATGGACCATAGGTTATAAAATAGCCTACATCCAACCGTAAGCCATGTTTAACAAACGAGATGCGCATATCCCAATAATTTTAAAGATCATGATACTTTAATTGGATTTCATGCACTGTCTTATATCACAGCGTGTTTTATAAAATATACTTAATAAAGTAAAATAAAATAAATAAAAGTAAAGTAAAAATAAAAAATTAATAAAAGCCCAAATCAGAAATTTCTAACATGGTTATCTCTTCCAAACATGGAAACATATCTTCAAATCATATGTGAAATTAATTGATGGAAACTATGATATACAATGTGCGTATATCAAATGAGATTCATTTTATCCAGATTGATTTTAATCGGATCAATGATGAATGTCTTAAATATTTTGGTGAGGTAGCTTTCTAAAAATGATTTGGAAACAAAATCTCAAGTTATTAAAATTAATTTCCTATCCGCCATAAGGCTACACTGCAAAATGATAATTTTCAGATTAAATCTTCTTAATTATGATTTTATCATGAAAAATATAATATGCAGTAATGTTAACACTGAGGTTAAATTTCTAGTTTAAGCATGCTACTACAAATGTATTCCTGGTCAATGCATATATCATCAGCTCGCAAACTCATTATCTTGTCATCATGGCCTAGTTTCTTATTTATGCATAGGCTTTAAATTTAGCTGTCTGTTTACCCATGCTTGCACTTGTTGGTCTACTAGCCTAACTAGTAGACCAACAAGTGTTTAACTTTGGTTGAGGTGAGTCTCGAATTAGCCTAACTGGTGTTTATTTCGTGTCTAAACTATTCTCTCGCTTTTCGAAATTGAATAAAACCATTTGCATTAGGTCTGTAACTTAAATAAGATGTAACGACACCAGCCAGAGCTATGATTTTCGAATTAAACACTAAAACAGTGTCGGTTTCGGCCGTTTTGAGTAAATCATGTAGCTCTTGTTCTGGAAGGAGGAGAGGGCCTCGTCGTCTCCTGGGCTCCGGGAAGAAGGAAGAGGCCAGGAAAAGAAGTTTCCGATCTTTGTGATGGAAGACGTCGAGCCTCCGGCGGAAGAAGGTTTTCTTCCTCCATCGTTCTTGGGAGGATTCCCCTCTTGAGGTGAGGGGAATCCTCACATTAGAAAGATAAAAACTAATGTGTTTCTTCCAAGAATAATGTATTTCACCACATTTTAGTTTTTCACTACTGTCAATCAAATCATAAACTTTTGAAGTAAGGTCATCTACATCTGTAAATCATTATGATTCTTTATTTCTTATTTCTTTTAGTATCCCATCTTCCATACACCTAATATGTTCACATTTTCTTTCCCTCTTTCTTGTACAACTTGTCAACTTCCAGTCTAGCCAATAGTAGATTTCCTTTGATAATTTAATATGTTATCGAAATATATGTAAAATATAAAAACCTATTAAGTAATAAAACATTATGATATAGCGAATTGTACATATAATAAGGAAAATTACAAATATATTCAACGGATCAAGTGAAGTTTGATCACTAAACTACAATTAACATATGAAAACAACAACGTTGAGAGACAATTCATTAACTAAAATAAAGTTTGTACCAATCAATTGTTATACATTTAAATATAGCTCCCGTAACACTTATTAAAGAGAGATAAAATTCTGCTTATTATTATTAAAAGAGATGATGTTTCCGGTTACGGGCTTTAGAGCCAGTTCGAGTATTAGACCCGATCACTCATATAAAGTGATAGACATTAATTATATCACAAGTACATACACGTCCAAGTATCTAGATAAAAGTAGATAAGAAATAATGGCAATCGTGTGCCAATATTTGCATTAAGGCACGCACCTTTCCAACCTGAGGCCCGGCGGGAGAGTCCATTGTTAACCACGGGTTCTACAATTTAATACGTTTTGATAACTATATCACCTATTGAGCATATGAGAACTCAAGTTATGTCTTTTTCTTATGTTGCTAATCTACCGGGAATTCCATTCTTTACTATATTGAATTATTAGAACTCAAGTCTTGTTTCTATTTCCCAGTTCATCGTGTCTGCTTGATTTGAATATTCTTTACTACATTCAAGTTTTGGGATTTTCATTCGTATCATACTTTGATAATTTAATCTTTATTTTCATACACGTTTGACAATAAACTCTTATTTGATATTCATAAGTTCATTTTCTAAATGAGTTATCTATGTTACTATTCTTTTCATGAAAGCTAAGGTGCTTTCTTGATTTTTTCATGTCTTATACCTCTTCAAACATGATTGGGAATGTTTGCACTTAAATCGAATACAAACAGACATCGGTGAGTGGAGGTGAGTTTCGGATCAACCTGTGCTATGAGTTTTACTTCGTGTTTAACATTTTACTCGCTTGTCTAAATTAATTATTTTAGAATTTATTTTGAATTAATTGCACGGTTAAGACCGAACATGAAATTACTTTGAAGTATGGTGGGTTAGAGTGCTTTGAGATGGTTATGCATATTTTTAGGAAATACTTTGAATGCTTATTGTTGTAAATTGTTACTTTGACTCACGGGACTCAAAATGACTTGATCAATTCCAGCTATCTCGATGAGCAAGAAATCATATAGTCCTTCGGCTAAATAGTCTGGGGATTTAAAGAAAAAATAAGATATCAAATCGCTAATTTAGCAAAACAATTTATCCGCCTAAAATATCTTATATATAAATAAAAGAACATAAGCTCTCCAGAAATTAATAAACAATTTAGTTATTTCATAATATTTATTAAAATTACAAAATGACATTAATCATGTTTTAATCGATAATAAAATTCATATATTATTTTGGAAAGAATCGAAGAGTGAGTGAGATAAATCCCGTTTGGGCTGGATCCCGAAAATATCCAAACGGAATAAAAATATTAAGAAATTGGTTTTCACCAGAATCAAATCAAATCAGTCCTCCTGTTTCTTTTATTGGGCTTGGAAAATTAATTTACATTTATTGTTGGCAGCATAAGATCCGAGCGGGGAAGTGAAGCGACATTTCGGACTCCCTCCTTCCTTTTGTTGCTGCGGCCATCGATGGAGGAGGACAAAGAACCACCACGCTTCCCCGTATTCATCACCACCAGCCTCCACACTCATGTTGCCCTCGATTTCAGTTGCTTCGACACCATCGCCCACCTCAAGGGTTTAGTGAATAAAATCTCCTCCTCTCCACTCTTCTTATTACTTCCCTCCCTGCGGTTTGCCTTGGTCTGCTAGCGGTTACCCCTCTCTTTTTTTACGACTCGTGTCCCTGGTTTCTGTTTTCAGCCAGTCTGAGGCTAGCGCATTCTTCCTGCTTCCGGGGTTATGGAGAAATATACGTCGACACCATAAAGGTCTGCACGCGTTGTTGTTCTTGTGGAATGTTCGGTTTCGGGTAGGCATGGACTTCTTATACGTTTTTGTGGCCAGATCAAGCATCGAGGCCACTTCTATTCCCTCTCCGACTCCATCTTGGTGCGCACGATTCTTGTCGGGGCGACGAGATTTTGGAAGGCAAAAGGATTTTGTGTTGTGTGGGGTATTAATTTAAATTCTTACAAGATTTTCAATGGGTTGTAATTGTGATCCGGCCGAAATCTTTGCCCCGTTGATCGATATCTTTGGCACCATATCTCTTTGTCACTCTCCGTTTTATTATTTGTTGCTGGTTTTAAAAGAATCTCTTTTTATATTTCAAGGGGATTGATGAACGTGTGTGTATCAAAAGAAAAGGGGGGCGAAAAATCAACCCTCAGAATGACATCGGAGTTGGGTTCAGTTCCTCCGCCTTCGGGGGCGGATCAGCCCTGCATCACCGTCGCCTTCATCCACACGAGCCTCGTCACTCGCCTCGCCTTGGATGTTCTTCCCACCGACTCCGTCTCTGACCTCAAGAGTAAGACTCCCGTCTGTCCGACCTCTTTCTTGCTCTGTTTTCCGTCGATTCACCTTCCGCATCTGAGTTGCTGCCCTCGTCGCCTTGTGTTTGTAGCCAAGATGACGGCCTGTCATTTGACGACCTTCCCCATCCACGGAGAGATAGTTGTCCATTCCCTCAAGGTTTGCCTGGCCCTTGATTGTGTTTCTGCATGTTGCAATTGATTTTTAGCATATTAACGGTTTTTCCTTTATAACTTTCTTTCTTATTGCTGCAGTTCAAGCACCGCGGTCAATTGTACTGCCTTTCTGATTCCATGCTCATGTCCTGCTTTGTCAACCGGAGGGGACGTGACCTGCTCCTTTTTGCGGAAGTTTCTGCTGCCGAGGAGCATCTCCAACGGCTTGCTCCCCTGATTCATGGTCAAGCCTCAGATGGAGGAGGTAAGGATTTAATGTACACAACATAGTTTAACTATTTTATAATATTTATTAAAATTACAAAATATTATTATGGAAAAAATCAAAAAGATCCAAGTTAATCCTCATGTTTGTTGACAGGAGATCCGGCATATAACAGAAGCGAACTTTCGGACTCCCTCCTCTTGTTGCCGCGGCCATCGATGGAGGAGGAGAAGGAACCACCACGCTCCCCCGTATTCATCACCACCAGCCTCCACACTCACGTGGCACTCGATTTCGGTTGCTTCGACACCATCGCCCACCTCAAGGGTTAACTGAACCTTCTCTCTTATTACTTCCCTCCCTGTGGTTTGCCTTTGGCTGCTCACGGTTACCCCTCCCTTTTTTAAGGAGCTTTTACGACTCGTGTCCCTGGTTTCTGTTTTCAGCCAGTCTGAGGCTAGCGCATTCTTCCTGCTTCCGGGGTTATGGAGAAATATACGTCGACACCATAAAGGTCTGCACGTGTTGTTGTTCTTGTGGAATGTTCGGTTTCGGGTAGGCATGGACTTCTTATACGTTTTTGTGGCCAGATCAAGCATTGAGGCCACTTCTATTCCCTCTCCGACTCCATCTTGGTGCGCACGATTCTTGTCGGGGCGAGGAAAGGCCCACAGCTTTATGCAGAAGTTTCTATTTCCAAGGGTCGTGGAAAGTTGGGTACCGATGATTGTGACAAAGGCACCAATCTTGAAGAAGACAACAACAATTGGAATGGGGCAATGTGTGGGGAAAAGCTTAATCGTCCTGAAGGCTGTGTGGCGCTCAATCCCGGCGATGTTTCCTTATGAGGTGCTGAAGAAGTAGCGAAAGTTTATGTACACTCTGTTCTTCTATTCATTACACGGCTGAAAATGAATAATATGGTGTTGCGTGCTATTTTAATCTGCAGCTGTGAGTTCTCTGGGCATGAAAGGAATCGACAATGAAGAAACAGGTGTTGAAGAGCTGCCCAAGAATGCCTTGGTTTCTCCTCAGCCGGTTGATGTTGGCAATAAATCTCTCCCAAAGAAAAGGAGAGAATGTGCTCCCAGGAAAGATTCGACCAAGAAGCAACAACCAGAAGGGACAAAACACGTGTCAAAAGCACCGAATTCTCTCCCCGAGGTTGAAGACCCCATTGACAAGGAGAAAATCATTGGTGACAATGCCATGATCATGGATGGAGAGGTCTTAGATGCTGACGTTGGCAGCAGAACTGAAGCTCAGAAGGGTTTCACAATTCAGAATGATGCCATCGATGGAGCAAAAACCGAAGATGTTTCTCGGGACCAGATGGCCGTGGGGGATTCCAAGAATGCCACCAGGGAAGATGCTATTAAAGGTTCTGGCCATTTTTTATTTATCTATTGTTGGCCAACCTCTGGTTTTAACTATCGCGCTTCGTACAGGTTTACCAATTTGCTACTCGGAGATTGGAACGATTCCTTCTAGTAAGTGGATGCTCCTTTCATGTGTTGTACTTGGAGAAAAGTGTTTTTGCTTGGTTTTCAAAGTACTCTTGCCAAAAGTAAAAACTGACTCTGCTCATTTTCCTGAGATTCTCGTCATATCAATGATCGCGTGTTCTTGTTCATGTAAGCAAGCAACTATTTAATCCTTCATATTGGTCATTTCCTCCATTATGGTTGGGTAAATTTGTAATTCTAATTTATCTCCATTCTAGTTTTGCTATTATTTATTTGTTTCCAGGTGTCTTATTTTACTGTCATTGGTATTTGTATCTCTGTAGTGCATACGTGTAATTTTTTCAATCCATAACTTTTTTTCTTATTATTTTAGGTTATTTTTTAAGAAATAATTAACTTCGTATATCGTTGTGGAACTTGGTAACAAATACCCGACTTTTGATCTCAAGAAGGTAGTGTGCAATCACGGCATGTTCATGATGGCCCCCAACCGCTGGAGAAAACAGGGACGTCCTCAGCATGCTTGAGCATAGGGCTTTGAGGGAAGATTCGGACCACTTGAAGCCAATAAAGAAAAGAATTAAGGGAATGGGCGACTTTGCATTCAACCTTCTCCTAATGTGTGTTGGAGTCTATGACCAGGTTCCGGGAGACACTGAAACCGCTAGGCACATTAGGATGGTAAGAACAAAGATTGCATTCATAGTCTTTATCTTTTGGTAATTTGCTATATTATGCAATATGAAACCGTGACAAATTGATGGATATACAAAAGGTGCACAAGGAGGATTGCACCAAGAAGAATGTGCAGAAATACTCCAAGATATTGTACAAGAATTATCATCCCTTCGAATCTCTGGCGTACTGGTATAAATCTAGATGAATGTGCAAATATTTAATTTTATTCACGTGGGATACTTTCAAGTGACAGGAGTCTTGTGTAATGTTTTTGTAGGCATGACCAAGTAAGGGAATATGAAAGCTGTTTCGGAAAGCTGAGCCAATTATCTCCCGATAAATATCACCTAGTTACAGGAAAATCTCGATGAATGGATTCGCTCGTTTGAAGGTTCCATAGAGGAAAGGACTCAGTCTTCGTCCTTTGAATGTTTTGATGAAAATTGAGGTTTTGAAGGCTCAAATTTCATGGCTAGATCAACAAGTGGAACTTATATTTTTTTTCTTGATTTGGAGGTATTTAACTAAGATTTAGTAGTATCCGGTCGAATCTCCGGTCATTGTTCCTCGATAACTAGTCGTGTCCACTGCAGGTCAGTGACCCCTTCATTGGCCGGGACACAAATGTCCAAAGCTCCTCGAAACAGTTCCACGCTCTTGGGATTCTTAAGGCTCGCTAGGTACAGCGACCTCGAGGGAGTCCGTTTTGCGAACCTCTGTCCGTCCACACATCCTTGGCGATTTATAGGAAGAACGTAAGAAATTGGCCCAAACAAACAGCAATCCTAGTATCCCTCTAGATTTTGCCTCTTGGCTCGAATCTTTTCTGGGAGCGCAATCCAACCTTTTTTCTATGGGAGAGATGTTAGAATTCGGGCACAATAATCTGATCTCATGTTACGTATGATAGAAATAATTTTGGTAAAGAATAAAAATAATTCTTACCAGGAAATCGTACCTTAAAATCTCCGGATAAACAAAGCGTAAACGCGAACAATCGAGAGCTCAAAGTGTGACTCCTCTAGCGGTATCTACGCGCACACAATCACGAACACTTGACGATCCGATAGGTACTAGCCTCTTAGATCGACGAAGAAGAAAATATGGAAACAAAGCTTGAATCGTACTTGCACCTTTTTTTGGAAAAATTTCTCCAGTCTGTGGACTCTCTCCGTCACTATATCTTTTCTATTAATCCTCAAAAACTATTAGACTCTACCATCTGATTACGTTTTTTTCTTTTAAACCTTTCGTTTTCTCAAAATAAATCATCCGTGACGGAATAAATTAATTGCACATGAATAAATTATTAAATTAATTTAATTAAAAACAAAATAAAATAAATTATTCTATCCATGGCACATACATTAAAATATTTAAATTAAATAAAACATATTGGATATAATATCTCAATAAATATATATCCTTTATAAAATCGACCCGAATAAATCCATATTCGATCTTGGTCTGTTTGTTTCCGATATTTCAGAATAAATTAATAATCCAATTAATTCTAATTCTAAAATAATAAAAGGATCATTTTTAGTATCCACTAAAAATAATCAATAATACAATGTTTGTGTCGACGTGTTATCCGTGCGACCCTCTAGGTCCTATACACGAAGGCATTGTATATCCATACACAAACTAAGATAACCGTCTAGCAACAGTTTTTAGTCACCCAACGTGTTAGGATAATGATCATAAATCATAAACCACTATGAACCAATTACCGTGTAATTCAATCTCTTCATCCAACCGACATCCCAATTAATTTGGTGCAAAATACATCATCACCGGATTAATTGTTTTACTTGATTACCAAAATATAATAGACTCTCTTGAATGTAAAACATTCCTCCCATGGCCATGGATTTTAGAGTCACTAATATCTCTATCAAGTGGTCTAGATGTCAACTCTCTAATCCAAGAGAGCGATGAATCCTATTTATTGACTCAACACTATTCTCTTTACGCTTTGTCACACACCCAACAATCGTATTACTCACAATCCGGTTAAAGACTGCTTTTAACGACATCAAAGTGCACAAACTCCACGCATAGAATAAATGAAGGTCTCAAGTCAAAAGATCAGCTACACTCGTCCATAAAGAGGATTGACCAATGATGTTTAATATGTAGTATTCTCTTAATCGGGTCGTGTCCAGTATTCCTAATCTTAGGGTACCCCTAAGTATAGCTTGGATACACTATCCTTTGGTCTATCTTGACCTCAGCTATACTTAGCGATGATTTAGATGTCCATGTCTCCTCTAAACATCTATCCGATCACGGACTATTTCAGATTAATATACTCAATAATCTGTAGGAATTTATCATTAATAATTTTACGTGTAGAAAAGTAAAATAATCAATGACAAATACTCACCTTTATTAATTATTTATCCACAAATATATTAAAGTGGCTTGGCACATACGTGCAAACATTAACAAGAGATTTGTCTCCAACATCATCAACACAAATAGACTCGATTACAA
This sequence comes from Melastoma dodecandrum, assembly GCA_029817715.1. NCBI lineage: Eukaryota > Viridiplantae > Streptophyta > Magnoliopsida > Myrtales > Melastomataceae > Melastoma > Melastoma dodecandrum. The sequence goes on from JARUPY010000237.1 coordinate 700,461, forward strand.
CTAGCTCATAAGGCTCGAGATTATTCCCTTCACCGTTGCCAATGACAAAGCTTGGATATTCATTACCTCCATCTGAGGCCTGTCCACGAATCAGGGGAGCCGGGCCCTTGGAGATGCTCCTCGGAAGCAGAATCTTGTATTGTTCCTGAATCCTTTATAAAAAATGGCTTGTCTGAGCCTCTGACAAACAGATTTCATCGACAATAACAGGGCCTAATTACACGTGATAAAGGTGGGATGATCCAACATTTGTATTGAGACAAAAGACTTGGGTGAGGAGTCTCCGCTACCTTGATTTCCCTCCTCTTTTCCATCCTCATCTGAAGCTTCAAGGCAAAGTCTCCTCCATTTCATCTTCCGACCGCGGCATCATCTCTTGTATGAAGCGCCTCCTTGCCGGGTTTGAAGACAAAGAGAGCGGTTGATCAAAATTAAATTTCACTATAGTTTATAAACTTTTATTCCTTGCTTTTGAAAAAACTGATTAAAATACATGGAAGAATGTATTTTTTACGACTTTTCTTTTACCTAATGTTCGTCACGGGGCAACCCTCGTTTCTCTATATTCGCTCCACGTGTTCCGGAATATGAACGCTACGACTAACCCCCCCCCCCTCCACCGCCCCCCGGGAAAGTAAAACTGAGCTCGTCGTAATCAATTAAACATGATCGATGTGATGTCTTTGAATCTGCCGGTGAGGACGAGTGTAATGAAATTCAGTTTGGGTGCTTTTCTTCTCCATTACCCTTGCCATATTTCTTTTTTATTTTCATATGAATGAGAATCGTGATGAGTTCCCATGTAGGAGCAAAGTGTGACAAGTTACTATCCATCGTGGGGATTCTTCTTCTTTCTTTTTATCCATTTAGAAGACCAGTTATCCATCCATCCATATATGCTTACCCGGATTTCGACATGCCGGGGTTCATTTCATACGGCCTTGGTTGGATGGAAACATAACGTTTGTCGTCCACTCGATGGTTATTATCTAAGAGGATTGATTGGTTTGAGGAAATGCTTCTTCCGAGTCTTCCTAGAATTCCCAACGTAAGATTTTGATCCCACCAATTCTAACTGATCACGAGATAAAAAAAAATTATATCCCCAGCTTCAAATAACTACAAGCATAGTGTGGTGTGTGGGCCAATTTGTAATAGGGACTCGGAAAAGTTTGTGCAAAAGAAAAAGCTGAGGGGGAACTCCCCGAGTCTCGAAATATTCTTTCATTTTTTTTTTCTTAAAAAGAGAAAAAAAAGGGTGATTGGCATGGGATCGAGGGACTCCATTCAAAATTTATGTCTCTAACTTTTTATTAAGAAGTTGTACACGATGACGAAACACGAAATGGGCTTTGATGTAACCAGTCTAACTCTAAAGATTTCGTAAACCGTACGGTATTAAAGTGATCGTGTGAATTTATAACAAACCGCAGTAATACAATATTAACTTATCGTATGACATCATCGCATTCTTCAAGTTCATCATTAAAATAAGCAGCGTTAGAATAACATCTTGTTGCTGTCTAGCACATCATCAAAACGTGGGTTAACACAAACGCAAAGTAAAAAAATGATCAAGGAAGCAAACAGCGGGGGTCAGATGATTGGAACTAAATTTCAAGACTGATAATACATTTTAAATTCAACTACAATCAAGGCTGCAATATTAACAATCGATGACTATCCTAACTTGACACGAAGAGGCTTCAAAAGATTTATAATGTTAGAGCGGATCAAACGAACCAAGCACAAATATCAGAAATGAGATTGCAACAACGCAAACACCATGAAAAAAGCATACAGACGAGTTGTGGGTTAGTTAAAACGGATCAAGAACGCGATCTATTTAGCATGAGATAGAACAGAAACCTACGATGAAATCAATTAATCAAGAACAACCAGCGGCATCGACAAGATTGCAAGGATATTATGTAACTATTCTAGTTTAGCACCAGCTCAATAACTAACCCAGCTGTGAACTTACATTTCCAGCAACATTGGATTCATATGATGATGAAATTGAGGGGGCCTGTTAATTTCCGTGGGCTCAATTTTTTTTGCTGGACAGTTATTTCGTAAAGGTCAACAAATTTTTCGTAAAATCTGAAAAAAATTGACGAACAATTACTTCGAAAAGAAATCAGATTCTTGAAACATGTTTTTTGTAAAGACAGAGAAATAATCCGTATAGACTTGCCCAATTTTTGTATGAAATATTTTTGCATTCTCTATTCATCAAAAAAATTAGTTCAGTACGAAATTTTTGCCAAAAAAACAGAAAGTCCCCTTGTAATTTTTTGTAATAACAAAGTAATAGTTTGGCGATACCGTCAAAAAGTTTGTAAGACTATGTTATGCCGAACTTTACGAATTAATTGTTACAAACATCAATAAAAAAATTTATAGTGCTATTTTGCCTCATTGTGTAATACGAAAAAATGTCGAACTTTACGTATTCTAAATTTTGATGCTAAAAAATGTTTCGTAAAGGTATACAATTAAATCGTTTCGTGACAATAAATTCGTATAGGATATTCTCTATCGACAAATATTTCGTAAATACTAATATTTTCTTTGTCGATACGAATTAATTGTCCAAATTTTTTGGTGTCGGCTATTTGCAAATATTTCGTAAAAGAAAGCAATTTTTGGATATTACGATTATTTTGCGTTTTTGCTTAGAACAATTTTTTTTGTACTTATTAACATCAATCCGTTCAAAACCGGATTGTCTTTGGACATGCATTTGACCGACAATCCTGCTTGTCCATATGTTTGGTTTTGGCTAAGTGTCCAGACAGGCAATCCCGTCGAAATCGGTTTGCCTGTAAACTTGCTACTACAGGCAATCCGGTCAAAATGGATTTTTTAATCGACAGTAATTTCATAAGGTTGGCAAAAATTTCGTAAAGGTTGTCAAAATTTTCGTACAAAATAGTTACATTTCCAATCGTTTTTTTGTAATTCGTGTGTTGACATTGGCCTTTGCAAGGTAATTTAAACTTACTAAGAACATGTCGTAGTATGTCACCTATCATATGGGAGGTTGAGAGTTGATTATTAGAAAGTTACATGCTTTTATTAAGGGATTTAATGGGTTTTTGTCATGTTTTCGTTCTTTATCATTGTTTTAGGCCGGATTCATGTGTTGACCTTCACCGTTTAATTCATATCTTGCATTTTGCTAATCGGTGTGGTCTAAAACTTATCTTGTTTGTTTCAAAACTTGAATAGTTACGTTTTGGTAACTATATCACCTATTGTGCATATGAGAACTCAAGTTATGCCTTTTTTTATGGTTGCTAATCTACCGAGAATTCCATTCTTTACTACATTGAATTATTAGGACTCAAGTCTTGTTTATATTTCTCATTTCATCGTGTTTACTCCCTTGATTTGAATCTTCTTTACTACATTCAAGTTTTGAGATTGTCATTCATATCATGCTTCAATCATTTAATGTTTAAGGTTTTTTTAAAATTAATTGGAGTAATGTGGTGGATTTAATGTCGAAGTAATTCATAAAGACATGGAACTGGAACTGATATCAGAACCGTCGGGTTGGTTACTAGGTGGTTCTTTGATGAGCCATATGGTAGTATCTAGGTTCTAAAAATAAAGAACCGACCATTACATGGTGTTCCTACTCACCCTAGAACCTGCTCACCCCTATCTAAGGCGGTAAGAAAGTATCATATCGAAAAAATAGAATTTGGGTTTCGATTCTTAACGTTTTCCATGCAAAAACTGAGAAAATGGACGATTGTGTCAAATCCGCATATAAAACATAAGTGCAGTTACTGAGAGTGAGAAGAATTCTCACGTTATGCCGTGTTTTGAGGGTGACCAAGAAAGATGAAGATGTGCCACCTGTTGCTCTCCGCCTCCAGGAGAAAGGCCCGCCAGCGGAAGTTGTCTCGAAGAATGGCTGTAGGGGATCAGATGTGCTGATCGAGGTATGTGGAAAATGGAACCTCGGGGAGGTAGGCATTCTTGGTGTAATCGAGAGAACAAATTATTGTTCTGTCGTTCTGCTGTGACGGAGCAGCTGGAGCTGGTCTGATGGGGAGAAACCTTGAAGAGTCCCTGGGGCGGAGTTTCAGTCGTAGACCCTCCTCCGTAGGGTGGGGCTGACCTTCTTTGCTGGTGAAGGGGGGCTGTGAGGAGGTTGCTCTCAAGTTCTGGAGGAGGAGTTGGCTTTGGTCAAATGTAGTGGGAACCCTTTGCTTTGAACAGAGGAAGAAGGATGGAGGTCTCGTTGAGTTGCTGGTGCCGTCTCCAGGACTTGGATGTGGAGTAGCTGAAGCAGGAACGAGCAGATGCTGGGAGCCACTAAAGTGAGGCTCGTCATTGTTGTTGAGGATTCTGCTGGGGAATGTGCCTTGATTCCCTCCGTGGCTGCTGGTGAAGAAGGTAGGATCAAGGAGGCGACTGTTGGCTCGAGCCTTGGAAACCGGGATAACATTTTGCTGGACAAGAACTAAAACGACCTGAAAAATTTTAAACTTTTTGTCAGATACCTCGGTCGTATTTGACCGGTCAACAGCGAAAAACGACAGTTGTAGGTTATATCGTAGCTTTCTCTTCTGATCAGCTCCACGTGAAGAGCGCCACGTGTATTTCATTACTTAGGCTATGTTTGAAATGGTGAGAAAAGAAAAGAATATAAAAGATATTTTTGTCCTTTTCTTTCAACTCCCCCTCTCACTTTCTTCACTTTTCTTTTCTTTTCCCTCCTTTTCTCTCCTTTTCAAACATAGCCTTAATCTCTGCAACAATAAAAAAATAATCCACATCACCAATAATTCGCCGAGTACGCTTCCCATGCACACGCGGAAAACATGAAACCTCTAAACTTGTTCTTCCCTAAATGCATATGTGAAATCTTTTATGCGACATGCGATATAAGGCATTAGGAGCTATATCATTTCAGCAGGGAAAAACAATATCATATGGAAGACAGTACTCAAAACAGTAAATAGACAATTACACGACTCCCATGAGTCATTCGTCCCCCTCTCATATCAACTCTTCCCAAGGTGCCAGGACCACCATAGTGCATCCCCACCCACTCCTCCGGGAGCGCCCGGGGCAACGGCAGCAGGTGCGACCGCAAGTGGCGCCACCTCCCCGTTCTCTCCTCCGACACACAGTCGGGCATCACATATATATGGAAACATTGGTCACTGTCCCTTTTGAGGAAAGCCAAGTTAATCCAAACTATCACAATGATTCGCAGAAGATTGAATCTCACCTTTAAAGGGGCTACCATTTCAAAACTTTCCATTTCATAATTGTATCTAATTACGACGAAGCTAATCCGGTTTCCCGTTACTACATTCAGCTTCATTTCAGGTTATATTACCAAGCCGTTTTATGAACCTAACCACCGCCGACCGTGGCCAAACGTGGTGAGTCCATTCCGAATGTATTAAAGTCCATACCGGAACCACTGAATCACACACCAGAGAAACCCCAGCAACCGTCCCCCTTTAATGCCACAATTGTAATTGAAAAATGAGAATTTCCTCAATCGGTTTTCATAGCTAGATTCATGGCACCGGAGCTTGGCGCTTCCTCTTTCTGCGCGAGTTTCCACCACGGCATACACATGGATCTCGGCAGCGACGAGTCGCTATAGCCGGAATACATCCCCACAAAACAGAAAATGTCCGGATTATTCAATCCACCAGTACACCCTGTTAGTGTATGCACGTATGTGCCAAGTCACTTTGTAATATATGTGAATAGTTGTTAATAAAGGCAAGTATTTACTGTTTATTAATTACTTTTCTGCTCGTAATTAACTTTACGGTAAAGTCCCATAGATTGATTATTTATCAATCTAAAATTGTCCTTGATCGAATAGATGTTTAGATGGGACATAAACATCTAGATCAACGTCGAGTATAACTTAAGTAGAGTTAGACCAAGGGATGGATGTTCAAGTTATACTCGGGGGTGCCTAAGTTTAGGGTACACTGGACACGACCCGTTTATAGAGAACACCACATATTAAACGTCATTGGTCACTTCTCTTGTTGAACGAGTGTAATTGATCTCCTGACTTGAGACCTCTATTTATTCCATGCGTGGAGTTGTCCACTTTGATGCCGTTAAAAGCAGTCTTTAATCGGACTGTGAGTAATACGATTATTGGGTGTGCAGCGAAGCGTAGAGAGGATAGTGTTGAGTCAATATAGAATTCATCGCTCTCTTGGATTAAAGAATTGACATCCTGGCCACTTGATTGAGATATTAGTGATTTAATATACACGGCCGTGGAGGAATGTTTATCATTCAAGTTAAGATCAATTATATCTCAGAAATCAAGTAAAGCGATTAATTTAGTGATGACGGATGATGCACTGAATTAATCGGGATGTCGGTGAGATGAAGAGACTGAATTACACAGAAATCGGTTCCCAATGGTTTTGTTTCATCATCAATATTCTATTACGTTGGGTGACTGAAAACTGTTGCTAGATGGTTACCTCAATCTGTGTATGGATGTACATTGCCTTCTTATATAGAACCTAGAGGGTCGCACGTAAAAGCACGTAGACACGGACATTGATTATTTAATTCTAATAGATATTAGAATTAAAAGTATAAAGTTTCGGAATTAGAATTTGTTGGAATACAAATTTATTTTGAAATATTCGGAAGCAATAAATCCTAGTGTTGGATTTAAGTTGATCAGATATGTCTAAGTTATAGGCAATATATTATTATATCATTTTATTATTATTTACAAGTCCACGTGAGTTAAGGCTATGTGGCAAATTGAAGCAATTGCTACGTGGGTGAGTTAGCTTAGGTACGTGCTATTTCAAAATTAAAATATAAATGTTTATTATAATTGATTTGACAATGGCGGTACCTCTTGGGTAAAGAAAACCTACGTTCTATAACTTTGACCGTGTGATTGAATTGATGAATGAAATATAAAATATATATATATATATATTATATATATAGATACAGAGGAAATAGGCAGAGAGAAGATCGACCAGGATTTGTTTCTCCGGTCAAGAAAGAAAAAGAAAAAACTATTCGGCCACATAAGCAGCCGAGGCTCCCGAAAGAAACATAGAGTGAAGAACTCTGAGGGCTAGCACCAAAAGGAGTTCGAAGTTGTTTGTGTCTCGTGTGCGTGGATACTTCTAGAGGAGTCACGTTTTGGGACTCTTAAAGCTCGCATTCGCAACAACAATGTATGTTTTATTTAACGTTATTATTTGATTTATACGTATCACATAGAACCGGGACTGTGTTTCGAACAGTATTTTTCGAAACGAGCTTCCGCTGCGCCCGGTGGAAACCCACCAGTGGTATCCGAGCTATTTCGTGATCGTATCGTATAAATCATTTTAACATACTTCTTCATAAATGTTTGGTTCATTCGAGTTTATTATAATTGTTCATATATAAGAAAGCAAACGTTTACCTTTAAACTAAGAGTTTGGAGAAGGATGCAAGTTATTAATTTGAATGGCCGAGTAAAATTGTAATCGGATTACTAATTTTATTAAACCCAGAGTATGTGGATTAATGAATTTAAATGATTGGACGGATGATTGAAACTCTACGTCTAAAGTTTTATAATAGTGGTTCTATTTCATGCTTTAATCACTAAATAGTTTGAGTACTAAAAGGAGCAATCCAGAGAACTTGGGTTGGCTCAAGTTGTGTTCCTCACACTTAATCAAAGAAAAATGGGAATGGTAACACAATCATAACGAGACTTGCGAACCAACAATGAGTTTGCATAGTTAATAAACTAATAAGTTACAATTCCCATATCGGCTGTAATTTTAAAGATGGTTTAATTTGATTATGTGTCGTATCCAATGTTAATTTGACCAAGGTTAAAACAAAAGGTCAATCGATCTCATTACCATAACTTTAAAATATTGTCAAGAAAATTACAAGTCGATTGGGCTCAAATTTGGAACGTAGTTTTAATATATATTAAGTAAACGTGGCCCACGGGTAACCCAATATAAACTATGACCGAATGGTAATAAGCCAATTGAGTTATAAAATGGGTTTTAAATTAAATCAATAAGACCATTCAAAATTATATATAGGTGAGACAATAATCAAAAACCCCTAAATATTAAGTTAAGTTTTATTTGCCCTCCATCGACAATAATGAAAATAGTCAACCTACTTTGTGAGTCGGTGCAGCTCAGTTGTGGGCTCACACTAGTATAGTTGTAGTTTTTCACAATTTATTGATGGGTCGACTTAACTCAGATTAATTAATTTGTTAGCTCAGCTAAAGTTAATTGATTTGATGGGCAAGGGGTTTAAAAAAATATTAACCCAAGTTAAGAACACCGAGGGTCACATGGATTTGTGACTGGCGAGTAGTGCCTACTTAACGACTATGGTGTGTAGGTACAGCTCAGTTGTGTGCATACTATAGGTTTTGAGTATTTGGCCCCGCTAGAAATTATTACCAATTAATTCCTTAGCCTAGTAGTGGGGGCTATTAGGTTTGAATAAAATAGTGGGAGTTTATAAAGTCCTTTATAAAACTATTCACAAATAATTATTTTAAATTTTATTTGTTGTAGATGTCAACAAACCTATCGCTGCGAAGTATCTTGGAGAAAGAAAATATCCTCCAAGGACTAAACTACCTGGACTGGTATCGAAAGCTCAAGATTGTACTGAAACAAGAAAGAAAGTTTCATGTACTAGATTCTGAGCCACCGGCTGTGCCCAATGCAGACACTTTAGAAGCAGATCGGATCATCTATGACCATTATGTGGAAGATGCCATTGACGTACAATGTCTCATGTTATCTGCAATGTCTCTAGAGTTGCAGAAACAACATGAGAATATGAGCGCAAGGGAGATCGATATCCATTTGCGCGAGCTCTTCCAAGAAAGTGCCCGGACTGAGAGATTTGAAATCTCTCGAGCATTTTTCGGGATGAAATTGCAGGAAGGAAACCCTATCGGGCCTCATGTACTCAAGATGATAGGGTACATTGAGAAGCTCGCAAGCTTGGGATCCAAAATGGACACTCATTTAGCTGTTGATGCCATTTTGTGTTCCCTGCCTCCATCGTTCGCTCCGTTCGTGATGAACTTTAAAATGAACAACATGGAGAAGAGCCTTGCCGATCTGTTGACCATGCTCAAGACTGCAGAGAAAGACATGAAACAGAATACTGTTTCAAATGCAATGTTGGTGAGAAATGCCAACAAGAGAATGAGCAAAGGGAAGTTCAACCCCCAAGGTCAAGAAATCAAAGATGTCTGCTTACCCGGGCCAAAAGCCCAAACTGAAGAAAGGCCAACAGATTCCCCAATCTGATGAGAAGGAAGCTATATGCTTTCATTGTGGCAAGAAAGGCCACTGGAAGAAGAATTGTTACATCCTTCAAAAGAAAAATGCCAGTGGGCAGGTGGTTCAGGTATTTTTATGATTGAATGTAATTTTTCTGTTTCATCCTCATGGGTCCTAGATTCAGGATGTAGTTCTCATATCTGTGTGGACCTACAGAGACTAAGTGAATGCAGACGGTTGTCCAAGGGCGAGATGGACCTACGAGTAGCTAACGGAGCAAGAGTAGCTATATTAGCTGTAGGGACTTATAAAATAAGTTTGCCCAGTGGACTTGCTTTGAAACTAGAAAACTGTTGTTATATTCCAAGTTTTTCTAAGAATATCATCTCGGTGTCCAGTTTAGATACCAAGGGTTTTGTTTTTGAATTTAAGGACAAGATGTGTTCCTTTTATCTAGAAGATGCTTTCTATGGAAATGGATCATTAAACAATGGTTTGTATGTTTTAAACTTACATGAGCAAGTGCATTGCGTCGAGAATAAGAAACAGAAATCGTGTGACTCAAACCCAACTTACCTTTGGCATTGTAGACTTGGTCATACAAGCGAGAAGCGCATTGCTAAGTTACTCAATGATGGGTATTTGGATTCATTTGAATTAGAATCCATAGATACATGCGAAGCTTGTTTACAAGGAAAGATGACCAAGAAACCTTTTTCCAAGATTGGAGAAAAATCAAATGAACTGCTAGAACTCATACACAGTGATGTGTGTGGACCATTGTCAGTTCAGGCCAGAGGAGCTTATGTCTACTTCGTGACTTTTACCGATGATTTTAGCAGATATGGATATATCTATTTAATGCGACAAAAGTCAGAAACTCTTGAAAAATTTAAGGAGTTTAAGAATGAAGTAGAAAACCAACTTGACAAGAAGATTAAGATCCTTCGAAGTGATCGAGGGGGCGAGTATCTTAGTCAAGAATTCATTGATTACCTCAAGGAGTGTGGCATAATTTCACAACTTACACCTCCTCGAACACCAGAGTGGAATGGTGTTTCAGAAAGAAGAAACCGCACACTCATGGATATGGTTAGATCAATGATGAGTCATGCAAGTCTTCCATTGTCGTTTTGGGGTTATGCCTTAGAAACGGCAGCATACATGATTAACCGAGTTCCAACCAAAGCTGCAGATAAGACACCGTATGAGTTATGGTTTAACAAGAAACCAAACTTGTCTTATCTCAAGGTATAGGGTTGCGATGCTTATGTGAAGAACGATAGTTCTGATAAGCTTGCAGCAAGATCCATCAAGTGTATGTTTGTAGGATATCACAAAGAAACAAAGGAATACTATTTTTATCTTCCAAGCGAGCACAAAGTTATTGTGGCTCGATATGCTACCTTTTTAGAAAGAGAATTTATTTCTAAAAGAGATAGTGGGAGTAAAATAAGTCTGGAAGAAGTTTCAGACACTACAGACATGTTGGAAAATGAACAGTTGGATTTGGAGATACTACCATAAGTACAAGTGACTCCATTACCAGAACCTGTTCAAGAAACGCAAGATATACGTAAGTCTACGAGAGTACATCGAGAACCCGAGAGATATGGGTGGATCGTAACACAACATGAGGATGTACTACTCATCGATAAAAAAGAACCGTTGACTTATAAGGAAGCAGTTGCTTCAATAGATTCCGAGAAATGGCTAGAAGCCATGAATTCCGAAATGGACTCCATGTATACCAACCAAGTTTGGGAATTAGTAGATGCACCAATTGGGGTAAAACCTATTGGATGCAAATGGGTCTTCAAGAAGAAGATCGACATGGAAGGGAATGTTAGTACCTATAAAGCAAGGCTTGTGGCAAAAGGTTTCACTCAACGTCAAGGGATTGACTATGATGAAACATTTTCGCCAGTTGCAATGTTAAAGTCTATTCGGATCTTACTTGCTATTGCAGCTTATAAGGATTACGAGATCTGGCAAATGGATGTAAAAACTGCTTTCATAAACGGAAGGCTAGATGAGGAAGTGTACATGGTACAACTTCCTGGTTTTATAACATCCGATGCAGATAAAATATGTAAGCTAAAGAAATCCATTTATGGATTAAAGCAAGCTTCTCGGAGCTGGAACATAAGATTTGATGAAGCAGTTAAGGATTTTGGCTTCATCAATAATCCAGATGAACCTTGCGTGTATAAAAGGGTTAGTGGGAGCAATATTGTCTTCCTAGTGCTGTATGTTGATGATATACTTCTTGTTGGAAATGACAAGTTCAGCCTAGAAACTACTAAAGATTGGCTGAGTTAGTGTTTTTCAAAGAAGGATCTTGGGGAAGCAATTTACATATTAGGTATTAGAATATACCGAGATAGACAAAGAAGACTACTAGGGCTAAGTCAAAGTACATATATTGACAAGGTACTAAAGAGATTCAATATGCAAGATTCTAAGAGAGGATTCTTGCCAATGTCACATGGTATACAACTCTCCAAGGCGATGTGTCTACATACACTAGAGGAGAGAAAGAGAATGGGTAATATACCATATGCTTCGGCTATTGGATCCATCGTGTATGCCATGATATGTACAAGGCCTGATGTATCGTATGCTTTGAGCATGACAAGTAGATATCAGGGTGATCCTGGAGAGGGTCATTGGACAACAGTCAAAACTATCCTCAAGTATCTAAGAAGAACAAAAGATATGTTCTTGGTCTATGGAGGAGATGAGGAATTGATTGTCAGAGGATATTCTGACGCCACTTTCCAGACAGATCGTGACGATATGAAATCTCAGCTGGGTTACGTATTTTGTCTAAATGGAGCAGCTGTTTGCTGGAAAAGTTCAAAGCAAGAAACAGTTGCGGATTCTACAGCAGAGTCCGAGTACATAGCAGCTTCAGAAGCAGCAAAAGAAGCTGTTTGGATCAAGAATTTTATGACAGAACTTGAAGTGGTTCCTAGTAGTCATGGTCCAGTTCTACTATACTGTGACAACAATGCTGCCATAGCACAGGCAAAGGAACCAAGGTCTCACCAGCGATCCAAGCATGTACTACGGAAATATCACATCCTCAGAGAAATAGTTCAGAGGGGTGATGTATTAGTAAGTAAAGTAAACACTAGCGAGAATATCGCAGATCCACTCACTAAGGCCTTACCTCAGCAGAAACATGAGTCCCATGTGAGGGGCCTAGGAATGAGAGTTCATAGTGCATGGCAATAGTGCAAGTGGGAGATTGTTAGTGTGTGCACGTATGTGCCAAGCCACTTTGTAATATATGTGAATAGTTGTTAATAAAGGCAAGTATTTACTGTATATTAATTACTTTTCTGCTGGTAATTAACTTTACGGTAAAGTCCCATAGATTGATTATTTGTCAATCTAAAATTGTCCTTGATCGGATAGATGTTTAGATGTGACATAAACATCTACATCAACGTCGAGTGTAGCTTAGGTCGAGTTAGACCAAGGGATGGATGCTCAAATTATACTCGGAGGTGCCTAAGTTTAGGGTACACTGGACATGACCAGTTTAAAGAGAATACCCCATATTAAACGTCATTGGTCACTTCTCTTGTTGAACGAGTGTAACTGATCTCCTGACTTGAGACCTCCATTTATTATAAGCGTGGAGTTGTCGACTTTGATGCCGTTAAAAGCAGTCTTTAATCGGACTGTGAGTAATACGATTATTGGATGTGCAGCGAAGCGTAGTGAGGATAGTGTTGAGTCAATATACGATTCATCGCTCTCTTGGATTAGAGAGTTGACATCCTGGCAACTTGATTGAGATATTAGTGATTTTATATACATGGCCGTGAAGGAATGTTTATCATTTAAGTTAAGATCTATTATATCTCAGAAATCAAGTAAAGCGATTAATTTAGTGATGATGGATGATGCACTGAATTAATCGGGATGTCGGTGAGATGAATATATTGAATTACACTGAAATCGGTTCACAATGGTTTTGTTTCATCAATAATATTCTATTACGTTGGGTGACTGAAAACTGTTGCTAGATGGTTACTTCAGTCTGTGTATGGATGTACATTGCCTTCGTATATAGAATCTAGAGGGTCGCACGCAAAAGCACGTAGACACGGATATTGATCATTTAATTCTAATGGATATTAGAGTTAAAAGTATAAAGTTTCGAAATTAGAATTTGTTGGACTACAAATTTATTTTGAAATATTCGGAAGCAATAAATCCTAGTGTTGGATTTAAGTTGATCAGATATGTCTAAGTTATAGGCAATATGTTATTATATCATTTTATTATTATTTACAAGTCCACGTGAGTTAAGGCTATGTGGCAAATTGAAACCTTTGCTACGTGGGTGAGTTAGCTTAGGTACGTGCTATTACAAAATTAAAATATAAATGTTTATTATAAATGATTTGACAATGGCGGTACCTTTTGGGTAAAGAAAACCCACGTTATATAAGTTTGACCGTGTAATTGAATTGAGGAATGAAATATAAAAATATATTATATATATATATAGATACACAGGAAATAGGTAGAGAGAAGATCGACCAGAAGGTGTTTCTCCGGCCAAGAAAGACAAAGTGAAAACTATTCGGCCACAAAAGTAGCCGAGGCTTCCGAAAGAAACATAGAGTGAAGAACTCTGAGGGCTAGCACCAAAAGGAGTTCAGTTGTTTGTGTCTCGTGTGCGTGAATACTTCTAAAGGAGTCACGTTTTGGAACTCTTGAAGCTCGCATTCGCAACAACAAAGGTATGTTTTATTTAACGTTATTATTCGATTTATACGTATCACATAGATCCGGGACTGTGTTTCGAACAGTATTTTTCGAAACGAGCTTCCGCTGTGCCCGGTGGAAACCCACCACACCCGAACTTGAGAGCTCTTCTTTCTGCGATTGGCTCCGCGTGAAGCTTACCAATTCCGCAGGTAAGCCGAGCTATCCCCACAAAACGGTACGTGATTATCAATCACCACAGACAGACTCAAAGTCCATTAAACCTAGCATTTTTACACGGCATCGGCGGAGACACAAGTGGAGAGCTTTACGTTGTGAGGAAGGAATTTCCTAAGATTTCTATCTGATTCTCTGACAACGTCACCAACATCTACGTGGGTCTCGTGTGTCATACAAATAATTCATCTATATGTTTCAGTTTGAGAGATCAATCACTAACCAATTCCGCCCCAGTCTAAAATCCGCGACGTCGTATGAATATTAACGCAATTCAAATTCGATTCCATTTGAGTCCAGACGTTCCCTTTTTCGCGTGACGTAATCACACGAAATCGAATTAAAAGCCCGCTAATATTCGTTGTTAACGTCACTGGTAACGAGAGTATTAAACTCCCACGCCACGTCGGATTTTGACTCAGTCAAATATTCTATTTCTAGTCACACCAGGGTCAAAGTAGTACATTCTTATTCCCGAAATCCAGGTTGTTACAGGAACAGGAGGAGTCGGTGTTGAGGGTGTCCTGCTGCGTGTGACATTTGCTGCCTTGATGTCGGTTGTTGCTGATGCAGGTTACCGGCATAATTCAGTGCAGCCGCTGGTTAAAGCGGGCACGACAGCTGCGGGGTCAATGGAAGGGGAGGAAGAAGGTCGGGAAGACTTTGGCCTACTTTGGTTTCTGGTGGAAGACGGTGGAGGAGAATCAGGGAGGGAGGTCTTCTGGTCCTGAGAAAACAACAGGGCACCCTTCATCTGTGGGTTCTGAGGTGTGATCAAGAGAGAAGGTGGTTTTCTCCATGGAGGAGGAAGATGAGGAAAGTCTGGACATTCCAAGAGAAGAAGGTGAAGGTTGCCTGCTGGTTTTGATGAACTGATCGATCACAACCGTTATATTTGAAATATTTTGCACTTTAATTTTAATTGAAACTTTGTAACCATATTGATGTTTATGGTTTGGGTAGATTAATCAATACAACCGACCAAGGAAACATAGTGTCAGTTAAAGAAACATTAACCTTCAAATCACAGAAAGGAGCCGGTGAACAATTTAGCATGTGTGAAAATAAGTGGGAGGAGAATTATTATCATGAAAACAAAAAGGAATCCCAAATAATCGGACGAGATACGAAATAGACAAATTATCTATCCATATCAATTTCATAACCACAGGTTGGGCAACAAGTATCCTCCTCTTGCAGCCAATCGAAGATGCAATCCTGATGAAATACGTGCCCGCATTCCGGCTCTTCCCCTTCTCCGTCCTCCACCTCTTCCTCACACAATGAGCACATGTACACCTTCTCCTCCACCATCGTTATGCACACCAGCAGTGGTACTATCCCGAGTCCCCCGCCCAACCCTTCTCCTCCCGATCCCACCTCTCTCTGGATACCCGTCGCTATGCTGTCTACCAGGTCGTTGCCCGATCCCGACGACCAAGGCACTCCAGCGAGCGATAGTACGTGCCCAACCTCCTCGTGTGGATGCCCCGTGAATGAATCAAGGCCTACAATATAAGCACCCCTGTCGACCACCGGCAGGTGTCCGCCTTCAAACTTCACGGTGATGTAAAGCCATGTCTTGTGCGAATTCGAATTGCCGAGTGGAAGGGGTCGATCTCCGATGAAATCCTGGATTCTTTCCACTCGATAATAAAATCTCGGAGACCCTTCTCCTCCTCCTACTACGGCTGCCATCTTCTCCGGCAAAAATCCCGTCGTTTTTTAGCTTTTAGGGTTACCAATGAATAACCCTTCCTTATATACAAACACCACATTTCCCGATTATATTTGAATAATCGATGATAATATATTCAGCCGAATATAATTAAATCTTTTAACTGAATATTATATGATTTTAGTAACAGATTCTGGACTCCTGGGGGATATTGTTGTCAAAATATCTCCGGCCCTAAAGTCGGTGATTGGATGCTAAAAGATATATTTATTATTATTATTATTATTATTTAACAGTCAAGAGTAAGAGATTAGAAAGTGGAAAGTAGATATTTGTAATTCGTATTTAGGTTAGTAGAAATTAAATCTTACCAAACTACTACTACTACTTGTGTTACATGATTACGTCAACCTACACAGTAAAAGTTAGTCGAAAGTCCAAGTCAGACGAACAGGATGACGCTGAAATGTGAGAGCTCTCTGCCTCAAATTAAAATTAGAAACCCTAACTCCTAAACGCGCAGGGGTGGTTGGTTCTTCCGACGACCCTGATTCCCTAAATCAAAGTTAGGTACCATTTGTGACTGCAGCGAAACCCTAATTCCAAATAAAAAGGAATCCAGAATGGTTTGGATCGACCTTTCTTTCTGGTGGGAAATTGGGCTGCCTGGGCGGGAAAGAAGGATATATGGTTGGACATTTAAATTGAGAGATCATAAATCCGAGTTTCAAAGTTCTTTTCGCGTAATTAAATCCTTTTAAAAATTTAAAGAATAAAGTGTACGAATTGTCGGAATAAATGAAAATACAGAAAGATACAACAAGACGTCATATTTGGTAAGCGACGTGAAACGTTTTAGTAAATGAATAAAAAACGACGTTATATTTATTAGGACGTATTGAAAACGTCCTAAGAATGAGTGTGTTTGTCCCTGTGCGATCAAGAAGCTTCTTCTACTTCCAAAACGACCCCTGCTTAAAAGAACGTTTCTTATTTTAATTATTATCTTTTTTATGTCACGTAACATTTTAAAGACTTCCGTACTTTTACCGCCTGGAGTAGTCAAGGAACTTCTGCCAAATCCTCCTGTTTGTTGGGCTTGGAAAATTAAAAGCATTTACAGTTATTGTTGGTTGGTATCATCCATCTATCCAGAAGATTCGGCGGGGAAGAGAAGCGACCTTTCGGACTCCATCCTTCTCTTGTTGCTTCGGCCATCCTATGGAGGAGGAGAAGGAACCACCACGCTCCCCCGTATTCATCACCACCAGCATCCACACTCATGTTGCCCTCTTTTTTAAGGAGCTTTTACGAGTCGTGTCCCTGTTTTGTGTTTCCAGCTAGTCTGATGCTGGCGCATTCTTCCTGCTTCCCGGGTTATGGAGAAATATACGGGGGCACCATAAAGGTCTGCATGTGTTGTTGTTCCTGTAGAATGTTCCGTTTCGGGGCCACTTCTATTCCCTCTCCGACTCCATCGTGGTGCGCACGATTCTTGTCGGGGCGAGGAAAGGCCCACAGCTTTATGCAGAGGTTTCTATTTCCAAGGATCGATCTGGAAAGTTGGGTACAGATAATTGTGACAAAGGCACCAATCTTGAAGAAGACAACAACAATAGGAATGCGGCCATGTGTGGGGAAAAGCTTAATCGTCCTGAAGGCCGTGAGGGGCTCAATACTGGCGGTGTTTCCTTACGAGGTGCCGAATCGAAAGTTTATGTACACTCTGTTTTATTCATTACACGGCTGAAAATGGATAATATGCGGACGCGTTATTTTAATCTGCAGCTACGAATTCTCTAGGCATGAAAGTAATCGACAATGAAGAAACATGTCTTGAAGAGCTAAAATCAAGCAACAAGCTTGGTTATGGGATCAGTTGTCCACTTTACACTTTACGTTATTTATACAACTATTATTCAAATAATTAGAAAAAATACTTAAATATTTATAAATATTCTAGTTCTGTTGTTATATTTTTGTTCTTTAATTTAACATATAAAATACTTTAATACAAAATTAATTTCTAAATTTTTTGCCAAACTCTATTAAGTTTAAATATAATATTTAATTTATCGAATTATGCTCGTAGTTGAATTATGCTTGAGAATGTCTCATTTCTTTTCAAATTTCAAAGTCTTTATATTTGTTTTTGTTGGCGCATGCGGAAGCCCTCGGAAGCGAGTCGAACCGGATCCGGTTCTTAATCGGAAGTTAACGAAAACTAAGGAGACAAAGAATTTATGAGGTTCGGTCAATCGACCTACGTTCACGGGCGGAGAAGAAGATTTCACTATATTCAATGGAGTACAAACTTAGGTGGAGACCCTCTCTAACCCCCTCGACCTACCTGAGTACAAAATCCCACTTTCCCGATAAGAAATAATCCCGAAGTGTTTCCCGTGTTTTCCCAACACACACCCTAGATTGATAGAAAAGCAAGGATATGGGCTCATGTGAGTCGGAAACAAAAATTTTTTCATGGCAGTTCCAAAAAAACGTACTTCTATATCAAAAAAACATATTCGTAAGAATATTTGGAAAATAAAGGCCGCACTCTTTGCACTCGTGTAACCCTCTTCTATGCTCTAAGGATTTGCTCTCTCCCTCTACATTCGCTTCGTATACCGACACCTATTTATAGATTAGATGGGCCATGTATATCGAAAATCTGGCAGGTAAATATATTCATGATATAATCAAATATCATCCAATATATCTCCCCCAATAGATATATTCTCTCACATTTCGTATATTTCATGAGCTAATCAAATATTCTCCAAATCGCAATAATATCTGACATCAGACCACAAAATCCTAACAAACTCCACCGTGGGCCGAAGTCCGTAGAACGTCTGAGGAGTTGTCACTCCATGTACTAGTTTCCCCCAAGGCTCACCGTGAATATCTCCATTCTTTTCCTCCAAGCTCCGACGAGCCTAGTCAATGGAACATCCAAGTCCATCCACAACGGGCTTGACTACTCACATCTTCTTGCTTCTCCACGCTCGCGACCTATTACCCCGTTTCTCCGATGACGGATTACTCCCCTTGAAATGTTCATGACGCCTTCCAGAAGACCCAATAGTGGTAATAGCAACGGCACCTCTAATAACATACAAGCCCTTCAATCGACTCCCAATCATCCACAACCGCCTTCCTTGGCGAACATTGAGGGCTCCACCTGAAGTAAAAAATTCGTACCCTTTGGCTTCTAATACACTCACAGAAATAATATTTTTCGTGATGTTAGGCACATGTCGGACACCTGCCAACTCTCTCACAACTCCATCATCATTCTGAGCCGAACCGTTCCCACACCTGCAACATTACACTTGTGATCACAGCCCAAGCGTTCCTTGCCACATACAGTGGAACAATATGCGATGAACATCGCCCTATGAGGACTCATATGAAAAGTACTCACTGAGTCGAGAATCCAATCCTCGTCTAACGGTCTCTTCGACTCGATTTCAGCAGTCTGCACCTCGCTAGCCATTAATACATCTCCGTCGCTAGCATCACTATCGCTGGTATACACAACAACCGTCGCTGACTCTTGTAATCCTTCATCCTTCCCTACTAGCTTCCAGCAGTGTTTCTTTATGTGTCTCTTTTTACCACAACGGAAGCATCTTACCCCACCGCTACCTTTGGATCTTATCTTGCTTACTATTAATGCATCCGTCATCGGTTGCCCTGCTTCACCCGTCAACTCTTCAGCAATCAAATCTTTTGATATGAGGGCAGACCGTACCTCGTCAACTGTGAGAACACTTCTTCCATACAAGAACACCTCGCTGAAGCTTTTGTATGAAGCTGGCAATGAACATAACAGCAACATCGCCTTGATCTCCTCATCGATCTTGTCGCCAATCCTCTCCAAATCCAAATATGCGGACAACCAATTATCCAGGTAGGATTTAACGGACATACCTTTCGTCATTCTAACTATGAAGAACCTTTATTTGAGAAGAAGTTTATTGCTCAGAGTCCTCGTCATGTACAGACTCTCCAGCCTACTCCAAAGCCCGGCCGCTGTCGTCTCCTTGAGCACGTTCGTCAGAACCTCATTGGATATACACAACTGAATTGCCGATAACGTTCTAGCATCTATCTCCTCCCACTGGTCAGAAGTCAACTTCGAAGCGCTCTCGTTTGATCTGTAACAGCCTTCTCCAAACTACCCTATACCAATAGCGCCCTCATTTTGACTTACCACAAGCCAAAATTCATGCTCTCATCCAGCTTCTTGATCTCGAACTTGCCACCAGTCATGGATCTCGAATTTGCACAACCGAGCTCTGATACCAATTGTTGGCGCACGCGGAAGCTCTCGAAAGCGAGTCGAACCGGATTCGGATCTTAATCGGAAGTTAACGAAAAATAAGGAGACAAAGAATTTCACTACATTCAATGGAGTACAAACTTAGGTTGAGACCCTCTCTAACCCCCTCGACCTACCCGAGTACAAGATCCCGCTTTCCCGGTAAGAAATGTCCCCGAAGTGTTTCCCAAACACACACCTTTTCTTTACCGCCACACTCTTTGCACTCGTGTAACCCTCTTCTATACTATAAGGATTTGCTCTCTCACCCTCTACATTCGCTTCATGTACTGACACCTATTTATAGAATAGATGGCCCATGTATATCGAAAATCTGGTATGTTCATATATTGGTGATATAATCAAATATCATTTAATATATCACCCCCAAGAGATATAATCTCTCACCTTCCGGATATTTCACGAGCGAATCGCAATAATATCTGACTTCGAGCCACAAAATCCTAACAGTTTTGAATTCGTATCGATGTACTAAGTCGTTATCTATTACAGAGTCTTATCGTATTGAATCATATTGTGTTGCTGAACTAATTTAATATGAAACTGTTTTTGAGAAATAATGATCATATAAACACTTAACTTATTATGTTTATACGCGCGCCCTCCGGCCTAGCACGCGCGAGGCGGCACGGGCAGCCCGAGGATCCGGGTCTCCGCTCCCCCAAGGCCCAGTCCGGTCGACGTTACGGCTCGAACGCCGGACGCTGCAAAAAGGGACCCAGAGTTGGGCCTTCCCTTGATTCCCGAACGGGTCTGCGGGACGTTTCGCCAACCATCTCCAGTTCCCTGAAGGTGGCGAGCGAAAGGCTGCGTAAGACCCCGCTCGTGAATTTTGGGGAAGGCTCAAGGAGCGGCTCGGTTTGCCGTCACCTCATCCTAAATGGCTCCGATAAAAGGTAGGGTTTAGCTTTGGTAAATTATTCGGAGTCGCCACCGCCTTAGTTTAAAAATATGATTTTAAGTCGGAAAAAATCAGAGTTGGGTTCGGGGATTCCTATTTACTAACCTTTGTATTTTAAAACATGCGAACGGGGTGGCGATTTGTCCAAAAAAAGTTTAACTTTTGATTGACTGGTGTTGGGCCCGATCCGGTAGTAGGCCGGACTCTTATCGACGTTTTAACGGGCGTTGGACTTGAATTTAGGTTTGTTTGATTAAAACCAAGCATGCGACATAAAACCTAAAGCCTAAGCATACGCGCAATCACAAACAATTATTTAGATCAAAAGGGTGGGGAATGGTGGTGATTGTGGGCCTATACACTTGGGCCTGCTATCCGTTCCAAGTGGACTTTTAAATAATATTCGGGGAGGCCCGCACCTCCCCTTTGTACCTTTGATTGAAGGTTGGAGCCGCTTTAAACCTTCGAGCCCACGGTTTTTAGGCCGGGGTGGATCCACACGGTTTGATACACGCGCATTCGAGTTAATCTTCGAAATTTTGAAGTTGATCTTCCGAGATTAAGTACTCAATGTACATGCAAAGAAAAATGAATAAGTGGTTAGAAAGTCCCAATTTAAATCGAAATGAGTAATTAGGGCTTAATAGATAAGAGCGATACTTACGGGGCGTTGTGAGCCCGTTGATGTCGGTTGTCCGCGCCGTCGGAGGATAACATTGCTTGGTAGTAAATTCCTCGGTGTTTACATGCAAAGTAGAGGAAGAAATAATGCCATGCCATTAATATCGATCAGATTCAAATTCAATCGAATTAAATTAGTAAGACATGTCTTACCGTATGAATCGGTTGAGTGGGGTCGCAATTCTTCGATATATCCGAGTTTCGATCGTGTTTTTCATGTAAAACAAGACGCAAAAATAATTGAAGTTAGCAATTTATACTAACACAATCATTCACATACAAACAAGTGCAAAAAACGTTTAATTCATTGGGATAGTAGAAATAATACGAATTTCAATTGAAATCTAAAAAGAGGTTTAATACGTGTACCACTTAAATTAAAATTGGAATGAACAAATAATAAAAGGGGGAAATCACTTTACCTGGTGAGCCTTCGGTCATTTCCCTTTTTAAAAACTGCGACACGGAGTTTCAATCGTGAGTTGGGGGAGACGCACCACCGGATCGATGTTTCCTGATCATTGCCCAGCTGGTCGCTAGCGAGGGAGACTTCAACATGCTGTGGTCAGGAGTACATTTTCGCCGCGTGGGTCAGCTGGATCTGGACGTGGTTCGCAGCCTGGTCGATGCAGAGGTGGTCGTCGACGATGGGGAGCCGCTTTGGGGTCAGGCTTGGGGGATCCACCGGAGGCGAGGCGGAAAGGGAGTCAGCTTGGGTCGCCCACAGCCGATTATGTAGAAGTCAGGGAGCCACTTTGGGGTCGGATTCGGAGCAGGGGATTGATGAAGGTGTCGAGCGGCAGCGGGAGGAGAAGCTGATGGAGGTCGAGAGCGCCGAATGGAGGTTGGGGTCGAGTCGATGGTGGTTCTTGGGAACTGGGCGCTGGGAGGTGGAAGTTCCCGCAGCTGCCGGAGGGGAGGTTCGTTGGACCTCCGATCTGTCAGAGGGTGGGGCTTGCTGGGACGTCCGGATCTGAAGACTCCGGGAAGGCTCGCCGCAGCGTGGTCAGATCCGTCTCCACGGGAAGGGAGCCTGAAACTCGCTGCCGTTGCTGGGTCTTGCAGTTGATGGGCGCTTGGGTACCGAGAAGGAAGAGGAGGGACGCCGCCACGTGATACGGGGACGGTCAGGAATAGATGATTCCTAAACCGAAAACGAATAGGGACGTCACTGAAAAGGGTACGGAATGGAGTGATGCTCGGTATGGGTTGAGATCAACCTCCACGGATACAGATGCACCACCGTGAAAGAAGACTCGGGTAGACTCGTTTGACCGTGGATACAGATACACCACCACGAACAAGACGAGGGCGAGGCACAACACGGAGGATACAGATACACCACCACCGGTTGGTACACTCTACTCAATCCGCACTTGGAAATCCACCAAATGAAGAACGAGGTTTGAAGGAGAATCCACTCACTTCGGATAAAAGACACTAAGTCTGATAAGGGTTTATAATTTGATTAAAAGCTGTTCTGCAAATGAGTACAAGGTGCCCATTATATAGGGAACACCTGAAAAAGAACTTAAATGCACGAAATGAACCTAGGCTAGGTGCAAGGCAAGATTCATGGACGGGCCATAAATGGCTTATTGGTAATGCAACAAAGTAAATGCAAAACATGAATGACAAATGCATGAATGAGGAATGTGAATTGATTCAGCTTCTTTGAGGCTCTTCATCTTCGAGACTCTTGGCTTGGCCGACTCTTCGTTGCTCAGTCGCTGATGATCACAAGTCGCATCGACTTGAGTCGCATTCGTCGACTTGAGTCGCACTCGTCGACTTGAGTCGCACTCGTCAAGTCGACGCCAAGTCGCAAGCGAGTAAGGTGACGCCTCTCTTGCTGCGCGTCGATGGGGATAAGTTGTCGTCCGTCTTTGTACCATCCTCCCCTTGTTGAAAAGAGTTTGTCCTCAAACTCTCGTCGTCGTCATCCTCCACAAATGGCATGAGATCCTGGACATTGAATGTGGCATAAACTCCATAGTCACCTGGACGATCAATTTTGTAGGCGTTGTCATTGATGCGCTCGACGATCTTGAATGGTCCTTCTGCGCGCGGCATTAGCTTGTTCTTCCTCTTGCCTGGGAATCGATCCTTGCGCAAATGAATCCAAACTAAGTCTCCCGGCTGAAATATCTTCACTCTTCTTCCGCGATTGACTCTTTCTGTGTAACGTTGATTGGCCTTCTCGATCTGCGCTCGAGTCCTCTCATGGAGCAATCGCATCTCCTTAACGCGCTCCTCAGCATCTCGGCTAACTGATCTCATATCGCTCGCAGGCATTAGTTCAACAGGGACTAAAGGATTGAGTCCGTAAACTACCTGGAAGGGTGATGACTTCGTTGTCGAACTTGGGGCTCGATTGTATGCGAACTCAGCATGGGCAAGCTTGATGTCCCAATCCTTCTGGTTCTTCGAGACCAAGGTTCGAAGGATTGCAGCCATAGTGCGATTGACAACCTCCGTTTGTCCATCGGTTTGCGGATGATAAGCTGTGCTGAATACAAGCTTCGTTCCCAACTTGTGCCACAGTGTCTTCCAAAAGTAGCTTAGGAACTTCGTGTCGCGATCTGAAACGATCGACTTGGGTACTCCATGCAACCTTAGCACTTCTCGAAAGTACAAATCTGCTACGTTGGTCGCATCGTCCGTTTTCTGACATGGGATGAAGTGTGCCATCTTCGAAAATCGGTCGACCACTACCATGATCGAATCCTTTCTTCGTTGCGTTCTTGGCAATCCTAGTACAAAATCCATACTCACATGTTCCCATGGTCGCTCTGGGACGGGCAATGGAGTGTAGAGACCCTGAGGTTGGACACGGCTCTTCGCTTGCTGGCAAGTCGCACATCTCGCGATTAGTCCTCGCACTTGCTTCTCCATTCGAGGCCAATAGAAATGCTCTTGTAGCATTGCCAGCGTCTTGTCAACTCCAAAATGTCCAGCAATTCCTCCTCCATGGACTTCTCGTATAAGTAGCTCTCGCGTCGAACTCCTTGGAATGCATAGCTTAGAGTCGCGAAATAAGAATCCGTTCACCTGGTGGAATCGATCGATAGCTTGCTGGGCGTATTGGACGGAGATCGCTCCAAAATCTTCATCGTCCTTGTACAATTCCTTCAAATACTCAAATCCAATCAGCTTTGTCTCCATCGCAGATAGTAAAATAACTTTCCTCGAGAGAACATCTGCGACTACATTCTTCGCGCCTGGTTTGTGCTTCAAGACAAAGTTGAATGCTTGTAGAAACTCTACCCACTTCGCATGTCGGCGACTAAGCTTGTGCTGACCATTGATGTACTTGAGAGCTTCATGATCGGTGTGCAACACAAACTCTCTGGGCAGTAAGTAATGACTCCAAGTCTCGAGTACTCGAACAATTGCTAAGAACTCCTTGTCATATGTCGAGTAGTTCAATTTGGCGCCATTAAGCTTCTCGCTGAAATAAGCGATGGGCCTTCCCTCCTGCAGCAAAACTCCTCCAATTCCTACTCCCGATGCATCGCATTCCACTTCGAACATTTTCGCAAAGTCGGGTAAAGCTAGAACTGGGGCTGCGCTTAGACACTCCTTCAGTCGCTCGAAACTAGCTTGTGCGACTGGTGTCCACTCGAATTTGTCTCCCTTCAAACATTCGGTGAGTGGGGCTGCGATTGAGCTAAATCCTTGAATGAACCTCCGATAGAACGACGCCAAGCCATGGAAGCTGCGAACGTCATGGAAACTCCTTGGAGACGGCCACTCCTTGATCGCTTCAATCTTGCTCTCGTCCACCTTAATTCCTTCTGCTGAGACGACAAATCCAAGAAATATTACATTCGGTTGGAAGAACTCACATTTCTTGATATTTCCATATAGCTTTTCCTCCCGAAGTGTGTTGAACACAGCTCGCAAATGATTAATATGCTCCTTATTGCTCCGGCTGTAGACAAGAATATCGTCGAAGTAGACGACCACAAACTTCCCCATGAATGGTCGCAAGACATGGGTCATTAGTCGCATGAACGTGCTGGGCGCGTTTGACAATCCAAACGGCATCACCAACCACTCGTACAACCCGTACTTAGTCTTGAAGGCTGTCTTCCACTCGTCGCCTTCTTTCATCCGGATCTGGTGATAACCACTTCGCAAATCCACTTTGGAAAACACCTGCGCTCCATGCAACTCATCCAACATATCATCCAGTCGAGGGATAGGAAAGCGATACTTTACTGTGATTTTGTTGATCGCTCGACTGTCCATGCACATTCTCCATGTGCCATCCTTCTTCGGCACCAATATGGCTGGAACCGAACATGGGCTCAAACTCTCTCGAACTGATCCCTTGTTGACAAGCTCCTCGACTTGCCTCTGCAACTCCTTTGCCTCCTCTGGATTGCATCGATAGGCTGGTCTATTTGGTAGCGACGCCCCTGGAACCAAGTCGATTTGATGTTGTATGCTTCGCATCGGTGGTAATTCGACTGGCAGCTCCTCTGGAAATACGTCCTTGAACTCCTCAAGAATGGAAGCGGCCTGAGGATGGCTCGTCGCTTGACCTGGAGCGGATTCGACAAGAACCACAAAATAAGCCTTCTCACCTTCTTGAATCGCTCGAACTAGTTGAACTCCCTTGAGAGGCTGATCGCTAAGTCGATCCTGGGTTGCGATTGTAGGCTGACTAGTGAGGGGCATCAAAGTGACCTTCTTCTCTCCGATGTGGATGGAATAAGTATTGCGATACCCGTCGTGTTGTGCGCGTCGATCAAACTGCCACGGCCTCCCCAATAGTAGGTGGCATGCATCCATAGGAATGACGTCGCAAGCGACTTCATCCTGGTAGCTCTTCCCAATGGAAAATGGAACTCGCGCTCGCTGGGTGACTCGAACGTCACTCTCCTTGTTGAGCCATTGTAAACGGTAAGGATGTGGGTGCGCTTCGATGGGCAACTTCAGCTTTTCAACCATCGTCCTTGACACGGCGTTGGTGCAGCTACCACTATCCACAATCACCAAACATACCTTTCCTGCGACTGTGCACCTAGTATGGAAGATGCTCTCCCTTTGACTTTCCTCTTTCGCCGGTGTAACACTTAAAGCCTTTCGGACGACCAACAACTCTCCTTCGTCCGGATACTCCTCTATCTCTTCGGCATCCCAAACAGGGTCGGCGTTCTCCTCGAGCTCTTCTTCTTCATCAGATAACTCTCTGATGACAACGTTCCTTCTCGTCGGACACTCAGAAGCCATGTGCCCAACTCCTTGACACTTGAAACATCGTCGAATGATGTTTCGTTCGTGCGATTTGACTTCAGGTCTTGTAGTCGACGGTGGGGCTCTCTGCGATGTCGTTGTTGACGGCGACTGCAATTTGAGGTAGAGATCTCGTCGATGATGCTCCGGTAGAAATCTCTTCATCATGGCCCTCTTCATTTTTGACCACGTACGAATTTTATCACGCCCTTCCCTACGGCGCTGCTGGTTGGTGTTCTCCCACCACAAACTCGCGTACTTCTTTAATTTCAAGGCAGCCAATTTCACCTTTCGATCCTCGGGCACTTCCTTGTAATCAAAGATGCGCTCCACGGTGTGCATCCAATCGATGAACTCGTTGGGGTCCAAGTTTCCTTCGAACTCCGGAATCTGAACGCTCATCGTCGGGGCTCTCCTCTCCTGCCTACGATACTCCGGTGAAGATCCTCGTTGAGACTCCTCACGCCATGGGTTCTCCTCTTCATCGCTCTCTATTCGACTGCGGGAAGTCGATGCATGGTGTGTCCGTAACGACTGTAGTTGCTGTTGAAGATCGCCTATCTGCTCCTCAAGCCGAGCAACTTGTGCTTCGTCTAGAGTCATACCGCGTTGAAATCTTCCGGCCATTGACAACCTAGCGCTCTGATACCAAGATGATACGGGGACGGCCAGGAATAGATGATTCCTAAACCGAAAACGAATAGGGACGTCACTGAAAAGGGTGCGGAATGGAGTGACGCTCGGTATGGACGGAAAGTGTGTGGGGTAGGCGGCTGAATGGTGAAAAGGAGGGGTTGAGATCAACCTCCACGGATACAGATGCACCACCGTGAAAGAAGACTCGGGTAGACTCGTTTGACCGTGGATACAGATACACCACCACGAACAAGACGAGGGCGAGGCACAACACGGAGTATACAGATACACCACCACCGGTTGATACACTCTACTCAATCCGCACTTGGAAATCCACCAAATGAAGAACGAGGTTTGAAGGAGAATCCACTCACTTCGGATAAAAGACACTAAGTCTGATAAGGGTTTATAATTTGATTAAAGCTGTCCTGCAAATGAGTACAAGGTGCCCATTATATAGGGAACACCTGAAAAGAACTTAAATGCACGAAATGAACCTAGGCTAGGTGCAAGGCAAGATTCATGGACGGGCCATAAATGGCTTATTGGTAATGCAACAAAGTAAATGCAAAACGTGAATGACAAATGCATGAATGAGGAATGCGAATTGATTCAGCTTCTTTGAGGCTCTTCATCTTCGAGACTCTTGGCTTGGCCGACTCTTCGTTGCTCAGTCGCTGATGATCGCAAGTCGCATCGACTTGAGTCGCACTCGTCGACTTGAGTCGCACTCGTCGACTTGAGTCGCACTCGTCAAGTCGACGCCAAGTCGCAAGCGAGTAAGGTGACGCCTCTCTTGCTGCGCGTCGACGGGGATAAGTTGTCGTCCGTCTTTGTATCACCACGGGACAACAGGGAGGCCCGGGCTGACGTGAGCTACTGTCGCCGGTTCGAGGGAACGTCGGGAGTATGTGGGTTGCCGCTATTGGACTTGCTGGCGGCAAAGGAGAAGACGGGTTCGTCGGTGCCGATTCTGGGGACGCCCTAGTCGGAGGGGCATGCCTTGGGAGCCTGGGTCTAGTTACTTGCTTTGGATAGGTTGACGAATCTGTATACGTTGATGAATTCAGTGCGCTGTTCTGGTTAGGCGAGGAGTGCGGCTGGCTTTGGACTTGGCGACTAGTGAGACGCCGGTCTTGACAAAGGGGCCATTGTTGGAGACGACTTGGGCGAGGGATACGGCCGAAGCCAGGAGCTGGTGGCTGGGGGCGGGTGGCCATGGGGTGTACACGACGGCTGGACATCTTTCGAGGAGATGCTGGTATTGCGGCTACGAGGTTAGAGGGTTCCCGTCTCCAGAATGTACACCTTGGTTGTGAACAGGTGAAAAGATGGTGGTTGCGATCAAGACGACCAACAAGTGAGGAGCAAGAATGAAACTTGGGAATCGCCTCTTAGGATTGGTGGGGAGCTGATGAAAATTTTGTTTACGAAAGGCAAGATGGCTCTCTCCTCCGGAATGCTCTCCCTTCAGAAGAAGAAATGCTCCGAAAATTTTTTTTTATCAAGAATGAAGAGTGATTCCTCAGGAAAATGAAATGCCGCCCCCCCTTTTGTTCATTCCTCCTCCGTTCTTGACTATCTGGTTAGTCTTCTTCCTCCCCTTGCAACTCTCTTCCCAATCATCTAATCCCGTCCGAATCCCTTCCCTTCATTTAGTTGGTTTCTAACTGATTTTTTGTTAGGGGGGCTCAAACCGTTAGGGGACAGGATCTCCTCTGGACGTCGTCAAAATCGCCCTTGTAGAGGCCAAGGATTCAGGGGGGCTTCAGCCTGTTGTGTAACCGTCAGAGAGGGGAGAGATCGTCCTGGTGAGATCTTGTCGGGGGAATACAAAAATGATTTTGGACTTGGTGGGAAGCACCTCAACAGGCTTGGCCTTAGTGGTTGGTCTAGATGGGCTAGAGGTAATCACTATTCTGGATTTGAGAATGCCAGTCTTAACAGGGCCGACGAGGACAGTTCCAATACCGCCAATCTTGTAGACGTCTTGAAGGGGAGAGGTTTGTCTGAGGGCCTCTTGGGCTCCTTTGAACCCAGAAGTGTTCATCTTGTTGCAGCAGCGAATCGTTTGTCTAACTTCAAGGGTGAAAGCCAGAAGTGCATGCTCACGGGTCTCTCCATCCTTGGAGATACCAGCTTCGAAATCACCAGTGGTGGAGTCAATGATAAGGACAACACAGTCGGCTTGGGAAGTTCCCATGATCATGTTCTTGGTGAAATTGAGATGTCCAGGGGCATCGATGACTGTGCAGTAGTACTCGGTGGCCTCGAATTTCCACAGGGCAATATCAATGGTGATACCACGCACCCGCTCGGCCTTAAGCTTGTCAAGTACGCAGGTATAATTGACAGACCCCTTGTTTATCTCAGTAGCATCTTTCTCGAAACTCTCGATAACACGCTTGTCTATACCACCAAGCTTGTAGATCAAGTGTCCAATGGTGGTTGACTCTCTCGATGAACAGGTAAAACGTGATGGCAAAATCAAGGTTCTTCTCCAAGTTAACGAGAAGCAGCAGTGGGAGGATGGAAGTGTCTGCGTGAGACTTTGGCCTCGACCCGTTCAGCCATGTCAAGTTTTGAAGGCTTCTGATGCCAGATGGGAAGGTTCCCGTGAAATTGTTCTCCAGGATGTCAATTATTCCTTAATTATTGGCATTTGATAGCGAAGCGAGAGTGGGACTTGCACTGATTATTGGGGAGAACGATCTCCTGGAGGTTGGAGCACCGTCAGCCCCGTTGGCCTTGTAGAAGCATAACCTCGCCGTGCATGTCGTTGTCCGAAAGATTAATCTTCTCATGCAACGAAAGGTTGCAAAAAGACAAGGGGATCACAACTGTGATGGATCAGCTCCAGCTTGCCAAATTTTGTCTAATCGCATGAATTGAGTTATATCACGGACTGGCTTTGAGGTATTACAGTTTGCCCCTCCTTGTGAGGTAATCTGGAAAGATTAGCTCACAATGATATCATTAATACCTCAAATTATTCTTGACATGTATTCTTGAAACTCATCAAGAAAATCATTAATCGCAACGAAAACAAAAATAGCCAAATGTACATGCACATTATGCTTCGTTTTGTTTTCTCTTTAAAAACATGTTTCTAAGTGAGAGTTGAGAAGGTTTTCTAGTTTCTCTCATGTTTTACTCTCACTTTTGAAAACCATTCCGATTGGAATCCAGAATTCATTTGACTTGGATGCTCATATACCGGTCGAAGGAGTCTTTGCACGGGCTATATCGTGGTTTTGGCATTAGGCCTTTAAATTGGAAGTTGAAATTAGTTGTTTGAAAGAAAGAGTTTAAGGACCTCATCGGAAGCTATTGCATTGTAAAGGTTCCACCATTCAAGCAAATTCTCCATTTTTCAGACAGCTCACCAGTTGATGTGTTTTGTTGGGGATGAACAGTTGGCTTACTAGTAAATGTGGACAATCCACTTTGGGGAATGTTTTGTCTTTGACTTGTTTGAAAGAGTAGCACCTTTGCTTTTGCGACAACCAATTTTGGCCCCGGTGCTTTACTTTTTGCTCTTCTGATTTTCATTTTGCGCTTTCTTTTAAAGACTTTGGTCTTTGCGCTAATTCTTTTCTTTTCTTTGCTGAATTACGGGGATTTGCCCCGCTTTATTTTCTGTCGATGATGCCTCTTTGCTTTACTGTCGATGATGCCTCTTTGCTTGAATTTTAAGGAAGTGTAGCTTCTATGATCCGTTGCTTTCGGTTTCTAGCTACATGATCTCCTTTTTAACCTCGATATGAGGCGGTCCTTAGACTTGTTAGCTGTAGTATGTACAAAAACTTCAACTTTGGCTCAAAAGGGGCTAGCAATGGTTGATTTTTCGTGTTTGGGATAGAGAAGAAACGCTCGATCTCATCCCGGCTTAGAGCATCTTTTGTCAAAGGATTCGTAATCCGCCTGAATGCTTGTATATGAATCCTTACAGTGTTCGCACTCATCATTTTGGGTAAGTGTTTAGGAAAAGGTTTGCCTTCTCCACTCTCGCCCAGAAACATTCTTATTAAAAATAATTTCAAATTATGTGCAAATGGGCACACAAATGCTCAAGAAATTAATAGGTTTACGTACTCAAACCTCCGTGGTGCTCTTGTGCACTCTTGTGTTCTATGTTCTTTTAGATTGAACTTGGAACGGCTTCCACCCGACCACCCTCGCCGTTGCCTAGGAATTTGTACCATACTGTACGGATGTCCATGTGCCTGCACAGTTGACAACGAACGGAGACAAAGTTAGTTCATGTACTTTAACCCTCGCTTGGGGAGATGAAGTAAAATATCTGCTGAGGAGATGAGATGGATATGTCCATCTCAATGGTCGTCCTGACTCTATGACAAGAATTCCGTTAGAGAGCAAAGTAGATGATACTCCCTTTTGGTATTGTCATCCATGATAACGAAAAAGGCAAGCTTGAAGCATTGGTTCGAAATTTTCCACCCAACCGTCCGCGCCTTTGTCTATAAAATAGGATGCTCATGTACCTACGCTAGGCAAAGGACAAATAACAAGTGAGCTCATGTAACTTGTTTTCTCTTAAAGTGAGAATGAAATTTGCTCACGTAATTTCATTCATATGAAAGACGAAGTAGAGTTTTGATACTTCCCTTTTTGCATGATTTCATCATTGCATTTTCGTCTGATGGAATTGATGGTCTGACGAAATAGTTACTCTTGCTTGATGTCTGTTGTGTAAGGATACTCATGTACCTATCAAACAGATGGCTAGAAACAAGGAAATTCTTGTAACTTGTTTCTGTTAGAGTAAGAATGAAGTTTGTTCGTATAACTTCATTTGTAAAAAAAGTGAAGTAGAGTTTTTACACTTCTCTTTTTGTGTGATTTCATCAATGCATCTTCGTCCGATGGAATCGAAGGTTTGACGAAATTGCTACAAGATTTTGGTTTTGTATCCGTTGTATAAGGTTGCTCATGTACCTATCAAACATATAACAAGAAAACAAGTGTCTTTGTGCAACTTGATTCTTTTAGAGTAGAAATGAAATTTGCTCATGTAATTTCATTTATAAGAAATGTGAAGTAGTGTAGGGTTTTGTACTTCCCTTTTGTAAGGTTTCGTCATTGCGTCTTCGTCCGATGAAATCGAAGGTTTGACGGAGTGGCTACTCTAGTTTTGTATCCGTTGTATAAGGTTGCTCATGAACCTATCAAAGAGATGACAAGAAAACAAGTGTTTTCGTGCACCTTGATGCTTTTAGAGTAAAAATGAAATTTGCTCATGTAACTTCATTTATATGAAAGGTGAATTGGAGTTTTGATACTTCCCTTTTTTGTGTGATTTCATCAATGCATCTTCGTCCGATAGAATCGAAGGTTTGACGAAATTGCTACAAGACTTTGGCTTGAAGCTTTGCCACCCTACCACCCTCGCCTTTGTCATAGGAGTTGTGTACCATTCGTGTGAAGAGCTCTTGTACCTGCCCACGAGACAAAGTACGTAAACGAAATGAGCTCATGTAATTTCACTAGCTTGATGAAGAGAGTAATATTTGTATGATTCTCTCTTTTCATGTGTATTGTCAGTGTTCTTTGCCCCAGTTGACTCCCTGGGGATATGAAGAAGTTTGCTGACGAAGATTGTTCTGAAGCTTTGTTTTGAAACTTCATCGTTTGTCTTTGTTGTCTGCTTAAGACGCTCATGTATTTTCATGTGATTTGTTGTCTTGTTGTCTTGTTGATCATGAGTGTTGTTTCGAAGCTTTGATTCGAAAGTTGTCTTGATTGGCATGATAGGATGTCGTTGTATCAACATGTACCAAGGACAAAAACAAGTGAGTTCAGGTGACTTGTTTTCATTTGATCAAGGAACGAATTCTTCCTTTAAGTATGTCTTGTTTTGTCAACGAAGGCTGTTTCGAGATTTTAGCTCAACAATTTTCCAACTGGCCACATTCACCTTCTCATCTGCCTAGGATGTTTATGTGCCTATGAGATAAGCCGAAGGGCAAAACAACTAAGTTCATGTAACTTGTTTTGCAAAGAAAGCATTTGTTAAGGAACATATACTCCATTTCATGTTATTTGTCATTTTGTCAACTGAGAGTTATCCAAGATTGCTCAATCTCGTCCCAGGATAGCTTAGAGATATGCCCCAGGATTGCTCGGAGATATGTCCATGATCACTCAGAGATTTGCCTCAGGATCAGTCGGGGATTTGCCCTAGGATCGCTCGGAGATTTGTCACAGGACTGTTCTAGTGTTGTCGTCGTCATTGTTTTACCAACGAAGGCTGTTTCGAAACTCTGGCTCGAAACGTTTCCACCCTACCACCCTCGCCTTCGTCGTCTGCCTAGGATGTTCACGTACCTATGAGACAAGCCGAAGGGCAAAACAAGTAAGCTCGTGTAACCTGTTTTACGGAGAAAGTATTAGTTAAGGAACGAATAGTCTTTTTATGTGAAACGAAGATTTCTCCAAGATTGCTTGAAGTTTTGCCCCAACATTGCTTGGAGCTTTACTACCCTACCGCCCGCGCCTATTGTTGTCTGCTTAGGATGTTTATGTACCTATGAGAAACAACATAGGGTAAGAAACATGTAAGCTCATGTAACATGTTTTTTTGCAAAGAAAGTATTAACTTGGCAACGAATACTTCCCTTTCATGTTGTTCCGTTGTTTTGTTGACAACGAAGAATATTTCGAAGATTTGGGTCGAAACTGTTTTAAGGCTTTGGCTCAAAACTTTACCACCCTGCCACCCACGCCTTCGTCAACATGCGACAAGAGCTAAAATAAGTGAGCTCATGTAACTTATTTTCATAAATAGGGAAGTATTGATCAAGGAACGAGTACTCCCTTTCATGTGTAGTAACATTAAATAGTGTCTGCATTGAGTGCTTGTGGCAGTTTTTTCTCCATTAATGTGTTTTTTTTTCTAGAAAGGGCGTGCTTGATAGTGAACGTCTCCTTAGTAGTCAAGTCGATTATCCTTGGATGTGCATTGTTGATTGCCCATTGAGGTGGGCCTGGGTGGGTAACTGACCTTCTCATGTGGTGGACCTTCTCCTTGGGACGAGCTCCAGAGAGTCAGTAATTGAATTTATGTTGGACTGATCACTTAAGTATCGCATATGAGCTTGATGGGAGTTGCCCCAGTCCGAGTATGCGTCATCGTTAGGTAGATTGCATGTTCTTTGGTGTGGGGAAAGCTATTGTGTGAGCCCCAGACGAGTCATCTTGTACCAGTTGTGCTATGTGTTCGCCGTCACTTGAAGAATCTGGTCCATGGGATGCTGTGGATCCGGCATTCGTCAAGTTCCTGTTGTCGGAGAAACAATGAGGTTGAATGAAATGTTCGTATTTGGGGGTTGATTGTTCGCAGCTGTCCCGATCTCGCGATGCCGTTGTGAATGATGGGGCTTGCCCCTTGTGCTGGATTGTGTTGTTGAGTTGTAAGCTGGGGAATTGCCCGTGTTTGGAATGATGTTTCTGTTGGTGCCAAAGTTGTGGTGATTGATGATTAGGGGCGTGATGTTCCCGGCGTGTCTTATCTGAGCATGTTTGTGGATATGGGCTCATCATTAGCTCTGATGTTGACTGCGATTGGCTGGTGAGCTGTAACCTCGGGATTTTCTTGTTGTTGTAGGTTCGACTTTGAACTTTGGTAGCCGTTGGGTGATCTTTGGTGTTCGTGCTTGGCTTTGTACTTTGGTAGTCGTTGATATCACTTTGGGCTCATATCGTTTGATGCACGGCTTTGGACCTTGGTAGCCGTAATGGAAATTATGGACCTCATTTTGTTAGATGTTCGACTTTGGGCCTTGATAGTCGTCAATAAATCCTTGGCATTCTTGTGCTCTTAGATTTGTAGTGTCATGCTTTGCCCCTACTCCCGTTCGAGGAGCCATGTTGAAGAATTAAACCTTGAAAAGAAAATAGAGAGAATGTTTGGATTAGTACCATGCAACAGTGTAATCGATGCATGATAATGCATAAGAGCATGCATTACTTAATTGCAATTGTAAATGAGACGTAGTGATGCAATAGAGCAGAGTTGTGGATGACATGATAATGCAACTACTGCAATCAAACAGATACACATGTGGTCATGCGAATGTATGAATGCAGTAAGCAGTAAAATAGGTAGGGATAGAGAAAAGAGGATTCTTGAAGTCCTTTATGGTTAACCCAAACCGCTGCAAAGACGAACGGAGTTAGTGTTACAATTATGTCATACAAAGCGTACCTGACACCTGTCCCTGCACGAGTAGCAGTAACTTAGTAACAAGCAAATGCACGTGCGGCGTCTGGTACCTGTAGTGGGCAAGCAATTCTAGACTCGGATGAAGGTTTCTAAGACCACCCTCGGACTAAGGGAGGCGGGTCCCTGTCCATAGCCTACAAGCCGCAGGAAGCAGCGAGGCCATGTCTTTCGGTGACCCCCTAAAGATCCTAGTCCCGGGTATAGGGACTTACCTAAGTATGCCTAATAAAGCGGTAGACAAACACAGGTAGGAGATCATACAAAGGGCACCAAGCCAATCAATTATATGCGAAAACAAATAACTCCCCTCTGTATGTGGTAAAAAAGTTTTCGGTAGGAATCCACGTGCGAAGGTCCCCAGCGGAGTCGCCATCCGGGTTGTACGCGCGCTCTCCGGCCTAGCACGCGCGCGAGGCGGTTCGGGCAACCCGAAGATCCGGCCTCGCTCCCTCGAGGCCCTGTCTGGTCGACGTTACGGCTCGAACGCCGGACGCTACGAAAAGGGGCCCAAGGTTGAGCCTTCTCTTGATTCGCGAACGGGTTTGCTGGACGTTTCGCCAACCATCTCCAGTTCCCTGAAGGTGGCGAGCGAAAGGCTGCGTTAAGACCCCGCTCACGATTTTGGGGAAGGCCCAAGGAGCGGCTCGGTTTGTCGTCACCTCATCCTAAATGGCTCCGAAAAAAGGTACGGTTTAGCTTTGATAAATTATTCGGAGTCGCCACCAACTTAGTTTAAAAATCTGATTTTAAGTAGGAAAAAATCAGAGTTGGGTTCGGGGATTCCTATTTACTAACCTTTGTATTTTAAAACATGCGAAAGGGGTGGCGATTTGTCCAAATAAAGTTTAACTTTTGATTGACGGATGTTGGGCATGATCCGGGAGTAGGCCGGACTCTTATCGACGTTTTAATGGACGTTGGACCCGAATTTAGGTTTGTTTAATTAAAACCAAGCATGCGACGTAAAACCTCAAACCTAAGCATACGCGCAATCACAAACAATTATTTAGATCAAAAGGGCGGGGAAGGGTGGTGATTGCGGGCATATACACTTGGGCCCGCAATCCGTTACAAGTAGATTTTTAAATAATATTCGGCGAGGCCCGCACCTCCCATTTGTACCTTTGATTGAAGGTTGGGGCCGCTTTAAATCTTCGAGCCCACGGCTTTTTAGGCCGGGGTGGATCCACGCGGTTTGATACGCGCGCCTTCGAGTTAATCTTCAAAATTTTGAAGTTGATCTTCGAGATTAAGTGCTCGATGTACATGCAAAGCAAAATGAAGAAGTGGTCAGAAAATCCTAATTAAAATCAAAAGGAATAATTGTGAGTTAATGAGATAAGAGCGATACGGGGCGTTGTGAGCCCGTTGATGTCGATCGTCCGCGCCGTCGGAGGATGACATTCCTTAATACTGAATTGCTCGGTGTTTACATGCAAAGTAGAGGAAGAAATAATGCCATGCCATTAATATCGATCAAATTCAAGTTCAATCGAATTAAATTAGTAAGACATGTCTTACCGTATGAATCGGTTGGGTGGGGTCGCGATTCTTCGAGATATCCGAATTTCGATCGTGTTTTTCATGTAAAACAAGACTGCAAAAATAATTGAAGTTAACAATTTATACTAACACAATCATTCACATACAAACAAGTGCAAAAAACGTTTAATTCATTGGGATAGTAGAAATAATACGAATTTCAATTGAAATCTAAAAAGAGGTTTAATACGTGTAACACTTAAATTAAAATTGGAATGAACAAATAATAAAAAGGGGAAATCACTTTACCTGGTGAGCCTTCGGTCATTTTTCCCTTTTTAAAAACTGCGACACGGAGTTTCAAGGGTGAGTTGGGGGAGACGCACCACCGGATCGATGCTTCCTGATCATTGCCCAGCTGGTCGCTAGCGAGGGAGACTTCAACATGCTTGGGTCAGGAGTTCATTTTCGCCGCGTGGGTCAGCTGGATCTGGACGTGGTTCGCCGCCTGGTCGATGCAGAGGCGGTCGTCGACGACGGGGAGCCGCTTCGGGGTCAGGCTTGGGGGATCCACCGGAGGCGAGGCAGAAAGGGAGTCAGCTTGGGTCGCCCACTGCCGATTTTGTAGAAGTCAGGGAGCCACTTTGGGGTCGGATTGGTAGGTTACTACAGGAGGTTTGTCGAAGGGTTTTCTAAGATAGTTACCCCTATGACTAAACTGTTAAGAAAGGATGTCCAGTTTGAATGGACAGATGATTGTGAAGAATGTTTTGAGGGACTCAAGAGGAGATTAACTAGCGCTCCTGTGTTAACCATACCGAGTAGATCAGTAGGATTCATGGTGTACTGTGTTGCATCCACTCAAGGATTGGGTTGTGTATTAATACAAAACAGCAAGGTAGTGGCATATGCTTCTCGACAGTTGAGGAAACACGAAGAGAATTACCCCACTCATGATTTAGAGTTCGCTGCTGTGGTGTTTGCACTAAAATTATGGAGACATTATCTGTATGGAGAAAAATTTGAAGTATACACAGATCATAAGAGTCTGAAATATCTATTCACACAACAGGAGTTGAATATGAGACAAGAAGGTGGATGGAATTATTAAAAGATTATGATTGCACAATTCAATATCACCCAGGCAAAGCAAATGTGGTGGCAGATGCCTTGAGCAGGAAGCATTGTTCGCTCGTGTGCCTCCTAATAGAAGAGTCACGAATGATAGAACAATTAAGTAATTTAGACTTGCGCCTCGAAGAGCGAGATGGACGATTATGTATGGCTAGAAGACAGGTAGAACCAGAAATGTTAATGATGATCCGAGAAGCACAATCCCAGGATGAGTACTTAAGAATGGTGCGAGAAGAGATCGGAACAGAGAGATATGCCCAGTTTGAACTAACACCGGATGGGATGCTGAGATTCCAAGGACGTATGTGTGTACCTGATGTGGAGGAAGTGAAATATAGATTGATGGA
The DNA here is from genome assembly GCA_029817715.1 of Melastoma dodecandrum. NCBI lineage: Eukaryota > Viridiplantae > Streptophyta > Magnoliopsida > Myrtales > Melastomataceae > Melastoma > Melastoma dodecandrum. Next base: position 739,430 of record JARUPY010000237.1, read on the forward strand.
TGAGGCACATAAGAGCATACATCCAGGAATTACAAAGATGTATAGAAACCTGCGAAAGGATTTCTTGTGGCCTAAGATGAAGAAGTGATAGACTTATGAAGTCGGCACATTTCATTCCTATTCGGATCAATTGGTCATTGGAGTCTTTGGCCAAGCTGTATATCAAGGAAATAGTGAGATACCACGGTATACCTCATACTATTACGTCTGATCGGGATCCACGATTCACATTTAAATTGTGGAGGAACTTACAAGAGGCTTTGGATACAAAATTGCAAATGAGTACAGCCTTCCATCCACAGACAGACAGACAAACAGAAAGAACAATTCAGACGTTAGAAGACATGTTCAGGGCGTGTGCTCTTGAGTGGAAAGGAAGCTGGGTCGATCACTTGCCATTGGTGGAATTTGCGTACAATAATAGTTATCACGCGAGTACTGGAATGACACCCTTTGAAGCTCTCTATGGGAGAAGTTGTAGATCACCACTATGTTGGAATGAACCAGCAGAAAGAACATTCAACGGACCTGAGTTAATACGAGAAACCTCAGATGTTGTCACTACAGTCATAGAACGGATGAAAACTGCGCAGAGTCGACAATAGTGCTATGATGATCGCAGAAGAAGACACTTGGAATTTAATATTGATGACGAAGTATTCCTAAAGTTATCACCAATGAAATCAATATTCAGGACGAGGAGAGCTCACAAGTAAAGTCCCCGTTACATCTGGCCTTATAAAATTACGGAACGGATAGGGAAGGAAGCCTATCGAGTCGCAATTCCACCGGAACTTTCTCATTGTCATGACGTTTTCCATGTCTCAATGTTACGAAAGTATGAACCGGATCCGGAGCTAAGAATAAAGTCGACAGAAGTAGTAGTGAATGACAATATGAGCGTGACGGTACAACCAATACAAATAATTGATCGGCGTGAACGAATATTACGAAATAAGACAGTGCCATTGGTGCAAGTGCTCTGGGGTGGAGTTGGGAGAGGACAAAGAACTTGGGAGCAAGAAGCGGAAATGCGAGACAAGTACCCTTCCTTGTTTGAGGAATAAGATTTCGGGGACGAAATCTCCTAAGGGGGAGAGTAAATGTAATGATCAAAAAGGTTTTGTAATTGTGTAATTATGCCAATGTAAGATGTGGTTGAACATTAGACAGACTCGATCATTTGGCTATAATTATGGCAGCACCCTATTATATCCAAATTTGATGATAATTAAAAACTGAAAAAAATGGTGGGACCCAAGTTATAATTAAGGGACACTAAGCGTGTGAGAGAAGAGGAGGTGGGAGGCGGTTATGTGAGATAATAAGAAAAAAAAAGAAAGAAATAGAAGATTTTATAAAAAGGAAGGAGAGTTGCCGAAGAAGGGGGACGGGAGAAAAAAATGGGGAAGAAAAGAAGGAACGAGAAAAGGGGGAGTGAACACCGTGACGTCGAGGGTGGATTTACGTTCGGAACCTCGAGGAAGGGACGTGTTAAAATGTCCGACCCGAAGTGAAATCGTACGGAGACGTCGAGAACTCGAAGTATTTTGCGGAGGAAGTTGAACGAGGTATGTCCGCCACTTCTCTGTTTCCCTACTTACTTTTGTCTTGTCGAATCTCGTGGCGTCTTACTGTGGTTGTGATTGCGAGTCGTATTCTCGTGTGCGTGGGTCTTGATCTGTGCTAATACTGTGGTGGTCTTGTGTTTTGTAAACCGATGGTTGCTCAAATCGTGTCTACCGTGGGTTGTAAGCTCGATCCGAAGGGAGGGAGGTGCTGCCTTGTTGTCACTCGAAAGGGACCGAGCTCCGCCCCAGATTGTGGAAGGATGACTTCTCTGTTAGATTTCAGGCACAGCGGAAACAAATATTATAAAACTTTTATGCCCAAAATAAAAAAATCTCTCATGGTACGTATAAAAAATTTAGATAAATAAAATCATAAACTCACCCGGAAAACTCACCTTCAAATTCCAGTGAATTAGAATACAGTCGTGAATAAGCTAGAGCCCCACGTGTGACTCCTCTAGCGGTATCCACGCGCACACGATTACGAACATCTCGACGATCCGGTAGGTGCTAGCCTCTTGGATCCGTCTGAGAACTCTTCGAAAGCAAAAGGAATTTCTCTCCTTTTCACAAATCTTACTCTCTGATTTCTAAAGCTGCAAAGATTTGTTTCCAAACTCATAAAAACCTCGACGACCCTCAAAGAAAAACATAATACCTTTTTTTTCCCTTTATTTCATCCCACTAAATTTCTTGCCATAAAAATTTACGTTTCCTCTAATCAATGGTCTTAGTGTAACGGAAGAAAAATTTAATGGACAAAATTAATGGGAAAAGATTCGTTACGTAAAATAATAATAATAGTTTTAGTAATAATATTAAGACTATTTACTGCAAGTGACGTGGACATGTGGAAATTAAAAAAAGCTTCTAACGACAAATGCATTAAAATGATTTAATTAAATAAACTATATATTGGATATAACATTTAAATAAATAAATAAAATTTTAAATATATATATCCTTTATAAATTGACCCGAATAAATTCATATTCGATCTTGGTCAATTTATTTGCTTCTGATATTTCACAATAAATTAATAATCCAATTAATTATAATTCTGAAATAATAAAATGATTAATTTAGTATCCACTAAATAATCAAAATACAATGTTCGTGTCGACGTGCTATGCGTGCGACCCTCTAGGTCCTATACACGAAGGCAGTGTATATCCATACACAAACTAAGGTAACCGTCTAGCAACAATTTTTAGTTACTCAACGTGTTAGGATAATGATCACAAATCATAAACCACTATGATCGGATTACTGTGTAATTCAATCTCTTCATCTATCCGACATCTCAATCAATTTGGTGCAAAATACATCATCACCAAATTAATTGTTTTACTTGATTACCAAGATATAATAGACTCTCTTGAATGTAAAACATTTCTCCCATGGCCATGGATTTGAGAGTCACTAATATCTCTATCAAGTGGCCTAGATGTCAACTCTCTAATCCAAGAGAGCGATGAATCCTATATTGACTCAACACTATTCTCTCTACGCTTTGTCACACACCCAACAATCGTATTACTCACAATCCGGTTAAAGACTGCTTTTAACGACGTCAAAATGCGCCAACTCCACGCATAGAATAAATGAAAGTCTCAAGTCAAAAGATCAGTTACACTCTTCCATAAAGAGGATTGACCAATGATGTTCTATATGTGGTATCCTCTTAAACGGGTCGTGTCCAGTATCCCTAATCTTAGGGTACCCCTAAGTATAACATGGATCACTATCCCTTGGTCTATCTCGTCCTCAGCTATACTCAGCAATGATCTAGATGTCTATGTCCCCTCTAAACATCTGTTCGATCACGGACTATTTCAGATTAATATACTCAATAATCTATGGGACTTTATCATTAATAATTTTACGTGCAGAAAAGTAAAATAATTAATGACAAATACTCGCCTTTATTAATTATTTATCCACAAATACATTAAAGTATCTTGGCACATACGTGCATACACTAACATTCTCTTCCTTGACTTGGCGTGAAGCTAGTCGTGGAAGCACTGGTGAATGGTGTCGCTTCCTTAGAGGTGCACTAAGTCAAATACCCGGTAAGGTGGTGGAAGTGACGATAGTTCACGTGTAGTTAAAACATGTGACGGGTATTAACGGAGACTGGATTAAGGCCTCCATGGGCAGGGATGTGACCGGTCTTGGGCATCCCAGAATGCTCAATTAGGAGACATATAGGCTGAGCAAGTTAAGTCGGAATCATGGACGGATGATGAGGAACTTAGAGTTCGTGTGCGACGTATTTGGACAGATCATGTCCGTGGTCGGAGAGAGAACTCGGGATGGAGTTCAACAAGGTGGATCGGACCTTGTGTAATACTTTTAAGGCTGCTAAATCTAGGCTGGAATTGCAGCCGGAATCACGTGAATGAAGTCATCATGAAAGGCATAATTATTCGGGATTAATCCGAAAAATACGGGAAAACTTTTCCTGGGAATATCCAACGTGAAGAAAGTGATGGAGGATGTTTTGGGAAGGCTGGAAATGGGGACTCCGGTTATGTACTTCAATGCGTGGGATATGTGCTCCGTGTGGGAGGAAATCGATGGTGGAATTGGATTCGTTCAGGATAGTAGTTGAAGCGCTTCGTGGTTATAATAGGCAAGAAGGTCAAGGGAATCCATATTAGGGTCGCACTTAAGTCTCTAATGTCTAACAAATAATACTCGGCATTGTTTTTTTTTCTTTTACAGGTACCGAAGTTGGTAATTATACAAAAGGTTACATTTGTGTATTAAACTAATGTATACTGGAATATTGTATATGTAGTCATCGTTAGAATTATAATAAAATCGGTTTATACCGCAAATGAGGAATTTTCGGAACCTTTCCGGATCCACCCGAGGCGAGGTTGAAAGGGAGTCAGCTTGGGTCGCCCACCGCCGATTTTGTAGAAGTCAGGGAGCCACTTTGGGGTCGGATTTGGAGCAGGGGATTGATGAAGGTGTCGAGCGGCAGCGGGGGGAGAAGCTGATGGAGGTCGAGAGCGCCGAATGGAGGTTGGGGTCGAGTCGATGGTGGTTCTTGGGAACTGGGCGCCGGGAGGTGGAAGTTCCCGCTGCTGCCGGGGCGTCGCCGGAGGGGAGGTTCGTTGGAGCTTCGATCTGTCAGAGGGTGGGGCTTGCTGGGACGTCCGGATCTGAAGACTCCGAGAAGGCTCGCCGCAGCGTGGTCAGATCCGTCTCCACGGGAAGGGAGCCTGAAACTCGCTGCCATTGCAGGGTCTTGGAGTTGATGCGGCCGGAGAGAAAGGAAGGATAGCTGCTGCTGGGCGCCTGGGTACCGAGAAGGAAGAGGAGGGACGCCGCCACGGGACATCAGGGAGGCCCGGGCTGATGTGAGCTGCTGTCGCCGGTTCGAGGGAACGTCGGGAGTATCTGGGTCGCCGCTATTGGACTTGCTGGCGGCAAAGGAGAAGACGGGTTCGTCAGTGCCGATTCTGGGGACGCCCTAGTCGGAGGGGCACGCCTTGGGAGCCTGAGTCTAGTCACTTGCTTTGGATAGGTCGACGAATCTGTATACGTTGATGAAGTCAGTGCACTATTCTGGGTTGAGGACGCCTCCGTTGGTTGCTGGTGTTGACGGGGCATTCGCCGACGGGAAGGCCTTGGCTTGTCTGAGGTTAGGCGAGGAGTGCGGCTGGCTTTGGACTTGGCGACTAGTGAGACGCCGGTCTTGACGAAGGGGCCATTGCTGGAGACGACTTGGGCGAGGGATACGGCTGAAGCCAGGTGCTGGTGGCTGGGCGCGGGTGGCCATGGCGTGTACACGACGGCTGGACGTCTTTCCAGGAGATGCTGGTATTACGGCTACGAGGTTAGAGGGTTCCTGTCTCCAGAATGTACACATTGGTTGTGAACAGGTGAAAAGATGGTGGTTGCGATCAAGACGACCGACAAGTGAGGAGAGCAAGAATGAAACGGGGGAATCTCCTCTTAGGATTGGTGGGGAGCTGATGAAAATTTTGTTTTCGAAAGGCAAGATAGCTCTCTCCTCCGGAATGCTCTCCCTTCAGAAGAAGAAATGCTCCGAAAAATTTTTTTTATCAAGAATGAAGAGTGATTCCTCAGGAAAATGAAATGCCGCCCCCCCTTTTGTTCATTCCTCCTCCGTTCTTGACTATCTGGTTAGTCTTCTTCCTCCCCTTGCAACTCTCTTCCCAATCATCTAATCCCGTCCGAATCCCTTCCCTTCATTTAGTTGGTTTCTAACTGATTTTTTGTTAGGGGGGCTCAAACCGTTAGGGGACAGGATCTCCTCTGGACGTCGTCAAAATCGCCCTTGTAGAGGCCAAGGATTCAGGGGGGCTTCAGCCTGTTGTGTAACCGTCAGAGAGGGGAGAGATCGTCCTGGTGAGATCTTGTCGGGGGAATACAAAAATGATTTTGGACTTGGTGGGAAGCACCTCAACAGGCTTGGCCTTAGTGGTTGGTCTAGATGGGCTAGAGGTAATCACTATTCTGGATTTGAGAATGCCAGTCTTAACAGGGCCGACGAGGACAGTTCCAATACCGCCAATCTTGTAGACGTCTTGAAGGGGAGAGGTTTGTTTGAGGGCCTCTTGGGCTCCTTTGAACCCAGAAGTGTTCATCTTGTTGCAGCAGCGAATCGTTTGCCTAACTTCAAGGGTGAAAGCCAGAAGTGCATGCTCACGGGTCTCTCCATCCTTGGAGATACCAGCTTCGAAATCACCAGTGGTGGAGTCAATGATAAGGACAACACAGTCGGCTTGGGAAGTTCCCATGATCATGTTCTTGGTGAAATTGAGATGTCCAGGGGCATCGATGACTGTGCAGTAGTACTCGGTGGCCTCGAATTTCCACAGGACAATATCAATGGTGATACCACGCACCCGCTCGGCCTTAAGCTTGTCAAGCACGCAGGTATAATTGACAGACCCCTTGTTTATCTCAGTAGCATCTTTCTCGAAACTCTCGATAACACGCTTGTCTATACCACCAAGCTTGTAGATCAAGTGTCCAATGGTGGTTGACTCTCTCGATGAACAGGTAAAACGTGATGGCAAAATCAAGGTTCTTCTCCAAGTTAACGAGAAGCAGCAGTGGGAGGATGGAAGTGTCTGCGTGAGACTTTGGCCTCGACCCGTTCAGCCATGTCAAGTTTTGAAGGCTTCTGATGCCAGATGGGAAGGTTCCCGTGAAATTGTTCTCCAGGATGTCAATTATTCCTTAATTATTGGCATTTGATAGCGAAGCGAGAGTGGGACTTGCACTGATTATTGGGGAGAACGATCTCCTGGAGGTTGGAGCACCGTCAGCCCCGTTGGCCTTGTAGAAGCATAACCTCGCCGTGCATGTCGTTGTCCGAAAGATTAATCTTCTCATGCAACGAAAGGTTGCAAAAAGACAAGGGGATCACAACTGTGATGGATCAGCTCCAGCTTGCCAAATTTTGTCTAATCGCATGAATTGAGTTATATCACGGACTGGCTTTGAGGTATTACAGTTTGCCCCTCCTTGTGAGGTAATCTGGAAAGATTAGCTCACAATGATATCATTAATACCTCAAATTATTCTTGACATGTATTCTTGAAACTCATCAAGAAAATCATTAATCGCAACGAAAACAAAAATAGCCAAATGTACATGCACATTATGCTTCGTTTTGTTTTCTCTTTAAAAACATGTTTCTAAGTGAGAGTTGAGAAGGTTTTCTAGTTTCTCTCATGTTTTACTCTCACTTTTGAAAACCATTCCGATTGGAATCCAGAATTCCTTTGACTTGGATGCTCATATACCGGTCGAAGGAGACTTTACTCGGATTATAATGTGGCTTTGGCATAAGGCCTTTAAATTGGATGTTTAAATTAATTGTTTGAAAGAAAGAGTTTAAGGACGTCATCGGAAGCTATTGGATTGTAGAGGTTCCACCATTCAAGCAAATTCTCCATTTTTTAGACAGCTCACCAGTTGACGTGCTTTTTTTGGGGATGAACAGTCGGCTTACTAGTAAATGTGGATAATCCACTTTGGGGAATGTTTTGTCTTTGACTTGTTTGAAAGAGTAGCACGTTTGCTTTTGCGACAACCAATTTTGGCCCCGGTGCTTTACTTTTTGCTCTTCTGATTTTCATTTTGCGCTTTCTTTTAAAGACTTTGGTCTTTGCGCTAATTCTTTTCTTTTCTTTGCTGAATTACGGGGATTTGCCCCGCTTTATTTTCTGATAATTTTCTTTGGAATTTGTGTTTCTTGATAAGCTCTTTGAGAAGCTCGGTCCTTGGGAACGACTCAACTGGTAGGCTTTACTGTCGATGATGCCTCTTTGCTTGAATTTTAAGGAAGTGTAGCTTCTATGATCCGTTGCTTTCGGTTTCTAGCTACATGATCTCCTTTTTAACCTCGATATGAGGCGGTCCTTAGACTTGTTAGCTGTAGTATGTACAAAAACTTCAACTTTGGCTCAAAAGGGGCTAGCAATGGTTGATTTTTCGTGTTTGGGATAGAGAAGAAACGCTCGATCTCATCCCGGCTTAGAGCATCTTTTGTCAAAGGATTCGTAATCCGCCTGAATGCTTGTATATGAATCCTTACAGTGTTCGCACTCATCATTTTGGGTAAGTGTTTAGGAAAAGGTTTGCATTCTCCACTCTCGCCCAGAAACATTCTTATTAAAAATAATTTCAAATTATGTGCAAATGGGCACACAAATGCTCAAGAAATTAATAGGTTTACGTACTCAAACCTCCGTGGTGCTCTTGTGCACTCTTGTGTTCTATGTTCTTTTAGATTGAACTTGGAACGGCTTCCACCCGACCACCCTCGCCGTTGCCTAGGAATTTGTACCATACTGTACGGATGTCCATGTGCCTGCACAGTTGACAACGAACGGAGACAAAGTTAGTTCATGTACTTTAACCCTCGCTTGGGGAGATGAAGTAAAATATCTGCTGAGGAGATGAGATGGATATGTCCATCTCAATGGTCGTCCTGACTCTATGACAAGAATTCCGTTAGAGAGCAAAGTAGATGATACTCCCTTTTGGTATTGTCATCCATGATAACGAAAAAGGCAAGCTTGAAGCATTGGTTCGAAATTTTCCACCCAACCGTCCGCGCCTTTGTCTATAAAATAGGATGCTCATGTACCTACGCTAGGCAAAGGACAAATAACAAGTGAGCTCATGTAACTTGTTTTCTCTTAAAGTGAGAATGAAATTTGCTCACGTAATTTCATTCATATGAAAGACGAAGTAGAGTTTTGATACTTCCCTTTTTGCATGATTTCATCATTGCATTTTCGTCTGATGGAATTGATGGTCTGACGAAATAGTTACTCTTGCTTGATGTCTGTTGTGTAAGGATACTCATGTACCTATCAAACAGATGGCTAGAAACAAGGAAATTCTTGTAACTTGTTTCTGTTAGAGTAAGAATGAAGTTTGTTCGTATAACTTCATTTGTAAAAAAAGTGAAGTAGAGTTTTTACACTTCTCTTTTTGTGTGATTTCATCAATGCATCTTCGTCCGATGGAATCGAAGGTTTGACGAAATTGCTACAAGATTTTGGTTTTGTATCCGTTGTATAAGGTTGCTCATGTACCTATCAAACATATAACAAGAAAACAAGTGTCTTTGTGCAACTTGATTCTTTTAGAGTAGAAATGAAATTTGCTCATGTAATTTCATTTATAAGAAATGTGAAGTAGTGTAGGGTTTTGTACTTCCCTTTTGTAAGGTTTCGTCATTGCGTCTTCGTCCGATGGAATCGAAGGTTTGACGGAGTGGCTACTCTAGTTTTGTATCCGTTGTATAAGGTTGCTCATGAACCTATCAAAGAGATGACAAGAAAACTGGTGTTTTCGTGCACCTTGATGCTTTTAGAGTAAAAATGAAATTTTCTCATGTAACTTCATTTATATGAAAGGTGAATTGGAGTTTTGATACTTCCCTTTTTTGTGTGATTTCATCAATGCATCTTCGTCCGATAGAATCGAAGGTTTGACGAAATTGCTACAAGACTTTGGCTTGAAGCTTTGCCACCCTACCACCCTCGCCTTTGTCATAGGAGTTGTGTACCATTCGTGTGAAGAGCTCTTGTACCTGCCCACGAGACAAAGTACGTAAACGAAATGAGCTCATGTAATTTCACTAGCTTGATGAAGAGAGTAATATTTGTATAATGCTCCCTTTTCATGTTTATTGTCAGTGTTCTTTGCCCCAGTTGACTCCCTGGGGATATAAAGAAGTTTGCTGACGAAGATTGTTCTGAAGCTTTGGTTTGAAACTTCATCGTTTGTCTTTGTTGTCTGCTTAAAACGCTCATGTATTTTCATGTAATTTGTTGTCTTGTTGTCTTGTTGATCATGAGTGTTGTTTCGAAGCTTTGATTCGAAAGTTGTCTTGATTGGCATGATAGGATATCGTTGTATCAACATGTACTAAGGATAAAAACAAGTGAGTTCAGGTGACTTGTTTTCATTTGATCAAGGAACGAATTCTTCCTTTAAGTATGTCGTTGTTTTGTCAACAAAGGCCGTTTCGAGATTTTAGCTCAAAAATTTTCCAACTGGCTACATTCACCTTCTCATCTGCCTAGGATGTTTATGTGCCTATGAGACAAGCCGAAGAGCAAAACAAGTAAGTTCATGTAACTTATTTTGCAAAGAAAGCATTTGTTAAGGAACATATACTCCCTTTCATGTTATTTGTCATTTTGTCAACTGAGAGTTATCCAAGATTGCTCAATCTCGTCCCAGGATAGCTTAGAGATATGCCCCAGGATTGCTCGGAGATATGTCCATGATCACTCAGAGATTTGCCTCAGGATCAGTCGGGGATTTGCCCTAGGATCGCTCGGAGATTTGTCACAGGACTGTTCTAGTGTTGTCGTCGTCATTGTTTTACCAACGAAGGCTGTTTCGAAACTCTGGCTTGAAACGTTTCCACCCTACCACCCTCGCCTTCGTCGTCTGCCTAGGATGTTCACGTACCTATGAGACAAGCCGAAGGGCAAAACAAGTAAGCTCGTGTAACCTGTTTTACGGAGAAAGTATTAGTTAAGGGACGAATAGTCTTTTTATGTGAAACGAAGATTTCTCCAAGATTGCTTGAAGTTTTGCCCCAACATTGCTTGGAGCTTTACTACCCTACCGCCCGCGCCTATTGTTGTCTGCTTAGGATGTTTATGTACCTATGAGAAACAACATAGGGTAAGAAACATGTAAGCTCATGTAACATGTTTTTTTGCAAAGAAAGTATTAACTTGGCAACGAATACTTCCCTTTCATGTTGTTCCGTTGTTTTGTTGACAACGAAGAATATTTCGAAGATTTGGGTCGAAACTGTTTTAAGGCTTTGGCTCAAAACTTTACCACCCTGCCACCCACGCCTTCGTCAACATGCGACAAGAGCTAAAATAAGTGAGCTCATGTAACTTATTTTCATAAATAGGGAAGTATTGATCAAGGAACGAGTACTCCCTTTCATGTGTAGTAACATTAAATAGTGTCTGCATTGAGTGCTTGTGGCAGTTTTTTCTCCATTAATGTGGTTGCTTTCTAGAAAGGGCGTGCTTGATAGTGAACGTCTCCTTAGTAGTCAAGTCGATTATCCTTGGATGTGCATTGTTGATTGCCCATTGAGGTGGGCCTGGGTGGGTAACTGACCTTCTCATGTGGTGGGCCTTCTCCTTGGGACGAGCTCCAGAGAGTCAGTAATTGAATTTCTGTTGGACAAATCACATAAGTATCGCATATGAGCTTGATGGGAGTTGCCCCAGTCCGAGTATGCGTCATCGTTAGGTAGATTGCATGTTCTTTGGTGTGGGGAAAGCTATTGTGTGAGTCCCAGACGAGTCATCTTGTACCAGTTGCGCAATGTGTTCGCCGTTGCTTGAAAAATCTGGTCCATGTTCATGTTTTTGTCGTTGGGATGATGTGGACCCGACATTCGTCAAGTTCCTGTTGTCGGAGAAACAATGAGGTTGAATGAAATGTTCGTATTTGGGGGTTGATTGTTCGCAGCTGTCCCGATCTCGCGATGCCGTTGTGAATGATGGGGCTTGCCCCTTGTGCTGGATTGTGTTGTTGAGTTGTAAGCTGGGGAATTGCCCGTGTTTGGAATGATGTTTCTATTGGTACTGAAGCTGTGGTGATTGATGATTAGGGGCGTGATGTTCCCGGCGTGTCTTACCTGAGCATGTCTGTGGATATGGGCTCATCATTAGCTTTGATGTTGACTGCGATTGGCTGGTGAGCTGTAACCTCCTTGGGATTTTCATGTTGTTGTAGGTTCGACTTTGAACTTTGGTAGCCGTTGGGTGATCTTTGGTGTTCGTGCTTGGCTTTGTACTTTGGTAGTCGTTGATATCACTTTGGGCTCATATCGTTTGATGCACGGCTTTGGACCTTGGTAGCCGTAATGGAAATTATGGACCTCATTTTGTTAGATGTTCGACTTTGGGCCTTGGTAGTCGTCAATAAATCCTTGGCATTCTTGTGCTTGTAGATTTGTAGTGTCATGCTTTGCCCATGCTCCCGTTCGAGGAGCCATGTTGAAGAATTAAACCTTGAAAAGAAAATAGAGAGAATGTTTAGATTAGTACCATGCAATAGTGTAATCGATGCATGATAATGCATAAGAGCATGCATTACTTAATTGCAATTGTAAATGAGACGTAGTGATGCAATAGAGCAGAGTTGTGGATGACATGATAATGCAACTACTGCAATCAAACAGATACACATGTGGTCATGCGAATGTATGAATGCAGTAAGCAGTAAAATAGGTAGGGATAGAGAAAAGAGGATTCTTGAAGTCCCCTATGGTTAACCCAAACCGCTGCAAAGACGAACGGAGTTAGTGTTACAATTATGTCATACAAAGCGTACCTGACACCTGTCCCTGCACGAGTAGCAGTAACTTAGTAACAAGCAAATGCACGTGCGGCGTCTGGTACCTGTAGTGGGCAAGCAATTCTAGACTCGGATGAAGGTTTCTAAGACCACCCTCGGACTAAGGGAGGCGGGTCCCTGTCCCTGTCCATAGCCTACAAGCCGGAGGAAGCAGCGAGGCCGTGCCTTTTGGTAACCCCCTAAAGATCCTAGTCCCGGGTATAAGGACTTACCTAAGTATGCCTAATAAAGCGGTAGACAAACACAGGTAGGAGATCATACAAAGGGCACCGAGCCAATCAATTACATGCGAAAACAAATAACTCATCTCCGCATGTGGTAAAAAGGTTTTTGGTAGGAATCCACATGCGAACGTCCCCAGCGGAGTCGCCATCCAGGATGTACGCGCGCCCTCCGGCCAAGCACGAGTGAGGCGGCTCGGGCAGCCCGAGGAACCGGGCCCGCTCCCCCGAGGCCCCGTCCGGTCGGCGTTACGGCTCGAACGCCGGACGCTGTGAAAAGGGACCCAGGGTTGGGCCTTCCCTTGATTCCCGAACGGGTCTGCGGGACGTTTCGTCAACCATCTCCAGTTCCCTGTAGGTGGCGAGCGAAAGGCTGCGTAAGACCTCGCTCGTAAATTTTGGGGAGGGCTCAAGGAGCGGCTCGGTTTGCCGTAACCTCATCCTAAATGGCTTCGAAAAAAGGTAGGGTTTAGCTTTGGTAAATTATTCGGAGTCGCCACCAACTTAGTTTAAAAATCTGATTTTAAGTCGGAAAAAATCAGAGTTGGGTTTGGGGATTCCTATTTACTAACCTTTGTATTTTAAAACATGCGAAAGGGGTGGCGATTTGTCCAAAAAAAGTTCAACTTTTGATTGACGAGTGTGGGGCCCGATCCGGGAGTAGGCCGGACTCTTATCGACGTTTTAAAGGGCGTTGGACCCGAATTTATATTTGTTTGATTAAAACCAAGCATGCGACGTAAAACCTCAAGCCTAAGCATACGCACAATCACAAACAATTATTTAGATCAAAAGGGCGGGGAAGGGTGGTGATTGCGGGCCTATACACTTGGGCCCGCAATCCATTACAAGTGGATTTTTAAATAATATTCGGGGAAGCCCGCACCTCCACTTTGTACCTTTGATTGAAGGTTGGGGCCGCTTTAAGCCTTCGAGCCTATAGTTTTTAGGCCGGGGTGGATCCACGCGGTTTGTTACACGCGCCTTCGAGTTAATCTTCGAAATTTTGAAGTTGATCTTCCAAGATTAAGTACTCGATGTACATGCAAAGAAAAATGAATAAGTGGTCAGAAAGTCCAAATTTAAATCGAAATGAGTAATTATGACTTAATGAGATAAGAGCGATACTTACGGGGCGTTGTAAGCCCGTTGATGTCGGTTGTCCGCGCCGCCGGAGGATAACATTCCTTGGTAGTGAATTCCTCGATGTTTACATGCAAAGTAGAGGAAGAAATAATGCCATGCCATTAATATCGATCAAATTCAAATTCAATTGAATTAAATTAGTAAGACATGTCTTACCGTATGAATCGGTTTAGTGGGGTCGCGATTCTTCGAGATATCCGAGTTTCGATCGTGTTTTTCATGTAAAACAAGACGCAAAAATAATTGAAGTTAGCAATTTATACTAACACAATCATTCACATACAAACAAGTGCAAAAAACGTTTTATTCATTGGGATAGTAGAAATAATACGAATTTCAATTGAAATCTAAAAAGAGGTTTAATACGTGTAACACTTAAATTAAAATTGGAATGAACAAATAATAAAAAGGGGAAATTACTTTACCTGGTGAGCCTTCGGTCATTTTTCCCTTTTTAAAAACTGCGACACGGAGTTTCAATCGTGAGTTGGGGGAGACGCACCACCGGATCGATGTTTCCTGATCATTGCCCAGCTGGTCGCTAGCGAGGGAGACTTCAACATGCTGTGGTCAGGAGTACATTTTCGCCACGTGGGTCAGCTGGATCGGGACGTGGTTCGCCGCCTGGTCGATGCAGAGGCGGTCGTCGACGACGGGGAGCCGCTTCGGGGTCAGGCTTGGGGGATCCACCGGAGGCGAGGCAGAAAGGGAGTCAGCTTGGGTCGCCCACTGCCGATTTTGTAGAAGTCAGGGAGCCACTTTGGGGTCGGATTGGTAGGTTACTACAGGAGGTTTGTCGAAGGGTTTTCTAAGATAGTTACCCCTATGACTAAACTGTTAAGAAAGGATGTCCAGTTTGAATGGACAGATGATTGTGAAGAATATTTTGAGGAACTCAAGAGGAGATTAACTAGCGCTCATGTGTTAACCATACCGAGAGGATCATGAGGATTCGTGGTGTACTGTGATGCATCCACTCAAGGATTGGGTTGTGTATTAATGCAAAACGGCAAGGTAGTGGCATATGCTTCTCGATAGTTGAGGAAACACGAAGAAAATTACCCAACTCATGATTTAGAGTTCGCTGCTGTGGTGTTTGCACTAAAATTATGGAGACATTATCTGTATGGAGAAAAATTTGAAGTATACACAGATCATAAGAGTCTGAAATATCTATTCACACAACAGGAGTTGAATATGAGACAAGAAGGTGGATGGAATTATTAAAAGATTATGATTGCACAATTCAATATCACCCAGGCAAAGCAAATGTGGTGGCAGATGCCTTGAGCAGGAAGCATTGTTCGCTCGTGTGCCTCCTAATAGAAGAGTCACGAATGATAGAACAATTAAGTAATTTAGACTTGCGCCTCGAAGAGCGAGATGGACGATTATGTATGGCTAGAAGACAGGTAGAACCAGAAATGTTAATGATGATCCGAGAAGCACAATCCCAGGATGAGTACTTAAGAATGGTGCGAGAAGAGATCGGAACAGAGAGATATGCCCAGTTTGAACTAACACCGGATGGGATGCTGAGATTCCAAGGACGTATATGTGTACCTGACGTGGAGGAAGTGAAATGTAGATTGATGGATGAGGCACATAAGAGTAAATATAGCATACATCCAGGAATTACAAAGATGTATAGAAACCTGCGAAAGGATTTCTGGTGGCCTAAGATGAAGAAGGACGTGGCTAGGTATGTAAATTACTGCAAGACATGTCAGCAAGTGAAAATTGAACACCAACGACCAGGAGGATTTTTAGAACCACTTACAGTGCCAGAATGGAAGTGGAAAGACATAGCAATGGACTTCGTTACAAACCTACCCCGAGGAGGCCGAAACATGGATTCTGTGTGGGTAGTGGTTGATAGACTTACGAAGTCGGCATATTTCATTCCTATTCGGATCAATTGGTCATTGGAGTCTTTGGCCAAGCTGTATATCAAGGAAATAGTGAGATACCACGGTATACCTCATACTATTACGTCTGATCGGGATCCACGATTCACATTTAAATTGTGGAGGAACTTACAAGAGGCTTTGGATACAAAATTGCAAATGAGTACAGCCTTCCATCCACAGACAGACAGACAAACAGAAAGAACAATTCAGACGTTAGAAGACATGTTCAGGGCGTGTGCTCTTGAGTGGAAAGGAAGCTGGGTCGATCACTTGCCATTGGTGGAATTTGCGTACAATAATAGTTATCACGCGAGTACTGGAATGACACCCTTTGAAGCTCTCTATGGGAGAAGTTGTAGATCACCACTATGTTGGAATGAACCAGCAGAAAGAACATTCAACGGACCTGAGTTAATACGAGAAACCTCAGATGTTGTCACTACAGTCATAGAACGGATGAAAACTGCGCAGAGTCGACAATAGTGCTATGATGATCGCAGAAGAAGACACTTGGAATTTAATATTGATGACGAAGTATTCCTAAAGTTGAAATCAATATTCAGGACGAGGAGAGCTCACAAGTAAAGTCCCCGTTACATCTGGCCTTATAAAATTACGGAACGGATAGGGAAGGAAGCCTATCGAGTCGCAATTCCACCGGAACTTTCTCATTGTCATGACGTTTTCCATGTCTCAATGTTACGAAAGTATGAACCGGATCCGGAGCTAAGAGTAAAGTCGACAGAAGTAGTAGTAAGTGACAATATGAGCGTGATAGTACAACCAATACAAATAATTGATCGGAGTGAACGAATATTACGAAATAAGAGAGTGCCATTGGTGCAAGTGCTCTGGGGTGGAGTTGGGAGAGGATAAAGAACTTGGGAGCAAGAAGCAGAAATGCGAGGCATGTACCCATCTTTGTTTGAGGAATAAGATTTCGAGGACGAAATCTCCTAAGGGGGAGAGTAAATGTAATGATCAAAAAGGTTTTGTAATTGTGTAATTATGCCAATGTAAGATGTGGTTGAACATTAGACAGACTCGATCATTTGGCTATAATTATGGCAGCACCCTATTATATCCAAATTTGATGATAATTAAAAACTGAAAAAAATGGTGGGACCCAAGTTATAATTAAGGGACACTAAGCGTGTGAGAGAAGAGGAGGTGGGAGGCGGTTATGTGAGATAATAAGAAAAAAAAAGAAAGAAATAGAAGATTTTATAAAAAGGAAGGAGAGTTGCCGAAGAAGGGGGACGGGAGAAAAAAATGGGGAAGAAAAGAAGGAACGAGAAAAGGGGGAGTGAACACCGTGACGTCGAGGGTGGATTTACGTTCGGAACCTCGAGGAAGGGACGTGTTAAAACGTCCGACCCGAAGTGAAATCGTACGGAGACGTCGAGAACTCGAAGTATTTTGCGGAGGAAGTTGAACGAGGTATGTCCGCCACTTCTCTGTTTCCCTACTTACTTTTGTCTTGTCGAATCTCGTGGCGTCTTACTGTGGTTGTGATTGCGAGTCGTATTCTCGTGTGCGTGGGTCTTGATCTGTGCTAATACTGTGGTGGTCTTGTGTTTTGTAAACCGATGGTTGCTCAAATCGTGTCTACCGTGGGTTGTAAGCTCGATCCGAAGGGAGGGAGGTGCTGCCTTGTTGTCACTCGAAAGGGACCGAGCTCCGCCCCAGATTGTGGAAGGATGACTTCTCTGTTAGATTTCAGGCACAGCGGAAACAAATATTATAAAACTTTTATGCCCAAAATAAAAGATTTCTCATGGTACGCATAAAAGGTTAGATAAATAAAATCATAAACTTACCCGGAAAACTCACCTTGAAATTCCAGTAAATTAGAATACAGTCATGAAGAAGCTAGAGCCCCACGTGTGACTCCTCTAGCGGTATCCACGCGCACACAATTACGAACCTCTCGACGATCCGGTAGGTGCTAGCCTCTTGGATCCGTCTGAGAACTCTTCGAAAGCAAAAAGAATTTCTCTCCTTTTCACAAATCTTACTCTCTCATTTCTAAAGCTACAGAGATTTGTTTCCAAACTCACAAAAAAAACTCTGACGACTGACCCTATGGGAAAAACATAATACCTTTTTTTTTCTTTATTTTATCCCACTAAATTTCTTGCCATAAAAAATTTACGTTTCCTCTAATCAATCGTCTTAGTGTAACGGAAGAAAAATTTAATGGACAAAATTAATGGAAAAAGATTCGTTACGTAAGATAATAATAATAGTTGGCAATAGATCAGGCCGGACATTCAATGAAAAACAGCCTTGCAGAAACAGTGCTCAACTGGCAAAGCCAAAATGCCATTAAGACTATTTAATGCAAGTGACGTGGACATGTGGAAATTAAAAAAGCTTCCAACGACACATGCATTAAAATGATTTAATTAAATAAACTATATATTGGATATAACATTTAAATAAATAAATAAAATTTTAAATATATATATCCTTTATAAATTGACCCGAATAAATTCATATTCGATCTTGGTCAATTTATTTGCTTCCGATATTTCAGAATAAATTAATAATCCAATTAATTCTAATTCTGAAATAATAAAATAATTAATTTAGTATACACTAAATAATCAAAATACAATGTTCATGTCGACGGGCTATGTGTGTGACCCTCTAGGTCCTATACACGAAGGCAGTGTATATCCATACACAAACTAAGGTAACCGTCTAGCAACAGTTTTTAGTCACCCAACGTGTTAGGATAATGATCATAAATCATATACCACTATGAACCGATTACCGTGTAATTCAATCTCTTCATCTAACCGACATCCCAATTAATTCGGCGCAAAATACATCATCACCGAATTAATTGTTTTACTTAATTACCAAGATATAATAGACTCTCTTGAATGTAAAACATTCCTCCCATGGCCATGAATTTTATAGTCACTAATATCTGTATCAAGTGGCCTAGATGTCAACTCTCTAATCCAAGAGAGCGATGAATCCTATATTGACTCAACACTATTCTCTCTACGCTTTGTCACACACCCAACAATCGTATTACTCACAATCCGGTTAAAGACTGCTTTTAACGACGTCAAAATGCGCCAACTCCACGCATAGAATAAATGCAGGTCTCAAGTCGAAAGATCAGTTACACTCGTCCATAAAGAGGATTGACCAATGATGTTCTATATGTGGTATCCTCTTAAACGGGTCGTATCCAGTATCCCTAATCTTAGAGTACCCCTAAGTATAACATGGATCACTATCCCTTGGTCTATCTCGACCTCAGCTATACTTAGCGATGATCTAAATGTCCGTGTCCCCTCTAAACATATATCCGATCACGGACTATTTCAGATTAATATACTCAATAATCTGTGGAACTTTATCATTAATAATTTTACGTGCAGAAAAGTAAATAATCAATAACAAATACTCACCTTTATTAATTATTTATCTACAAATACATTAAATTGTCTTGGCACATACGTGCATACACTAACATTCTCTTCCTTGACTTGGCGTGAAGCTAGTCGTGGAAGCACTGGTGAATGGTGTCGCTTCCTTAGAGGTGCACTAAGTCAAATACCCGGTAAGGTGGTGGAAGTGACGATAGTTCACGTGTAGTTAAAACATGTGACGGGTATTAACGGAGACTGGATTAAGGCCTCCATGGGCAGGGATGTGACCGGTCTTGGGCATCCCAGAATGCTCAATTAGGAGACATATAGGCTGAGCAAGTTAAGTCGGAATCATGGACGGATGATGAGGAACTTAGAGTTCGTGTGCGACGTATTTGGACAGATCATGTCCGTGGTCGGAGAGAGAACTCGGGATGGAGTTCAACAAGGTGGATCGGACCTTGTGTAATACTTTTAAGGCTGCTAAATCTAGGCTGGAATTGCAGCCGGAATCACGTGAATGAAGTCATCATGAAAGGCATAATTATTCGGGATTAATCCGAAAAATACGGGAAAACTTTTCCTGGGAATATCCAACGTGAAGAAAGTGATGGAGGATGTTTTGGGAAGGCTGGAAATGGGGATATGTGCTCCGTGTGGGAGGGGATATGTACTTCAATGCGTGGGATATGTGCTCCGTGTGGGAGGAAATCGATGGTGGAATTGGATTCGTTCAGGATAGTAGTTGAAGCGCTTCGTGGTTATAATAGGCAAGAAGGTCAAGGGAATCCATATTAGGGTCGCACTTAAGTCTCTAATGTCTAACAAATAATACTCGGCATTGTTTTTTTTTCTTTTACAGGTACCGAAGTTGGTAATTATACAAAAGGTTACATTTGTGTATTAAACTAATGTATACTGGAATATTGTATATGTAGTCATCGTTAGAATTATAATAAAATCGGTTTATACCGCAAATGAGGAATTTTCGGAACCTTTCCGGATCCACCGGAGGCGAGGCGGAAAGGGAGTCAGCTTGGGTCGCCCACCGCCGATTTTGTAGAAGTCAGGGAGCCACTTTGGGGTCGGATTCGGAGCAGGGGATTGATGAAGGTGTCGAGCGGCAGCGGGGGGGAGAAGCTGATGGAGGTCGAGAGCGTCGAATGGAGGTTGGGGTCGAGTCGACGGTGGTTCTTGTGAACTGGGCGCCGGGAGGTGGAAGTTCCCGCGGCTGCCGGGGTGTCGCCGGAGGGGAGGTTCGTTGGAGCTCCGATCTGTCAGAGGGTGGGGCTTGCTGGGACGTCCGGATCTGAAGACTCCGGGAAGGCTCGCCGCAGCGTGGTCAGATCCGTCTCCATGGGAAGGGAGCCTGAAACTCGCTGTCGTTGCTGGGTCTTGCAGTTGATGCGGCCGGAGAGAAAGGGAGGATAGCTGCTGCTGGGCGCTTGGGTACCGAGAAGGAAGAGGAGGGACGCCGCCACGGGACAACAGGGAGGCCCGGGCTGACGTGAGCTACTGTCGCCGGTTCGAGGTAACGTCGGGAGTATGTGGGTCGCCGCTATTGGACTTGCTGGCGGCAAAGGAGGAGACGGGTTCGTCGGTGCCGATTCTGGGGACGCCCTAGTCGGAGGAGCACGCCTTGGGAGCCTGGGTCTAGTCACTTGCTTTGGATAGGTCGACGAATCTGTATACGTTGATGAAGTCAGTGCACTATTCTGGGTTGAGGACGCCTCCGTTGGTTGCTGGTGTTGACGGGGCATTCGCCGACGGGAAGGCCTTGGCTTGTCTGAGGTTAGGCGAGGAGTGCGGCTGGCTTTGGACTTGGCGACTAGTGAGACGCCGGTCTTGACGAAGGGGCCATTGCTGGAGACGACTTGGGCGAGGGATACGGCTGAAGCCAGGTGCTGGTGGCTGGGCGCGGGTGGCCATGGCGTGTACACGACGGCTGGACATCTTTCCAGGAGATGCTGGTATTACGGCTACGAGGTTAGAGGGTTCCCGTCTCCAGAATGTACACCTTGGTTGTGAACAGGTGAAAAGATGGTGGTTGCGATCAAGGCGACCGACAAGTGAGGAGCAAGAATGAAACGGGGGAATCTCCTCTTAGGATTGGTGGGGAGCTGATGAAAATTTTGTTTTCGAAAGGCAAGATAGCTCTCTCCTCCAGAATGCTCTCCCTTCAGAAGAAGAAATGTTCCCTAAAAAAAATTTTATCAAGAATGAAGGGTGATTCCTCAAGAAAATGAAATGCCGCCCCCCCCCCCCCCCCCCTTGTTCATTCCTTCTCCGTTCTTGACTCTGGTTAGTCTTCTTCCTCCCCTTGCAACTCTCTTCCCAATCATCTAATCCCGTCCGAATCCCTTCCCTTCATTTAGTTGGTTTCTAACTGATTTTTAGTTAGGGGGGCTCAAACCGTTAGGGGACAGGATCTCCTCTGGACGTCGTCAAAATCGCCCTTGTAGAGGCCAAGGCTTCAGGGGGGCTTCAGCCTGTTGTGTAACCGTCAGAGAGGGGAGAGATCGTCCCGGTGAGATCTTGTCGGGGGAATACAAAAATGATTTTGGGCTTGGTGGGAAGCACCTCAACAGGCTTGACCTTAGTGGTTGGTCTAGATGGGCTAGAGGTAATCACTATTCTGGATTTGAGAATGCCAGTCTTAACAGGGCCGACGAGGACAGTTCCAATACCGCCAATCTTGTAGACGTCTTGAAGGGGAGAGGTTTGTCTGAGGGCCTCTTGGGCTCCTTTGAACCCAGAAGTGTTCATCTTGTTGCAGCAGCGAATCGTTTGTCTAACTTCAAGGGTGAAAGCCAGAAGTGCATGCTCACGGGTCTATCCATCCTTGGAGATACCAGCTTCGAAATCACCAGTGGTGGAGTCAATGATAAGGACAACGCAGTCGGCTTGGGAAGTTCCCGTGATCATGTTCTTGATGAAATTGAGATGTCCGGGGGCATCGATGACTGTGCAGTAGTACTCGGTGGCCTCGAATTTCCACAGGGCAATATCAATGGTGATACCACGCACCCGCTCGGCCTTAAGCTTGTCAAGTACGCAGGTATAATTGAAAGACCCCTTGTTTATCTCAGTAGCATCTTTCTCGAAACTCTCGATAACACGCTTGTCTATACCACCAAGCTTGTAGATCAAGTGTCCAGTGGTGGTTGACTCTCTCGATGAACAGGTAAAACGTGATGGCAAAATCAAGGTTCTTCTCCAAGTTAACGAGAAGCAGCAGTGGGAGGATGGAAGTGTCCGCGTGAGACTTTGGCCTCGACCCGTTCAGCCATGTCAAGTTTTGAAGGCTTCTGATGCCAGATGGGAAGGTTCCCGTGAAATTGTTCTCCACGATGTCAATTATTCCTTAATTATTGGCTTTTGATAGCGAAGCGAGGGTGGGACTTGCACTGATTATTGGAGAGAACGATCTCCTGGAGGTTGGAGCACCATAGCCCCGTTGGCCTTGTAGAAGCATAACCTCGCCGTGCATGTCGTTGTCCGAAAGATTAATCTTCTCATGCAACGAAAGGTTGCAGAAAGACGGGGATCACAACTGTGATCGATCAGCTCCAGCTTGCCAAATTTTGTCTAATCGCATGAATTGAGTTATATCACGGATTGGCCATAACAATATTTGAGGTATTACAATGTTGACACAAAATACTTATGGGATATTAGAAACACGATTCCGTTGTAATGTTTTTCCGATAAACTCGTCTTTAATATCTGGTATTAAAAACTATGGAGAATTACTTTTTTTCCCCACTAGTTTCGGCGACTACATTAATATTAATTACGATTACATTTTGAATGAAATGAAACCTTTCTACACACGTTATTCCTTAACTCGAATGATAAAAAGGGATTAAATTAAAGAGAATGGGATAGGAATGATTTTTTTTTTTTTGTAATATTTCGTTAGGGATGATGAGGAACAGCAGAAGTAAAAAAACCAAAGATGAAGAAGAAGCCAAAGTAAGTGCAAGGGCCAGTTCAGTTCCTCTTTGAACTTCCCCAAGGTAACACAAGCTCTATGAGTACGAGGAAGACGATAGTTAAAACTAGGATGTGTCAAAATTCTCGACACGTTAATGGACTCGGTTTTGATGTGGGAATTCATTCATTTATTCCCACTTTTGGCTTTTCTTAACATTATTATACAAGTTCTATTTTTTTTTTTGAAATATTTTTAGCCTAAGCAAACTTGATGAGGTGATAAAAGGGGAAAATGGGGTAGGAGTACTCTTCACATACTTTAGCAAATAAAGAGATTTCAATATTTATTTTATTTTATTTATATGGGCTTGTTAGAAGGAAAAACAAAATACTAATGACATAAAAATACTCAAAATTCTTCTATTAATAATAAAAATCAAACTATTATAAATAATTAATAGAACTAAATGTAATGCGATGTTTTTTTATTACTATAAGGACATGACGCTAATTTCATAACTCGAGAAACATAAAAACAAAATAGTAGGGCATTGTTTGTATAATGAAAATGAAAAAGCTGTCTTTAAATTTAGTGAATTCAAAAAGAAAAAAGAAAAATGACATGAGAATTTGAGATGGTGACAAGGAAGAATAATTGCCCCTTGTTCCGTTGATAAATGCTTTATGTCGTTGAAAATAAAAATATTTAGTATGTCACACTTCCATCTACAAGTTTGAGCTTTTAGGACAGTTGGAATTGACTGCCGTACAAAATATATAACATTCTAAATCACGAATTTTAGGGGATACATTAAGGACATTATAAGGAGGGCATCGCAAGTAACTCTTTTCTTCTCTTACACTTGACTCAAGAATGAAATATTAGATGAATAAATATATATATACATTAAAATGGAATTACTATTCATATGAATTAAGATTAGGAGTCATAAGGAATTTTGTTTTCCTTAGAGCACAAAATCTCGATATACAAACAAAATTTCTTTTATTATTGAATAATTCATGGGCATATTGGCAACACAAACTCATAAAATTGCCTCACCAGGATTTTCTATATATGCCACTTATGAGAAAATTTTATACAATTTTCGCTTTTCAAATTTTAAAAAATGAGTTTGTGTTATTTTTAAATATTGTATAAGTGATTGTATAAGTTATTTTTAAATATTTAAAAATATTTAAATATTGTGTTATTGTATAAGTTATTTTTAAATATTTTTAAAAATATTTAAATATTTATTATTTAAATATTCAAACTTGCTGCCACTTATACAATTTTCACTTTTCATTTAAAAATAATAATAAAATAAATTGCAGCAAGTTTAATCCTCAACAGAAGAATAAGTGCAGCAAGTCAAAAAATATTTTTTTATTTTATATCGATTTCTCTAATTTTTTTTTTTGAAAATTAAGAAACATCATATATATGTTTTTCAATTTGTGTAAAAAATTTCGAAAAGAAGGAAATGTTGGTTTTGAGTAAACTTGGAGCTGGGAAGGGGGTGATAGTGTTCAAATGCGGGTATTATGGTTTCAACAAAAACACAAACAGAAAGAAGGATGCCCGCCAAACTTCTCAAGACCCAAACCCAAGTATTGTTTGGAATTATATATAATGATCATTTCGAGTGAAAATTTTATATTTAGAAAGAAACAAATTTGTTAATATACCGTGTGATTCCAATCTTTTATACATCCCCGAATTCACATTCACGAATTCAGGCCTTATGGTAAACCTCGTCAATTCTTAACAAAAACCTTCATTTATTTACTTATTTATTTATTTTGTTTTTAGCTTTCTCATCTTCCCAATTTTAATTTGGCGCAATTCGATTGTATATGTCACGGGGGCTACTTTAGCCAAAAAAGCTTAAAGAAACTTTCCACGAGCATGAATTTTGAAATCTGTTACACTAAGAGGGGTGAATTAGTGTTAAAGCTCAATTAATGATTTTTAACTCTTTTTCAACAAACTCCGCAGCGGAAGAAAGCTTCTGTAATACAGAACCGTAGAGACAGGTTCCTGTAAGACAAAACGTACGAATGTGATTGCAATTTGTTTGATGCACGCAAGACTTTTATAGTGGTTCAGCAACTTGCTTACATCCACTCTTCACCAGAATTTGGAAGGTTTTCACTCAGACTTAATTTCGTAAAAATTACAGAAGGTGATCAATAATAGACCTTTTATAGCACAGACCAGAAGGTTCTGCACCATAGAAGACTGAATGGCAAAGCACGGACCAGAAAGTTCTGTACTAGAGTAACTGAGTTGCACAGCACAGACCAGAAGGTTTTGTAACGAATGTGTCAATACTCTATAGCACATATCAAAATATTCTGTACCAAATGTGTCAACCCTCTATAGCACAGCCCTAAAAGATCTGTACCAGAGATGATTTGGTTTAAAAGCACAAACCGTAAGGTTCTGTACCAAAGATGTCAACCCTCTACTGCACAGACCGTAAGGTTCTGTAGCAAAGGTGACTGTTTTCAAAGCACAGACCGTAAGGTTCTGTACTAAAGATGTCAACCTTCTACAACACATACCGTAAGGTTCTGTACCAAAGATGTCAACCTTCTACAGCACAGATCGTAAGGTTCCGTAAAACAGCTGACAGATTTTCAAAGCACAGACCGTAAGGTTCTGTACTACAGTGACTAACAAAGGTAACCTTCTGTCGGACGTTTCCCTCAGGCAATGTCCTCTCCTGCACAACAACCTGTCGTGTCTTCCTCCGAGACTTTTCACTCCAGCGGCGTCTACACCTGCACGGCAACCCGCTACGACTTCCTTTGCGCGATCCCTCGAGATCTCGACTGAGCAAACACAAAACCCTTGCCCAAGGTTCTCCTACATGGTCCCTCGAGACTACGGCTAAGCAGACACAGAACCCCTGCCCAAGGTTAACATGCACACACAGAATGTTACACCATAGAAGCTGGTTAGTCCATCACCTTCTGTGATCCCGGGATTCTGCCCTTCTCTCCGGCCCACTGCACATTGGCCACGCTAGCAACCCGCCGCACGCCTCCGCCAACGTCTCCTGCGGCTTCCAACCGAGCCTCTCGTGGCCCCCAAGTCACCCTCCTAGAAGACTTCACCAACGATGTAGCCTTCTGCGGCTAATGTCCATCGTGTGTGACTAACTCAAACAAAACGAAAGAATACAAGCTTACAACTCAATGTTCCTATTTATACAAAATAGTCTAGGCTTAATCATAGAAGGTAATTTGAACGATGACCCATCTGCAAACATGAAAAACAAAGAATCAAATTATAATACAATAAATAATTAACAAAAACATCACTCCCATGCATATATATGTTTAGGTAATCAAATCATATCAATTAGGAATAAGATATGATAGAATTCCTATGTATACTGCGCTGCAGAAGGTTCTGGCTGAATCTGGTCAGCAACCTTCTGTAAATGAAAATAATCAAATATTAACTTCCATATTGACTAAACCCGATACCATTCTATTCAGAATACTTAAATGAATGTATCTAGACAGATGATAATGATTGACATCCCAAATAACGGTCCTTTGGTAGTCGTATAAAACCACAAAAGGTTGTAGACAACCTTGCAGAACTTTGCCATAAATAGAAGATTATATTTCCTTCTATGAAAAATATAATCCTTAATGGGGTTATTTGGAAACGTAATATGTTTAATTTGATCAGTCTAACAACTTGATTAAAGCCTAATTATTTCGTGACTAATTAATGATTAAACAATCATATAATCACAAAATAGTTTTTACAGAAAGTTCTCAACGTGAGTAGCTTCTGTAGAGTAGATGTTTGACTTCTATTGCACAGAGGGTCAAGGCTCATCATCAAAACCTATTCAACAAAATCTAAAATACCTTTCTAGGATAACATATAAATTTGTTGATATACCTTGTAGATTTGTCAATGTTTATAGACCTGCTTAATCCGTACCCTCTGTTGTAATAATGAGCCGAAATAAGCAAAATCCAGGTAAGGTATCCCTCCTAGTCCTAAAAATATTCGAATGTTGTGTTGTAACGAACTAATCACAAATTTTCTTTAAGATGAAGTTGTTCTCATCGGAAATGGAGCACGTCGAAAATATTAAAAACGAACGACAGAGGGGTTCGGATGTGGTCGCCTATAAAAGAAATGCAAATTCATTGTATTAACACAAATGATGCCTTACAATCAAAAGAAAAAACTTACAATCATGAAAACATAAAAGAAATGAAAATTTGGACGGTGGGGAAGTCGTATACTTGTTGTTGACGTCGTTGACTTGTGGACTGGCACGGTGGAATCTGATCTTCGGTGGTGCGGTGAACGAGGATGTGGATGGGGATGAAGGTTTGGTGAAAGGATGTCTGGACAAAGGTCTAGGATCATGAAGCTGGAAAGCGGAGCGCTAGAGGGCTGAAAACCTAAGGCGATTAGACAAACAATGTTCTTTTAGCTTTAGATGAATATCTGTGTCCTTTAAAGAAAATCTTACTTACTTTTATATTAAATATGATATACTGATACGTGATCCACATTTTCCTAATTTTTCTCCACCAGAATATCGTCTCAAATCATTGGGACGTGGTCTCCTAACCAATTTCCTAAAATCTCGAAATCAAGATCTTTTCTGGTCTTCGTAGACTCTGACCCTGACGGTTTTGCATTCGTAGACTTGGTCCTCGATTCCAATGACTTGATCTGCTCTGTTTCCTCTAGCTTCATAGACTCAGCCCATTACATTCTCCA
Source organism: Melastoma dodecandrum (assembly GCA_029817715.1). Classification (NCBI taxonomy): domain Eukaryota; kingdom Viridiplantae; phylum Streptophyta; class Magnoliopsida; order Myrtales; family Melastomataceae; genus Melastoma; species Melastoma dodecandrum. Next base: position 767,288 of record JARUPY010000237.1, read on the forward strand.
TACTCTCTCCGTATTAGTCTAGTAAACTTTAGGCTCGAATACGTGGGCTTCTTAGTAGGCCCGAGATTTTTTGTCGTGTCAACATAAGCCCCCCACTTTTTGCTGAGGTGACATACGTCGCCTGAGCACCTGTCAGGGATTTGAATGAAGTTTCACTGATCCGCTCAACTGGGAAGGTCGAACGGGTTTCTTATGTTTTCCTTCAGTCGAGAAAACCATCATCGCTAAGTGGTTCGTCTACGGGACCAAGAAACTTGAGAGCAACCTGGAGATTTTTTTGGTATTTGTGATTTGTTAAGTTTGTCCATTTCAACCAAGAAATGCGATCCCTAAGTATGTGCAAGTCTCCTGCCCTTTTAGAACGACTCTTTGAACTGTTTCTTCTTTCCTGAAGGCCCCATGACCATCACATTAGAGGATATAGCTTTCTTGACCAATTGTTTAGTGGATGGTACCCGGTTCACTTTTATCCGACTAGCAATGACTCCCATGACCCTAGTGATATGGTTCAGATCCTGAACACAATAGAAGCTCATTTGAAACTCATTAAGGGACCTAGTGGCCTAGATGCTTGGGGGGACAGATCAGGAAGTAGAGTTCTTCTTAGTCTGGCTTAACAAGTACATTTTCTGTTTTATTGGGAAAAGAGTGTCAAATTTTATCTATGGAATTGTCAATTTCCTTTGCACAGGCAACACCAGACTTGCTTTTGCTCCTTTCCTACTCAGTTTGGTGTACCAAGGTATACGAGAGAACAGTTTATGTAACGAGTCCTTCCCTAGATTTCCAGCTGGTGGCCCTATGTGGCTTGTCCATCTATGGTCTTCCGTATGGTTGCCAGGGTTAATTGGGTTTAAGATGCCTTCAGGAGCCACTAAGGTTGATTGTTATGGCTCTTATATCTTGCACACATGCTATCGATCAAAAGATGATTGGTTGAGCGCTTTAGTGACGGGGCATATGCGACACATCGCAGATCCTGGTGGAGGAGATCGCCGTAATTAGGTTATTTTCCCTTCTGGTCATAATATTTTGGTTCGCAAACAGAAATTGACCCTAGACCCTTATTGGGATGTTGTATTGACTAGCAGGGACCTTATAGATGCTCGTCGTAGCGGCTTCTGCTATGAAGTCTACGACCCCCAGCTCTGCACAAGATAGCTGACTTTACTCAGAGTTCATCAGCCCCCTATGTAGACTCACTCAACAAGCATCTACATTCGCGTATAAGCAGCATCTTGTCATATGAGAATTTCCTGGCCTCTGTAATCTTTATCTCAAAAAGGTCCGCCTTGCGTCGCATGGAAATTCCCTTGTAATCTATTCTGGTTCATGCCATAGAGTTATTTTCCATTTAGTGGGCCATTGTGTATCATGAGTTTCGACCACGCATGCTCTTCCTTGATAACTCTTCAGAACCGGATCTTCAATTATCATTAGAGATGATGTTGAAGACTGGCCAGAAACCCACGAGTATGTTGTTGCTTATACTCCTTTTTACATAGTCTTTCAACTAATTTCCCTTAACTGTGATATCGTTTTTAGGCATCGAAATAAACTCCTAAGCCTCTTCTCCCGAGCGCAATCCTCCTCTTCCTGTTCGCGTGACTTGCTCTCGTCGGCAAGAACAAAGAGTACCGAAGTCTACTAAAAATAAGAAGGTTAAAGTGGAGAACTCTCCTAAGTCGACCAAGAAGAAAGCTTCGAGAAAAAGAACACCTCCTTCATCAGAAAAAGAGAACACTGGTACCGAAGAGGCGGAACCCCTGTCGATTGCCTTTGGTAAACAAAGCAGACTCATTCACCACGATGACCCTAGTGATGACAGTGTTCAAACATCTGAATTCTTAACCTCAACAATCGTTCTGCCCCCAGAGCTTGGCTTATCCCCAGGAAGCATATATGGTTTTGACTACATTGTACTATATATCATTTCATAGTCAATAAATGGCCTTATCGTCAAATGTCTCTTCTATTACAAAAGACCCCTGGTCGCGAAGCTTATTACCCCCAAGGTCCATTACACCCCTGTGACTTTCACCACAGCTTCCTAGGCACCTCTTTAAGACTCTTGACTTCAGGGTGGTGGAAATCAAGACCCACAATCTGAAAACCCTGTTCGCGTCGAAAACGGATCACGTCGAAAATATTTAGCAAAGATACTCACAGGGTTTGTATATGTGGTTGCCAGTAAGTAAATGTAATAGATTGAATTAAATATGTGAAATTTTACGATAAAAATAAGGTGCTTAAAACCATAAAAATAAAGCAAGGACGGTGGTACAGCGTCGTAGACTTGCTTCTGGGCATTGCAGACTAAGAGGCGAGGTCGTAGACTTGCCTCTGAACACTACAGTCTCGCGAACCTAAACGATAGGGTCATCGTAGACTTGGCGCTGGATGCAGCAGTCTTGCGAATCTGATCGATAAGGACGTCGTAGACTTAGCGCTGGATGCTGCGGACTTGGGAGTCTGGGCGATGACGTCGTAGACTTGATAACAGAGTGTTGTAGACTTGCGACTCTGAATGGCGAAGCTTGGTTGATGAGCTTGGTGGACGATGTGTGGTCGAATGTAAAGACGGATGTGGATACCAAGGCTACGGTTGCTCACCCTGGTGGCCGAGTCGAAGGCGGAATCGCATGCCGGGACTAGGTGGCTCGTCCTGGCGGTGGAATGCTGGCGGAGAGTTGTTACCAGAGCTACGGTTGCTCACTCTAATGGTGGAAGTGAAGGCGGAGTTTGGCTGTCGGAGCTACGGTTGCTCACTCTGACGGTGGAAGTGAAGACCAATGAAACTTTAAGAGTTTCGCCCAGGTCGGGGAATCCTAACAACTAAGGGGTGACGAGCAAATAAAGCTTCTGTTGGCTGATTTGATCGTATTTTTTCCAAGGGAAGATCTCCTCTCTTTTATACTCGGTCTGTTAGGACCTCTGAAGATCCTCTAATCTAAACCACCCCCTTGGATCTCGGAGTCAACAAACTGTCCTCTAAGACGTGCTACTCGTGCGGACGTGGGTTGTAGACTCCATTGATTTCGGAGTTAACAAACTGTCGTGCAACCCGAGCGGACGTGGGTTGTAGACTCCACTGATTTTGGAGATAATCCATCCTTTGAGACGTGTGACCTGTGCAGACGTGGGCCGTAGACTCCCACTGCTCTCGGGGTCACTAATCAGTCATGTGCAGATTAGGGCTTTAGGCCTGGTGTGAGCGCTGCATCCTGTCTCACGCGGGCGCCGCGTCCTATTGTGGGCTTTGTCAGAGAGTAGGCCCAAGATAGTCCATCAAGTCAACAGACCCATCCGTGGATTTTGAGACGGATGATGTAAGCCTTTTCTTAATTTATACCCGCGTTACGCTTATTCATCATTATCTAATTGTCATTCTACAGGGAACAAATCTCCTTGGCATGGACCCTGTCGAGTCCACGATCCCTCTAGCACCGACCACTGAACATGACCCCAAGGCGACTGAGGTACTAACTTTGTCAAACTGGTTTGTTTCCTTTGCATGCTCTTTAGGACTTCCCTATTGCAGCTTGAGCTTCTTCCTTAGGACACCAATGAAGGGACTTCTCCTCGTCCAACTCTCCCAACAAAATCTGCTGCAGTTGCAGAGATCATTAAGGCTGCTGAAGAAGAACCCTCTAGGAAGAGAGATAGCATTTCCCAGACCTGCGAGGCTGAACAAGCTCAGGAACCAACCAACCTACCCCCTGTTTCCCAGCCGCCGAGGAGCTCATCAAAGTCACAAAGGAAGGTACATCTGAAGCGAGAGAAGAGGTTGTTCCCCAACTCAGTGAGTTTGAAAAGCTCAAGGGATCAATTGCTCGGGTCATCGACCTTCTCCGCAAGAACACGTTCAATGAAGAAGAATTCAAGGATCTACAGTCCTATGTTTTGGCCATTGAGGAATCTCCTAAAGGAACAGACGAATTACTTGCTGCCTCTCTGAGTTTCAAAGAGGAGTTTTGGACTGAATGGTCCTCCTATCTCGTGGACCTGAAGATCCTCAGTGATGCAGAACTCAAGATCCATGAGACCAAGAAGTTTCAAGCCATGGCGGCAGCTGATGAACAACTCCTTCGTCAACAATGAGCTGGCCTGTCGACTCAACTTTCAGATGTCAAGGTTTGTATCTCACAGCTTGCAAAATTGGAGAAAGAGCTCGAGCAACGAGTTACCAATATTGATGATCTATTAGCCGAGCGAGCTGCCCATGACCCCTCCCAGCAGAATCGGAAAGAACTGATGACTTGGTACCTCCAGAGGAACGAGGTGATCATGAAACAGAACAAGAAGAAGATCTTAACGCTCTTCTTTGTTGTTGTTGAGTCAATCCCTAGATGCTAGTCACCTTGTGTGGGTTTTTTAAACAAACTAATTTCTTCTGTTCAGTTTTTTGCAGCCGTCGTGACACTTTGGTCATCGCTGTTTTTCCTTAAATTTTGATTGGACCTACTCCTGGTTAACTTGCTCCCATATATTTGGGAATCTTTCTTTTAAAGTCTTCTTGTGTGACTCCCATATTATCCCTTTATAAGATTTCAGATACTTGTCATTAATTTTCAAAGGCTGATCAATTTTCTTCTAACGTTGACAGTCTATAACTATTTGTTGAATATGTTTCAATTACACGATACGATCCCTTCCAATTCGGAGACTATTTGCCTAAGATCCGATCCTTGATTTTAAGGGCAACATCATCTTCCATACCAAATCAACCACTTGAAAATACTTATGAATCACTTTCGTGTTATAGTGTCGAGCTATTCTCCTCTTGAGCACATCTATTTTGTCAATCACTTCTAGTCTTCTCTGTTCTAACTCTTCTAACTGCATGTACGTAACCTCATCTTGTAACCAGGGTAATACCGCATCATGTCCGTAAACCAATGCGTATGAGGAGAATATATCCTGAGACGTGAGCCATATTTCCCTGATTTTTCTCCACCAGAATATCGTCTCAAATCATGGGGACGTGGTCTCCCTAACCAATTTCCCAAAATCTCGGAATCTAGTTATTTTCTGTTCTTCATAGACTCTGACGGTTTTGCCTTCGTAGACTTGGTGCTCGATTCCAATGTCTTGGTCTCCTCTATTTCCTCTAGCTTCGTAGACTCAACCCGTTATATTTTCCATACTCCCTTCATATCAGTCTAATAAACTTTAAGTCAGAATACATGGGCTTATTATTAATCCCGAGATTTTTTGTCGTCACCAGAAGTAACAAATAAATTTTATGATTAGAGACATGACAATCCTAACCCTGATAGTCGTCGGTGCTTCCGCATCATTTCGTGACGGAACCTTTCTTTCTTTATTAATATTAATATTGTTATTATTATAATATGTTTCTTCTCCGCTTTATGAGAACGATATATTATAATCCCAAATGCGCCTTTTTATGTTTTTAATCACCACCCAAACAAGAAGGGAAGGTGTTGGATCATTCAGGAAAACAAGAAGGGGTAAATTAGTGTTTGTAACTTTTTTGTCCTTTCTCAGTGTAAGCGGAAGCGTACTGTATCACAATAGAGCGTTTCTCAAAATGAGATCTGCTTCGCCATAACCGTTACGATTTAATCGAGTAGGTTTTCGTACAAGTGTTTACGAGATCGTAAGGGACATAGTAGTTTGTAGTGGTTCGACCTTAATCGACTTACGTCCACTTTCCGTCGTAGAGGTGATTCTACTACATAATATAATGGGCGCAAAGAGCCCTTGCACTAGGCTTTCGGTTTCTCCAAAGTGAGATTTAGAATCCTTAACAAAAGTAGATCACTTCTGGGCAACGATTAGAATGATGCTCACATTCAGCAAAAGTAGAATCCTTTACAAAAGTAGATCACGTCTTCTCGTCCAGCAAAATGATGCTCACATTCAGCAGTTGATTGCTCAAAGGATTTCCACACAGTACATTGTCGCTTAAGCATAAGCTTGTCTATCAAAGCATAAAGACAACATTGTGTTAGAGTATAAATCCTCACAAATGATTCCTTACAGTGAAGAATGACATATTTGAGAGCAGCCCGTTTCTGTTTCACAGCAGAGGAGTGTTTTAGCACCTAATAGCTCAGTAGAGGATTTCCACACAGTTTCTGTCTCTTCTCAAGATGAGTCTGTAGGTACTCAAGAAATAACCACAAAGATAACCACTTAGATCACAAAGGAAAACAAAAGAAAAGGTTTGGTTCCTCACTCAGCAGAACCTTACTTCTCACTCAGCAAAGTCGAGGTATCCGTCTTACACTCAGTTCGGACGTGTACGGTTACCACAGCTGTGACTCACTGCACTGCACACCCAGTGCCTAGGGTGGAATTTTCAGCTCCGATGGCTTCCACGCTACGTGCTCTACTAGGTCGAGGATTCTGCACAGCACCCCTGTGCTCGGGAGGACCTCTTTCCACTCCGGCGGCGTTCCCAACTACTGCTCTACCCTGTAGGTACGAGACTTCTGGCGCGCACCTGGAAGTGCATGTCTCACTACTCAAACTCCATAGGCTCGAGATTTCCCTACGAAAAGACACAACAAGAATGCTTCTTGCCAATGGGTCAGCAACTGGTTACTGCAATCAGCATAGGTATTCACTTAGCTTCCCTCAGACGATTCACCAGCCGCTCGTTGAACGCACAGAGGACACTCAGTCCCTCTCACGACAATCAAGGTCGCACTCAGCCCGTGACACTCTCACACGCAGATTACAAGAATAAGAACCAGGCTATCACTTAGCACCTTCCGCTCTCCACTGATCCTCAAAGCTTCACTCAGATCACATAGGCTTTGGACAACCACTCAGACCACACAAATTAGTTGCTTAATGTGTGAGTGTCGTCTGATATTAATAGGGAGTGAAACAAATGATTCGTCTCCCAAATATCTGCCTTCATCAAGCTGTAGTTACGGACAACAACCTGATGCTCAACGGTCACAATGACCAAGAAGGAAGGAAATCATTGACGACTTTCCTTATGCGCACAATCTGATTGAATCATTACCAAAATGATGTCTGAACGTTATCCTAATCATAATCAACATCAAAATAAAAATATCAACATTCGTTAATGATCGTAAAGATTAGATATGATAAGAAATGTTGATATAATTAGATATTCCAATTTCAAATATCTCCAATCAGACCCCAGACGTAATCATCTGATTACAATAATATATTTTATCAATAAATATGATAAAATCACAATAATCGAATTGAAATAATAATTATTTCTCCAGTTAGGTAATTGTAGCGCAGTAATGCAGTACAACTTCGCTGTAGTGCAGCAACATATTTCTCAAGCGTAGTAATACACTTCTCAAGCGATACAGCAATGCATACATCATTAAAACTAAGGTCAACAGAAGGTTTGAATAAGGAGTGAGATTCTTCGAGCAAACTGATCAAATTCCACGTTTTCGTTTTTATTTTATTGTCATTCGATACACGTTATCCCGACGTACGATTTGGAACTTTATTTCCCGTTACGCGATATTATTCGAATTTTTGTTTATGATCTAATCTTTAAAATCTTTTTTTATAGCCTTAAATTAATATGTTGTATTATTTATAGCCTTATTTAAACGGCGTGGTTCGAATATATTTATGCTCAGTAAAGTTTTAATTTTTTTTTTTTAATTACGAAGGTCGATTCTAAACATATGTTAAAAACAGTGAACAAGTTTTTTATGAACGAAACTCGTTATTTCTTACAACGAGTAATCTAATATATTTGAGTAAATTTAAAACTTGCTGATAGCAAAAATAATCTACGGGCAAAAGATAGTACAGGGAAAAAGCTCGAACAATTTGACGTGCAAATCACGCACAATGCCGGATTCTCTATGTTTAGCTTTTCCACATGTCCAACTCTACGGTCCATCCCCTTGCTGTGCTCCACATTTTTTTTTTTGGGGGGGGGTAGGAACTAACAACTGGTCCTCCCATTGTTTCCCGTAAATGTCAAACATTTCCACTTTCAAAAACATTTTAGGGATATGTAGAAAGGTAATATGTAATATAGTTAAATATTTAATTTCTAGATAACGAATGACTTGTAATAATTACGGAAAAGTTCGTTTCGAAACATCCTAGTATGAACTTTCCTCCTTTAGGATTGAGCTTCCCACAGAACAACAGACGATCGTCAACTTGATTACGATCCACTGAAGAAGGGTAAAAATATTTAAAAAAACGACTTATGTTGTAAAACTAAGAACGGAAAGAGGAAGAAGGAAAATAAGAGAACACAATGTGGAGAGAAAGAGGAAAAATTTCTTATTGATTCCAAAACCTTCATTATAAAGTCAATTATTTATAGTATAAACAAATGAAACGTCTCGGTAGACGAATGGTCTCGATGGATGAAACGTCTCGGTAGATGAAGAGTTTCGACAGGCGATGAGTCTCGGCAGTTACTTCTCGGAGTCATAATGACATTTGCAAATATCCATAACACTCCCCATAGAATGACCATTTTGCATCATTAAAAACCTTACACTGAAAACTCTGTGGGAAAAAATCGTAGTCAAGGAAAAACGAGTACAATATTCTTACTTCCCATCTTCATAGTCTCATTGTAGATCTCTAAGTCTGCGCATACGAATTTTATGTCTAAGCCTCTCAAAGGTCGTTGCAAGCCTTTGTAAATAAATATGCCAAATTATTTGAAGAACGAATTTGTTGAATGTCAATATCACCGCTCTTCTGGAGATCGTGTATGAAAAAAGAATTTTGGTGATATGTATTTCGTTCTATCGCCTTTGATATATCCTCCTTTTAGTTGAGCGATGCAAGCAACATTATCCTCATATAATGTCGTCGGGACATTCTTATTTACATGTAAACCACATGATTATCTAATGTGATGTATAACAGGTCTCAACCACACATATTCTCTGCTTGCTTCATGAATTGCTAAAATCTCAGAATTATTAGTAGATGTGACAGTAATAGTCTGCTTCATAGATCTCCATGATACAGCAGTACCACCAAATGTGAATACATAACCCGATTTAGATTTACTAATATGAGGATCGGATAAATATCTCGCATCTGCATATCCTACTAATTTTGCTTTAGGCGTGTAAGGATATATAAACCCATATCCATTGTACCTCGATGATATCTAAATATGTGTTTTATACCATTCCAATGTCTCTTTATAGGAGATGAGCTATATCTTGCTAATAAATTTACAGCAAATGATATATCAGGTCTAGTATGACTAGCAAGATACATTAATGCTCCAATAGCACTAAGATATGGTACTTCAATACCAATTAGTTATTCATCATTCATTTGAGATCGAAATGGGTCTTTATTTACATCAAGCGATCTCACAACCATTGGACTACTCAAGGGGTGTGCTTTATCTATATGCAGATTGATAAACGAAAATTCCATTTTCTAAATACTTAATCTATAAGCCAAGAAATAACTTTTTTTTTCGGAGATCTTTCATATCAAATTCTTTCTTGAATCAACTATTTCAGTCAGTTCATTAGTGGTTCCAATAAAATTCAGATTGTCAACATAAATTACAATTATTACAAATTGTGATCTATACCTATTAATAAACACACATGAACATATTGGGTCATTCCGATATCCATTTTTCAACAAATTTGCACTGAGACATTTATACCACATACGTCCAGATTGTTTCAATTGATATAAAGATCTGCATAATTTGACCGAGTAAAGGTCTCGACGATCTAAATTACATGCTTCTGGCATTTTGAATCATTTAGGGAGTTTCATGTATATGTCGTACTCAAGAGAGCCATATAAGTCTACTGTAACGACATTCATCAATAAAAACTCTAATTTCTCATGAATTGATAAACTTATCAGGTATCTAAATGTTGTTGCATCTACCACGGGAGAATGTGTCTCCTCATAATCAATATCAGGTTTCTGCGAGAATTCCTAGGCAACAAGTCGTGCCTTATATCTAACAATCTCATTTTTCTCATTTTTTCGCACGAATACCCATTCATAACCGATCGGTTTTACACCATCAGGCGCACTGACGATAGGTCCAAAAACTTTATGTTTTGCGAGCGATTTTAACTTCAATCGCATCTTTCCATTTTAGCCAATCATTTTTTGTCTGCATTCTTCAAGAGACTTTGGTTCAAGATCCTCGTTATTATTTATAATATCGCATCCTATAACATAGACAAACTTTTCATCGACGTCGATTTCATCTCGATTCCATCTTTTTCCAATCAAATCATAGTTTATAGAGATCTCTTCATTTTCAGGTACCTATGACTCTTCTAGAATCATATTCTCAACGACTAGAGGCTTTTCTGGAGTAATTGTTTCCTCAGTTTGAGCCTTTACTTCTTTCTTTTATCCAATGACTTTTATCTTTGGAATCGACTAATTTTAAAAGTTTCACTTACATTTTAGGCTTATTAGCAATATTAGGTTGTCCTTTAAGGACATCAATTCTTATTGGAGCATTTGCAGCCAGAATACAAGACTTTGTCACTTTCCTAGGGTTAGTAAAGGCATCTGGTAATTGATTTGCTAAATTTTGCAAGTGAATAATTTTGTGAACTTCGAGTTCAGATTGCTTTATACGAAGATCACAGTGAGTCAATGAAAACTCACGCCATATTATTTCCTTTTCCAATTGCTTATGTTTCCCTTTTATTGTCGAAAATGTCATTTCATCAAATCGACAATCAAAAAAACGTGTCGTAAATGTATCTCCCATCAACGGTTTTAGATATCTAATTATAGACGGTGATTCATATCCGACATATATCCCCAATCTCCTTTGGGATCTCATCTTTATGCATTGTGGTGGAGTAATTGGCACGTATACCGCACACCCGAAAATTATTTGATGAGATATATTTGGTTCCTAACTATAAACCATTTTCAAAGGGGAGGCCTCACTATAATTTGTAGGTTTGATGCGAATTAATGCTGCCGCATGCAAAATAGCGTATCCCCAAGTATGTATCGGGAGTTTTGTTCTCATAAGTAACGGTCTTGTAATTAATTAAAGACATTTTATCAATGACTCTATAAGGTGATTTTGTGTATGAACATGTGCTACATGATGTTCAACACTTATCCCAATTGACATACAATAATCATTAAAAGCTTGAGAAGTAAATTCACCGGCATTATCAAGACGAATACATTTTATTGGATAATCCGGAAAATGAACTCGCAATTTGATAATTTGAGCAAGCAATCTTGCAAGTGCTTGATTACGAGTTGATAATAAACATACATGTGATCATCTAGTTGATGCGTAAATTAATACCATAAAGTATTTGAATGGTCCACATGGTGGATGACTAGGCCCAAATATATCACCTCGTATTTTTTCAAGAAATTTTAAGGGTTCAACACTGATTTTGGATGGCAATGGCCTTATTATCAACTTCCCTTAGGAACAAGCGTCATGAAAATTAATTAGGGAGAAAAATCTTCTGGTTTCGTAATGAAGGCCCTCAAAAATGATTAATTATTCTTCACATCATTATAGCTCCAGGATGCCCCAATCGATCATGCCATGAAATAAAATTATTTTGTTCAACAAACATCTAGTTTGTTACAACATGTACTTCGTCAACACATATATTTATGAAATATAGTCCTGAGGAAACTGTGGGTCATTTCTAGGATATATTTTTTACCCAAGGTGAGACTTGTAATTCTCAAATGTTTTTTTGTCATTTTCATTCGAAATCTCAATGTCATATCCATTTCTGCGGATATCTTTAAAACTCAACAAATTTCTTTAAAACTTAGAAGAATACAACGCAATATCGATACAAATATTTGTTCTTTCGGATAATATGATATTTGCTCTTCTGGTATCCTCAACGATTTTTCGTCCTTCTAGATATTGTATTAACACTTGTTTCATTCATTACCAAGAGGGAAAATAATTTCTAGCTTTGTAAAATAGTATGTGTTGATGCAGTGTCTACGAGACAAATATATTTTTTCATTGGTTGAGGATTCGCTTCCGGGAGCTTCCATTTTGCTGACTAATTACGCAAAGTGTCTTCCCCTTCTGGGATCAAGTAAATCGAGGATTTTCGTCTGGGAATCGAGCATCCGCTTTTGCGAAATGATGATCGATGATCTACTTCTGGCAATAGGGGATCTGTTTCTAGGGACGGTTGATCCGCTTTTGGGAATTGTAGATCCACTTCGGGGGATCGAAATTCGTTACAAATAAACTTTTCGATAAATGTAATAAAAATATTGAAATAGCGTGTAGGACTACCGTTTACAAACTCGACAAAATCGTTGATTTAATGCCCTTTCAATCCATAAAGAATCAAGCGGACGATCGTCATTTTTCTTTTCTTTCCTCGCTTTCCGATAGAGCCTCGTGCTGATAACGTGTTGTAAAACTAAGAACGGAAATAAGAAGAAGGAAAACGAGAGTACACAATGTGGAGAAAAAAGAAGAGAATTTCTTATTGATTCCAAAACATTCGTTACAACTGAATTACAAAGTCATCTATTTATATTATAAATAAATGAAACGTTTCGGTAGACGAAGGGTCTCGATGAATTAACCGTCTCGGTAGACGAAGAGTTTCGACAGGCGAAGAATTTCGACAGTTACTTCTCGGAATCACAATATCATTCACAAATATTCATAATAAATTGTTATTTTACGATCGAGGCCGCGGTGGACCCAAATATAAAAGAAATCGAAAAAAAACCGAACTTGTTATTTTAGGGCCGTCAGAAAATAACGGTTAGTTGAAGTATTAAGAAGTTTCTAAAAAATTCATTTAACAGTATTTTTGGTGTGCTGCAATTTGTCCTCACCCAGGGGTAAGTATGGGCCAACTGATTCTTAAGAAGAAAATAAAATCATAAAATAAAGGAAGGGGAGTGGGTTGTCGTCGTTTTTCGAATCATTACTCGGGAAAAAAGTCATTCATTTTGTTAGAAGCCACCGACACTTTGTTTTGTCCGTATGTCCCATTAGAACAAAACTTGAAATACTTAAATTTATGCATCTGCACGCTTCATCAATCACCAAGGCAACATCAGATTAATTAGCAAAGTGTTTTTTTTTTTTCTGTTACGCGGGCCACTCGGTTCGGTCCAATTAATCCTGATTTTTATGGATTAAAATATAAAAAAATAATCAATTCGATTGTTCCACACTTTTCCATTTCATTTTGGTGACGACCTCCATTGACAATTGATATGATGTGATCCCTTGAAAAGTTATAAAATACCATCCTCACCTAAAACTCCCATTAAAGTCTCCGGGCTCATAATGATCTCCTCCCCCTCCGCTCCAGGCTTCTCCCCACTAAGCTTTTACTTTAAACGTAACCCCCCTTTTTCTTTTACCGTAACGTAAAAGAAGAGCTATTTATTTTTTTGAAAGCTAATAATTATGAATGGCAATAATCCTTTCAAATTTTGAAAAAGGTGAAAGAGAGTAATTCCTGTTCGGAAGGTAGAATTTGCATTGAAATGTAAAGAAAGGAAATGGGATGCTGGCAAACTCAATGACAATGGGGGATTTTGGTAAATTTTGGGAGAGGTGAAGTTACTCCAGGGTCAACCCAGAAACCAAACAGTCAGAACCGTTTCCTTTTTTTCCGCATTAGGAGAAAGGAACATAAGAAATACTTGAAAAATATTGCATAAAAATAATTAATTCGTTAAATAATATTCATAAATCGTCGGGTTGCATAAGTAATTCGGTGTGTATAACACAAGGTCGCGCAGGAAGTCGGTGATAAAAACACAAAATTTCAAACTTTCTACAAACGTTGTTGATATGGAGAGTAGTGCTCTCATGAAATTGCAAATTTCTGTTATCGTGCTGGAAAGCCGAAAAGAGAAAACACTAAAAGCGGAGGCGACAGCTGGAGGTAGGCGTGGCAAATTTTAATTTTCTGTTTTTCTTTTGTATTTCCAAATAGAGATAACACATAATTTTAATAAAGAATAAGGAAAAAACATTGACCTGGGGACATCATTCACACGCGCGCACTCTCTCTCTCATGTGAAGGAGGGGGGAAGGAAGGAGAGAGGATTGATGACTCTCCATTTTCATCCTATTGTGTTCCTTTGCTTTCCTTTTCCTAATAATAATAATAATAATAATAATAACAATAATGTTTTTGTCCTCTCAATCAGAATCAGGCGAAAACACACGCCCCATCTCTCTCCCTCTCCCATTGTGCGTGTGTCGTACTCTTCTCCTTCTTATTACATTCCCATCCCTCGTCTTCGCCACCCACCACAATTTTTCTTTCCCTTTTCTTCCTTCCTCCTCACGCCCCTCCCCCCCCCCCCCCCATCATCACTCCCTCTTGGGTCTCCTCTCCTCTTTCGGTTCTTCTCATTGCTTGGATCCCCCGATTTGACCGCCTGTCTCCTCGGATCCCCCTGTTCCCGAACTCTCTCACAAAAGACTTTTCCTTTACTCAGATTCCTCGTCCTTTAGGCAGTTCCCTGCTGTTCTCTTTCGCGGGTTTCCGCTCCCCAGTGAAGTCGTCGGAATTTGGTTGGACTTCCGGTGTCGGGGGAGGGGGAGGCAATGCTAGATCGGCGGCTTTCTCGGTTTGTGTCCTCCTAGGAAGGAAAAGATCGAGACTTGGTCACCCCCTTTTGAATTTGTGGTTCCTTGGGACTTGCTCTTTTGGTGTGGGTTCGGAGATGAATACACTGGGAAGGCTAATTGCTGGGTCTCACAACAGGAACGAGTTCGTCCTCATCAATGCCGAGGAGAGCTCCCGGGTGAGGATTCTACTTTACTTTCCCCTGGTGGTTGGATTGGCTTTGCCCGTGACTTGGTGTTGAATTTTAGTTTTGTATCTGGATTTCTTCTTTCTTTCTTTCTTCCTGCCCGCTGTTTGCGATTCCCAGATCTCCATTTTTCTTTTTAGTATTTTATAATTTTCCACGAATTTTACTCTAGTTGTAATAAATCTCTAGTGTCGGCGCAGTGCATTTTCGAGGTGCCGAGTGTTGTACACGACGGCAGGATGAGCTTCAGAATAATCTTCCTTTGAAGATTCTGGGATTGTCGATTGTCGTTTGAATGAAATATAATTTAACTGTTGCTTGATTATCCGGTGGTTCCAAAGTCCCGTTAAGCCTTAATCTCAGTTGTGTTGGCTGGAACTTGGTTGCTTTTCCTTTCTTTGATTTCTCCGCAGCTTGTCATTCAAATCCCAACCAAATGTTGGAATATTTGTTCTCCACCAGACTCCATAAATTTTTTATCCTTTACTTGTCATAGGATCATTGTGCCTAATTTGTGGCGAATTTCCTTGTTTGTGTGATACGAGTGAGTGTTGGATATACTAACATGTGATGTTCGCCATTTTGTGTCTTCTCCAGATCAAGTCTGTGACGGAGCTGAGGGAACAGATTTGTCAGATATGTGGGGATCCAGTGACGATAAATGAGGGGGGTGAGTTTTTCATCGCCTGCAATGAATGTGCCTTTCCGGTGTGCAAGGCGTGCTATTGTTATGAGAGAATGGAGGGAAGCCAGGCCTGCCCGCAGTGTAAAACCAGATATAATCGAATAAAAGGTTATTTTTCTCTCGGTTTTCTCTTCACTTAAAGTCTATTTCATCGCTGAGGCTGACCAAGGGTCTTCTCATTGTTGTTCAATAGCATATCTAGTTTCTGTATTTGCTTTGTTGAGCAAAACATGATGACATAAAATGGTTTCACCTTGCCCTGGAAATGACAGGTTGTCCGAGGGTTGAGGGTGATGAGGATGAGGATGAGGGCGACTTTGACGATATATATGACGAACTAAATCTCCCCAAACCTGATGATTTAACAGGACAGGATGCTGCCCGCGGAAATCTCGAGAGCTCTGCTTCGGGAGTTGAGTCAGAAATGGAATCAGATCCCCAGGCTTCTGGAGTTCTTCTCCTGACTTATCACGACGAGGTAGAGCCTTCGTTTCTGGCGAAAAGAACGCCTGATCAGATCAGAATGCGAAGATGCTGTGGTCTAACTTGGTAGTTTTATCTGTTGGAGTAAATTCCTTTATTTGTGCCTTTGATCTCTTTTCCCCAGTTCCCCCCAGAGATTTCTCCTGATGGGCATGCCCTTACCATTCCTCCTGGCAACCCGATGCCTTATCCAGAGCCATCTGTGACTGGTATGTCATCAATGCCATTGCTGTCTAAATTCTCAAGAATATCACTGTGGGGACTGAAGGATCGTTGATTCATGCAGTGAAACGCCGGATGTCTGACAGAGATGATGAATCCATGTATGGATATGGTAGTGTGGCGTGGAAGGAAAGAATGGACAGATGGAAAAGGAAGCAGAACGAGAAGCTTCAAGTCATCAAGCATCAAGGCGGAAAGGA
Organism: Melastoma dodecandrum; assembly: GCA_029817715.1. NCBI lineage: Eukaryota > Viridiplantae > Streptophyta > Magnoliopsida > Myrtales > Melastomataceae > Melastoma > Melastoma dodecandrum. The sequence goes on from JARUPY010000237.1 coordinate 783,647, forward strand.
TGGGGGAAACTTGGGTGGTGACGACTTGGATGATTCTGATCTGCCTATGTGAGATTCTGTCCTTTGAATCGAATGTTCACTTTGTAAATATTATGAAGAATGAGAGATGTAAGTCATTGTTTGTTGTTGTCATGGCTCAGGATGGATGAAGGGAGGCAGCCTTTATCGAGGAAATTGCCCATCCCTTCAAGCAAAATCAATCCTTACAGAATGATCATTGTGATTCGTCTCGTGATTCTCGGATTCTTTTTCCATTATAGAATCCAGCATCCTGTCCCTGATGCATATGGATTGTGGTTGACATCCGTAATATGTGAAATATGGTTTGCTGTGTCATGGATTTTGGATCAATTTCCAAAATGGTACCCCATCGAGAGAGAGACATACCTCGACCGACTGTCTCTCAGGTGAGTTTTCTTTACTTGCTCAATAATTAAGTGCAGTCTGATGATGTTCTTTTATCCCTTTCACAGTTCAATCATTAAAACATTGTGCTGTAAAATTTTATTCAGGTACGAAAGGGAGGGAAAACAGTCGGAGCTAGCCCCGGTGGACATTCTTGTGAGTACAGTTGATCCTATGAAGGAGCCTCCTCTAATTACTGCAAATACTGTCCTCTCGATCCTGGCTGTTGATTATCCGGTGGACAAAGTTGCATGTTATGTTTCTGATGATGGTGCAGCTATGCTTACCTTTGAAGCCCTGTCTGAAACATCTGAATTCGCAAAAATATGGGTGCCTTTCTGTAAAAAGTTCAACATCGAACCACGAGCTCCTGAGTGGTACTTTTCGCAGAAAATAGACTATCTCAAGGACAAGGTTCATCCAGAATTTGTCCAGAAGAGGCGTGCTATGAAGGTTCATATGGAAAATAAATTGAACCGTTTATGAGGACCTTCTTTTGCTGCTGAACAAAAATTTACCTTTTGTGTGGTTTTCACATGCAGAGAAAATATGAAAATTTTAAAGTCAGAATAAATGCACTTGTTGCGATGGCACAAAAAGTTCCTGAAGAGGGCTGGACAATGCAGGATGGCACCCCATGGCCTGGGAACAATGTCCGCGACCATCCAGGCATGATTCAGGTTAGCTTGACTGCTCCATTCTGGATACATTTAGGTCCTAATTACTTGACCAAATGGTCGTGATTGTGTACAAGAAGTATCTAATAGGTATTTGTTGTTGCTTTCCGTAAGTGAGGTGACTGACACTGGTTTCTGTTGGTGCAGGTCTTCCTGGGTCATAGTGATATTCGTGATGCTGAGGATAATGAGCTGCCTCGGCTAGTATATGTTTCTCGTGAAAAAAGGCCCGGATTTGAGCATCACAAGAAAGCCGGTGCCATGAACTCTCTCGTGAGGCTTTTTGTCTTATCCTTCTTAAGATATCAGTACTCTACCTTCCTACCGAAACTGATTTAATCACAATGTTTCTTCTTATTGTATGGGGGAACGACTAAAACAGGTTCGAGTTTCAGCTGTCATCTCAAATGCCCCATATCTCTTGAATGTCGATTGCGACCACTACATAAACAATAGCAAGGCGCTTAGAGAAGCTATGTGCTTCATGATGGATCCACAATCTGGGAAGAAGGTTTGCTATGTTCAGTTCCCTCAGAGATTCGATGGGATTGATCGCCATGATCGATACTCAAATCGGAATGTGGTCTTTTTCGATGTATGTAATATCTCATCTGTTTATCACGTTCTTTAGTGCTGGTGGATGGGATCTTGACTTTGCATCTGGGAACAGATTAATATGAAAGGATTGGACGGCATCCAAGGGCCAATTTATGTCGGAACTGGATGTGTTTTCAGAAGACAAGCTCTTTATGGATTTGACGCTCCAACTAAGAAGAAAGCTCCCAGCAAAACCTGCAATTGTTGGCCAAAATGGTGCTGTTGCTGCTGTGGCCCGAGAAAGAACAATAAAAGACAAGCTAAGAAGGAGAAAACCAAGAAGACAAAGAACAGGGAGGCCTCAAAGCAGATACATGCCCTTGAGAATATCGAAGAGGGGGCAAAAGGTAGGAGGTTGCTTTTTCTATCAGCAATGCGTGCGTTTGAGTTCCTATAAAACTAACATGCGTTTGTTCTAATTCTCTTGTCTTGACAGAAATTAACATTCAGAATGTGGCGGAGACTGCCCAAATGAAGTTGGAGAAAAAATTTGGGCAATCTCCTGTGTTTGTCGCGTCCACGTTGCTGGAAGATGGTGGAATCCCACTTGATGCAAGCCCTGCATCCCTTTTAAAAGAGGCTATACAAGTTATCAGCTGTGGCTATGAAGATAAAACAGAATGGGGAAAGGAAGTAAGTAAAACAAAACGTAGCAGGATTCCAATTTTTATTACTTATTTTTGATCGATGGAGTCCCTAATGGTTGTAATGATCGAGCAGGTCGGGTGGATTTATGGGTCCGTCACTGAGGATATATTGACGGGATTCAAAATGCATTGCCATGGATGGAGGTCGGTGTATTGCATTCCTAAGCGACCAGCTTTCAAGGGATCAGCTCCGATCAATCTCTCGGATCGGTTGCACCAGGTACTTCGTTGGGCTCTTGGGTCGGTCGAGATTTTCCTCAGCAGGCATTGTCCTATTTGGTACGGTTACGGAGGCGGGTTGAAGTGGTTAGAAAGGTTTTCCTACATAAACTCTGTCGTGTATCCACTCACGTCCATCCCCTTGATCGTTTATTGCACGTTGCCTGCCATTTGCCTTCTCACTGGAAAATTCATTGTCCCAGAGGTATGTGCATATTCCTGTGGTTACTTTGGCAGTAGGACTAGACAGTTAGCAGGATGCTGAGTTGATATCAATTATCTTCTAATTTGCAGATTAGCAACTACGCGAGCTTGATATTTATGTCGCTCTTCATATCAATTGCGGCCACTGGTATCCTCGAGATGCAATGGGGTGGAGTCTCAATTGATGACTGGTGGAGAAACGAGCAGTTTTGGGTGATTGGAGGTGTCTCGTCGCACCTATTCGCTCTCTTTCAGGGTCTGCTCAAGGTCTTGGCTGGAGTTAACACAAATTTCACGGTTACATCAAAGGCTGCGGATGATGGGGAGTTCTCAGAGCTGTACCTATTCAAATGGACATCTCTCCTCATCCCACCGATGACCCTACTGATAATAAACATAGTTGGGGTGGTGGTTGGGGTATCGGACGCCATCAACAATGGGTACGACTCGTGGGGACCCCTGTTCGGGAGGCTGTTCTTCGCCTTCTGGGTCATAGTACACTTATACCCATTCCTGAAGGGTCTGCTGGGGAAACAGGACAGGATGCCCACGATCATTGTGGTGTGGTCGATCCTCCTGGCGTCAATCCTTACACTCCTGTGGGTTAGGATCAACCCGTTTGTGTCGAGAGACGGGCCTGTCCTGGAGGTCTGTGGGTTGAACTGTGACTGAAGGGCGGGGGCGCGGCGCCCCTTAAGCAGCAGCAACCTTCTCTAGCTATATAGCATAGGACTGTGTAAAATTTATGGGGTTGGAAGGAAGGAACCAAAATTCTTTAAAAAGGTTGTGGGGGGAATTGGGGGATTTTGCTTCCACTTCCACAGCAGGAGAAAAAGGAAAAATAAATTAAATATTCACAAATTGATTTGTGATGGAAGTAAAAGCTTCTGGTGGTGTGTAGATAACAAAAAGAAGAAAAAAAAAGGAAAGATTAATATTTTTTCTCTTGTTAACCCAATTTGTCATTTTTTATATTTTTGGGGTTTCGTATTACAGGGGAAGGATTTGATTTGTTCTTTTCTTGATCTTGGCAGAGTCTGAGCCGGTGTTCTTGTAGTAGTTTTGGGTATTCTCTTGGTAGTAGTAGTCTGTTAATCTGGTCCTAGTATGTCTTTATTTGTCCCTGGTTTCTCATTGACATGAAGGTAAGTATTGTGCATAATGGATGTGTTTAGACGACATAGATTTGCATGGTGGTTGAGCCAACCTCGTCAACGGTTTTCTCATCAACACAACTCATGTGATGTCTTGTTGCGGAGACCTGCTGGCAAGCTGATATCGACTGTATTTCGTTGGTCCCACTTTGTGGTGCACATCTGTTTTTGAGCTCATCTAAGAACTGGACATGAGCAGCTTATGTATTTCGTCTAAAGCGCTGATACGTTCGTATGACTGGAGAAGCTGCCCCCAATCTTGGACCTTGGCGATGAATGATTTCTGGTTGTCTTTTGATATATTTGAAACCATCAACATGGTTACGGATATACGAATTTCAACAATCTCTTATGATGAAACGCTGTCCCGAGGAGAGACGAAGATCATAGCCCCAGTTGTGATGGATCGATAAGAAGGGACGGTCCAACCCTGCGTCCCCGTGCGAAATGTTTGTCCAGGATTTGAAACAGGGTAATACGGTAAACAAACAACAGCCTAAATCATTGTCTAAAAATTTATGAATAAGGTTACACTAAAATAAACGCATGATAAAGATCCTCCTTTTGTTGGAATTTCTGTAAAAAAACGAATTTCTCCGGAAAATTTATTCATGTGGCGTCCTACAAACTTACAAAACCCACGAGATCTCTTTCGCTCTATAATGGGCATCTTCCAATTTTTACTGTTTTTCGCCTTTGTCTTCCTTTTGTCATTGCAATAGGAGAAACAATTTTCTTCTACGTCATTTACCTCTTTATATTTTCACTACTTCGCTTTTGACGCCATGTTTATGGATAAATACGTCGTGAATATTCGGCCATAAACAACGAGGGTTCAAATTCGGTCCAAGCAAAAGAAAGTGTTTTTTGAAATCAAGGTAAACTAACATGGTACATGGTGAAATAGAGCACATATTCTTGAAAATTGGCAAGAAGATCGACTAATGCTAAAACCTAAAACTAGAAAGAAATGAGACTTTGATGTCTTGACGTCGTGATGTGTGGAAGAATCCGATCGATCCTATTTGGTTGTCCCGCGTTTTGTCGTTCATGTCCCTACTTTTTGCTCCATGTTCCCAAGTATTTTCAAATCAATCTTCTAAAATCTCTATCTCAAATAGAATATCACCCAATATACTGGGGAAATTCCCATCACTATTTTCACCACGAGTCATACAATAGTCATCGGATGTTCTGCTTTCCCTATAATGTACCCAATGAGTAGATAACAAGATACGGATACCTGAGATGAAGATTTCTACACATGGACAATAAATTTTATAATCATCTTGGTAATCAAAAGCCTTTGTCATAAATTCATTGACACCATCCAAAAATGGGTTTTAATAATTTGTCTTCATTTGATATCCATCTTATATCCATAATCATGTTAAATGTTGTTTTAAATATCACATCAATTTGTAATCTCATATAGTGTCATTAAGTGTGTTTGTGGGGTGATGTTAATGACCTAGAAAATAAATGGGAGTTAATGACCTAATAACTAGGGTGGAGTAAATGCTTTCTCTAGATCTATCCTAGTACACTATAAAAGGAGAAGCAACCTCAAAATGATGTAAGAGAGAAAAGAAAAAAGGGTGTAAGAGAAAGACACTGGTCGTAAGAAAAGTGAAAGGCTTCGCAAAGCAAAAATATACACTTCAAATTTCCTTATTCCTTGTTTCCAGAAACACTTCGCTGTGTCGCAGCAATTTCGCAAAACCCTTCTTGTGATACAACAAAGCACCGCTTTTCAAACAACCCCAATAAATTTTGGCATTAGAGCGCAACAGATCATGGTACGTCTTCCAATAGTATGTTCTTTTCCTACTCGTCCAACCAAATCCCGATCTTTGATGGAGGGCACTATGATTATTAGAGTTCGCAAATGGAGTCTATCTTTCTCTCACAAGATTTGTGGAGGATCGTTGATGAAGGCTTTGAAGAAGACGACGAATTGTCAAGTAAGGAAGAAGGTGCTGGAGAACAAGAAAAGAAGGCAGAAGAAAACGTGATGAAGAATGCGATGGCGTTGCGGATCTTGCAACAATTCGTAAGCTAGACGATTTATCCGATGCTTTATGGTCTAAAGAAGGCGAAAGAAGCATGGAGCACGCTAAAGAAAGAATTTCAAAGCTCGGAGAAAGTGATTTCCATTAAACTTCAAGGCTTGTGGAGGGATTTTGACAACTTGGCCATGAAGGAGTCCGAAACGGTGAAAGATTTCTTCTCAAGAATTGTAGAAATCATGAATCAACTCAAGTGTTGCGGTGATGAAGTTCCCGACAAAAAGGTTGTGGAGAAAGGGTTGAGATGCCTGCCTCAGAAATTTGAGCACGTTGTTGCTGTGATTGAGGAAACGACGAATCTGGGAGAAATTTCTGTATATGAGCTAATGGGTTCTCTTGAAGCACACGAAAGAAGAGTAAGTAAGTACTCAACTCTCGTTGAACAAGCTTTTAAAATGAAGTTAAATGTTTCACAAAAGAAGTCGGAGCAGAAGGAGCGTACTGTAAACAACAGCAGAGAGTTTTATGGTGGTGGACGTGGAGGCCGTTCTCAAGGAAGAGGCAGATGACATATAGCAAGCCAGTTCTATAGTAGAGAAGACCATTCCTGAGTAGATATGGAAATTCAGAAAGTAGTTGCTATATTTGTAGAAAAGCCGGACATGAGTCAAAGGATTGCTATTTCAGGTGCAAGAGATGCCGATTTTCAAATCATTCAGAACGAGATTGTTATTTTAAAGACAAGCAAAATATGAATGAAGTATGTTTTTGGATAGAGGCTGTAGCAATCATGTGACAGGTACTTCACTTCTGCAGAAATACAAATGTCAGTGCCTCACCATGAATTTCCCAGACGCGGCCCGTCTTCTTCTCACTGTCATGGCACGTATACACCCCGACTTTTCCCTAAGCCTAATGCACATCTGCCACGCCACAGTGCAGCCAGATCCTTCGCGACCTCACTCACGACCGGCACAGCTTACTCCATGGACACCTGCTTTCTGCACACATGAGCAAACCAGTTACAAAACAACCGATACCAATACATCACCAGATTCCTCCAGACGCGGCTCTTCTTCTATTCACCGCCTTGGCACGTATACACCCCGACTTCTCCCTAAGCCTGATGCACGTCCGCCACGGCATAGTGCAGCCAGATCCTTCGCATCCTCACTCACGTCTGGTCTAGCTTGTACCCTGGGCACCAGCCTTCTACAACCGAATGCTCAACCCCAAAGAGAATGAAAACTCACAAGTTTCTCAGGCTACAACACACTCACTCGGCTCGTAAGTCCTCTACTTTCTTTTCTAACCAAAGATCCTATATTATACAAAATAGAAATGACATCTTTACAGAAGGTACAGTGGCTGACGGAAGTATCTGCAAAACATGGAAACAAAATATCAGCTATATAAAACATTCCTCTATTGGGAGAGATGCTTCATATCACTTGAGGATCAATCCTGCCACCTGGTCATGATTGTGTTCACTATCCTAGGTGATAGGGCTTGCAAAAGATTCGGACAGATAAGATCGGTCAAGCATCTGTAAATGGAAACCAAGTAATCTTTGTTTCCATAAGTGGTTGGCAGACCTTCTGGATGCAGACACGTGTGGAATGCGTCTATATTCAAATTGGTTGTCCTTTGCTATTATTATTCATAACGAATCTGGACGTGTTTAGATGCAAGTGGAATGATAAATTAACCGTCGGATTGTTCCAGATCAATCAACAGAATCTTGCAATAGTGCTTCCATATATAGAGTGATTTCTTCCCTTAAAGAGAGTATATCAACTCATGGGGAAATAAATCGTAATTAAAATACCATATGAATGTATTTAAACCATTTTAATTAACATATAATACCACATGAATGTATTTAAATAATGACATAATTAATATAAATAATTCGTGGTAATAATTAGGTGACAGAATGTACGAAATAGACAGTCGTTATAGGTTTACCTTCTGCAGAGTCTTACCTTCTGTATGACTTCATCAAAACCATACTAACAATCTCCTCCTTTTATATGATGACAAAACTGACTAGCATCGAGGGAAATATTTTGCAGAGAAACTCCACCTAACTCCTTTCGGATGTGTGCGGATATGAATCTCGCTTATGCATACAGAGCTAGAAGCTTCTGTAAGATGTAGAGCATAAGAGCTTTTGTGATTAGCATATGAGCTCAGAAAATTTTGCAAAGAAACTCCCCCTAACTCTGTCTGATTGAGTGCGAATATGAATCTCGCATATGATCACAAAGCTAAAAGTTTCTGTAAATTTGCAGAGCATGACAGCTTCTGCATGGTACAGAGCACAAGGCTTCTGTTTTGAACATTCAAAACTGCATTACCCGACAGTTCCTGGCAATAACCCAGCAACTGCTCCCCAGCAAAAGGGACTAAGTCTCCTTTTACATTCCCTAGCAAAAGAATGTTAGAGACATGCAACAACACCTATAGAAGGTTGTTGAAAGCAATGCAAAATGAGGCTTCTACACCCAATAACTGCAGAAATATTTCCTGCAGAAACACAAATCAAAGTCTATCTATTTCTAACATTTATATTACTCCCCCTTTTTGTCATATTAAAAAGGATAAGACTAGAAGGTAGATGATGAAACGATATCAAAACCATACTGGAAGAAAGTTTAATAGTTACTATGATTAAACCATTGAAAAATACATACGGCGTACGAAATGGTGTGCTCGTAGAGGGTCACTTATTGAAAAAATAAACATAGTTTTTCAAAAGTTTTCAACATTAATAACCTTCAGGCATCCAAATTTTCATACAGAAATTTGTTCTGGCCCTCCAGTTGGCGTATAACATTCATGAACAGCCGCTGCAGCACTCGGATGTCCTCACCTTGGGCAGCAACTTGGAGTTGCAGCTCCTTAGGAACAGAGGGCAGAGCGGAAGAGGTAGAAGCCTGAACTGCTAATGGAGCAGAACCTTTTTGGCTTGCAGGGAGTACCTTGGCATGTCTCTTGCTCTTAGCAGCAACAGTAACAGTTGGAGTCTTCTTCTAGAGAAGCTCATAATGTTACGCTTTTGTGATCCAGCCTTCTGCTGTCTTCATGTACTGCATGTTGTTGATGATGTTGGTACCAAAGTTGCCAACTCTTCACTTATCCTGCTCAAAAGCTGGAGTAGGGTCAATGTCGTGCATCTGCAGAAGGCCATCAATCAATTGGCCGTAGGGCAGGCTCTTTTCTCTCCTTGACAAGCTCCACTCCTTGTGCTTAAAGATCAAGGCACCAAGGCTGAAAGGTATTCCCTCCAAGAGATGAACCATGACTTTGGCATTCGCAGGCATGATGGTGTCGATGCTTCCAGCACGAGGCAGAAGACTAAAAAGAACAGCGTGATGCAGAACCCTGAGTCGAATATCCAGCCGAGTGGACTCCATGTAATTTTTCAGGGATACCTTCTGCCCAACAATGATGCTAAAAGCCTCATTCTTTTCAAAGTCCTGCATCTCAGCAGTGGATTCACAGCCATACAAGTAGCAGACATCAAGAACAGAGTACACAAGGGTAACTCCGTTAACAGAAGTACGGATGAACTTGATAAAGTGTCCATCCCTGTAGAAGTTGAGATTGGAGTAGAACTCCGGAATATTTGCCACAGACACTTCAACATACAACTCGCAGAATTTTTTCAACCCTAATGCATCAAAGATAGGGGTTGTGTCCGGCATATTAGCAGAAAACCAAGCAAAGTCTACTCGCTTACATTTAGTCAATTGGCGGTTAGAGGTGTCAACTGTGGACAAATCACCATCAGCCAGCATTTCATCAATTTTCTCTTGGCTAACGAAAGCAGAAGGTGTTGGGGTAAAAGTAACTTGTCCCTTAGGTCTCTTCACGAGCAGCTTAGTTAGGGACTTGGAGACCATTTCAATATCCTTTCACTTAAACCTGATCTGGGGAGAAACACCAGACGCTGTGGCTGTAGAAAGTAGCTTAAGGCCATCAGATTTTTCAATCTTAGGCACTTCAAGAGAAGCAGACATCGCACATTTTTTCTTCATATATGGGGAGATCGTCTGCGTTGGTGGGAGCACGACTGTGATTAGCTCTGCATTCTCAACAAAATCTTCCTTATCTGAGCCTTTTGGTCCTTCAGATTTGGAGAGAGCAGTTTCGTTGGCTACACCTTCTTCAGAAACACGAGTCTCTTCAGCAGATGGTTCTCCTCCTGTAGGAAACTACGCTGCATGCATAACCTTTTTCATGACGGCTTCTAGAGACTCAACAGAGACCTCCTTGGCCATAAAAGCAGGTGGATCAGCAGCATTGAGTACCTCAGATGGTGGAACCTCCTCAGAAGGTTGATCAACAACAACAGGCTTGAGAGCCTGTGTAGGAGGGGGGTGAAGCAACAGATTTCAATAACCTCTTGGGATTCTTGGTCTTTGGTGCCATTGGAGAATTTTTAGAGAAGAGTTGAGATAAGAAGGAGAATTTAGGGTTTGTGAAGGAAAAAGAGAAGTATGAAGCGGTGAAAGAGATAGAAGAAGACAATGGAAATTTAAGAAGAAAATAGCAGAAGATAAATTTTGTAAGAAAATATTCTCTGATATATAGGCAAACAAGAAACTTTTCAGATCCTAACGGATCTTTTACGGATTAGATCAATCTAACTGTTGGAGGAAATCTTTACAGATTTTGTTACCGTTTAACTCAAGGTAAATTTTGAATTAAACAGTCGTTCAAGACTGTAGAAGGTCAACCTTCTACGCCAAAGCTTCTGCACTGTTTGGTTTGGTAATTAAGTTCAGAAACATAAATCTCCTTACTTAATTAATGTAATCTCAAGTTTTCACCTTAGCAGAACTTTGAGTTACAGAAGGTCAGCTTCTGTACATAGCTATCTGTTCTAAGGTGAGATGCAAAGATGTCCCATCTTAGATAGTTGGTGTTTGAGTTAATTTCTCAAACTTGTTTTATGTTGCAGAAGGTCAACTTTCTGCACATAGGTTCTGTTGTGTCAGGGATGTACAATGCCTTAGCTTATGGCTTAAGGACTTAGATTGGGTGACATATTCCCAACTCGCTCCTGATAAAATCAAATTGATCTTTATCTAGAGGCTTAGGGAAAATGTCCGCCAGTTGTCGTTAGTATTGATGTATTCAATACATACAGAACCTTTCTACACATTTGCCTTAGACAATGATGTCTAAGTTCGATGTGTTTTGATCTAGAGTGATAAACAGGGTTACGAGGCAAATTGATTGCGCTCGTATTATCACACTGGATCGGGATTTTAACAAATGCAAGGTTGTAGTCATCAAGTTGTTGTTTCATCCATATAACCTGCGCACAACAACTTGCAGCTGCTACATACTCAACTTCTGCGATTGATAAAACAATCGAAGTTTGCTTTTTAGAGAACCATGACATAAGCATGTTCTCCATGAGTTGACAAGTACCACTTGTACTCTTTTTGTCAATTTTGCAGCTTGCAAAGTCGGCATCCGAGTATCCAATAAGATCAAAATTTGATCCTTTGGGATACCACAATTCGAGGTTAGCAGATCCTTGCAAGTATCTAAAGATTCTCTTGACCGCAGTCATATGAGATTCTTTGGGTACAGATTGAAATCATGCACAAAGACATACGCTAAACTGTATATCGGGTCTAGAAGCTGTAAGGTACAGAAGCGAGCCAATCAGCCTCTATAGAGCTTACTATCTACTTTAGAACCATTTTTATCTCTGTCTATCCTAGTGCTTCTAGCCATAGGAGTCGACAGGGGTTTTGTGCCATCTAGGTCAAATCGTTTTAGAAGCTGCTTAGTGTACTTTTCATGATGTAGAAAGGTACTTTTTGCAGTTTGCTGAATTTGCAATCCGAGAAAGAACGTAAGTTCTCCCATCATGCTCATTTGGAACTCACTTGTCATGAGTTTTGCAAACTCTTTGCGGAGCTTATCATTGGTTGATCCGAAGATTATTTTATTTCATCAAGATAAATCTAGACCACCATAAGATGATTGTTTTTGTTTTTGAGGAAGAGTAGTATCTACTGGACCTCTTCTATAGCCCTTTTCAAGCAGATAGGAGATGAGCTTCGCATACCCGGCTCTTGGTGCTTATTTAATGCCTTTGAGACCTTATAGACGTGTTTTCTATACTTTGGATCCTCGAATCCAGGAGGTTGCTCAACGTATACCTCCTCCTTAATTTCACCATTAAGGAAGGCACTCTTCAAATCCATTTGATACAACTTAAAGTTGTTGTAAGAGGCATAGGCTAGCAGAAGCCTTATAACCTCTTTATGTACTACAAGAGTAAATGTCTCGTCGAAGTCTATTTCCTCTTCTTGGGAATATCCTTTTGCAATGAGTCTTGCTTTGTTTCAAATAACATCGTCTAACTCATTTAGTTTGTTTTTGAAGACCCATTTTGTTTCGATCACGGAACGGTCATCAAGACATGGGACAAGTGTCCACATTGTTCATCTCAAACTGATTTAGCTCTTCTTGCATTGTAAGAATCCAATTTAGATAACTAAGAGCTTCATCAATGCCATCTGGCTCAATTTGAGATAAGAACGCAGAATGTTGGTAGAAGTCATTAATAGAACGTCATGTCTGAATGCCTCTGTTGATGTCCCCTATAACTTGGTCAATAGGATGATGTCGTTTGTATAAGGGTGGAATAATCAATTCTGAATGTCGATTGTCCATATTAGAGGTGGAAGCCTCTTTAGACGGATCAACGTTAAATCCCTCAAATTCATTGCTGAAATTTGGGACAGAAGTATGTTCGCCCTTACTACCTTCTACTGAAGGTTTATCTGCAGAAACTATATCTTCTGCGGGTTCCAGGGACACTAGAAGATCTGCAGTATCTTCTGTTTTGTTGAATGAGTCATCAATTTTAACGTTGATGGACTCTTTAATTTTAGACGTCCTTTTATTAAGGACTCGGTAAGCTTTGCTAGTCATAGAGTATCCAAGAAAAATTCTCTCATCCGACTTAGCATCAAACTTCCCTACGTTATCCTTAGAAGGTCTCAATATATAGCAGGCACTTCCAAAAGGATGAAAGTAGGAAATGTTTGGTTTTCTCCTCCTGAGAAGTTCATAGGGAGTTTTATCCAACTTGGGTCTAATAAGCACCTTATTGGATTTGTAGCATATGGTATTCACAACTTCTGCCCAAAAGTTCTGTGGAACCTTACTCTCACAGATCATGGTCCTTGCCATGTCCATTAGAGTTCTGTTTTTCCTCTCCGCAACACCATTTTGTTGATGAGTATAGGGAGCAGAAAAAGTGTGATCAACACCATATTTGCTACAAAAGGTTTCGAAATAATGGTTTTCAAACTTTGTACCATGATCTGTCCTTATAGCTTTTATAGAAGAGTTGAACTCATTCTGCATAAGTTTAGCTATGCTTTCGAAATCCTCTAAGCATCACTTTCGTGGGTGAGGAATTTAACTCAGGTAAACGTAGAATAGTCATCAACCACTATAAGGCAATACCTTTTTCCTCCAACACTTTGAACTCTGGTTGGATAAAAATGATCCATGTGCAGAAAGTCCAAAGGTTTAGTTGTAGAAACTTCATTCTTAGGTTTGAATGAGTTTTTAGTTTGCTTACCAAGAGAACAAGCTTCACAGAAGCGTTCCTGCTCAAATTTGACATTAGGGAGTCCTTTCACCAAATTCATTAAAGCAAGCTTTGATAGCAACCGAAAGTTGGTATGACCTAACTTTCTATGCCACAGATAACTTTCATCCTTGACAGACAGTAGGTAGTTTTCTATATTACAGAAACTATTAGGTGATAAAGAATAAATATTCCTTCTGCTTTTGCTAATAAAGCAAACTTTATTGTCTAGCATCCCAAAACAAGAATCTTTATCAAGGTAATACTATACCCTTTATCACATAGCTGGCTGATGCTCAACAGGTTATGCTTCCGTTCTGTCACCAGTAGAACGCCTTCAATAACCCTAGTTTCTGGAGTACCAGCAGTTCCAGTTCCAATTACAGGACCTTTGCTATTGTCTCTAAAACTTATAGAACCTTCGTTCTGCAGTGTGAGGTTGGAAAATTTTGAGGGATCACCAGTCATGTGCTTAGAGCAACCACTGTCGAGATACCACTCATTTTCCTTAGCTTCTGTCCTTATATCGAGCAATTATTCTGTTGTGTGATTTAATTCTGTGCGAGTTGTAGAACAGACAAGTGCTTGTTCTTGCACCTCATCAAACTCATCACTTTCTTCCCAAAAAAGCATAGCTCTCTTACCCTTATTGGGAGCAGAAGGTTGATCCTTCTCCCGAAGAAGAGGACAATCGGTCTTCATATGACCTTTCTTATTGCATTCAAAGCACCTTAGTTCTTGCTAGTTAGAATGTCTTTTCCTTTCGCCTTTGTTCTTGTTGAGCCGGCATTTGGAGGTGAACTTGAGAAGTCGCTCTACAATCATCGCAAGTTCATCACCTGTTTCAGCTTCAGCTTGTGTATCATCATGAGAAGCTTCTGCTATTTCTCTTGTAGCTTTAAATGCCATAGAAACGGGTTTGATGTCCGGACGAGATGATTTCTCAATTTCATAAGACATCAAGGAACTCGTAAGTTGTTCTAGAGGGAGAGTGGTGAGATCCCCTGCTTCCTCTATAGCCGTTTTCTTGGCTTCCCAAGATCTGGGAAAGGTGTGCATAACCTTTCTCACCAGTTCTCCATTTGTGAATGACTTTCCTAGATATTTCAGGGCATTCACCAGAAGGGTTAGCCTCTCATACATCTGCTGGACAGCCTCATCACTTTTCATAGAGAAATTCTCACATTGATGAACCAAAATGTTCATCTTTGTTTCATGGAATTGAATTGTTCAAACATACATGGTGACAAGTTTCACCACTATTTCTTGTACAGTATTGCTCGTAGAAACTTTTGCAAACTCACTCTACGACATCACATTAAATAACATATACTTTCCCATTGAGTTAAATCTCGTAAGTCTTTGAAATTCTCTAGTAGGACGTCTTTGTGAATCTAGTCGGTTTTTTATTGGAGTAGAGGGCATACCATTTTCAACAATGTTCCACATATCCTCATCAATTGCTTCTATGTAAGATCTCATTAAGGTTCTCCAATAAGAGAAGTTATGACCATCGAATTTGGGAGGATAACCAATTGTGGTCGTCCACCAAATTTGGGAGGATTACCCAATTTGGCAGAGCATAGAGCTTCTCCAGACTTTGTGTAGAAACTCGAAGAGCTGAAAGCTTTTGTCGAGTAAAGAGTGTTCATCAACTAGTTAT
The DNA here is from genome assembly GCA_029817715.1 of Melastoma dodecandrum. NCBI lineage: Eukaryota > Viridiplantae > Streptophyta > Magnoliopsida > Myrtales > Melastomataceae > Melastoma > Melastoma dodecandrum. Next base: position 798,855 of record JARUPY010000237.1, read on the forward strand.
TAGGTGTACGTTGAGTTGGGCTCTGATACCAAATGTTGGTTTTTAACAGAGAAAAAGCTTCTATAGAAAACAACAAAGTGGTAGTAATCAAAGAGCACGCAGAAGGTAAGAGTTTTTGTAGGATCACAACAAGCTGTAAGGCTTTCGTTGAAACCTGCTCTGATATCAATTGTAGGTGTAACAATGGCACTAAGAGAGGGGGTGAATTAATGTAATAGTCTTTTTAGCCTTTTCACAACTAATAGAACCCAACAACAGAAGGTTAGGCTTCTGTAGTTTACAGAACCCGTATACACAGTAGATCTCGAAGTGAACTGCTTGATGAGAGAACAACCAACCAAAGTCTGATCTAAGATATGATTATGAAGTCACGAGAAGGTTTCTACAGTAGCAGTAGGTTGATGCAGAAGGTCGATGATTATATTATCAAGGTTCTACATATCTGACCACCTTAAGTATGATCAACAAGGTCTTCTCCAAGATTTGAAAGATACATGTAGTAGTGGAAGGTTGTTACAAAATCTTGTAGGTTTCTGTATTACCAAGAGATGATATGCGAGAGCTAGATCGAAAGAAATAACTCTAGAACCTTATTGGATTTTGTAGCATTAGTTGTTTGATGCATGACCTTTGGAGTCTTTGCTTAGACGTTCGCGTTGTGTCTGTTGATTTGCTTTTCTATTTAGGTTTCGCTGAATGTTCTATGTGATAACAGTTTGCGCAGAAAGTAAATGAGACACATAAGGTTTATAGTGTTTCGGCAATTGCCTACTCCACTCTTCACCCTTATAGGATGAAATTCACTATTGAACACTTATAGCGAATACAAGACTCACAGAAGAAATAAAACACTCCTGCAGAGGGTATCGTAGATAGCCCTTCGGCTTTTCACAAAGAATGTACTAACAGAAGGTACTAGGACACTTCTGTAGTGTAGAAAGTGATGTAGATAGCCTTTCGACTTTTCTACTCACAGAATCCCGATGGTTTATGATCAGTAACCCTTTTGGGTCATACACAGAAATCTGTGACTAACTCCAGAAACTCTCTGAATGAGGTTCTGCAGTGAAGACAGTGACTAACTGCACAATCCCTGTGGTTGGGGTTCGGTAGAACATGGCTGCTCTATGCAGGCAAGTAGCGGCCCTACGCAGGCAGACAACCCCTCTGTCCAAGGGTGGATTTTCCATCCGATGGTTCTACGACTTGCTTGGCTCCTCACCAAGGCTTCCCCAATGCTTGGCTCCTCACCAAGACTACTACCTAAGCTTGATGCTTGTCCGCCATGCCACAGTGCAGACAGATCATTCGTGACCTCACTCACGCCCAGCACAACTTACACCTTGGACCCCTGCTTTCTGCATACATGAGAAAACCAGTTACAGAACAATCGATACTAATACCTCACCAGATTCCTCCAGACGCGACCCTTCTTCTGCTATCCATCCTGGCACTTATACACCCCGACTTCTCCCTATGCCTAATGCACGTCCGCCACGCCACACTGCAGCCAGATCCTTCGTAGCCTCACTCACGTTCGGTCTAACTTGTACCCTATGCACTAGCCTTGTGCAACCGAATGCTCAACCCCAATGTGAACGAAAACTCACAAGTCTCTTAGGTTACAATACACACACCCTGCACGTAAGTCCTCTACTTTTTTGTCTAACAAAAGATCCTATCTTATACAAAATAGAAATGACATATTTACAGAAGGTACAGTGGCTGACGGAAGTCTCTGCAAAACATGGAAACAAAATATCAGCCATATAAAACATTCTCCCATTAGGAGAGATGCTCCATATCACTTGAGGATCAATCTTGTCATCTCATCATGATTGTGTTCACGATCCTAGGTTATAGGGCTTGCAGAAGATTCGGACAGATAAGATCCGTCAAGCTTCTGTAAATGGAAATCAGGTAATCTTCGTTTCCATAAGTGGTTGGCAGACCTTCTGGATACAGACACGTGTGGAATGCGTTAATATTTAGATGGGTTGTCCTTCGCCATGATTCATAATGAATCTGGACGTGTATAAATGCAAGAGGAATGATAAATTGACCGTCGATTGTTCCAGATCAATCAACAGAACTTTACATCAGTGTTTTCAATATATAGAATGATTTCTTCCCTTAAAGAGAGTAGATCAACTCATATGGACATAAATCGTAAGTAAAATGATTATAAACCATTTTAATTAACATAAAATACCATATGAATGTATTTAAATAATTCGTGGTAATGATTAGGTGACAGAAAGTACGAAACAGACTGTCCCTGTAGGTTAACATTCTGCAGAGTAGTAGAAGCTTACCTTCTACACAGCAAAAGCTTACCTTCTGTATGGCATCATCAAAACCATGCTAACACTTTTGTGATGAGCACAAACAAAGAAAGTGGATGCCTCGTCGCCCTCGAAATTAAACAACCTTCTCTTGTCGAGGAACCATGCTCGAGCAGCTGTGTTTGTTTCTTTATTTAGAGTAATTTGATAAAGCTGTTATTTGGGAAATCATCTAACCTTGAAGAGATCGTAACTAATTTTAATAACCTTACAAAATTTTAGAGTAACTTATTTGGTTTGATTTTATTTTCCTAAACGAATTTAATACACGAGCGATCATAATGAAAAGCTAACATTTATGGCATCAACTATTTGTTCCGTGTCAACTTTTTAATCTGAATTTTCCCCCTAACATTCCGAGGTTCCAAGCAGATTGTGCCTTGACCATGCCAGAACTCACATAGCAAATGTGGGATGCCAAGGACATGATGTGCACTGCTGACCAAAGGTATGGCCGGTACCTCTCCATCTCAGCAATGTTCCGCTTCCAGATGAGTACTAGGGAGGTTGACGAGCAGATGATCAACATGAACAACAAGAACTCATCCTACTTTGTCGAGTGGATCCCGAACAACGGTAATGGGACCGCGTTAGGCGCCTCATCCTACGTGTGCAAACCAATTCCTGTTCCCAAATCAAAACCTCCATTAAGATTAACATGATGGAGAGGGGCTTGTGGGAGGGAGGAGGAAATGGGGAACCTAAGCGTGTGAGGGTTGCATAAAGGCGGCTTTGGTTAGTTCACTCTCATCACTGCAAATATTTAAGTAAATACGACAGTTTCATGTTCAAGGGTTGAAGCACCACGACACCAATAAATTCTTAATAACTTACATGACGTCTGTTGAAGCTCTAAAGTACAACAAAATATCAAATGAACTTTGAACTATAATTGTAATGTAAAGTCCATTTTATGTTTAAAAATGAATAATCACACAATGAGTTTTCAAAATTTTGATCCAAGGCTTTTAATTGTTGGTGCATTCAAATTGCTAGCAGAATCATATGACAGTTTATTGTTGTCGACCCGTCCTTCTTACACATCTTTCACAGCTTTACCTACCTAGTTGTGTTCTTTCTAGTCAAATGGAAATAGAGACTAGCTGTTTAGGATTAATTGAACTTGAGTTCATGAGTTGTGATTGAGATTCTCACTTTCTCATCTCTCCCACTCATTTGGGTGACGCCTAATTAATTATTGAAGACATAATATGATAACTATATGAAAGTAGAGTTATTTCGTATTCTAAACGGTGCTTTATGTGTATGTTGGATCGTTCAGGTGCACTAAGAGGGAGTGAATTAGTGTTTATCACTTTTTCGGTTATTTATCAATTTATGTGGAAACGTACTGTGTCACGGTAAAGCGTTACTTAGAGATGAGATCTACTCGTTATAAGCTTGTTCGAGTATATTTCCGTATGAGTCTTTGCGTGATCGTAATGCACACGGTAGTTTATAGTGGTTCGAGCTTAATCGACCTACGTCCACTTTCCAACGAGGTAATTCCACTATATAATATAATGGGTGCAAAATGCCCTTAAACTATGGTTTCAGTTTCTCACAAGATGAGATTTAGAATCCTTAAAGAAATTAAAGATCCATCCGGGACAACGATTATCTCCTCACTTAGTGGACACCTTTTTGTTTCCAGCAGGTAGATGCTCAAGCTCAGCAGTTGGTAGCTCAAAGGATTCTCACACAGCACGTTGTCGCTTAAACGTAAGCCTGTCTATCAAAGCACGAAGATAACGTTGAAGTAAGAAAATAATCCTCATAAAATTATTCCTTACTGTGACAAAACGACTTCTCAAAGAGTACTCCGTTTCTGGTTCACAGTAGAGGAATGTTGCAGCACATAATAGCTCAATAGAGGATTTCCACACATCTTTTGTTTCCTCTTAATAAGAACCTATCTTTAAGCACAAGAAAGACAACCACAAAGAGAGTCACATAGAACATAAAATAAAAAAGGGGTTGGTTCCTCATACAGCGGAACCTGACTTCTCGCACAACGAATTCAGGGTATCCGTTCTACACATAGTTCGGACGTACACGATTACCATAGCCGTGACTCACTGCACTACAGCTCCGGCGGCTCCCACGCAACCTGCTATATTGTTCATCTGAATTAGGAAGTCGAGACTTCTACATGACACCCCCGTGCTCGGGAGGACCTCTTTCCACTCCGGCGGCCTTCCCAACTCCTGCTTTATCGACCCTATAGGTACGAGAATTCTGGCACGCACTCGCAAGCGCATATCTAACTGCATAAACTCCTTAGGTTCGTGACTTCCCAGCGAAAATACATAACAGGAACGGCAAACTGCTGATAATGGGTTAGTAACTGGTTACTACAATCAAAACAGGTATTCACTTAGCATCCCTTAGACGATTCGCCAGCCAATCACTTAGCATCTTCCGTTCTCCACAGAATCATATCGATCACACAGCCTCAGAGTTTCACACAGATCACACCCACTCTGAAAAAAGACACTTTGATCGTATAACCAAGGATGGGACATATGGAGGAAAACGTAAATGGAGTGTCCAGATTCATTTGACAATTCCATTAATCTATTTCCATAATTTCAGCGGATCAAAAGACTAATTTGAGTGACTACCTGCTCAACGGTCGCTGCGACAGAGATGGAAAGTTCTCAAATAGTAACTTCCCATAGTCAATTAATTTAATTCGAATGAAATAATTGAAATACCATACATATAGATAATTGAACTAACAATAATTATATCAGATCAATTATTGAAATCAAACCATAATTTAAAATTATTTGATTTGATGATAAACCATTTACAACGTAACATTGCTGCATATGCTTCCTTAAAATATTTTGTTTCCAAATCTTAACTTGGAAAGCTAATATTATAATTTTGAGTTGCCTAAACAGATTATTTGGAAAGTCCAAATCAAATTCAATGTATTTAGATATCTCATAATATATTCTGAATTAATTCAAAATATATTTCAACATCAGAAGGAAATATTATATTCCATATTTTCAGTGAACAAATATAACAAGACAGTAGCGACATAATGTAGAGTAACAACGTACATATCACGCTAGTTGTAACTCAGTAACACTTTGCTCAAGCTCATAACTAAAGATTTCCTCTCTTTAATGAATGAAATTAATCAAAAACATTTTGATTAATTTCCACGATTGGATGCTTTATTACCATAATTATGGTAAAATATATTCTAAATTAAGTTAGAATATTTAAGGTATCCAGATAATGATTGAAGCATCAAATTAATTTGGATAATTTGAAATATGAATTAATTTCAATATTTTGTTTCGGAAAGTTAATTATTTTCACATTTATAAACGGATAGACGTAATATAACAGCGACACCATACTGTACTGCAACATCACCAAAGTTCATCATCAAAGGCAAGCGAAGTGTTACAATAACATAGTGCTATGATTTTATAACATAGCTTCTCAAGCTCATCATCAAACCAAGGTTAACATTCTCCTCCTTTTGATGATGGAAAAACATGAAGCTTCAAGTTAGAAATAATGAATAAAGGAGAGTTAGCACCAAATTGCTTACTTTGTTCAGAGAGCTAGAGCTACCCCTCAACTTATCCTTTTCCTCCTTTTTTTTTGTATCAAAATAAAGTGAAAAACATAGCAAGAGATAGTTTTATTAATGGTGCAACAAAAGTATGCTAACACCTGAAGTTCATAAGGAGGAGAGCACATCTCAATCCTCATAAACATCATCAACATCACTGTCAATCAAAGTCTGGATAACCGTGTCGAACTTCCTATTCCTTTCAACAAAGTTGTCAATCCTTTCCAAAATGGAATGCCTCGTAAAGATAAGTTCCTCAATGAGAACCTTTGTCGTTTTGATGGAGACGAAGCCTTAGGTGCAGGAGCATCCTTCTCGCGTTTAGGACACCTAAATTTCTCATCAGGTTCTGCCTTGCTGCGCATAGAAGGAACGATTTCAAGCTTATTGGGTTTCTTAATAAAAACACCATCAGAATATACATAGCCCATGCTCTCAAATAAGAATAATTATTTCCCCCAATAAGATTTCTCAAAATATTGCAAGTGTCACGCTAATAATTGGGATTACATATCCCCAATTTGTTTCGCAAATATATAAACCTTTCCCCATCAAGAGGTTTGGTAAATATATCAACAAGTTGTCGCTCAATATTAATATACTAAATATTAACAGTGTTCATTTTGACATTATCACGTATAAAGTGATGTCTCAACTCGATATGCTTTGATCTCGAGTGATAGACAAGATTTCATGACAAATCAATTTCACTAGTGTTATCATACATAATAGGAATCCTATCAAAATGAAGATCATAATCTTTAAGTTGTTGCCGCATCCAAAGTAACTGAGCACAGCAACTGGCTGCTGCCATATATTCGACCTCAGCTGTGGATAAAGCGATTTACATCTGCTTTTTAGAGAACCGGGAAATTAACATATTTTCTCGTAGTTGACAAGTACCAGATGTACTTTTTCCATCAATGCGATACCCAACATAGTCCACGTTTGAGTATCCCTTTGGATCCAAAGTTGATTTCTTGAATACCAGAGTCCCAAGTTGATTATTTCTAAGAAATTGCAAAAGATCCTTTTTACATTAGTGAGATATGACTCGTTTAGATTAGAGTAATATCTAACGCATAGACATACGTTAAACAAGATATCAGGTCGCGAAGCAGTCAGATAGAGCAAAGAACCCTATCATGCTTCTGTATAAATGAGAATCAATCTCCTTGCCACTTTCATCTATATCAATTTTGGTATTACTACCAATAGGAGTATAAGCTTTAGCATTTTCAAGACCAAACTTCTTGAGCAAATGATTGCTTACTTTTCTTGATGAATAAAAATTTTATGGACCGTCTGTTTAATTTGAAGTCCAAGGAAAAATGTAAGCTCTCCCATAAGACTCATTTCAAATTCTCCTTTCATTAGATTAGAGAATTCGCTGCATAGTAGTTCATTTGTTGAACCAAAGATGACGCCGTCCATCTATATTTGGGTGATTAGAATATCATCTTCCAGTTTCTTGAGAAACAAGGTTACATATATTTTTCCAGGCCTATATCCTTTCGCTATGAGAAAGGAACTAAGCTTTTCGTACCATGCTCTCGGAGCTTGCTTAAGTTCGTACAAAGCTTTTGATAACTTGTAGACATGATTACGGAATTTCGGATTGGTAAATCCGGGAGGTTGTTATACATACATTTCATCTTTTAGATAACCATTAAGGAATGCACTTTTCACATCCATTTGAAATAGATTGAAGTTATTATATCAAGCATACGCTAGGAGTAGACGTATTGCTTCAAGACGCGCAATAGGAGCAAACGTTTCATCATAGTTGATACCATTTTCTTGAGAGTAACCTTTTGCTACAAGTCTGGTTTTCTTTCTCACAACATTTCTAGACTCATCAAGCTTATTATGAAACACCAATTTTGTTCCTATAATGGAACGATCATTTAGCCTGGGTACTAGATGTAAAACATTGTTTCCCTCAAACTGATTTAGTTCCTCTTGCATTGCGAGGATCCAGTTTGAATCATCAAGTGCATCATCAATAAATTGTGTTCCTTTTGAGAGATAAAAGGAGAGTGTTCATAATACAAATTAGTTGTATTACGGGTTCGCACCACTGAATGTAACAGTCATATCATATGATTGATAGGATGTCTTTTTTTGTATAGAGATGGAACACGTCCTCTATTTGTACACCTTGGAAATCATCAGAAATATTTTATGTGAGTGTAGAAGGAACTTGTTGTACCTCTGTTATAGAGTTTCCATTCAGATTACTTAACAATCATTTACTTTCATTTAATACTACAATTGAGGATTGTGCTACTGTTTGAACAACATCTTCCGCCTGTGTTGGAGAATCATCAACATTAATGTTGATTGTCTCTTCAACTGTTGGAGTCCTTTTATTAAAGGCTCTATATGCTTTGCTCATGAGAGAATATCCTAAGAATATTTCCTCATCAGATCAAGCATCAAATTTTTCCGACACCTTCTTTTATAGGTCTCAAGATATTACACTTACTTTCAAATGGATGGAAATATGAAATATTAGGTTTTTCGCCTTTATATAACTCATAAGGCATTTTACCTAAGGAGTGCCTCTAATGGACAAGTTTGAGATGTAGCAAGCTGTGCTTACAGCTTCAACCTAAAGATTTTTAGCAACCTCACTTTCCAACAACATGGTTCTCGCCATGTCCTGTAAGGTTCTATTCTTTTGCTTTACAACTCTGTTTTGCTATGGAGTGTATCGAGCTAAAAAATTGTGGTTAATACAATATTGTTTACAGAATGAAGCAAAGTCATGGTTCTCAAATTCGGTACCATGATCCGTTCCTATGCTTCATAGAGAAACACCTTTCTCATTTTGAAGTTATTTGACTAAAGTTGCAAAGGTTGTCAACGCATCACTTTTGTGAGACAAAAATTTAACCCAAGTTAATATGGAAAAGTCGTCTACAGCAACTAATTCATAACGTTTACCTCCTAGACAGTGAGTCATCGTTGGACAAAATAAGTCCATATGAAGTAATTCAAGCGGTTCCTTGCTTGAAACTATATTTTTGGCTTTTAAAGGATATCTTTGTTTTTTTGTCAATCAGACACGCTTTGCAAACCTTGTCATTGTCAAATTTTATGTTAGGTAAGCCTTTAATGAGCTCCTTTTTTGCCACATTAGACAACAACTCGTAGTTTGTATGTCCCGACCTTCTATGCCATAGAGTGGCCTCATCCTTAACGGACATGAAACATTTTTCTCAGCTTAGATATTCTTAAATGACAGGATATAGATGTTTTTCTTGCATTCTCCAAGAAGCAAGCAACACCATCCCGTGGAACGTTATATGTTCTTTCATTGAAAGTAACACGATAACCTTTATCGCACAATTGACTAATACTAATCAAGGCATTTTACATAGATAACTCCTTCAATGGTTAGAAAATCAAATCAATAAATGGTTGATGTTTCATTAAGCATCCCTTTTCCATTGTCACTAAAGGTGGCGACACCACCATCCTAGAAAACCAGTGTGGAGAATAAGGAGACATCTCCTGATATGTGCCTCGAGTATCCACTATTTGAATACCATGCATGGTCCTTAGCAATGGACTTGAAGCATCCTTAAAATAGAGAAAAAATTAATTTAGTTGTTGATTCCGTTTAACAATAGATACACGAACTTTAGAAGTAATGTCATGCCTATCATTTCGTCTGATATGGCAATTTTTAATAAAATGACTCGACTTTCTATAATAATAGCAAAGCCTAGATAACATTTGGATAATATAATGAGAATCGTCATTCTCAACGTGAGGAATGTTTTTCCCAAGATGGGAATATCTGTCATTTCCTGATTTGTGCATCTCATGCAAGCATAAACCAGTTTTATTATACACAGAACTGAGTTGTTGTTGCAGTTCCTCAATCTTTGACTTAGATTGAGAAAGTTGTTTTATCGTGTCCTTAGCCTTTGCTGATAACTCTTCCTTAAGAGAAGTGTTCACAGCACTCAAGAGGTTATTATCCTTCTTGAAAGCTTTATTGTTTGGGGTCAATGACTCAAGTTTGTCATAGATCAGAGGGAGAGAAAGCATTTTCCTTTCTGTTTCAACATCAGTTTACGCCATATAACATATATGTGTTGTTTCGCCATTCAGATCTGATTTCTCATCACAATCACTCCAAGATATTTTTCTTGTGTTTTAAAGGTTTTCCCATCTCATTTAATAGCGGGCACTCTGGTCGCATATGACCAGGTTTGTTACACTCAAAGCACACACCACCTTTACTCCCTTGTAACAGTTTTTGCGAAGTTACCTTTTGAATTTTCTTGTCATTAAGGGGATTTCATCATCTGAATCAGATGAAGACTCATCCTCAGATTCTTCGGAGGTTTTATCATTCCATTTAAATGCATCAACATTTGACTTCTTTTCTTCAGCAAACATTTTCTCATTCTGGTAGGCGACAGGAGAACCAAGAAGCTGTTAAAGACTTAAGCTAGTCAAGTCTTTTGCTTCTTCAATCGCCGTCTTCTTGACTTCCCAAGATTTAGGTAATGAACAAAGTATTTTTCGGACAAGCTCAAAATTTGAGATTGTTTTCCCAAGGACTCCATGGCGTTTGTAATTTCGGTGAGTCTGTCAAACATTTGCTTTATCGAGTCCTCCTTTTTCATCTAGAATGCTTCGTATTGAGTTACTAATGCATTCACTTTGGATTCCTTGACTTGTTTCGTTCCATCATAGATCATAGCAAGTCTATCCCACATTTCTTTCGGTGTCTTACAAGTAGAGACACGATTAAATTCACGTCCACCAAGAGCGCACAAAGTAGCGCCTTGCTTTAGGATTGAGCGAGATAATTATCTTTCTTTCAAATTCATGCCAAGAGTCGTTGGGATTAGATGGTAGAACTGTGAGATCTCCTTCCATTATAATATGCCAGCAATCGTCGGCTTCTTTTGCTCATATGAACAATTCTATTCTCATTTTCCAGTATGAGAAGTGTTGTCCTACAAAGAGCGGGGGACGTTCGGTCAAATGACCATCAGTTAAGAGCATCGATATTTTGCTCAGTTATGGGTTCTGATAACTCAGCAGCACCTTACTGTGCTAGATGTAAATTTTCAGCAACACGCTATTATGATTGTTAGGTCCAGCAACGGATTTCTGTAGCAGCAATCACACATAAAGCATTCCAGCAAACCTACTCTAGTACCAATTGTTGGATCGTTCAGGTGCATTAAGAGGGGGTGAATTAATGTTTTCCACTTTTTCGGCCATTTCTTAGTTTTTGTTGAAGCATACTATGTTACAGTAAAGTGTTACTCAGAATAAGATCTGCTCGCTGTAAACTTTACTACAATCGTGACTCACTGCACTGTACACTTTGTGCCTAGGGTGGAATTTTCAACTCCAACGGCTCCCACGCAACCTGCTCTACTGTCCCTCTGAATCAGGAGGTCGAGACTTCTGGCACGCACCCGCAAGTGCATGTGTAACTAGACAAGTTCGTGACTTTCCTGAGAAAAGACACAAAAAGAATGACTTCCTGCTGATGGGTTAGCAACTGATTGCTGCAATCAGAACAGGTATTCACTTAGCTTCCCTTGGACAATTCGCCAACAGCTCGTTGAACGCGCCGATGACACACAAGACGACCAAGGTAGCACACAAACCTTGGCACTCTCCCACGCAGTTGCGAGAGGTAAGAACTAAGCCATCACTTAGCACCTTCCGTTCTCCACAGAATCTCACAGATCACACAAGCTCTTGAAAAAGGCACTTTGATCGTGTAACCATGGCCGAGATATAAGAAGAAAAATGTCAACGGAGTGTCTAGATTTATTTAACGATTTGATCAGTTTTCATAATTTCAGCGGATCAGACTAATTTGAGCGAGTACCTACTCAATGGTCGCTGCAACGAAGATGGAATATTTTCAAACGGTAACTTCCCATAGTTAATTAATTCCATCCGTATGAAATAATTAGAAAACAATTCATATAGATAATTGACCAAACAACAATTATATCAGATCAATTGTCGAAATAAAATCATAAATTATAATTATTTGATTTGACGATCAACCCTTTATAGCGTAATGTTGATGTAAATGATGAAAAGCTTCCATAAAATATTTGTTTCCAAATCGAGCTAATATTATATTTTTGAGTTGCCTAAACAAATGATTTGGAATGTCCGAATCAAATTAAATGTATACAGACATATTGAAATATATTGTGAATTAATTTAAAATATATTTCAACATAAAAAGGAAATATTTATTCCGTAGTTCCAGTGAGCAAGCGTAACAAGATAATAGCGGCTTACTATAGAGTAGCAACGTACATATCACGCTAGTTGTGGCTCACGAATACTTTGCTCAAACTCATCACTAAAGATTTCCTCTTTTTAATGAATAAAATTAATCAAAAGGATTTTGATTAATTTCCACAATTAGATGCTTTATTACCATAATTATGGTAAAATATATTCTAAATTAATTAGAATATTTAGGATATCCAGATAATGACTGAAGTATTAAACTAATTTGGACAATTCAAAATATGAATTAATTTCAATATTTTGCTTTGAAAAATTAATTATTTCGACATTTATAAAATGACAGACGCAATATCACAACGACAACTTACTGTAACGCATCTTCACATTTCCTCAAGCTCATCATCAAAGACAAGCAATGTGTTTTTTAGTCTATTTATGGATAAATTAGTGTTCTCGTTGATACCTCTTTGTTTTGTATTGATTTGATGTAAGAGAATGAAGGATAACTCGAATTTGGTCAAGTAGGATCAAAATGGTCGAAATTGAACGAAGAGCAGAATGACACGCCCTTCTGATTGAAGGACGGGTCCTCGGGGAATCTGTTGACGGAAGGACGCGACCTTTGGCAATATGTGCAAAGCCGGGTCCAAGCACTTCAAACCTCATCCAAATTTCGTTATAAGGGAAAAGAGCATCAATTAGTTACCTCATTTAGTCCTATAGGTTATTGTAACTTATTTTAGTTTATTTTATTATTTTAGATCTTATCTAGATTTGGAGAATATATAGGAAATCCTTTTGGGGAGACTATTTATATTTTTAGAGGTAACCCTAGTGATATAATTCATTTTGGAATAGACATTTGATCAAGCTATGAAGAAGGAGACGACCGCTAGGGTTCAAGCAGAGATCTAAATGAGGCTACTACTTCCCAGATTGAAAGACTGAGATGGCGTTTCTCTTCTTCTTGTCCATTGTTTTCTATATTATTGTTTTCTCTTGAACTCAAATCGATTGTTATTTTCATTATGAACTAATTTTAATTTCTAGTACTTCAAAGGAACCTACCGTTATAATTTAACGAGTGAATTCATTTCTTCGTGTAATTCAAATTCGAGTGGTTATTTGTCCATATCTTGATCTTAAAGCGGTTAATTGACTGTCCACTAATTAATTTGATATATAAACCTTATTGGATTTGAAAAAGTTGTTTAGGTTAAGCCGTGGATTGGATAGCCTAAGTTAGCGTCACGTCGGATAATATAGCTAATCCATGAGAAGGATATAAATATACCGGATCACCTTAGGTAGCCATTTTGGGTTGACACATAATGGATTCCCACTAGTCAATTGTCTAGGAATAGAGTGATTAGCTTGATATAAGGATTATGTCTTTAGAGCACTCGGGAGAGGCGTAAGGAGATAATAGAACTCTTGATTTATAACTTAAGAATTCGATAACCGGAGAAGGGAAGGAACGAGCGGATTAATTCATTAGGGGAAGTTGATGGTCCTAGGATTTTCTCCATTGATTGAATCATCGTTTTGTCTTGCGTTTTATTTTTTATTTCATCCTCATTCTATCATTGTTGACTTGACCTCGCTTTAGTTAATCGTGTGACCGTAGAAAAAAATTTCTGTTGATTATTTGTGGGAACTACCTCTACTTGCTTTATCTATGAGTTAGTTAGGTTTGCTAAAGTATCTATGGTGGAATTCAATTAAGTAAAACTGCAATTCAAGTGGTCTTGTATTGTCACACCTGCAATCCAAGCTCGAGACTACGAGATAAAGACATCGGTGATGCAAATAAGTCAAAATTCAGTGATATTTCAAGGGTCACTAAGTGAGGATCGACATAAGCACTTGAGCAGGTTCTTGAGTATCTGTGACAACTTTAGGCAAAATGGAATGCCCCGTGATGCGGTCCTATTGAAGTTATTCCCCTTCTCTGAAGGATATGGAGTTGGCTAAATTCTCTGTCGACGAGATCAATTACCACCTGGGAATATATGGAAGAAGCATTCCTGGAGAATACTTTCCACCATCAAAGATAACCCATATGAGAAATTAAATCACTACATTCAAGCAACATGAGTTGTAGACTTTCATGGAGGCTTGGGAGCATTTAAAAAGTTTATTAATTCAGTGCCTATATCATGATTTTCCAGAATGGAAGCCTTTTATAGTGGGTTAATCGAAGCATCATGCAATGACCTCAACTTAGCATCAAATAGAGGGAAGAGAGCTCTTGGAGACCAAAAGGAGGACTTGTGTACTGAGTGAATCATTCAACCAGATAAGTAGTAAGAAGATTTCCTTCGTTCATGAGCTTGATGAACTTAACTCTATTCAATCGCATATATCGACTTTAGCTAAGAAGTTCGAGACGGTAAATGTGCATTCCATTTAAGGCACATCAATGGGTTGTGATATCTATGGTGGTGGACACTTAACAGATCATTATTCAGCCAGTATGGAAGAAGCCACCTTTCTAGGAAATCAATCGAACAACCAATACTCCAACATTTATAATCCGGGGTGGATGAACCATCCAAACTGCTCCTGGAAAATGCAACAAGAAGTGGACACTCAAGCGGCATAGCCTCCAGGATTTCAACAACCCAAACTATTGATATTGGAAACGAAGTCTGTTTTGCGGAACTGACGATGAAATATATGGCAAATCAGGACACCATGATTAAAAATCGAGCCACGTCGAATAAGAACTTGGAAAATTATGTTAGTCAGTTTTCTCAAGCATTGAACTTACGACAACAAGGAGGGTTGCTGATGATACTGAGATTAATCTGCGAGAACATGTGAAGGTCGTTACCTTGAGGAATGGTAGGGAGCTTGAAGAAGTACCACCATGGATTCGATCGAGAGACACTATGAGGTCGAAAGATACCAATCATCATCTATAAGAACCGAAGGGATGGACACATCCATGTAGACGAAGGAGTCGACCATGAAAGTAAAAAATTTCACAAACCTGCGGACGACATGTCCTCCAATTCTGATGGATGTGTCCTTCCTCATTTTGTGGAAGAAACAACACACAAAGACGCATCCTCCAATTCTGAGGGACGTGTCCTTTCCAAGCAGTCCAATCTCCCCTTCCATCGAGCAAAATCTATATACCATTGGAGCAATCTAAGGCAAGTTGAGGAGCTACCATGGAAAACCAGATCGACCACCACTTCCATTCCCTCAAAGAGCTAGGAAGCATGATGAAGCTCATTTTTGTAAGTGTCTTAATGTTTTAAGAAACTTCATATTAACATTTCTTTTACAGAGACTCCTAAGTAGATGTCAAGGTTTGTTAAGTTTACGAAGGATGTCTTGTCCAAGAAGCGAAATTTAGGTGAGCTTCAAACCGTCGCACTACCGAAACATTGCAAAGCTATATTATAAAGAAAATTACCCCCAATATAAAGGATCTTAGTAGTTTCACTATCCCATGCACTATTGGTTCTCAATTCAATGGTAAGGCGTTATGTGATCTTATTGCGAGTATCAACCTTATGCCTTTATATGTATACCATGAGTTAGATTTGGGGGAGGTGAAACTAACATGTGTAACATTATAATTAGCTGATTGATCTATAACTTATCCTAGGGGTATTATTGAATATGTGCTTGTTAAGGGGCATAATTTTTTTCTAGCATATTGTAGTTTTAGATTTTGAGAAAAATAAGGATATCCCTATCGTTTTAGGAAAGCCATTCTTGGCTACAAGTAGATCCCTCATTGATGTTAAAAAAAGGTGAATTAACCATTCGGGTTAATGATCAGGAGGTAACATTTAACGTTTTTAAATCGATGAAATGTCCAAGTGAACTTGATGAATGCTTTTCGATTAATGCTTTGAATAGGTAATCTACCAAATGCTCTATGACGATCCAGTCAAAGTTACGTTAAATTTAGCATTATCTGGCGATGAAGAAGCACAAGAAACGATAAACTGGCGGGAAGACTCCATAGATGTCGAAGTTTGCACGCTTTGAACCATTAGAGATGCTGCATAATTTGATGAAACCATCAATTAAAGAGTCGTTGCAGTTACAGTTAAAGTCATTATTTTTTCAGTGACAAAGGTGCAAGAAGGAAAGTTGCTTGGAACACAAGAGACCCTTGGGGTGGACAATTGCTGACATTTGATGTATCAATCCCTCAATATGCATGCATAAGATTCTTTTGGAGGACAACCATAATGATACGGGGATGACAAGGAAATAGATTATTCAAATACTGAAAAATTTGGCGACTTCACTGAAAAGGGTGCGGAACGGAGTGACGCTGGAATGGACGAAAGGTGTGTAAGGTAGGTGGCTGAATGATGAAAAGGATGGGTTGAGATCAACCTCCACGGATACAAATGCACCACCGTGAAAGAAGACTCGGATAGACTCGTTTGGCCGTGGATAAAAGACACCACCACAAACAAGACGAGGGTGAAGAATAATGCGGAGGATACAGAAACACCACCACCGGTTGAACGCTCAACTCAATCCGCACTTGAAATCCACCAAATGAAGAAAGAGGTTGAAGAAGAATCCACTCACTTCGGATAAGAAGATACAAGTCTATTTCTGGGTTGAAAGTTTGAAAATCAAAGTTGCTTCAAATGAGTTACAAAGGCACCTTATATAGTGGCCTTGGAAAAAAATAAATTAAATGTAATAACAACAAACTAAAAGTATGCAAAACTTCCAAGTTCTAATGGCCTTTTGGAATGAATGCAACTAAATGCAAGGTAGTGGGGGCGTGGGTGGGTCTTCAATGCAAGGTTGCTTCTGCTTCGACTAGCTTGCTTCGACTGAAGTGTAAGTTAGTCGATAATGAGTAAGTTGATAGCTCTAGTCGATGGTGCGTCGATGATCCTTGTATCATCCTCCTCTTGTTGAAAAGGTTTTGTCCTCAAACTCATAGGATCATCATCTTCAACAAATGGAACAAGGTCCTTGACAATGAAGGTGACTGAAACTCCAAACTCTCCTGGAAGATCAATCTTGTAGGCGTTGTTATTGATGCGGTCATTGACCTTGACGGGTCCTTCTGCTTGAGGCATCAATTTGTTCTTTCTCTTGGCAGGAAATCTCTCATTCCTCAAATTGATCCAAACCAAATCTCCAGGCTAGAAAATCTTCTCCATACGTCCTCGATTGGCCCTCTCTTTATAGCGTTTGTTGGCCTTCTCGATTTGGACGTGAATATTCTCGTGGAGCATTCTCATTTCCTTTGCACGCTCTTCAACATCCTGGCTAACTGATCTAACATCACTCATAGGCATTAGTTCGATCGGGACTAAAGGGTCGAGTCCATAAACTGCCTCGAAAGGTGATGACTTTGTTGTTGAACTTAGAGCTCGATTATGTGCAAACTACGCACGAGCAAGCTTGATGTCCCAATCCTTCTGATTTTTCAAGACTAAGGTTCGAAGGATTGCAGCCATGGTACGATTGACAACATCCGTTTGTCCGTTGATCTGCGAATGATAGGCTGTACTAAAGACGAGCTTCATTCCCAACTTGTGCCACAACGTCTTCCGAAAGTAGCTAAGGAACTTGTCGCCTCGATCTGACACGATCGATCTCGACACTCCTTGCAATATCAGAATTTCTCGAAAATACAAATCTGCTACATTGGTTGCATCATCCGTCTTCTAGAATGGAATGAAATGTGCCATCTTCGAGAATCTATCGACCACCACGATGATCGAATCTTTCCTCCGTTGCATCCTTGGTAATCCTAGCACGAAAACCATACTTAAATGCTCCCATGGTCGTTCAAGGACTGGAAGTGGAGTATACAATTCTTGGGGCTAGACTCGGCTCTTTGCGTGTTGGCAGATAGCACATCTCAAGATAAGCACTTGCTTCTCCATTAGTGGCCAACAGAAATTTCTTGCATTATCGACGGTGTCCTATTGACTCCAAAATGTTCGACTATTCCTCCCCCATGGACTTCACGAATAAGCAGCTCCCGAGTTGAACTCCTGGGAATACATCACTTAGAATCTAGAAACAAGAATCCATTCATCCGATGAAATCGATCGACAACCTGATTGGTGCATTAGACGAAACTTCCTCCAACTCTTCGTCGTCCTTATATAGATCCTTCATATATTCAAATCCAATGAGCTTGGTCTCCATTGCGGATAGTAGGATCATCTTCCTCGAGAGAGCATCAACGACTACATTCTTCACTCCAAGTTTGTGCTTCATGACAAGCGAAATCCTGTAGAAACTCGATCTACTTCGCTTGTCGTCGACTAATCTTGTGCTGACCATTGATGTATTTGAGAGCTTCATGGTCAGTGTGCAACACGAACTCTTGAGGCAGCAAGTAATGGGTCCATGTCTCGAGTACTCGAACGATGGCTAGGGACTCCTTGTCGTACGCCGAGTAGTTGAACTTGGCACCATTAAGCTTCTCATTGAAATAAGCGATAGGTCTCCCCTCCTACAATAAGACTCCTCCGATCCCAACTCCAGATGCATCACATTCGACTTCGAACATCATCCCTAAGTCAGGTAAGGCGAGAACAAGTGCTTTGCTGAGACACTCCTTCAGTTGCACGAAACTGGCTTGTGCAGCTAAAGTCCACTTGAACTTGTCTCCCTTCAAACAATCAGTGAGTGGGGCTGTGATCGAGCTGAAACCTCGAATGAACCTCCAATAGAACGACAATAAGCCATGGAAGCTACGAACGTCATGGAAATTCTTTGGCGCTGGCCACTCCTTGATCGCTTCGATCTTGCTTTCGTCGACCTTGATTCCTTCAGCAGATACTACAACACCAAGAAATATTTCACTCGGCAGAAAGAACTCATAGTTCTTAAGATTTACATGAAACTTCTCTTCCTGAAGTGTACGGAACACAACTCTTTGATGGTCGACATGCTCCTCGTTGTTGCGACTGTAGATGAGGATGTCGTCGAAGTAGACAACCCCAAAATTTCCCATGAAAGGTCGTAAGACATGGGTCATCAGTCACATGAATGTGCTGGGTGCGTTCGACAAACCAAAGGACATCACCAGCCATTCGTACAACCCGTACTTATTCTTGAAGGCTGTCTTCCACTCATCGCCTTCCTTCATCCGAATCTGGTGATATCCACTACGCATTTTGTTGAGGAATCAGAAATCGATACTTCAGCGTGATTTTGTTGATCGCTCAACTATCCTTGCACATTCGCCAAGTGCCATCCTTCTTCGGCACCAATATAGCTGGGACTTGACAAGGGCTCAAACTCTGTCGAACTAATCTCTTTTCAAGCATCTCGTTGACCCGCCTCTGAAGTTCCTTTGCTTCCTTAGGGCTGCATTGATAAGCTGATCGATTAGGTAGGGACGATCATGGAACCAAGTCGATCTGGTGCTGAATGCTTCCCATAGGTGGTGGTTCGACTGGCAACTCCGGAATACATCCTTGAACTCCTCAAGTATGGATACAACTCGAGGATGGCTCGTCGATTGATCCTGGGTTACTTCAACAAGAACCAAAAAATAAAATGCCTTCTCACCTTCATGGATCGCTCGAATCAATTGAATTCCTTTGGAGGCTGATCGGTTGATCGATACTGTGGCGCTATTATGGGCTGAGTGATTAGGGGCATCAAAGTGACCTTCTTTTCGTCGACGCTGATTGAATATGTATTGCGATATTCGTTATATTGTGTGCGTCGATCAAACTGCCAAAGTCTTTTTAGGAGCAAGTGGCACGCATCCATCGGAATAACGTCGCAAACGACTTCATCCTTGTAGGTTTTCCAAATCGAAAATGGAACTCTCGTTCTCTGGGTCACTCGAACATCATTCTCCTTGTTAAGCCATTGAAGTTGATAGGGATGAGGATGGGCTTCGATTGGCAACTTAAGCTTCTCGACCATCGTCCTCGACACGGCGTTTGTGTAGCTCCTACTATCTACAATCACCAAACAAACTTTCCCTTCGACTGTGCATTTGGTGTGGAAAATACTTTCTCTTTTATTCTCCTCTCCAGCGGATGTCATGCTTAAGGCTTTTCAGACAACCAACAAGTCTCCTTCGTCCGGGTACTCTTCATCTCCTCTTCATCCCAAACAGGATCGACGTTCTCATCGAACTCTTCTTCTCCATCCGACAACTTTCTAATGACAATGTTTCTCCTCGTCGGACACTAAGATGTCATGTGTCCTATTCCTTGGCACTTGAAATATCGTCGATTGGTATCTCGCTCATTCGACTTGACTTACGGTCCGGTAGTCGACGGTTGAGTTTTTCTTGACGTAGTCGACGGGGCTTCGTCTGAGAGCTATTCCCCTTGTTGAAAAGCGAAGACCTCACAAATGGGCGGGTACTCGATCTCCTCGCTTGCTGTTGTTAAACCTTTTGGGCAAGCGCTCTAATATCGTCGAAGTTGAATTACTGTTGAAGTTCGACTGCATCGTGTTCTGGGGTTTAAGTCCTCGAAGATACCTAACAATGGTTGCTTTAGGGCTTCTTGGACATCACACTGCAGCAAGAGTCTATCGAACTCCCTTGTGTACTTTGATACATTTTGGGAATGTCGACTGACATGGGTCGGGGATATCGACGGCTGGGATTAATTTACTACCTACACACGTTACCGAGGAGCAGGGAGAATAAATGGTGGGTCTTTGTCAAGAAGAGATGGGTTACAGTCCCTAAATATGTCTTCCTTGAAGGGGGCTTATATGTTCAGCAACATAAATTCCAAACCACAGATCTCGGTGTTATATGTGGATCAACGGTCCAAGAAGCGGACCCAAAACGTACAAGGCCTTCAAGGGAGGTAGTTGCGGAAACACACCGGGCGAAGGCTTGTGGGCAAAATAGTTAGGATGGAGGCTGTTGGGCGAAGATTGTCACTAGCGATGCAGTTAGGATCAAGTGACAGTCAACTGGGCGAACGAGAAAACTCTACAACGAAGGCTAGTGGACGATATGGTCGGTCAACAGCTGTCATGGAAAGATTTGGGAAATCTCGAGACATGGAAGGGAATAGTTGCCAGAGTCATTATGATGGAAACACGATATTCCACGAAAATTGGCAACATAACTATTGGACATATGTACAATACTTTATTTCCGTATTCACTTAGGGCTACCATAGTATAAATAGTTTTCTTAAGCATTAGATACATCACCTCTTTACATTTTATCTTCAATCTTTTCCACATTCTGATATTTAAGCGTTCTTGCGATCTTGTTTGCACCAAAGACATTGTCAATGGCATCTGTAAATACTTTCGCTTAAGGTGTTGTTCCTTTGCATTCTTCCTCTTTCATCTAAACGGCGACTATACACATATACAACGAACCATCGAGTGCTAATTGCTTGTAATGCCAAAGATTTCCGACTTGCTCAAACTTGTTAGCGGCCATTTCTGAAGCGAACACCTTGCTAAATCACCATGCTTTGTCGCCAAGTTGAGGTCGCATAGTTGATCATGAAGAGATTGTCCAATCAAGAACACTAATGACGAAATTCGAACATTATATGTATTTTTCAAGAGAAAGAAGAGGAGCCTGCTTCAGACAACAATGCATATCTATAAGGCTAAGATGAAGAAAATGCAGACGATACTAAGGACTAGCTACCCCGGGTGAGTACTTCATCCCTTCGTTCTTATGTTTTCTATTTACATTGGGACGATGCTTAGTCTTGGTTTGGGGGTGTTTGCTAGCGGCTTTGATTTGTTCTACTAGACCCTTGGAAGTCATATATGACCCTTTGACTTCCAAGTGATAGGCGATTGTGCTTATACGTTGGGCATAAATGACCCTTGGAAGTCCTGTCTTGATTTTTTTAGGTCATTTTAGGTTGAAACTAGGTGTGTCAAACTCCTCTGTAAAACTGGATGATAACTTTGATGAGTCGATCCTTATTCGATGATGACTAATGATCCATGTGCTCATGACCTATGGAAGAAGGATAGTGGAGCTTAATCGGTGATTGGACTTAACGTTGGACTTAGTCTTTAAAAAAAAAGTGATATCTCGGTATGGAATGTTAATGATTGAAAATAATTCTAGAAATCTAATAACTCAAAGTAGTTGGTATTGAGTAGATACTAGCTAAACATTGATTTGAAGCAAGTCTAGGGTAAAAAGAATGAATTAAAGAAAATCAAAGCGAAAAAAATGTAGTTACCAAGTTTCTAGGTACCAATGTTTAAACACATGAAAGAATAGGAGAGTATGAATGAAAACTGTGATCGGAGCCTAAATCTATACTTGTGGTGGGAGTTCTTTTTGATGTACATGAGTATGACATCCAAGGGGTGCTTCATCACGTAATGTTGTGGTTCAACTGGATCGGGAGTAATTGATCGAATACTCGTTATATGGGTACACTAGAATGTGATGATGCATTTAAAGTCTTTTGGCTAAATAAAAGTTTTGTGAATGAAAAAGAGTTGAGAAACCTTTGGATGAGTGGATAGTCGGTGTTTGGCTGGAAGTCTTTAGTGTGTTTTATTGGAAGTCTTTAATTGTTGATTTCACTGCATGACATACCGAGTTTATCATTTTGAAAAATTAAATTAACTTTGCAAATTGAAAAGTTTTTCTTGATAAATGACTTGACCGAGAAGAACGAGTAATTACATTGCTGAGAATAGAGAGAGGGTCGCTCGGATTGGATTGAGTCGAGTATTGCTTATTAGGGTACTTTGTTTTCTTTCTCATTTTCCTTCTTTTTATTTTCTCGAGAACTAGCAAATTATAGGTTTAGGGGTATAATAAATCTATGAAAGTAAGTTATTTTGTATTCTAAACAGTGGTGCTTTATGTGGTTATTCATGCGAGTTTTTGTAGGTTTTGGTTCGTTTTCTGTTCTGTGTAGTTTTATAGTATGAATTGTCATTTTCATATATTTGAGTCTATTTAGGGATAAATTAGTATTCTTGTTGATACTTCTTAGATTTGTGTTGATTTGTTGTAGGAGAATGAATGAAAACTCGAAGTTGGACAAGCAGGACCAAAATGGTTGAAAATGAACAAAGAGCAGAAAGACGCGTCCTTCTGATTTTGAGGACGCGTCTTTGTGGAATCTGTTGACGGAAGGACGCGTACATCTGCGGGAAGAAAGCGCGTTCAACAATTTGTGCAAAACCGGGTCCAAGCACTTTGAACCTTCTCCAAATTTTGTTTTAAAGGAAAAGAGAATCAATTAGTTACCCCATTAGTCCATCTAGGTTATTTTATTTTAGTTTATTTTATTATTTTAGATATTATTTGGATTTGGAGAATTTCTAGGAAATATTTTAGGTAGACAATTTATATTTTTAAATGTAACTCTAGAGGTGAGATAGTTCTTTTAGGAGGAGACAATCGATCGACAGACGAAGGAGGTGACGACTAAGGTCTAAGCGGAGATCTAGATGAAGCTACTAACTCCCGAATCGGAAGATCGGGATGACGTTTCTCTACTTCTTGTCCCTTGCTTTCTGTGTCGTTGTTATTTTTTCCTGAATTGAGCTTGATTATTATTTTCATTATGGACTAATTTAATTTTATAATACTTGAATGAAACCTAGCGTTTTAGTTTAACTAGTGTATTCCTTTCTTCGTGTTATACGAATTTGTATGGTTATTTGTTGGTTTCTTGATCTTAAAGTTGTTAATTAACTGACCACCAATTAATTTTGATCTGAAAACCCAATCGGGCTTGGAAAAGTTGTTTAGATTAGCGTGGATTGGGTAGCTTAAGTTAGTGTCACGTTGGGAAATAGAGCTAATCTGTGAGAATCATATGAATATCTTGGATCACCTTAGGTAGTCATTTAAGGTTGATACGTAATGAGTTCTCACTAGTTAATTGCATGAACTGATTGATTAGCTCGATACAGGATACGTCCTTACAGCACTCGGGAGAGGCGTAATGAGATAACAAAACCCTACGTCGATAACTTACTAATTCGATAAACGAAAAGCGAATGAATGAGTTGATTAATTCATTAGGAAAATTTAATAGTCTTTGGCTTTACTCTATTGATTGAATTATAGTTTTATCGTGTGTTTTATTTTCGATTTCATCTTCATTTCATCTTCATTTCATCTTTGTTGACTTGACATTGCTTTACTTAATCGTGTGACCACTAAAAAAATTTCTTTGTGGAAAGACCTTTACTTGCCATATCTCTCTCTATCTATGAGTTAGTTAGGTTTGTTAGAATATTTTAATTTGCCTCTTTCGTGATCAAAATAAAATCATATTAACTTATTATTTAAAATTTATCTTAACATATCGTAATTGATTAGAATATTCTTCATGATTCATTTAATTGCTCCACTCTCGGAAATTTTGGTTGTCGCCGAGCATGGAACTTAAGAAATGTCGTTCAGGTTTCATAATTTTAGGAACAACCTCCTTTATTGGAAACCACTTCTTGAGACAGCAAACCTCCATGTCTTAGCAGCAGGCAGCTGCCTGATTACGTACCTTCAACTCCCGTGCCTCTATCGAGTTGCCTTGAGTTGGGACCTGATCGAGTTGTTCAGTGCTGTGTGCGCTTCCATGGAGTGGTCTTGAGTTTGACTTGCTCTCATCAACAAGAGATGTGTATGGATGGCTTTCAATTACAATAAATCAACTAGCACAAAATTCTTAAGAGGCTAAAGGGAGGCAATGTGAAATAATCTTTAAGAGCCGGAGAGAGAGAGAGAGAGAGATAATGGGGACAGGAATCTAGTGCAGACCAAATTTTCCACTCCGACAACATTACTTCCAAATAGAAAAAATTAATCCAGATAGCCCCAGGCCGAGTCAACAGGGATCCACATATAAAAAGGTTTGCACATCCAAATCCTGCAACCATCTTAACCTTTTAGTGAAGATAAAACCAAAATGAGTACATTAAGCCCTGGTCTTACAAGAGGACAAGTCCGATCACTCCCCCTATCATGCAATGGCCTTCATCCTTGCATCATATTCGCTAGGTTGCTGCATAAAATATGCAAAACAAATATAAGTTTCCTTTCCAATTGAACCAAGGCATCATAGGTGCACATCCGAATAGAGGAAGGTAGATAAAGACCAAGAATATTGCAGATATCGCCCGCCCTGCAAACCATCTCATATGCATTGCCTTCTGAGCCGCCACGGCACCCGTAACATTGTCAAACCTCAAGTACACACAGCCTGCACTATTTCTATTGAAAGAAAACAATGGCTTCGGCAGTCAGATAACATTTACAGAGGAAAACAAAGCAAGTCCACATAGAATTGGGAGTCCGGTAAAGGAGAGAGAGGCCACTGACCTATCAACATATATATGGTTCACCCTGCCAATCTTAGAGCACTCTCCTTCCACATCCTCCCTAATTTCCTCATAGAACTCTGGATCAGTCTGTATAAACTTGGCAGAAGGGATAATATCAGCACGAGACAATAAAACAACATATTCGAACAATTAAAAAATGATGGCAAATGGGGAGCATGAGAGACAAAACCTCCGTTGAAGCGTGAAACAGATTCTTCAGCAGCAAACACTCGGAAGGGGTTCCGATTGGTTCTGCTGCAACTGGAGAAACAATGCTCCCAGGGAATACTGGCATTGGAACAGAGGCTGGCAATGCAGCTGCTTGTGGGTTAGTAGCACCGTAAAGGCCAGGCACCCCAAAGGATCCAGCGATACTACAAATCAAAAGAACCAAGAATAACCAGATGCTTCTATCCTGTGTGATTACTCAATATAAATGATAACAAAACCAACCTTGTGGCAACATTTGTTCGGTCCAGTTTTGCCATGAGCATTGCCCTTGATTGTGCATTCAGAGCCTGGACAGTCAGATTATAACAACCAATCACTTTCTAGGTATGAAGAAAAACGACAGCCTTATTTCGAATAAAGATAAAAAAATCATCCGCTGAATTTAGAATTTCGATGCAGAAGAGAACCATATCCAAATGTGTATATCAGAGAAAGGTGCAGGCCAAGATGGGCAGCTTGTATGGACAAATAAAAGAGAACGACAGCCTTATTTCGAATAAAGATAAAAAAATCATCCGCTGATTTTAGAATTTGGATGCAGAAGAGAACCATATCCAAAAGTGTATATCAGAGAAAGGTGCAGGCCAAGATGTGCAGCTTGTATGGACAAATAAAAGAGAAGGGCCAAAAGGAAGATTACCAAACCACCCTCATCATCATCCAAATCCGCAGACTTGGCTCCTGGATCTTGTGCTCCAACATGATCAGTTACAGATGAAATCTGCGGTTACAATAACTTGTAAAACAAGAATATTTGATAATGTCAACTGCAAAGACCAGATTGCACACCGTCCAAGCTTACCTTCAGAAAGCGGCCAGCAATTTCCAACTTCCCATTCACACTTTGCGCAGCTTTGGCATGTTCAAGTTGTGCAAACTATGGAAGGTGGCATAAAAATGTCAGAATATTGAACACTGTGTGTAGTATATCTACAGACTTACTATCTGTACCCACCTGAACAAAGCCAAACCCTTTACAGTGTCCTGTTTCTGGATCGAGAGGAAGCTGCACCAGCTCCACAGGACCAAAAGCCTCGAAAATCTGTGCAACAACCCAGAAATTAATGTTAAACTATACAAATTAGACCCACAAGATAGAAGGTTAGTTTTGTAATCTGATCCTCAACATGACATTGTTGTCTCTTTAATGGCAATACCCATCGCCTAAAAGGAAAAACAACCTACAATGCCATTGCTAATAAGACTATAAGGTCTAGGGCAGTTGACACATGAATACTTACACTTTTCAGATGACTTTCTGTCATATTAAAATGTAAATTTCCGACATACAGTTTCCTATCTGTTGCACCATATGCTCCAGCCACACCAGTGGAGCTACCAGATGCAGTAGATTGAACAAGGTTCTTCTCAGCCTCTGATGGCTTGACCATTACGGGTTGCCCCAGAAGTAACTGGCCAGACATTGCTATCGCCATTGGAACCGACATGGCATCGAAAAACTCAATATACCTGCAAAATCACAGCCTCCATCTAAGCTGGTCAGAATGTTAAAACCATACATCGGATATTATAAAAAACTTACAAAGGAAATATCAAATTGATGCAGGAAAACAAAAACTGAAGTGAGGGCTCAAGCCGAGATTCTTTTGATGAATCTGATATCTCATTTGAAAAGAGAGAGTTAGCTTATCAGAGTGAGAGATATCACAATAAAGTAAACAACAATCGCTTCGAAGTAAAACAAGGAAAAGTCGATAGATCTGCATCCCCTGTTGACACCAGGAGAAGCATCTACATGGGCATCGGGTCCTGAAAAGTACACTAGAAAGCAAAAAAGAATAGTTGATCACCGCCTAAGGGTGCACTAGTTATATTAACCAGAGCCCAGGCAGTTTAATTTGATGAGAAGCAGCAGTAGACTGACAAGTATCCATGCAAGAAAATGCACGCAGCCGGCTTATGCCTACATGAAATAACCACCACAACTTAGGTCCCCATCGAGTATGAAGGGCAATATCGATTGAATAATTGAATAGTTCTAATGGTGCTTCTGCTCGCGGTGCAAAGCAGGGAAAAGAAAAGGAACTTGGGATCATTGTCATCTACCTTGTAAACGCAGCATGAATTGATAAAACATGAGTGCAAGGTATTCCCACCATCCCTCATCATTATTGCAATGCTAGTGAATTTAAAAATCCAGTTAAACTTGATCATTCAGATAATATATGCCTAACATATTCCACAAGCCTGTATGTTAATATGTTCACAGAAGGAAGCACATACCCAACACCCTTTGACCTCCGAGAATTTCTGTCCATTATCAAACGAACATCTCTCACCTTCAGGGAAGAAAAGTTACGAGGTCAAGATCGACAAACATAAACAATAGGGCCTCAAGTGTCAAATAAATGGAAAATAGAAAGCACCTCTCCTAACTGCTTGAAATAAAAATCAGCTTCATTTTACTAGTGAAAAGAAAACAACTTCCCTTAAATAAAAATACAAGATAAATGTAGATTACTAGCCTAGATACCAGCATAAAAGTCACAAACCTCACATAAAGGAAACGAATTCTACAATATTAACAATAAAAGTGAAAACAGCAGCACGTTCAGATGCCTCACCTTGCCGGCTTTTGAAAAGAACTCATAAACATCCCGTTCAGAAGCTTTCAGTGGCATCTGTCACAAGATTTTCCAAAAAACGCAAAAAATTAACCGACATCTTTCTCTTTAATATGTGCACAAAATCTCACAATAGAAACAAATATCCTATTGGTATCTATTTACCTGGTAAGCAAAAACAGTTCTCTGGTCTCTCTCAGGATCGGCTTCAGGCTCCACTGTCTCTTTCTTATCTCTAAACCTCCTGCCAGACGAAACCAGTGTAATTAAAAGCGCAAAGCGCACTTGAAGCGCAAGGGTGCGCTTTGCGCTTTAGTCCGAAGCGCAAAGCGAGGTGCACGCTTTACAGTTTGAAGCGAGGTCGAAAATAAGTGATATACATGACATGTTATTAAGTGAGATACATCTAAAATAAGTGAAAATTATCATCACAAATTGACATAATATCATCAAAATATGTTTTGAAAGAGTGGTATATAAGGAGTTGTTGCCAAAACCTGAACATTACAATCTTTGAAAGGGAAATACATATAGTCATTCAAAAGGGAAATACATAAAAACTTCTAATCTAATCCGATCATAAGAAGCAATGTTTGAAAGAAAATACATGACTAGTCCTCAAACTCAAAATCGGAAACATTATCTTCACAATCAACCAAGATGCGATTCAACTCATCTTCATCTTTAGAACTCTCCGTAGATAAAATACAGCAAAACAACCCATCAATTTTGGCAAAATAACCTTCCCAAACATCCCCAGAGGTACACAGCCAACACGAACACTACGCTTACACAAAACTGAAGACGAAGCCATCCAATCCGACAGACCACTCACTCAAACCATATCATTGTACGAGAACAGTCCACATGCCCAATCAAAAATCAAGAACGAGGCAAGAACAATCAAACCATATCATTACCGAACCAAGCGAGAAGGAGAAAAAACCTGCCCGACGATCAAATGCCCTAACAAGCTGTTGCAGCTACTACGATGATAACCAGTAAAAACAAACACAACGTTCTTCTGTCTCCTCTGCAGCAACGCCTTCAACTCCTCTGCAGCAACGCCTTCAACTTCCTCAGCTCAGCTCCTTCCACGCATCACAAGCAGTCTTCTTCCGGCGCCCACTACGACGATTAAAAGGGTCCCGGGAGCCTATGATCGAAGTTTCTGATTTGCAATGGAGGAGGAGAAACGAGGGTGCGGTAGGAGGTGAGGGGAGACACAGGGTTAATGAAATTTGAAATACTTTTTTGGTCCTTAATTTTTTTTTTATTTTTTACAATTAAGTCCTTGACGCTTCGAACAGTGAAGCGAGAAAAGCGCGCGCTTCGTCGCTTCGTCGCTTTTCCCCGAAGCGCACCCGAAGCGCGCGCTTCACTGATTGCGCTTCGCTTCAGGGTCTTTGAGGCGACCCGCGTCGCTTCGCTTCAAAGCGCTCGCTTAAAGCGCAAAGCGAGCGCTTTTAATAACACTGGACGAAACATAACAACATAAAAAAATAAAGGGTTTTTGTTGTTGTTCTTTCTTATCTTGCAATGGGGGAATAAAAGCAATCAGTCTATGGCAAGCACCTGTTGCAATGGCGGAATAAAATCATTCAGTGACATTCCAATCAACGAAAAGAACTCGTTTCCTCTGACAACTGGACCCAAAGTCGTTCTATTATCAAATTCTCTAAGTAATTGAGAGTCTGAGACCACTTACTACCATAATCTAGCATGCTTAAGTGTCTCTAAGGTTGCCATTGTACATGTTCAAACCAACTCAATACAACTTTTACGATTTCTGAAAAGGGGATTACTTCAAATTTCGCTAATTCCAATCTAATCAAAATAATAAAGAACACCTACTTAACATTCTTTATTGCCAATCCTCTTGTTTCCCATTATCCGTAACTGAACAGCATGTCATTTTAGTTATTGCCTAATAGCACTGGCCTTCAAATATCAAGGGAACCTAAATGATCATACAGAATGACCTAATTTCATCAACTGATCAGTGAATTCTATTTCATCCATTTTGACTGTCCTCTTGCAAGTAGCTGACCTAATACACATCAAGATCTGTCTCAGATTATAGTTAGATGCTCGATTCTATTATGACTTGGACAAATTTTCAGGGATAATATATGTAAGTGTCTGGGATATATTTTACAAATCAATTGATGTTTTATAGCAACTTGGATAAAGTAACAAATTACAATGGACTCTACAACCCATTATACCATACACTAATTCACCATAACTTTCCATATTTATAGTAGTACATATCAGAGAATAGAAAGGCTGCTTTGCTGATCTGTTGGTTAAGGCTTTGATGGTAAGAATCAGATCCTTAACAAAAAGATTTTAAGGAAAAGATTGATATATATAAACCCTATCTCTACTTTTGCACTACCAGGTGACTTTTGTATGCATTGTGCCCTCTCCCTCTCCCCCTCCCTCTCCCTTATCAGATATATTTTCAAAGAGAAAATAAAAATGTGTAATTTCAATTGCAAGAAGATACATTCTAAACAATGAATAAAAAATGTGAAATCAACAATAGACTAGTTTCTTTTCAATAAATTGTGAAATAACCACTTTCTTAATTCATGCCAGTAAGTATAACGTACGTAAAAGAACTATAATTAAGATGCCTTTCAAATATTCAAACCAATAAAATATATTTCTATTTTGAATTTAATTATGACATCCTATTTCCATTTCCAAACATGTACAAAACTGCGAGGATTATTTTTTCAGCATGTAATTCACAACACTCTTATTTTTATATATTAAATTTGATCATTTCAAATATTTTATAAATCATTTTATTAGGTCGAGATGATTGTGAATTGTAGGAATCAAATAATAATTACATCCAATTATTCATTTTCATTTGCTATCCATACCTCAATTCAAATCTTCGAATCATGAAACTAAAGAATTAGATAAAAACCGCCAGCAAACTAAGGAACACATAAAAAAGCAAATTTAACATCATCGGGAACCCCGTTGCGCAAAATAATCCTCAACTATCGGGTCACAGTAGGACTGATAATTGATTATAGAACCCTACCCATTGCAAGTAATTGTAAAGATGTTATTTTCACATTGTGGACTACTCATCAAATTCTTCTTGCTATCTACTAATAGCAAATTCCATTGATATTGAAGGCCAATGCAATTCAAGGTAATTTTAATGTATGTCCATAAGCATTCACATGCAAACATATCGACATGTGACATGTAAACCCTAATATTACTAACATCAAGTTCGGTCCCAAAGCCCATTCAAGACAGCACAACTTTAAAGCCAAAAATGAAACAAGGACGCCCTAAAACCGACACCATCTTATCAACAAAGGCTTCACAAGATTGGTACAATTACCGTGAATAAGGATATATAGCACTACTATCGACATCCCAACCCCCACCCATCTAGATCCAGCAATAAAAAAACAAGATAGCAAAGCTACAGGCAATTCACAACTGAAACCACCAAAAGAAGAGGAATAATAACAACCTGATATCACGGTTCTCGAACTCCTTCTCCCTGTCCCTGTCGAACTCGCCATCGTGCCTGCGAGCCGATTGGCTTCTACTCCTCCTTGACCGGCTGGGACTCCTCGGACTCCGGCTCCTCCTTTCCCTTTCCCTGTCCCTGTCCCTATCCCTCCTATCCATCTCCCTGCTGCCCCTCTCCTTCTCCCTCTCCCCATCCCGATCCCTGTGCCTACGCTCTCGCTCCCGCTCCCGATCTCGGTCCTTATCCCTATCCCTCCGGGATCCGTTCTCCTCATCACCACCTCTTGACCTCTTGCTCCTCCTATCGTCCGACGCATCATCATCGGCGTCCCTCCTCCGGTGACTCTTCTCGGAGCCTCCTCCGGCGCCCCCGTCCTTCTCCTTGTCCTTGGTCCTCTTGGACTTGGAGAAACTGTTCTTAGCGTCCCTGTCATCGGCGTTCTCCACCGTTTTCTCCAGGTACTCGTACTCGTCGAAATCCATCTAGCTTAGGCTCCCGACGGTGGCCGACAGAGATCGGCTTCGACTTTTAATTTTTCCTTTCGCGCCGGCTTGGGGTTTTGAGTTAGGGCTGAACTGTTGTGGGTGTGAGGTGGGAATTCAATCCCGTCGGTTATCGGTACTGATCGGTCGGACCGAATCGATTGGACCTTCGGTTCGGGTCAGTCCCGGTTCGAAGTCTTGGCATCTCGCTATTTGGTCGAGATATGCCACGCTAATAAAGTACAACAACCAGTATCGAATTTTACGATTTTTAATAAAAACAATTTTAGTAAAATATCAATGTTGCTAAAGATTGATCGATACTTTGCTCTGCGACTAGCGTGATTGCTTTACATTTTTTAGCCGAGCATCTTATTTGAGTTCAATTATACTTGTAATTGTGATTAAAAATCATTTGAGTCAATTCAAGGGTGTCGTACTCATATTCAGAATATTTTCCTATTGTCGTAGTAAGAGGGTGTTTGCTCCGGAAGTGACCGCGAACAAGTCAGATCCAAATACATCGGAAATCTCTAGCACTACGAGCAACTGGTGCACGGAGGTTCGTTGTACGTGTGTGTGTGTGTGTGGTCGCCGTATGAATGAAAGAAGAGAGGGGGCGAAGACAACGGACGAACACCCTTAAGCGGAAGCACTTACGGATGCCATCAATGATGCCTTTGGAGGGAAACAGGAACGTAGGAACACAAAGAGAGCTTGAACGCTGGAATGTTTGATAATAATAATGACAATATGTCCGTCTGTAGAGAGTTGTTGAGATGTCCCTATACAATGCCTAAGAACAACTATTTATACTAAACTAGACCTACGCATGTATGGTAATGTAATATTGCACATATATTACGTTTCCTTTGCTGCCATCCTTCATGGAATATCTTCTTTCCATTTGAGTATTCTTGGCAACAATCTCCTTCCAAATCATGAGATAGTCTGGAATCTTCTTTAATAATTGACTGATCGACAACATTGTCCCTTGGCCTTCGCCGTAGAGTTTTCTCGTTCGTCCAGTTAACTATCGCTTGTCGCTTTCGCTGTCCCTTATCTCCCGTCGCCTGGTAACCTCGTTGCTTGATGACTGCTTCGTCCAACAAGCCTTCGCCTGGTGTGTAGTCGTGGTCATCTCCCTATTAGGTTTCATCTCCGTTGGTCTATAGATAAACCCGAGATCTGTGGCCCAGAATTTCTGTTGTTAAACATATAAGCCCTCATCAAGGCAGACTGTGTATTCTATCTCGCTTTGAAAAAGACCAAGTAATCATTCCCCTACGACCTGGTAATTTGTGCAGGCGAACAATAAATCATTCACCGTCGATATCCCCGAAGTGCATCGATTGAGATTGCAATAGGAAATTTAGGAGTAACATTATTTCTTCTTATAAAGGTGTCGTTGGCGTTTCTCCTACTGCTGTTGATGACGTTCCTATTTCTTTCTGGCTGGGTGGCCAAGACTGCCCAGACGAATCAAAGTTGGAGGAGCCCCCAATGAGGTGTTACACGAAGTTCCGCGCCCACCTTTGAGAGATGGAGTCCAAAACTCCTCAGCTGCTGATGTCGTTGTCGCCCAACAGACGCCAGGCAAAGCGACAGAGATCCCTCGGGCAATGGGAGCCCCCTAGGGCAATTGACGGAGTTTCTCCTAGACAAAGCGAGAGAAGTTCCTCAAGGCGAGGCGACAAAAGCCCCCCAAGGCCCATGAGCACAGGCAATCTTGGTAAGAACCCTTGAGTTATGCCCCCTGCTTGTTCTCAAGTCATTGACTGACTCGAGCAAGTTCGTGGCAGCCTTTACACTCTTTGTCTGGCCTAAAATCCGTAACGGATGAGCTGGGGCGAGCGGTCGCCGATTTGCATGAGGTGAAGCTTTTGCTCTCGCTCCTTCGGAGATCCTCTGGCATTCGTGGGGTGAGCACCCTGAGGATCTCGCGGTCAAGGCGAAGCTGGAGGAGCGATAGTCTGCATTGTCCCGGTCGCTTCCATCCTCCACTGTGCCCAAGTTGTCCTTTGAGGATACCGACCTTCTTAAAGAGAAAAATGAGTTATTGGCTGCTATCCAGCGTCTCCAGGAGAAATTGAACGCTACAAGTACAAGCTTGGACGTTGCCCGTGCAGATGAAGCAGCTAAGCACGTGACCGTTGACCGAGAGCGAGAGATGCTGGAGGAGTGGAACAAGGCCCTAGATGTCGAGGCAAAGGAAGAGCTGGCAGCCGGGCTGGTAGACTGGGCGAAGCGCCTGCTGTACTCTTTACCTCTTGTTTGAACTGCTACATTTGTATTTTCCCCCACAAAGTGGGGAAGCGCTGTGCGATAATATTTTTGTGCACCTCCCACATCGTTGGTTTATACCCTTTTAAGTACCTGCCATTGATTTTGAGGTGATGCACTGATCCATCAAGCCCCTTAGGCGATATGAATTCCCAAGATGGGATTCAACCACTTGAAAGGGACCTTCCCAATTCGATGTCCATTTCCCGTAAAAGACCTTTATCAGGAGGCGGACTCCTTTAGTAGAATTCACCCTTGAGGAGCGGTGAAGATCGTTAACGGCACCAGAATTTAACGCGATGGCACCAAAGGTGGAGCTCAACGTCGGAATTTAATGCACGACGTCGAGACTGGGCAGAGTCGAAGTGGTGGCACGTCAACGATGTCGGAATTTAATGCGATGGTATCGAGGATGAACGGAGGTGTGTCAACAACATCGGAATTTAATGCACGACGGTGAGGTTGGGGTTAAGGTCACCGGTAAAAGGAAAGATAAAAGACTTGAGTTTGTGTTTGAGTTCTTGTCTTTAGCTGGAGGAACGAATTCGTTCTCTACCGGCCAATTGATATTCTCCCTCCTCCGAAAAGGGGGTCATACGCCACATGATGGTTTCGCTCCATAGCCGTCCTGTACTCGTTTATTACGAGTGGCGGATTATGGCGTACAACCTTCTTAGGACTCCAGGGATGGCAGGGACATCCTCCATGTCAACTTTTCTCTTTCCCTCAGCTATTGATGCTTTATTGGCGTCATGCTCAAATTAGCGCTTGGTAGCCAATTCGCCTTTCATATTTTCAAGGTTGTTCACTGGTATCCCTAACATAGTCTCCAGGTTTTGAAAGGCGGCTTCCATCTTGGAGCCAATCTTTCCCTAAAGGCTTCGTGCTTCTGGTCGATGACATTGACCATTTCCATTAAGAGTTAGAGAGTACTCATGATGGTGGACTACTCTCTAGCTATGGTTGGGTCCGAGTTGTTTCCATCGTTGTTGTTTTCCTACCGGAGTTTTTGTCCCCGGGATTGTTCGAATTACCACTAGCTAGGATTCTAGG
Organism: Melastoma dodecandrum; assembly: GCA_029817715.1. Classification (NCBI taxonomy): domain Eukaryota; kingdom Viridiplantae; phylum Streptophyta; class Magnoliopsida; order Myrtales; family Melastomataceae; genus Melastoma; species Melastoma dodecandrum. Next base: position 834,485 of record JARUPY010000237.1, read on the forward strand.
CATGATTGGCTTAGTCTCCCACTGTGGTCGCCAAAGACGTGTTCACTCCGGAAGTAACCGCGGACAAGCTAGATCCAAACACATCGGAAATATCTGACAGTACGAACAACTGGTATCCGAAGGTTCGTTGTACGTGTGTGTGTGGTCGCCGTATTAATGAAAGAAGAGAAGGGGAGATGACAACAGACGAACACCCTTAAACGGAAGCATTTACGGATGCCATCGACGATGCCTTCGGAGGGAAGCAGGAACGCATGAGCACAAAGAGAGCTTGAACGCTAGAATGCTTGATAATAATAATAACAATATGTCTGTCTGCAGAGAGGTGTTGACATGTCCCTATACAATGCCTAAGAACAACTATTTATACTAAACTAAACCTACGTATGTACAATAATGTAATATCGCACATATATTACGTTTCCTTTGCTGCCAGCCTTCATGGAATATATTCTTTCCATTTGAGTATTCTTGGCAACAATCTCCTTTCAAATCCTCAGATAGTCCGGAATCTTCCTTAACAACTGACTGATCGATCGCGTCACCCATTGGCATTTGTCGTAGAGTTTCCTCGTTTGCCTGGTTAACTGTCACTTGTCGCTGTCGTTGTCCCTTGTCGCCTGTCACTCGATGACTGCTTTGCCCAAAAAGTCTTCTCCTGGTGTGTTTCCGTGGTCATCTCCCTACTGGTTCCTATACATTGGGCTTGCATTCTGAACCGTTGATCCACAGATAAACCCGAGATCTATGGCCCAGAATTTCTGTTGCTAAACAGAGGGTCACCCTGCAACCCATAAGACGTGGTAAATCGGAATCACCAAAGCTAGAACCTTATATGTAGCACATGGTGCACATGAGGCCACCGTGGAGATTCGAACTTAGGATCTATTAACTTGTAGTAATTTTGGATTTATAATACTATGGATTTATAGAGCCCATGAGTTTATTGAATAATAGAAGAGCCCAACCTTGATAGTAGACAAACTTAACCCAATATCATGATGAATGAAGAAGAAGGGTTTCAAATCAATCACGGGAAGAATAAATGTGGAAACGTGGCAAATGGTGGAGAGAAGATTACATGGTGATTTGTGGAGTGTTTTCTATTTAAGCTTTAGTCTAATAGTTCATTTGAACATATCAGAAATATCATATTCTCAGAGTTTATTGTCGAGAATCACGGCTGCTGTAAGTTCCTTTCATGCTTAATTTCTTTTTAGCAACACGTTACAAGGTTTGAAAACATGGTATCGAGCTTTGGATTGAACCCACGTTTTTTCAATTTAGATTTTAACAAACAATGAATTAGCCCTTAAGCTCGACCAAATATATTGCGTGGAAACATGATTTGAAGACAATAGTGGGAGCGAAAAATAGATGGCAAGAAAGTCCGCGAGAAACTTTGATGCGGTAGAACTTGACGACCACCATACACTCGCCGAGCCGAAAATAGAACATGAAAGTGTACAGACAAACGAACAGAGACTCATCAATGGTGACAGAACTGAGGCAAGTTTGCTATGTGCTGAGGTAACCTAATACCCCACGGTATTTGTGGTAAAAGGGCATTTGAAGCAATACGGCTTTAGAGGAGAACGAGAATAGAGAGGCACAAATTTGACACGAGTTAACAATTGCTGACTTATCAAAATGGCCCACTCTTTTGAGAGACAAAAATCAATAAAAGATTGTCGCAATTTGTATCGTCCGAAGATATCTTGGCTAAGGTAAATCATACAATTCAAGTTGCTATTGAGAGTCAGCGTAGCTGAAACCAATATTTCGAGGCTAGGAAAGCTTTTACAGCGAAGGGAAAGAAAAAGGTTGAAGTCCAACCTGGAAACTCTGATGAGCCCGTGCCCCACGAGGCTTCTTTTAATATGTACCCGAGCATCATGAAGAGACAGTGAGGATGCCACATAATTCATGAATGCTTAAAAAGCATAATAAGATACCACATATAAGGAAAATGCCTTGCATAAAGAAGAGTTCATCTTCGACAATCACTCGAAAGACTCTGTTATCGCTTTAGAAATTATGAGCTGCCCCATCATCATCGGATAATTCATATATCCCTTTTATGAGAGATGTTCTATATCAATTAAGGATGAATCGTGTCATATTGTCATGATTGTGTTCACGATCCCAAAGAGAAAGGGCTTGCAAAAGTATATAACAGATATACTTCATCAGGCCTCTGTATATAGTAATATTATTTTCCATAATTGACAGACATTCTATAAATAGACAATACGTTCATATTCAAATGATTCATCATTTGTTGTGATTCATAATGAATTTAGACGTGTTTGAGTGCAAGCGAAAATGTTGTTTGACCATTGGATAATCCTAAGGCAACCTTGCACATATTACGTTCCATATTTGAAGTGATTTTTCCCTTAAAGCGAATATATCAACTCACATGGAAATAAATCATTAATGAAAGATTTATATGGCTTTTATTTATCTAATATAATATTTAATTAATAAGATGACTAATTAATTCTGGATAATGATTACATGATAGAAGGTACAACGTACGAACTGTTCCTGTAGGTTAACTTTCCACAAAATAGTTGAAGCTTACCTTTTACATAGTAGACGCTTACTTTTTGTATGGCATCATCAAAACCATACTAACAATCTCTCCATTTTTTATGGTGAGAAAACTATTTATCATTGAAGAAAATATTTTGTAGAGAAAAACCCCACCTGAATGAGCATGGGCATGAATCTCGCATCTGTGTACAGAGCCAAAAGCTTCTATAATATGCAGAGTATAAAAAGCATATGCGATGAACATATGAGCTTATAAGATTTTGCGGAGCATAAAACTTATGTGACCTGACAGTTCTTGCTAAGAACTCAACAACTGCACTTTCAGGAAAATGGACTAAGTCTCCTTTTACATTCCGTAGTAGAAGAATGTTAGATATATGCAACAACACTTATAGAAGTGTTAAAAGTAGTGTAGAAATAGGCTTATACCCCCACATTTTGCAGAAAGATTTCCCATATATACACAGAGCGAAGGCTACCAATTTCAAACATCTTTCTCTCTCACTTTTTGTCATATCTAAAAGGATAAGGCTAGGCGGTAGATGACGAAATAATATGAAAAAACATACGTGTAGAAAGATTCTACAATTTATATCATTAAACCATTGAAATAAAAAAACAATATGACGTAGAGGGTGTGCCCCAAAGGGTCACTTATTGAAAGTATAGAGAAAAACATAGTTTTCTAGAAGTCTCAACATAAATGTCGTTCAGATATTCGTAGGGGTTTCCAGATTGTCATTCAGGAGCCTGACTAGTCCCTCTAGTTGGCGTATTGCGTCAATCATTAGCCTCTACAACACTTGAATGTCCTCACCATGGGCAACAACTTGGATTTTTAGCTCCCTGAGAACATAAGGCATGGTGGAAAAGGCAGAAGCCTCCTCAACTGGTGATGTAGAACCTTTTTGGCTCGCATGGGGTGCCTTGGCATTTTTCTTGCCGTTTGCAGTGGTAGCAGTAGGAGCCTTTTGCAGAAGCTCTTAATGTTATGCTTTGGTGAGCCCACCTTCAACTGTCTTCATGTACTGCATGCTATTGATAATGTTGGCACTGAAGTTGCCAACCTTTCATTTGTCCTGCTCAGAAGCTAGAGGAAGGTCAATGGCGTCCATATGCAAAAGCCTTGCAATCACCTGGTCATAGGACAGACTCCACTCCATGTACTCAAATATCAGGGCTCCATGGCTAAAAGGGATTCCCTTCAGTAGGTGAACCATGACTTTGGCATTCGCAGGTATGATGCCATACTCTCAGCACGAGGCAGAAGATAGAAAAGAACTAATCGGTGTACAACTTTGTGGCAAAGAACCAGCCGAGTGGACTCTAGATAGACTTTCAGGAATACCTTCTACCCAATAATGATGTTAAAAGTCTCATTCTTTCCATAATCTTACATCTCAGAAGTGGATTCACAACTATACAAGTTGCAGACATCGAGAGCAAAATACACAAGGATAACTCCGTTTACAGAGGTGTGGATGAACTTAATAGAACTCCCGTCCCTTTAGAAGTTAAGATTGGAGTAGAACTCGAGAACCTTTGCCACAAACACTTTAGCATACGACTCGCAAAAGGTTGTTAAGCCTAGTACTTCAAACATAGGATCTATATCCAACATATCGGCCGATAACCAAACAAAGTCTATTCGCTTACTTGTAGTCAACTAGCGATCCAACGCGATCTAACAAATAGTCATCAGCTAACACTTGATCAATCTCCTATGAGCTAATGAAGGTAGAAGGTTTTGGAGTATAGGTACCGTGTCCCTTAGGTTGGTTCACAAGCAATTTAATCAGGGACTTGGAGACAGTGTCAACATTCTTTTTCTTATCCTTGAACCTGGAAGACACATTAGATGTTGTGGAAGCAGAAAGTAGCATAACACCTTTAGATACTTCAATCTTAGGCACTGTGAGAGGAGCAAAAACCATACATTTTTGCGTCAGATATGGAGAGATCATCTCCTTTGACGGGGGCACAATTATGATCTCATCTGCATCCTCGATTAAGTCCTCTTTGCCAGAAGGCTTTAGCTCCTACAATTTGGAGAGCTCAAGATTGTCGGCCAGCACTTTGCCAAAGACAGGCATCTCTTCAATAGAGATTTCATCGGTGAGGGTTTCTTTGGCGTCCTAGACGTTTTCCATCACAGCTTCTAAAGAATCAACAGAGACAGCCATGGCTATAAGAGAGGAATCTGGACAACATTGAACGCCTCAATTAGTGAAGCCTCATCCTTAAGGCTAATTGACGAGAGTAAGCTCTTGTACCTTTGCAGGCGAGAAGCCGGATTTCGACGGCCTCTTGGGATTTTGGGTCTTGGGCGCCATTGGAGAGAGGTTTGGGAGAATTGAGAGAGAAGAAGAGAATTTAGGGTTTTAAAAAGACGAGGAAGATGGGAGTCGATTTGAAGAAGTGAGAGAGAGAAGAAGCAAACTGTGGGGATTTATATGGAAATAACGGAAGGTAAATATGGAAAGAAAATATCTCCAATATATAGGCAGATCAAAATCTTTGTAATCCTAACGAATCTTCTATGGATAAGATAACATCTAATCATTGGAGGTAAGAAGTAAATCTTCCCATATGTTTTATTGTTTGATTTCGAAATCAATTTCAAATCAAAAGTAGTCGTTAGGCTGTAGAAGGTGAATCTTATAAGCTAAAGCTTCTACACAGGTTGATATGATTATAAAGTTTAGAAACATAAGTTTTTTTACTTAATTAACATAATCTCGTGTTATTACTTGAGCAAAACATTGAGTTGCAGAAGATGTACAAAGCGTTTTGTACAAAGGTGAGAACTGTATGTATCTCATCTTAGATAATACATGTTTGAGTCATTTCCTCAAACTTAGGTTTATGTTACGAACGTTCCACCTTCCGCACATAGTTTTTACTATGTTATAAATAACACGTTTGCCTCAGCCAAAGGCTCAAGGTCCTAGATTGGGTGAAATTTTCCTAACTTGCTCATGATAAAGGCAAATTGATCTCTATCTAGAAGCTTAGTGAAGATGTTTGCCAATTGATGTATTCAGTACTTACATAACATTTTTGCACATTGTTCTTAAGAAAATGATGTCTCAGTTCCATGTGTTTTGATTTAGAGTGATAAACAAGATTGCGAGTCCGATTTATTGCGCTAATGTCATCACACTTGATCAATATTTTATCAAACTCAATGTTGTAGTCTTCAAGTTATTATTTCATCCATAGAACATGATCATAACAACTAGCAGCTACTATATACTCAGCTTTTGCGGTTGATAAAACAACCGAAGTTTGCTTTTTAGAGAACCATAAATTCAACATGTTTCCCATGAGTTGCAGGTACCACTGGCAATTTTTTGTCAATCTTGTAGCCTGAAATTCGGCATCTGAATATCCAATTAGATAAAAGCTTGATCCTTTAGAATACCATACTTGAGGTTAATTAAACCTTACAAGTATATGAAGATTCTCTTGATTGAAGTCACGTGAGAATCCTTAGGTGCATATTGAAATCTTGCACAGAGACATACACTAAATTGTATATCGGTCTAGAAGCTGTAATGTACAATAAGTGGTCAATCATGCTGGTATAGAGCTTACTATCAACTTCTTGACCAATTTCATCTTTGTTTATCCTAGCATTTGTAGTAATAGGAGTCGACAAGGATTTTTTGCCTTCAAGGCGAAATTTTTTCATAAGCTGCCGAGTGTAATTTTCTTGGAGTAGAAATGTACCTTATGTAGTTTTGATAAATTTGCAATCCGAGAAAAAACTTAATTTCTCCTATCATGTTAATTTCAAACTGACTTATCGTGAATTCTACAAACTCTTCACAGAGCTTATCGTCGATTGATGTGAGATTATGTCGTCAACATATATCTGGACCGCCATAAGATGATTTTTTTTGGTTTTGTGGTATCTACTCGACCTCTCTTATAGCCTTTTCTTGCAGAAAAGTGCTAATATTCTCATACCTGGCCCTTAATGCTTGTTTAAGCCTTTGAGAGCTTATAAACATGTTTTCTATGCTTTAGATCCTCGAATTCAGGAGGTTGCTCAACGTGTACCTCAGTTGTTGTAGGAGGCATAAGCTAGCAGAAGCCTTATGGCCTTTAGATATGCTACAAGAGCAAACGTCTCATCGAAGTTTATTCCCTCTACTTAGTAATGTCCTTTGGCACGAGTCTTGCTTTGTTTCTAAAAACATCGTCTGACTCATTCATTTTGTTTCTAAAGACCCATTTTATTCCGAACACATAACGGTTATCAGGACGTGGGTCAAACGTCCATAGTTGGTTCTTCTCAAACTTATTCAACCCTTCTTGCAAGAATTCAATTTGGATCACTTAGATCTTCATTAATACCATTAGAGTTTATTTGAGATAAGAACACATAATGTTTATAGAGGGCGTTAGTAGAATTTCATATCTTAATGCCTCTTTCGAAGTCCCCTATGACTTGGTCAATACGATGATGTCTTTTATATAAGGATGGAACGTGAAATTCTAAATGTTAATTGTCTATATTTGCGGATGAAATCTCATTAGAAGTATGTTCGTCCTTGTGACCTTCTATTGAAGGTTTTTCTGAAGAGACTAAATCTTCTGCAAGAGGACCACACACTAAGGATCCATAGTGTCTTATGTATCATTGATTGAGTATTCAAATTTTATACTGATTGACTCCTCAAAATTAGATGTCCTTTTGTTAATGACTATATAGGCTCTGCTAGTTGTAGAGTATCCTAGGAGGATGCCGTCATTCGACTTAGCATCAAACTTTCTCAAGTTATCCTTAGAAGATCTTAATATGTGGCAGACACTTCCGTACAGATGAAAGTAAGAAAGGTTGGGTTTCCTCCCACTTAATAGTTCAAAGGAAATTTTATCCAACATGAATCTAATAAACACACTATTGGATATGTAGTAGGCGGTATTCACAACTTCTGCCCAAAGGTTTCACAAAATCTTACTCTCACAGATGATTGTCCGTGCCATGTCCATTAGAGTTCTATTTTTTCTCTCCGCAACACCATTTTGTTGAGGAGTTTAAGGAGCAGAGAAAGTGTGATCAATATTATGTTTGCTACAGAAGGTTTCAAAAATCATGGTTTTCAAACTCTATAGCACATGATATGTCGTTATAGCTTTTACAAAAGGGCTTTTCTCATTATGTAGAAAGTTAGCTAGACTTATACAAATATGGAGTTCTTCCTTCAATTCTTCATCAACGCTTCAAGTTCATATTGGATAGATTGTCATGTACAATATGTACATATGGTATGCCCTTCGTAGAAACGGATTCATCCTTTTCTGATGCGAAATTTTACTCAAACAAGAGTATATATGTGCAGGCCCCAAGCTAACCATGTCGTGAAGAGTCTTTAAAGAAGCAAGTAAAGACATACCATCCACTCAATCTTGTGACGAAAATGTGAAGGTTCAAGATGCGACAAAACAATGGTACATTTTGAGATCATTTAGGAAAGTAGGAGAATCGCCTTTCGAATGCGATGACAATGCAAAAACGATACTGCCAAAAGAACTCAACTGGCCCGTGACAAAGCTAACAATGGTGGTCCCAACAAATGCAGTTTTAAAAGGTTGTGTTCAGCCAAAGCATCGGTAAATTTTATATCCAGATTTATTACTCAATAACTGTACCAACGAATTTGATCCGAATGCTCTAAGGTTATTTTCTGCGGCTAGCTACACTAAGGACTTAAAGATACTCAGGGATGTGTTAAAAGAATCCAATCTAGTACGTGGAAAAAAGTCGAAATTAGGTATTCGATATGTCACTGCTAAGCCCGTTTGTCTCATAATGAAGAATGCCCCCAACCCAATACATAGAGGTATATGGTTTAACTACCAAGGTACTATCTAAGAGAAAATTGGTATTTGATAGACTTGGTACTCTGGAAGAAAAGAGTGATGCTCGAGGATCTAGGTGACTAAGATTGGGCAAAGCTCCAAGAAGTCGAATGGCAAGAAAGTAGCCATAACAAATCTATTTTAGTTATCCTTTAAGGTACGAATTGTCTTTGTAGAAAAATTATTTCTTGGACGAAGTGTCGAATCGTTGTTGAGGTAACTACCAGAGAAGTATAGAAAATGATCACAAAGACGTGGATATCTACTAATAGTAATGCTGGGTTATCTCATGATAACATTGAAGGTGATGTTGTCACTTCTTATCATGTCACAATTTCAGAGAAATGATACGGAAGAAGCTTCATCCCAGAAAGCAAGCTCAACAGCCCTTTCGTCTAAAGTTGATCCCACTAATAGAAGAAGAAGTCAACAAGCTTATCGAAGTTGGATTAATCAGATAGGTAAAGAGTCCAACATAGATTGCAAATATTGTACCCGTCATGAAAAAGAACTTTCAACGATGCGTTTGTGTTGATATTGGTGACATTAACAATGCATGTCCAATGGATGCTTGTCCTCGTCCGATTACTGGGGTAATGGTAGATGCTACCACTGGTTGTGATGCCCATAATTTTATGGATGGATCTTCAAGGTATAACTAAATCTAAATGGTCCTAAAGGATGAGGAGATGAATGCTTTTCATACTTCAAAAGAAACATATTGTTATAAGGTGATGCCTTTTGGGTTGGAGAATGTAGGACCGACATATCACTCAACTATAAAATCGATATTTGACGATATGCTCCACAAGAATGTAGAGTGTTACGTGGATGATCTGGTTATCAATTCAAGACGACGGCGTGAATATATTGATAACCTGAAAAAAACGTTTGATAGATTACGGAAATATCAACTAAAGATGAACCCATTGACGCGTGCATTCAAAGTCACTTTGGGAAAATTTGTTGGATTAATCATTCGACATCAAGGGATTGATGTTGACCAGTCAATGACATATGCGATTATGAAGATGCTAGAACCAAAGAATATATACGAGTTGAATAGCCTTCAAGGAAAGCTTGTATATATTTGGAGGTTTATATCAAATTTAATTGGTTGATGTCATCCCTTCCATCAGTTCATGAAGAAAGATACTCCTTTTTAGTGCAATGGAGCGTACAGTTCTGTTAAAATGGTTTTGATGATGAACCATATAGAACCTTGCTTCTGTATTCTATAAAAGCTTGTGCTATTGCCTTGCCTCTGGACACTATAGAAGCATGTGTAAGGTGCTTCAAAAAGTGTTCTTGTAATCTAGAGAAGCTTGTGCTATAGGGAAGTGCTACAAGTGAAATCATTACTTCAATTAAAGAACTGATGAGTGAACATATTTTTGTAATGGCAAAGGACTAAGTATAAACTTTTGTAAAATATGTAAATTTATTTCCATAAATATATTTTTATTTTTCTAATTATTAATTAATAATTTAAAAGACAATATTCCTTTGGGAATATTTCTTAGCAAAAGAAATGCATAGATCACATCTTCCCATTTTTGGGAATAATATGTTTCTCGCCTAGTAATAACGTCTAGGTACACGTGTAATCACATTTGGATGAAATCAACTATATTAGGAAATATATTAGTGGTTATTTCCTTTTAACAAAAGCTTACACTTCTGCAGAACCCTCTGACCATCTGTTACTTGATGTGGACGAAAATCAATCAATCTTTGACTGATTCCCAGCGGCAATATGATAAATGAAATGCTGTAATAATTTGGAAATAATTTTTTTGTGATTAATATGATTGCTGCACTAACAAATTACATCCCTTATTTATAGGTGCTTAATGATAAATTAGAATAAAATGTTTTATAGTGGTTCAATAAATACACCTACATCCACTCTCACCTGTTTTCACTAATACCTGGAAATAGTTACTACAATATAGAATGTAAAACCTTTTGTGGTGTAAGAAAACAACTTCTTTGACCTCTAGGTGGTAAGATTAACTTAAGCTGTGCGAGAAACTGTCTTGGTCAGATTTGGTCACGTCTATGTCAAATCACAAGGAATTCAACAGACAAAGTGAGTACAGAAACTTGGCTGGAATTTTCAGCCTTATGTGCCATGGTGGCGGGTTGTCCTTTTTGTGGATCTGGGTTCAGGTTCAATGGTGCTATCCTCCACGTGTTTGGATGTCGTCTTATAGGGCTTCACTTTTTGTAATTTCAATATAACCTGCAAAACAAAGCGATAAACATCTACAGGAGGTTACCAATCCTTCACCACTTGCGCCTGCTATGGACTTTTTCTCTTAGACTTGTTGTACGTCGACTCGCCATCCAACAAACTTCTCCCCAGGTCCTGTTTCACGCAACTCGACGTTACGGACAACTTCCCGATAAAGTCCTTCAGATCCGTAATCACCAACGCCTACGGAGTAGTTTCAACAAGGCATATTTGCTGTGAACACAACAAACAAATAAGATAAACAACTACAGAAGGTTGTCAGTCCCTTACCGCTTATGCCTGCTACGGACTCCCCTACCAAATCTGTACGCCAACTCACCAACCAGCAACCCTTCCCCCAGGCTCTATTACACGCAATCCGACGTTACAGATAATGTTTTGGTCGAGTCCCTCAGATCGCAACCACCAACGTTTACGAAGCGGTTTCACCAACTCTAAACCTTCTATAGTTACCTCATGTGAAAATGCTTGCCTGGAGACTCCCTCCTACAGATTCAAAACACACGTTAATGAATCAATTGGAGATAATCTCTAATTAGGGATAGTCTTTGATTGATTTCGTATCAATCGAATTATCCAATCCTAAGATAACGCATTACAGAAGGTTGGAGACTGATTGGATCAACGACCTTCTATAATTGGAAAGAAATAATATTTAATTTCTAACTTGAAACCTTTAGGGACTATTAAAAATTGATTTAATATCAATTGAATATTATAATCCCAAAGTAGAGCACTAGAGAAGATTCGACCTGGTCAGACCAACAACTTTCTTTTGATAGAAATAATCAATTATTCATTTTCAAATTGGATTTATTCATCTAAGACAAGTTAATAATTGAATCTGGACGTAATTCATACAATTTGTTATTAACATAATCTGCTCACGGAGGGTTAATAGGACATTTTTATATTTGACAATATAACTTCCATAAATAGAAAAAATATATTGTTTTTGACTTCCTATGATTTGTCTTACCAAATAAAAAGTTAATATAAATTCAAATAATATTCTAAGAAATATTCTTCATTTGTATTAATAAGATAACTAAGATAATTAATAATTAATTAATTATTAAAATATCTAATTACAGTAGCTTTTCTAATCACAAATTTGATCTAAAATGAGAAAAAATATTTCATGATATATTTCCTATTTTAGGAATTATATCTTAGTTATAGAAGGTTATTGCTATCATGCTTCTTTAACGATCAGTTCTACTTTTGTAAGGTCATAGTAAGTCAACGTATTGTACGACTCATCATCAAAACCTCAACTGATTGACGTGCAGCGGGATCCGAGGGAGGATTGCTGGCTATAGACATGCCAACGTGTAGTGGGCCGAAGTGAAGGTTGGTAACTCTGGGAGCATAGAAGGTGATAGACTAACCCGGTTATGTAACTATAATCTATTGTGGTTGTGTGCAGGAACGTTTACTCGGTGAGAAGCGAAGGTGAAGTCTTCACAAGGAGCGGGGCATTCTTGGTGAGAAGCCAATGGATTACTTGTTGAGGAGTCGAGGGGAAGTCGCGGCGAATTACTTTGCTTTCGTTGTGAGGAGCCAAGGGATTACTCGGTGAAGAGCCGAAGGGAAGTCACAACGTATTGTAAATTACTAGGATTTTTAGTGTCGTCCAATAAATGTACTAAAATGTTTTGTAAATCGTATTATACCGTATTGTAATTTACTAAAAATTGTTGTACACTGGTATAATAAGTTACTAAAAAATTAGTAAAACGTATTGTCCCGTATAATAAAATACTAATATTTTTTGTAGATCGTATTGTACAAATATACTAAGCCCTTCACTGTTCATTCATCTCACAAATTACTTAGCCCATTGGGCCATTTCTATGAAATTTTCAGTACATTTTACTGTTTAGGAAATCGTATTATACCGTATTGCAAATTACTAAAACATTTGGTAAATTGTATTATTGCGTATAGTTGGTTACTAATATTTTTAGTAAATTGTATTATACAATATTGTACAAATGTACTAAGCCCATTACTGTTCATTTCTCTCACAAATTATAAAGCCCATTGGGCATTAATAAGGCTTTTTTCGTACATTTGACTGTATAGTAAATTGTATTGTATCGTACTGTAAATTATTAAAACAATTAGTAAATCGTATTTTACCATATTATAAATTATTAAAACAATTAGTAAATCGTATTTTACCATATTATAAATTATTAAAAAAATATTAGTAAATCGTACTGTACATTATTGTACAAATGCACTAAGCCCATTACTTATCATTCTTCTCATAAATTACTAAGCACATTGTGTAACACCTTTTTGTAATCTCTCCTCACTTCAAAATTGACAGTGGCGGACGGCTACGGGAAAGATTATTCCATGAAACCAGCTGTTTCTAAAAAATAACTAAATTTTTCTTCTTCTTTTTTAAGCCTTCTTCTGCTTTGAATTATAAATAAAATTTGCGATACATAACATTGGAATAATACAATCATGAAATCAGTAATAATATGTTCATAATGCGGAAAAGAAATGAACACAACATGATTGGTTGGCTGACGAGTCAAATATTTGATAAACGAACACATAGTTCGTATTTCTGTTCTAGAATATGGTAACCATCGGACTTTGTCAATAAAAACTGAGAAAAAATAAAGTTTCAACCAAAAGTGGTGTAACCCTTCGCCCTTTGAAGGAATAGGTGGATATAATATGTCAAACAATGGAGGTGTTACCCTTCACCTTTAAAAGAGGCATGTGACTATCAAGTTTCAATCAAATGAGGTGTTACTATTCACACTTTAAAGAAATATGTGGATAGAACATGACGAGTCTCGGGCAAAGGAGGAACCAACCTTTGTCCTTTGAGTAAACGCCATGGCCACATAATTAATATTGACTAAAAATATACGGATATATTTGATTAATTGGTTGTTGTTGTTTACAAGGCGAAACAATTGCTTTCTTACTGATAAATACCCATCCATTTCCCCTAAGCCAAACAAACCGAGTGAATAGGATGACGATATTTAGCAATGCATTAAACCGAGCCTGAGTACATTGATAAGCCCATAATAGTCTATCAGGTATACGTCCATAATTTTCAATAAGAAACTCATAACCCCTTCTTTAAAACCCTTATCTGGGTATGGTAAATTTCCATTTTCCTCAAACACCATCATTTCACGCCTCTTAAAAACTCAATGACTTCCAAACCACTCTAGCATCCTTTTCATCTGATCCGTCTTCTTCTTTACCTAATTTATGGCTCCTCAAACTGTATCTAGGAAATTCGGCCCTCAGGTTCGCGCACCCACCTTAGGCGACGACGCTACATTCGTAACGATTTCTATCCTAGCCATCTTGTCTCTTGTCTTCAGTACACAGGGTAAGCCAATGGCGATGAGATATTGTTGGGGAGGGTCATACATTGGGTCTCTTCATCCATGTATTCGCTTCGGAAGTGACCGCGGACATGCCAGATCCAAACACGTCGGAAATCTCTAGCACAACGAGCAACTGGTGCCGCCCGAAGGTTCGTTGAATATATGTGGTCGCCGTATGAAATTGAGAGAGAGAGAAGACATCGGATGAACACACTTAAGCGGAAGCACTTACGGATACCATCGACGATGCCTTCGGAGGGAAGCAGGAACGCAGGAGCACGAAGAGAGCTTGAACGCTGGTATGCTTGAAGCTAATAATGACAATATGTCTGTCTGTAGAGAGGTGTTCGTATACAATGCATAAGAATGACTATTTATATTAAGCTAGACCTACGTATGTACGGTAACAAAATATTACACATATTTTACGCTTCCTTTGTCACCAGTCTTCATGGAATATCTTATTTCCATATGATCGAACTTGGTTAAAATTCCCTTCAAAATCCTGAGATTGTCTAGAACCTTCCTTAACAGCTACTGATCGTCCGTATTGCCCATTGGCCTTCGCCACAGAGTTTCCTCGTTCGCTCAGTTGACTGTCGCTTCATTGACCCTTCTCGCTCGAAGCCTGGTAACCCTGTCGCTTGGTGACTGTTTCGTCCAGCAAGCCTTCGCCTTATGTGTTTCCGTGGTCACCTCCTTACTAGATTTCCATTCCTTGGGCTGGTGTTCTGGACCGTTGATCCACTGATGAAGCCGAAATCTGTGGCCCTGAATTTCTGTTGCTAAACATATAAGCCTCTTTAAGGCAGACTGTGTCATCTGTCGCGCCTTAAAAAAGACCAAGTGATCATTCCCCTACAATCAAGTAACGTGTGTAGGCGAACTAAATCCTTGACCGTCGATATCCTCGAAGTGTATCGGTTGAGATCCGACAATTGTTGAAATCCTCAAGATCTCTACTGTAATATCCTTTGTCAGAGTATTGATTTTCCCATAACCTCGCTATAAATAGCGATGCCCGGTTCGATTCCCAAATCGCAAACCATCACCCCTGAAAATAGCGAAGCCATGAGGTTTTTGACCCTTCAGTACTTCACCCAGGGCCTATGTCCATCACCTTACCTTACTTGAGAATCTATGTCCATCATCTTATGAGGATGGTCTCTATGTCCCCCTGAGCTTCTTTCTCCCTTTTGAAAAGTTGGTCTGGAAAGGTGGAGGGCCTGAGCAACAAGCTCTTTAGCGTGCCGTCCTAGGTGGTGTTCGGTCAGGCTATCCTTTGGTGCTTCTTAGCGCCACTAAATATGTGCGGCTGCTAGGAAACCATGAGGGGAAGTCATTGTTCCATCCTAGCTTTGCTAGTCTCACGACTTTTGGGAGATCCGACCAGGCCTCAGGTCTTCAACTCCACGGCATCCGGGAGAACTACTTGGTATCCCTTGAAGTCTAGGGATCAACCCTTACGTCAAATGGAGAGGTTTCCATTTGTAGCAAAGAATCTTCCCCATCAGAGGGTAGAACCGGGTGTATGTCTGGTTTTTGTGGATCAACCCTTGAATATTTAGAAATACTCATAGGAATTTTAATAGACCATTTCCTGATTCGTGGAAACGTCTTCCACTGAGTCATTTACATTTCATTCCTTGTACATTCATCGTCAATCAAACCCATGTAATGAACTGATTTGAATGAGAATAAATGTGTTTCTTAAGTCTTTTCGTTTACCCACTTATGACTTTTGAATCGTCATAAGTTTCCAAGTGAAACGATGTTACCTTTTGCAAGTGAGGCGACGTCACTATTAGACCTTTGTCGTCAGGCAACGTCCCTTTTGGGTTTCAACCCACTTGTCGGCTTCTGGGTGCATAAAATCCTTTAGGGGTGGGGTTTCTCGCTCACGCAATCCTTCATTCGCGTATTTTCAGAGACCCTTGTTTTCTCTAACTCCCATGGATTCCCGTGCCTCTTCTCCGACGTCCTCGGCCTCTCCAGCTCGTGAGGAGGGTGACGCAGCCAAGTTTTAATGAGCTTTTGCCGAGTCTCAACAGTTTCACGTTTTCCCTTGCAGCGAAGCTGTGTCGGAATTTGGTGTTCCAATGTCGGACCAGAAAACCCTAGGTCCGTATATTCCTGATTTCAAGCATTTCGTCCTCTCCGATGTGGAAAGGTCATTCATTCCTTTTCACCAGCAGATTGCCCTCTTTGTTCTCCCATGGCGAATTTAAGCCGTCCGGAAGGGGGTCGTCAGCACGGGCACACTTCCGTTGCTTTCCGTCTTCCTGGAGTAAGGTGTGCCAAGACTTGGTCTCCAAGTGGATGGAGAAAAAAGGTGCTGTATGGGAAGCGATGGGGATCAAGGTATTGATCGACATATGTCGTTCCCCAGTCGAGCCCAACCTATCCGTGTGTGCCAGGTTCCTTTCGTTTTGGAACATTGTCGTCAACCGTTTCTATCTCCCGAAGGGACCGATGTCAATTACTTTGGAGGACATATGTTTTTTGACTGTTGCAGTCTTTCTGGAGCCCCCATTCGCTTGGATTACAAGCGCGCTGACCTGAAGTTCAATCCTTCAGAGCGTGCCAGCGAAGTTGCTAATCGACACCTTTCTGATTGGAGGATTTTAGGAAGAGTTCGAATTTTACTTGGAGTGGTTGTCCAAGTAGATTTTCTACAATCGAGGAAAACTCCTTGGTTACTTTATGGTTGGAGTGGCCGCAAACTCGTCGACGCTGCTAATGCTGACAAACCGGAGCCTGTGGCCTTTGCTCCCTTTCTATTCAGCCTGATTTACCACGGGCTGTACCGGGCGACAACCGACCCGGCCAACTTTCCCGAGTGTCGAAGAGACAACCCTTTGTGGATCGTGTACCTATGGATGATCTTGCATTTTCCGGAGTTCACCCGTTATCCCAACGTAATGCATGCACGTAGCCAGGTCATTGCGGCAGGTTCGTTTAAGCACTGGCTACCTTTAGTGTTGCTGGTTGCATTTTGGCCCGGGCGGACGAATATACGGATGGTGTTGCGGGCACGGTGTCCTCCTGGCGCCCTTTCCCTAGAGAGTGGGAGGAGTATGCTTGAGGATGGTTGAATGCCTTCGCCCTGCCCTTTTTGCTAGGGACTTAGTGGCTGTGGATTCCGATGGCCTGATCTTTGAGGTGTACGACCATCAACTCTGTGCCCGTCAACTGAGCTTTACTCAGTGCTTGGTCGTCCCATTCTTTGAATCTAAAAGTTAGCCGCTGCACCAACGTGTCAAACATCCTGTGGGATCTGAGGTAACTGAGCAGTCTTAGCAGCCATACCTTCTCATGCAACAGCTCAAGCCGGAACCGTCAGGTGGCCGATCCCTGTACTTTAGCCTTGCTTGGTACCAAATATGGGATTTGTTGCGGGCCTCCCCTCATCTAGAGAGGTTGATTCAGAAGGAGAACTTGCCCCCTCCTCCAGCGCTTCCTAGTTCGAGCGAGAAGCCTTCGAAGAAACGGTCGTCAGGCAATGACTCGGTCTCCTAGGGTATGTTATATCAGTTCATCTTCTATTGAGCTGGTATCCAGATAGTAGACTCATATTTTGTGTGCTATAGGCATTAAGAGAACGAAGCCTTCCTCCGTGGGCTCGTCAACAAGGAGCCCGGTTAAAGAGGAAGGTGTTCCATGGGTCTGTTCCCCCTGTATTGCCGAGTATGTCCTCTGATCGTGCCATTCCCGAACAAGTGTCCTCCAGGAAGGTGTCAGGTATTATTGTGTTATACATCTTATCTTTCGACAGGGTTTTTAGAATGACACCATTTCTTTTGATAAGGTGGTGCCGGTGTTTCTCCCATCGATGTTGATGACGTCCCTGATGACGTTCATATTTCCTCCTAGCTGGGTGGTCAAACCCGCCCAAGCAATCAAGAGTTGGAGGAACCCCCCAGTGGTGTGGCACATGATGTTATGGGGCCGGAGCCTCCTCAATAGATACTGTCGTTGTCGCCTAAGAAACATCAGGCGAAGCGACAAGAGTCTTCCAAGGTCTGGCGACAGGAGTCCCTTTGGGACGAGCGACAAGGGTTCCCTCCAACGAGCTGAGGGAAGCGTGTCGGGGTGAGGCGACGAAAGTCCCCCAAGGCTTACAAAAACATGCGCCTTCAGTAAGGATCTTGAGAGTGGTGTCGCTTGCCTGTACTCAGATCATTGTATAACTTGAGTATGTTTGTGGCAGCCCTTACATTCTCTGCTCACCTCATTCATTGTCATCCTTGAGCGCGGGGTCGAGAATGAAGACAGTTTCATTGCCCTAACGTCCGTGACAGATGATTTTGGGGCGAGTGGGTGCTGCTTCGCCTGAGCTAAAGGTTATGCTCTCGCTTCTTCGAAAGTCTCTTTGGTGTTCGTGGGGTGAGCGGCAGGAAGACCTCTTAGTTTGGGCGAGGCTAGATGAGAAAAAGTCGACATTGTCCCAGTCACTCTCATCCTCTGCTCTAGTGCACGAGCTGTCTTTTGAGGAGGCGGACCTTCTCAAGGAGAGAGAGGAGATGTCGGCTGCTCTCTAGCGTCTCTAGGAAAAGTTGGATGCTACGAGTGCGAGCTTGGGTGCCGCCCATGCCGAAGAAGCGACTGAGCGTGTGGCCGCCGAGTGCGAGTGAGAGACCTTGGAGAGGGAATGGGAAGGCCGCGGATGTCAAGGCAAAGGAGGCGATAGCCGCAAGGGTTGGTGGCTCGGGTGAAACGCCTGTTGTACTCCTTGTCTCCTTTATGAAAAAACCCCACGTTTGTATTTGCCCCCACAAAGTGGAGAAACACCATGCGATAATATTTTTGGGCATCTCCCACATCGTTGGCTTATACCTTTTTAAATACCTGCCATTGATTTTTAAGCGATGCACTGATCTGTCAAGCCCCATAGGCGATATGAATTCCCAAGGTGGGATTCAACCACTTGGAAAGGGCTTTCCCAATTCGATGTCCATGACCCATGAAAGTAATCACGGACTCCCTCGGGCAACCTGAGTTTCCAAACCAAGTCGCCTTTGTTGAATGATCGAGGGACCACTTTCTTATTGTAATAACGGGCGATTTTCCTCTTATGGGCTTCTAGATGGTTTAGCTCATTGATCCTAGTGGTCTCCAGGTCTTCTAGCTCAACGTGCATGTCCTCGTCATACCCCTTGTGTTCTCCAAGGTTGTTGAGGAGTCTAAGCGATCGATATCGCACTTCTATCGAAAGCATCGCATCGTGACCGTAAATATGGTTGAACGGGGCGACGCCTATGCTTTCTCTTTTTGTGACTCGGAGTGCCCATAATGTTTCCTGAAGAAGGGTATGTGCGAGGGTTATTCCCAATCATCCTCCGTTCAGTCGTTTAATGAGCTTGTTGGAGGCTTCCGCTTGCCCGTTCGACTGAGCATTGTATGGGGTTGAGTCGAGTACTTTAAACCCAAAATCTTCGGCAAATTCGTCCTTAAGCTCCTGCATTGTCTACCACGATACTTTGGGGAACTCTGTGTCGGTAAACGATGAAGTTTTTATGAATTCAATTACGTCCTTCTGATTGATGGACTTGTACATCGCCACCTCTACCCATTTGGAAAAATAGTCTGTGGCGACAAGTATGTAAGCATCTCCCCTACTCGAGTGAGGATGAATTTCCCTCATATTGTCCAGCGTCCACGTCTTGAAAGACCAAGGTTTCACTATGACATTCATGTCAGTCGCAGGGGGTTCGCTTCACCGGCCCGCATTGTTGGCAAGCCTGGCAGGATTGAGCCATTTTAACACAATTTTTGAGCATTGACGGCCAGTAAAAGCCATGTCGTTTGATTGACCAACTCATCCTAATCCCTGCCTAATGTGCCCCACACAACCCCTCATGTGTTTCTATCATGATTGGGATAGCTTCATCCAGATTGACGCATCTTAAAAGGACGTCCTCGTTGGTCTTCCTGTAGAGGACTCCGTCAAAAAGCACGTAGTGTCTTGCGATTATTCGAATCTTTCTTTTGACTTTTGCGCTGGTATCCTTGAGGAATTGTCGTATTGGTTCTCGCCAGTCCTCTTTCCGTTCAAATAGGTCAGCAGTACGAACCTCCTCGTTCCTTATCTCACCATCATTGTAAAACTCTGGCCGCTTGCTTACAAATAAAGTCGTACTGTTTTTGGGCACTTCCGAGTAAATTATCAACCCAGAGGCTAATTGTACCAAGTAATTGGCCTCCTGATTGTCCTCTCGCCTCACGTAAACGATCTCAGCCTTGCCCAGTTTTACGAAGAGCCCTTTCGCTTTCTGTAAGTACTGACCGAGGCGAGCTGCGTGGCACTCATTCTGGTCAAGAAGTTGTTGGATCATAGCTGGGAATCGCCGCATATTTTTGGGTTTCCCAATTTCCAATGTAGCGGAGTTGCAAGGCTTATATCAAGGCCTCATACTTTGCTTCGTTGTTAGTTACTTTCCCATTGAAGCGAATGGCTACCCTGGTTTCCGCTTTCCATGGTGTCTTTATAAAGACGCCCACGCCAGCTTCAAACATGTTGGAGGACTCGTCGAACCAAATGGTCCATCGTTTGCCTAGGTGAACGTCTTCGTGTGAGTGATCGAGATTGCCTTCGCCATAATGGGTGATAAATTCAGCTAAGGCGTGGCCTTTACCTGAGGCTTGTGGCTTCTGGTAAATATTGTAGGATGAGAGCATTAGCCTTCACTTGCTTATTCTTCCTGTGAGCAAGGGGCTATCAATGAATAAATGAGTAGTATACTGCTAGGCAAATCTTCTCAGTTGAGGATATCGCTGTTCGGTTTCTGTAAATAAACGTGACAGGTAATAAATCGCTCTTTCTACTCCGTCATGTTCTTGTGCCAGCATAGATCCAATGGTGAACTGGGATGCAGCCACATAGAGGATGTATGGAGCATTTATGTTTGGCGGTGCTAGTACAGGAGGGTTGGTCAGATATTCTTTTAATTCTTGAAATGCTCGCTTGTGTTGCGATGTCCAATCTATTTATTCTTTCACTTTCCCTTTCAGGATCGTCGCGAAGACGTTTATCTTATATGTCACGTTACTTATGAAGCGGCGGATATAATTCACGTCACGTCACGTTTGTCTTAGACGTCACGTCACGTTACTTGAAGTTCCTTCCTGTTTCGAGGAGCTGGGAGTTTTGGGATAGCACGATCTTTCAAGGGGTCTACTTCGATCCCTCGTTGGTGCACAAGGAATTCGAGAAATTGCCCATTTTGTACTCCGAAGGCGCACTTTAATGGATTGAGTTTGAGGTTATGCGCTCGCATCTTTTCAAATGCTTCGCTTAGATGAACATGATGATCTTGTTTCTTTTCGGATTTTACCACCACATCATCAATGTATACCTCAACTGCCTTTCTGTCAAAGTAGCGAAGATCAGATTCATTGCTATTTGATATGTGGCTCCAGCATTCTTTAATCCGAAAGGCGTAACTACCCATTCGAATATCCCTATTGGGCATCTGAATGTTATTTTATGCACGTCTTCCTCAGTGATGAAGATTTGATTATACCCTAAGTATCCGTCCATAAAGGACATTAGCTCTGTCCTGTTGATTTGTCTATAAGATCGTCAGCGACGGGCATGGGGTACTCATCGTTTGGTGTTGCTTTATTTAGATCGAGGAAGTTTATGCACACCCTCATCTTGTCATTTTTTTGATGACAAGTGCTATACTGGAAATCCAATCGACATATTTAGCCGTCCAAAAATATCCGGCCTTGAATAACTTCTTGATTTTGTCGTAGACCAACCGGGCTACTTCCCGCGACATCCGCCTTGGAGTCTGTTTTACGGGTTTGAAGTTGTTGTATGTCGGGAGTTGGTGCTCAACCAAGTTCCGGTTTAGTCCAGGCATCTCGGTCTAGTCCCACGCGAAGCAGTCTTTACAGGTATGTAGAACCTTGCTTATGTCATGTGCCTCAGCTTCACTTATAAGCGAATCCTTAGTTTATTTCCTTCAAAGGATCACAAGGAACGACAAAAGTATTAGGAACTTCTTTATTAATTGAATGAATATTTAGTATGTCCTGGCATGCTTGAGGGAACACATTACATTGTGTTTTACTTATTTTGGATATCCTATAACTATCTAGTCTCTCTAGTACATTCAATATTGGATCAGGCTTTTCACTCTCCATTAGACGAGGATGGTTCGAGGGGTCTATCGGGCTCCAAATCCGTCTCCGTCTGATGCGTATCATTGTCATCCCGTATCCCAGCCTCATGCATGTCTTTTTCCAGTGGGGTTAGATCTTTATTGACTTCGAACTGTTGCTCGTCTCCCCATCCAGTCGGGACGATCGGGTACTGAGGTGGCGCCGGAGGTGGTCCGTCATATGAGACCAAGAACTATTATCCTGCTACGCCTAAAGGGCTCACGTTTGGATCTCCCATGGCATACCTTTTTTTTAGTGTCATGTCTTTAACTTGCTTGACTGCTCCAGCGCAGACATAAGGCATATTAGCACTTTTGTTTGCCTCTCCTATAACAACTTCTAAACCATGTTTCCCCATAACATGAGCACTTGGTAAAGAGTAGAAGGTATGGCTCCAGCCTTATGGAGCCAGTCTCTTCCGAGTAAAGCATTAAAAGAGGGTTTTATGTCAATGACGAGAAAAGCCGCCCTCTTTTCAGGCATGCCCAGTCGGAGCTTAGCAGAAACTATGCTTAAACAAGAAGAGGTGATTCTGTTGAACCCGCTGACCCTTATGTTAGTTTCTCCAAGTTCGGCTATGGCATCCCTTAGGCTCTTGTAAGCTTCGAGGAGGAGCAGATTAATAGTCGCTCTATTATCCACAAGGACACGACGTATTGATACGTTGTTGATTGTCGCTTGGATATGGAGGGAAAACAAGTGTTTCCGCAATGATGCAAGAGGTTCTTTTAACCACCTACTCGGAAAATTTTGAGGTAATTCGATGGCAGTATTAGGATTAAAGGGTAGTATTAGTCTACAGTTCGCTTGACTATCTTCCTTTTTGGCGAATTCAGCCGGTAGCATGAGGACGTTGCAGGCAGCTTCATTCGCCTCTGGTGGAGTCCCGGATTGAACTCTGTTGTAGTCGCTCCGCGAGTTAGACGTGGTCACTTTCGCTTGACTCCTTAGCCTTTTTAGCATCAGAGATTGCCGTCATGACACGTTTTTCCGCAGCCCATCGTGCCCTCCTTTCTCTTCGTTTCTTGGTTTTCTCGGTGGGTATCTGGGGTTGTGTTCCCATGCCCACTTTCTGCCATGTCCCTACACTTGGAAGGACGGGTACACGAACAAAGCGTGAGTTTGCGAGAGGTTGCAGGCGATTATCAACCTAAACAAACTCCCTTTGATGGGGGTCATAGCCCTTTTTGAGTCTCCTTTCAGGCGAAGTCTCCAATAAACGAGTGAATCCAGAGTCAGATGGTTTACCTGATGGAGGGTTGATCTTTTCCAGTTTGATTTCCCTTCATGTGCCAATCCCGCTAAAAGTAGGAAGTATAGGTTACAACATTGCTGGCACATCTGAGTAATGAGACCTTGTGGGTTGCTATTGGTTTGCACATATAACAAAGCATATCAGCTGTTAGAAATTGGGCCATAGATGTGCCATTTTCCATTGCGTCTTCGTCACCTGGAGGGTGGACTTATTGTTTTGTGTTTTCTTTCGCCTGCCGAGGTCTGACGCAATCTAGAGCGCGTCGCCTGGAAAGCCTTTTTGTGTGAAGCCCTCTTTGACTAAATTCACTTTCGCCTGCAAGTCTTTGCCTCGTGAGTTCTTCAGGGATACAGAGCCCTCTATTTCCACCCAGTGGGGTATCCCTTTGCTCTAGGCAAACTCTGTGCATTGATTTGCCCTCGAGCTAATGTTGATTCCCGTCGCCATTTCTTCGAGACGATTGAGGTCGTACCATTCTGCCCTTCTTTCGTTAAGGAGGTTCTTTCTAAAAGTATGGCAATGATCTGTAGTATGCGACAGATCCATATTCCACTGACAACGGTTGTGTTGCATCCCTTTGAGATCAGCGGGGCACTTAAGTATCCCTTTGGTCTTGAGCTGCTTGAATAATATGTTGGCGATGAGTGTCTCGCCAGTTTCAAGCGACTGATCTTTGTCTCCCTGCATTGGCAAAGGAAGCATAGTCAGGCAATTGACATCAAAGGTGTTTACGTCAATTGAATCACCAAATGGACGCGATTCTGTTGGCGCCTAATCTTGCGAGTATGGGAAACGTAGTTCCTTAGACTTAATAAGGTGATGCAGTCCCTAGTAGTATGGGTGAATGACCCTTGCCATTTATAGAAATTCCTCGACTTTTCTCTATCGGTATGAGGAATTCTATGGTCCGATTTCCGTCGAATTCGCCCATTTTGGAGCATGAACTTGAAGATTTTGTATGCTTTTGCCTCATCGAAGGAATACTTCCTTTCCTACTCGTCGCATATTAATGGTTGTCCTTTCACATATTCTGCGATGTTATCAGGGGTCCCGTGACCAAACTCCCTTTCGCCTGTGCTTTCTTTCTAAGGAGATTCTCATATCAGATAGCTCTCCTGGCCAACTTGTTCCAATCTCTAAACACTTCTCCTTCTAATTTCTTTCTAAATCGAAGGAGAAGGGAGCCCTAAGCGATAGCAATGAGCTCGGCTTGGGATGCAGACGGTTTACACCTGAGTCGTGCCTTAAGACAGCCACGGGCTCATCAGGTTGTTGTTTCTTGAGAGTGAGATCTCGTAAAGTCACCGCTGGGTCAGTATGGGCAAACGCCATCGTGAACTGGACCTGCATGTCGTCCCAGTTTTTCACTGAATTAGGGGGATGTTTACATACCACGTGAAAGCCGCTCCTGTGAGAGAGCTCAGAAACAAACGAAGTTTCCAGGAACCATTTGTGGCAGCTTCCCCCGCCGGATAGGTAAAACGTGCAACATGTTCCACGGGCGAAATGCCTTCTTCGCCCGAAAAATGGGCGAATTCAGGAATTCGGTATCCCCTTGGAAAAGGGTAATCCCGATCAATGTTATTAGGGTAAGGAGCCTATTAGAGTTGAACTCATTGGCATCGTCCGCCCCAGGGATTGCTTGTTCCACTAAACGGGTGACATAATATCTGATTTCGGGTGCGAGATTTGGAGGCGCCATTGCCTCCTGAGTCGGTGCTCCCCTTCCATGTACGGGTTGATGAGAGTACTCAGAACGTTCATGGTTTTCATTGGGAACAAATTGGTTATCCACCGGCCAATTGACATTCTTTCACATCTTAAAAGGGGGTTGATACGTCACATGATGACTCTGCTGTGTAGCCGTTCTGTGCTCGTTTAGCACGAGTGGCGGATTATTACGCATGACCCTCTTGGGATCCGCTGGGATGATTGAAACATCGTCTATGTCAACCTTTTTCTTTCCCTCAGCGATTGAGGCCCTGTGAGGGTCGTAATAAGGTTGACACCTAGTGGCTGACTCATCCTTCCTATCACTGGGGCAGCTCATCGGTACCCCTGTCATAATTCTTAGATTTTGAAAGACGGCCTCCATTTTGGAGTCAATCTTCTCCTTGAAAGTGTCGTGCCTCTAGTTGATAGCACTAACTTTCTCCATTAAGAGTTGGAGAGTACTCATGATGGCGGACAACACTCCAACTATGGCTGCGTCTGAGTCGTTTCCATCACTGATCTTTTTCCCTGTCGGAGTGGTTATCTCCGAGGTTGTTCGAATTACCACCAGTTCGGGTTCTTGGCATGATTGGCTTAGATTTCCTCCTATTGTGGTCGCCAAAGGCGTGTTCGCTCCGGATGTGGCCGGGGACAAATTGGATCCAAACACATCGGAAATCTCTAGCACAATGAGCATCTGGTGCCCGGAGGTTCGTTGAATGTGTGTGGTCGCCGTATGAAAATGAGAGAGAGAGAAGACAGCGACAAACACCGTTAAGTGGAAGCACTTACGGATGCCATCGACGATGCCTTCAGAGGGAAGGAGGAACACAGGAGCACGAAGAGAGCTTGAACGCTGGTATGCTTGAAGATAATAATGACAATATGTCCGTCTGTAGAGGGGCTGTCGGTATACAATGCCTAAGAACGACTATTTATACTAAGATAGACCGACATATGTACGGTAACAAAATATTACACATATATTACGCTTCCTTTATCACCAGTCTTCATGGAATATCTTCTTTCCATATGATCGACTTGGTGACAATTCCCTTCCAAATCCTGAGATTCTCTGGAACCTTCCTTAACAGCTACTGATCGTCCGTATTGCCCATTGGCCTTCCGTAGAGTTTCCTCGTTCTTTGAGTTGACTGTCGCTTCATTGACCCTTGTTGCCCGTTGCCTAGTAACCCTATCGCATGGTGACTGTTTCGCCCAGCAAGCCTTCGCCTTGTGTGTTTCCGTGGTCACCTTCTTACTGGATTTATGTTCCTTGGGTCCGTGTCCTGGACCGTTGATCTACAGATGAATTCGAAATCTGTGGCTTAGAATTTCTGTTACTAAACACCATGCCTTTTAGTTAGGCGAGCTCCAAAACAATTATTCCTCTGTACTAAAGCTCGCCTCAGATGTTTGGAGAAGAGCTTTTCCGATCAATAGGATAGCATGATCCTACGCACATGGACGCGGGGAAGCAATAAAGGGTTCGATGATTGGTTTGTTGCTTAGATGAAGAAAACAGGTGTAACATGGGAGCTTATGGGTATCTCTTCTTTGATAAACGTTTCCACCTCTTATGTGGATCATAAACTTATTATCTGCTTCAATTTTCTTTAATTCTAGAATGTTGTTGTACACTATAAAAACAAATGGGATTTGTTAAACAACCCATTGTCTAGCAGAGTCCACATGTCCTAGGCCACTATGATGAAGTCCAAAGGTTCATTTTTGTACCCCATTCGCCAAACTTCAACTCGGGGCAAGTTTATCGCGGGAGAATTGTCACTTTCGAGGTATGATGATATGACACTTGGTGTTGCATGATTACATCTTGCCTGATCAACACTTTCACGGGCAACACATCTTTATTCTACTGGATATGTTGCCAAACTTCGTGACAAGGTCACCAGGAAAATGATCACATCTGACCTTTAAGGTAAACCTTTCATTCTATACTTTGCTTAGATCTTCTTTTACATTGTACTTTATTTTCTTTCATTTTTTGATGCAGTTACTAAGAACCTGAAAAAGGTGCGACAAGACAAGGAAACTATTATTTCTTCATTTGATGCGTAGAGCACCCCCTCCTTAGCTACATTCCATACTTCTCCGTAAAGGAACTCTCAAGTCTCATAGTTGTTATTCCATCAACTTGTGAGGTTTTGATTATAGATGAAGGTGAGATCACTTTATTCCGAGACTATTATGTCCTAGAAATTCATAAAAGTCCTTTGACTTGTCATCTTTGTGAAATATCATGATATGTATTGTTATTCTTTCAGCCGGCTAAATTGAACAATCGAATTGGGCGAAACTTGGCACCTATGAAGAGCCCGAGCGATCTGCTGTAGGCGATGGATGAATAGGCATTATCTGCCATTAATGAAGGAAAGGATGTGACCGACCAAGTGAAGGTCATGGACAGCCATCAAGAAAAGGATGATGAGATTCAAGGAAAATGTGCCATGGATGTCGACCCGACGGAAGGCATGAGTGACAGTCGATCATCTAAGTGCCCACCTCTTCAGGCAAGGAGATGGTACTTTTTGTTGGGGAAGGGTTCGCCTCTTGTAAGGTGGGTGGGACTCAGATTATGCCTTATGAATCGCTAAGGAGAGGGAATCTAAGAATGGGCCAACTCCTAATGCTCTTTCTCAGAAGAAAGGAAAAATACATAAGAAGAAGAGAACTCCCTCCCAAAAGAAAAGCTCTCATCCTCTATGGGAAGAGGAAAAATTTTCAAGGGAAAGTGCTAGTTAAAGGGCTAAGGAGGAACTCGAGGACAAACCTTTCACTCTAGTGGTGATTCAAGAAGGAGAACCATCTACCTCTAATGTAATATCTGTTGAGAAAGGGAAGGTATTAACGAGACTTGCAAGGCGTTATGCGCTATGGCTAAAGAAG
Organism: Melastoma dodecandrum; assembly: GCA_029817715.1. Classification (NCBI taxonomy): domain Eukaryota; kingdom Viridiplantae; phylum Streptophyta; class Magnoliopsida; order Myrtales; family Melastomataceae; genus Melastoma; species Melastoma dodecandrum. The sequence goes on from JARUPY010000237.1 coordinate 862,590, forward strand.
AAACTCCTCCTAGTTTCTGAGAGTGACTCATCTAAAGAAGATGTGGTAAGAATTCTACTCCTCCTTTTGTTATTCTTAGTGACTTGTATGACTCATTATGCTTTACTTTGTAGGTTGCTCGGACTCATGTCGCTCAAGCTCCTCCCACCATAGAGATTTTGAGAGGTCTAAATATTTCTCCTTCCCATCATTCGATTCTCCTACACTCAACGCCAAAGTCACTCATGACCTCTATAATCTCATCCCTCGAGCAGGATTTGACAGAGGAGGAGAATGTTTTGGCACTGGAGGAGCCAAGTATTTCTCCTTTGTGAAGGATATACATGACTTATGCTCCTTCGTATACATGTATTTCTTGTGCAGCTGGGATGATGTTTAAGTAGTGCTCTTTGCCACTGTTGAAGTCTAGGCGAAAGAGTTGTGCAACTAAAAGTCAAGGATGATTTATGAGAAATCACCTTAAATCAGGTAAAACACCTACTTTCTATGGTTATCACATTGGATAAAAAAAGAGGGGAAAAGTCCTCACGAATTCCGTCGTGCTCGTGGTCGTTCTCTTGCTATAGTATTTCAGTATTACGAGTGAGGTCTTCTTGTATTTAGGATTTATGGCATAGTTAAAACAGCCAGGTACTATCCTTGTTTTGATAAAATGCTTTTTTTTTATTGGCAATTTATTCGGATCAGCAAAAAAATACCCTTGAAATTAAAATCAATCTAATTAGAATAGTAAGAATAGGTGATAACTTGTTACGAATATATATTTTCATCCCTCTAGTTGCGCGATATTTGGCTAAATCCTTGAGGTATATTGTAATATCCGAGTATATGACTTAGATTTGGGTACTGCTAGTAGTTTTATTAATTTTCTTGGTAAATTCGGAAGGGCAGATAGAGTTTCACAGAGAGTTGGTGTAGCTGCATTGGAAATTGTTGCAGTTGCACGATGGTGTCAGATGATAGGTAGAGAGTTTGTGCATTGGGTTGTCAGAAGTTGGACAGAATGTTTGGTGCAGCTGCACTAGATTTTCGTGGAGCTGCATGTACGAACACGAGGAGATATTTTATTTCTAAGATTCTCTCCACTTTCCAGATTTTAAAGATCTTCTAAGGTTTAATCCTTGGAGATATAAATAGGGACGTCCTACCTTCTAGAAGGGTGTGTCGGGGAACGAGAGATCACACCGGGACACACACGAAGACATTCGACAAAGCTTTGGGCAATGTTTAGGATGTTTTCTATTTCTTCATTAGTTTCGTGTTTGATCATTTCAACATGAACGAAATCTTTCTTCTAGAATTTTGATGAACTTGGTTGTGTAATTGCTTTCTTAGTGAATTCCTTTGAACTATTTCGTTTATGTTTCGTTTATTTACGTCACTTTTTTTTAAAGCTTGCGAGTGTGTGGCTGATGTTCGTATTGATCGCTTGTGCTTGAGTGACCTCGAGAGTGGATCGTAAGAGAAGAAGTAGTGGTGAAAGTAGCCTGGTTTGTGTCATGAGATCGAGCGAACTTAAGGTGATACAGAGATATACACCGTAGGTAGCCAAAAGAGATCGAAACTTGAAACATCTAATTTGTCGTGAGTCTAGAGACAGGGATCAATTATTTAGGTAGTTCGATGGATTTCAAGAGGAGCACGATAACTAGGGATTTCGGTTAGTAAACGAACACGAAATTGAGATATGGAGAGGGGAGATACAGGATAATAATGAAACAATTGAGGGATTCATAGTCTTAGGCTTTCTCTCATTGATTAATCACTCGCTTTACGTTATTATTTTTTTATTTGATATTTTTTCACTATTTTCGGCTTGACTTTAAAAGAGTTGGAACTGGACGATAGAAGGACTTCCTGTACCGATTCTTCGTGGGAACGATACTCTACTTACTCTATATTACTTGACACGACCCGTGCACTTGCGGATTTTGTAAACAATAGGCTCAATATCCGTAAATATAGGGATTGTCTCCGTCCCTCCTTTTGGCGTCCATAAGGATGGACACCTTTTCCTAATATACTCCTTGTGAGCTTTTTAAATTATCTGCTGTGATATCTGCCTATGGGCTGGCTTTACATGTTTAATTTCCACGAATATCGACTACTTATGTTTAATCTCCTTGGTTGGGAATTTCAGTATAACACTAATCGAGACATTTTTTTTATCATGAAAATTCGCCTACTTGATTGAAGATATATTCGCTTAGTAGTGAACTAACAAATGTTATGTGAGGGTGCTCATTTATCCCCATATTAATTTCGATCAAAGGATCGCAAGGGACGATAGATGTTCAATACTTATTACTTCAAACAAATTCTTGTGCATCTACTTACACTTTTAGAAAAGAAATTGCAATGTGCATTAGTTCACTCTTTTGGAATTGAAAACAGATCATGGTCGACCCTAGGTAACTTATACAAATCTATCATATGCAGTATATTTGACATTGTTTCCTTCCACTCAAGTTTTATTTGGTTAGAATTCTTTCAGGCTCCCACTCCACTTGACCAAACTACTCTTAGCTTCACCTGATGGGTATTCGTCTATTCTAGCATCTTTCATGTCCTCTCCCAATGGTGTGATATCCACATTGAGGTTGTTGTTCTAATCTTCAGATTATGTGTCGCTACCCTAGCCAATACGCATGAGTGGACTCTGCATCACTTGCCGGCGGACATCACACGACACCATATTCACAGCCGCGAGATGGTACGCACAATGAACCTACAGTTGGATCTCCTAGGTGGTACCTCTGTTGAAGAGAAAATCTTTCCCCTGCTTCAGAGTTCATGCATTTTTACAGGTAACATCAATGCTTTCAATAATGTTTTCCCTTCATATTACCCCATTGCCAACTGTTCCCCACGCTACTAGTTCATGGCAAAGTGTAGAATGGATTGCTCATGCTTTATTAAGTCAATCTCTGCCTAACAAGACAATAAACGTTGATCGATTACAAAAAAGGCAATATCCTGCTCATGGGCCACTTGCAAGAGAAAGTGGACACCTACGCAAGAGGACACTTTACCATTGAAGTCATGACATTCACCTCTACACTTTCTAGCTCCGCCACACCATATCCAATTTCTCTATATATGAGTAGGGGTAAAATGTTTACCTTGGCTCCATTGTCAACGAGGACACACCTCAGTGGTGTATTATTGAACATCGCCTTAATATACCGAGGGCTCATATGAAGCTTAAGTGCTTCTTGTGTCCATTTAAACCAGTTCATAAGGATAGTCAAAGGCATCATTAGAGATTTATAGTAAAGGACGGGGAGAAGATTAATACCTCCTAATTGCAGCACTCTTTCCATGGCGAACTCAGCTGGCAACACCAAAGCATTACATTGTACGTCAGTCGCTGATTCTATAATCAATGTGCCATTGCTCCGGGGGAAAAATCTCTCAGTGTGTTTGAGCTTTTATCCCCTCTTGCCTTGTTAGACGAGTTGGTTTTGTACCCTGGCATTTAGTGTTAATGTGTGCACTTATGTGCAGAGATACTTTATTGTATTTGTGGATAAATAATTGATAAAGGCAAGTATTTGTCATTGATTAATTTATTTTTTTGCACGTAAAATTATTTATGACAAAATCCAACAGATTAATGAGTATATTAATATGAAATAGTTCATGATCGGATAGATGTTTAGAGGGGACATGGACATCTAGATCATCGCTGAGTATAACTGAGCTCATGATAGATCGAAGGATAGTATATCTAAGTTATACTTAGGGGTAACCGAAAATTAGAGATATTGGACACGACTCGTTTAAGAGGATACCACATAATGAGCATCATTGGTCAATCCTCTTTATGAACGAGTGTAACTGATCTTTTGACTTGAGACCTTCATTTATTTAAGGTGTAGGGTATTTGACGTCGTTAAAAGCAGCCTTTAACTGGATTGTGAGTAATACGATCGTTGGATGTGTGACAAAGCGTAGAGAGAATAGTGTTGAGTCAATATAAATTCGTCGCTCTTTTGGATTAGAGAGTTGCTATCTAAGCCACTTGATAGAAATATTATTGACTCTAAAATCAATGACCATAGGAAGAATGTTTTACACTAAAGTGAGTCTATTATTTCTTGGTAATCAAGTAAAAAAAGTAATTTGGTGATTGCGCCGAATTAACTGGGATGTCGGTTAGATGAATATGGTGAATTACATAGTAATCGGTTTATAGCTGTTTATGATTTATGATCATTATCCTAACACGTTGTGACTAAAAACTGTTGCTAGACGGTTACCTTAGTTTGTATATGTATTTACACTACCTTCGTGTATATGTGCTATAGGGTCGCACGCATAACACGTCGACACGAACATTATATTGATTATACTAAAATTAATCATTTTATTTCATAGTTAGAATTAATTAGATTATTAATTTATTCTGAAATAACCGAAGTAAAGAACAATATAGATCAAAATTAAATATGGATTTATTTGGGTTGATTTATATTAAATAAAAGCGGATATGAAAGAAATATTTAATATTTATTTAAAGATGATATCCAAGATATTTTATTTAATAAATTAATATTTGATTAAATTACGTTAATGATTGTTTGCACCATTTTATTTTAATGGTCAAATTTAATATTTTCCTATTAAAGAAATCAATTTAAAGTAAGAATTATCATCTGCAAGTTATAGTTTGGTTTTGGAAACTATAACTTATGGTTAGAATAAAACGAAAAGAAAAATGAAACGAAACCAAAAAAAGGCAATCAAGGCAAGGTTATTGTGATTGCTTGTTGTTTCAAGAATTAAAAGGAAGATGGACAAAAATGGGATTGATATATAGATTTCCGATCATCCAGAGGATCGTGGTGAGAGGGTTAGAGTTTTGCTTCCAAAAAAGATATTTCCGGGCAATCCAAGAGGATAACACCTACGAGATTGCCTAGAGGTTCGTGATTGCATGCGTGTAGATACCGCTAAAGAAGTCACACGTGGGGCTCTCGATCGATTATTCGTGATTATATTTTATTTCACAGGAGATTTCAAGGTACGGTTTCCGGGTAAGCATAATTTATGTTAAATTATTATACGTACTGCAAGTTGATTTGGGCTAAAAATTCTTAATTTTATTTTCCGCCGCGCTTTTAATCTAACAAGTGGCCTCAGAGCCTACTCGTAATTGAAACGTATAATTTTGATAATAATTTGGATGATATTGTTCAATCAAAATGAATTTTATATATCAAAATAATCTTGTCGTTTTATTTGATATTATAATAATGACTTTATTTGATTGATAATCATCGTTTATGTGAAATCTCATGGAGGAGATTTTTATGAAAAATTTTGAGATTTAAATATATTTAATAATTATTTGTTGTGAACAAATATATTAGACAACCTATATATATTGAATCAGACCGAATGTCCTTGAGAATATATGCATTTAGGAATTTAAAATTAACTGGCCGATCGTAATAATTGTTCAAATAAAATATTAATCCTAGAAATGAGATTTGATTTGAAGCCTTCGTATTTGTGCTAGGCTAATTGTGAATAAAATATTATAGAACTTATATAGTAATCAATTATAACCAAAATCTATTGTACGAGTATTAAAGTTGAGTTCTTTAAATGCCCTAAATTTAAGACGGAATGCAATAAAATTGAATGTTTAGAATTCATTTTGGGAATTTAATTATTAATGGGAATAATTTATAATGGTTGTGGATTAAATCTATACTATATGATACGACAATTAATGTGAATTGTACAAATATATTTAAATGTCAAACTAAATCTATGCTTTTAATTACTATACTTTTTATGAAATAATGAATATGAGAAAAGGGATTTGGATCAATTCGGCAGTTTCAATTAAAATAATAATAAATTATCCAACCATAAGCCATAAGCCATAAAATCAGAGATGGACTCCGTGTATACCAATCAAGTTTGGGAGTTGGTTGATGCGCCAGTTGGGGCAAAACCCACAGAATGCAAGTGGATCTTCAAGAAGAAATTGACATGAAAGGGAATATAAGTACCTATAAAGCAAGGCATGTGGCAAAGGATTTCACTCAACGTCAAGGAATTGACTATGATAAAACATTTTCACCGGTTGTAATGCTTAAGTCCATTAGAATTCTGCTTGCGATAACAGCTTACAAGGACTACGAGATCTGGCATATAGATGTAGAAATCGCTTTTCTGAATGGAAAGTTACAGGAGGAAGTATTTATGGTACAACCTACCGATTTCATTGCATCCAAGAATGCAGATAAAGTATGTAAGCTCAAGAGGTCAAATTATGGGCTAAAGCAAACATCTCTAGCTCGTCGTCCAATATCCTTGACCTTCAAAAACCTCGCCACAATAGGTTTGTATTCCATCCACTTTCATCTATCTGAATTTTAACATTCCCAAAACTTATTAAATTTCATTATAGCTTTGTCATGTTCTGACCCCCTTCCCCTCTTCGCTTCCCTTAGGAGTATCTCGTAGCATCCGAAATCAAGGTTATTTTGTAGGGGCGATCACTTTCTCCCAGTACATACAGATTATCGCCGGATATTCTCTTGGCCTTCCTTCATACAAATGGGACTGCCGTCGAATATTTCCTCGGCCTTTCTCCGTACAAATGGGACCCCCGCCGGATATTCCTTCGGCCTTTCCCGTTAAAATGGGCCGCCGCCGGATATTCCCTTGACCTTCCCCGTACAAATGGGACAGCCACATGATATTCCTTCGGCCTCCCCCACACGCATGAGACTATGATATTCCAACTCTATTTATAGTGCCGGGGGATGAATTAAGATGTCTCTTGCTTATGGAAAGTAAATAAAAATCACTAATCATGGATATTGTTTTCCTCGAATTATGAATAAATTGTAAAGAATGTGGATGGAAAACATTATTTTAAAAAATATATCAATGACACGTTTCCTTCTTGATGAATGGATGAAGATAAAGTAGCATATATGACTATTTAAAAGAGGAGCGATGGGATTACAGGGAAAATATGCGATTTGACAAAGGTGTCCAGGAGGGCTCAATACACCGTTCCTTTTAATCTTTGTTTCCTGAATTATCTTTGAGGATATAATATATGTGGTGAGATACATTACCTTAAGGAAATAAAAGTGATCTACATATCCAGGGTCAGAAGGGAAGGTTTATAATTGGGCATGAAATTTACGTGTGGTATTAAAGTATGGATAAAAGTGAAAAGGTGGATATAAGGCGCAACGCTGATGAACGTTGCATGGTGTCCTGTCCGTATACATGCAATGTTAAAGGAGATTTTTTTTGAAATCGCACATATATCTCAAAGTTTCGATAAGTATGATTTCTTTCCAAGATCGGCTAGGGATGACAAAATTTTCATTCTAGACCGTGGATTTAATCAACATGCCAAAAGAAAATGGAGAAAGCGCCGGAGCATTATTTCTAATGGGATATAATAATTTCTTTTAATTCTAATCTCTTTATCTCATAATATGATATACGAATTAAAGTGGGGGCATTTGTAAACAATAAAATTTTGTCTATAATATGATCATGGGTTTCATATTAAACCTAGTAATAATTTTGTATGGACTATAAACCCAACTCATTAAATAAACTTTGGATATAAAGATGGTATAAGCCCAAGTCCATAAAATAATATATTTGAGCCATGAAAAAGGGACAAAAAGCTCAGCCCATCTATGATATTGGATCATAGATAAAGGTCACAAACCCAACCCAAACAAAAAGTATTTCGGGCCAACTAATCCCAAATTCAAGCCTGACCTATAGCCTGATTCATGGAAAGTTGCTTAATATGAGATGACCGACTTCCTAATTTAAAACGGCCCTGGAGCCTATAAATAGAGGCCTCCTCAAGTCATACCACAGACAACAACACACACCACCCACATAGGTGGAGAGAAGACTCTTGGAGCTCTTGAAGATTCTCGCGGACGTCCATCGCGCCGGTGACTTCATCCAGCTATCAAAGTTTTGTCGGATAACACCCAAGGCCCCGATGACTTCATCAAGCTACTGAAGTGTTGTCGGATCACGCTCAAAGGCCCCAACGACTTCGTCAATATATCACCCAGAGAGTCTGCTGATATTCTGTCCAAGCTCAGGATCATCATGAGCAACCGTTATTGTTCGAAGATCGAATCAGATGACTCACATGCTTCATCTGTGACTAGAGACAGAACTCGCTACACATTTTTCTTACGACAATTTGTACGCTGACATTTCCCCGTGAGATTTTTGTGTTTACAACCGTCTCAACCAAGTCGGGAAGCGCAATTCTTTGACTTCTATACGATCATGTATTAAATTTTTAAACGTGAAACAATCTGCGGTGATATGGGTGGATGTGTCATACCATTTGCAATAGGTTTTTTGCCATCTCTCCTAAACCGAGATATGCAATTTCTGATTTTTAAAAGCATTTGCCTATTTTACAACATGAAGTCAAAATTGTCATCTACCTTATCATCATCAAAGGTGTATTTTTACTCCTCTTGGTACTTTTGTAAAGCTTTCCCCTTTATAATTCTTTTTTTAATAAGGTTTCACAGGGAAGCGGCTAACGGTACGTGCACGTGAGACTTACGTAGTTTACTAAGTAATACTAAAATTAGTAGTAAATTTTACTAAAAGTTGACCGTTACTACTCAAGTCAATGCAAAAGTAGTAAAAAAAAGTAGTAAATTTTACTTCTTTTTGGTCTTCTTTTAGTAAAGTAGTCATTTCACATCAAAATTTAGAAAAATTAGGTTCGGAGTTAGGTTCGGAAACACTGTTCAAAGTAGTAAAATTTCTTAGTCAACGCCTACAAAATAGTAACAGTTTACTACTTATTTTAGTAAAAACATGCTTAAAGTAGTAAACATTTACGACAAACCCTACCTATTTACTACCAATTTTACCAACTCAAACACAATTTTACTAAAAATCACAACGAAAGTAGTAAACAATTACTACTTATCGACATTATTTGTACAGTTAAAAGTAGTAAATTTTACTACTTTTTATACCACTTTTACGCTGACTTTACTAAAAAGGAGAAATTTAGTAAAGTCAACGGAGAAGTAGTAAAAAAAATAGTAAAATTTACTACTTTTTTTACTACATCTCCGCTGACTTTACTAAAAGTGTGGTTTTCTTAGTAAAGTCAACGAAAATGTAGTAAATTTTACTACTTTTTTTACTACTTCTCCGTTGACTTTACTAAAAATGAGGTTTTAGTAAAGTCAGCGTAAAAGTAGTAAAATTGCACTGCGGTGAACAGTTCAGAAGTAGTAAAATATACGACATTTTATACTACATTTTCGTTGACTTTACTAAAAGAAAACCAAAAAGTAGTAAAATTTACTACTTTTTTTACTACTTTTGCGTTGACTTGAGTAGTAACGGTCAACTTTTAGTAAAATTTACTATTAATTTTAGTATTAATTAGTAAACTACGTAAGTCTCACGTGCACGTACCGTTAGCCGCTTCCGTTTCACAGGTATAATGCCACCTTTTGACATATTCTGCCACATCAACATCCATTGTTGTGTCAGCCTTATATATCACAATAGGATTTAAAGTAAGCCGCTTTTTTATTTTGTAAGATTCTCATCACGAATTGCCCTTTTGACTCAACTCATTTGTTTTTCCAAGAACTTCCCATTCTAGCTTTTTTTTCCTAAGTGGGAGTGGTGCATCTTGAGAAATGGCAATTAGCTAATCTTTGAATGTAGATGTTTGCACCTTAGTTAAGCTTTTCTGAACCTAGTTGGGAAAACCGATTCCCTTGTTTCATGTGAGTCAACCCCTAGAGGGTGACTGAAATGTCTGATTGGGTGAAACCAAGGTGAATTGCACATGAATTTTTCTCTTAATTTGCAATCAAATTTGTGGATAGGTTCACAAACCATAAGAAGATAACACCTGCCAAGGATCCTAGAAATAACCCTTAGCTTCCAGAAATCGTTACCAGCCAGTTCGCCCACTTGGTGTGTGAACTCGGCGATATGTTTTATTGGGGCTTACCGTTTTCCCTTAAGAATCGGATGAAGTCAAGTACGTGATGTCCTCTGCGAAATGGATAGTATTGTCGATGGCTTCAGGATATGGAGCCTGGTATAACTCTACCATAGCTCGTCGATTCATCTTGAGAATTGTTTGTTTTATTACAAGAATAACTTGTTCTCTCATATCGATGCCAACAGGATGTCTCGCATGAATTCTGGGAGGGCGGTCCATAAAGATCCCCCCATTGGAGATTCTCTCCTAAAATCTGGGGCCCTGCATTAGTTATTCTCGTGCCTAAGGCGCAAAAGATCACCATCGGGTTGTTGAAATTGGTCCTAAGAGGGCGATCCATATGGTTTCCTTCATTGAAGGCTCTTTCCACAAGATCAAGAGGCATACAGTAGAAACTCCTAGGTGTAAGACGTGGAGATTTGGAATTCACCTTGTTTTCCCATTGTTCGATGGGTTCTCTCTCATCAAACCACGGGTGATGCAAGCTGTCCGCAACAAACATGGTCTAAGGTTTTAAAAGGACTTTCATATCAGCATTGTCGAAGGTTCTCATGCCCTCCGTTTGGATAATTATAGCATTCTTTCCCTTCTACCACAAAGACCCTACAAGCCTCTAAACTAAATCATATGCATGTCCATCAGTTGGGCTACAGCCATAGTTCTCACTAATGAGCTCCAGGTTTCTTTCCACATTTCCTATCTGACTTTTGATCTTTCGCTTGAAGCTCTCATTGATCTCATTCATCCTACAAGATTCTGAAGCATGTGGTCTCGAAGGTCTTTCTTGCAAGAGTCCCTTGTCTCTCTAGATCTCATCATTTTAAAAATTTATCAGAGGCAACATCGAATTCCCCTAGGTTAACATGGTCATTCTTTGACGTGACAACAATTTACCACCTCGCTTTGCCATAATATTCCCATTGTGTTCACCAAAAGAGGTGCTGACAAGAAATCGAACACGTCAAATGTTTTGGCTAACAAACATGTCAAATATTTGGCAACTAAATAGTGAGTTCGTATTTCGGTTTGACAGTATGACCACCACCTGAATTTGTCAGTAACAACTCTGTAAAAGTAAAGTTTCAATGAAAAGAGGCGTTCTCATTCGCCCTTGGAAGAAACACGTGGATAGATGATTTTAATCAGTGGAGGTGTTATCGTTCACCCTTAAAGAAATGCGTCAATACGAAGCTTAGATAAAATGAGGTGTTACCTTTAACCCTTAAAAGAACTAGGCGGATAGAAGACAACGAGTATCGGCCGAACCAACTTCATTCCTTGGGGAATGTTTCGGATAAGTAAGATTAAGTAAAAAATCTTCCTATAATATCTACCGTTGTGTTGACATGTTGAATCATCTTGGACCTATCTTTTCGAACGGGTTAAGTCCACGAGAGGAATATCAGGGATGAGAAAAGGTGTGGTACTCATGCCAAGTCTATAGCCCACGTCTGCGCAGGTCACACGTTTTAAGAGGACGGTTTGTTGACTCCGAGATCCACATAAGGTAGTTTAGATTGGGAGGATCTTCGGAGAACGTGACAGGCATCTTAGACTCATAAGATCAAATATAAAAGGATGGAGATCTTCCCAAAGAGAGACGATCAATTCAGCCAACAGAAGCTTTATTTGCTCGTCACGCCTTAGTTGTTAGGATTCCCCGACTTGGGCGAAACTCGTGAGGTTTCATTGGTCTTCTCTTCTAACACTAGAGTGTGCAGCCGTAGCTTTGGTATCTAATTTCCGCCAGCATTCCACCGGCAGGACGAGCCACCATAGTCCCGGCAAGCAGTTCCGCCTTCGTTTCCGCCACCATGGTAAGCAACCGTAGCCTTAGTATCCACATCCGCCACTACCTTCATCCACACTCCGTCCACCAAACCCCAGCGACCGGTTTTAACCGTCTAAGTTCGCGAGTCTACAGCGTCCCGTCATCAAGTCTACGACGTCACCGTCCAAATCCACAAGTCCACAGCGCCCAGCGTCAAGTCTGCAACGTCCCCATCGTCCAAATTCGCAAGTCACAGCGTCCAGCAGCAAGTCTACGATGCCGCCATCGTCCAGATTTACAAGTCTGCAGCATCCAGCAGCAAGTCTACAACGTCGCACTATCATCCTTACTTTATTTTTCACATTTTGTTCTTATTGTAAGACTTCATTTGATTAACTCAATATATTTCATTTACTTATCGGCGACCACATCTAAAAACCCTGTGAGTATTATTGCTAAATATTTCCGACGTGATCCGTTTCGACGCGAACACGTTGTGGGATTGATTGGTTGTTATTGTTTATAATGAGGTTGGTTAATCCGAACACGAGGTGGTCTTCATCGCTCGCGTTTCTTCCAATGCATCTTACTTGTTGAGTCGTCACATCATTTAATTGATTCCTTGATCTTACAACATGCGTCTCCAATACAACAACCACGTTTTTCGTCCGGATGAGCTTGAGTCATTAATCGTTGGGCGACACATCGAACCAAATGAAATAATTGATTTCTTAGAGGCGAACCTTGGTATTGAGTTTTTCTATGACCCAAAATTTTTAACTGGAAACACACGTACGTGGGTTTTGCGTGGTTGTAAGTTGGCCTGAAAGACACGTTCGGGAAAACGTGTCTTGTCGGTCTTGCCTCTTATTGGACTCTCATTGGCCTGCTTCCCCGCACAATTTCCTCTGCATTTTTTTTTACTTTTTTGCATCTTCCCCATCATCCCCACCCTCAATATCTATCTCTACTCCTGCCCAACCCTTTCCCCCCTCCCACAATTCCTTTCATCCCCGTACCAAAAAAGAAAAACCCAATTAATTTAACGTAACCCCAAGGGATTCCATCCCCAATCGATCGACTCATCGATCGATCCATCGGCAAATTTCGAATCCCCTCGCCATGGCCAAGAAGAGGAAATCGACGGCGAGCAGGCTCGATGAGGTTGACCGGAGCCTGTACGCTTCCTTCTGCAGCGCCGCCAACTCCCTCTCCCAGCTCTACACCCACTCCATGACCCATCAGCGCCTCTCCTTCCAGGCCGGCGAGCGCCACTCCCTGGTTCCTCCCATTCCCCTCTTTTTGTTCCTGTCGGCCTTTATTCCTATGAGGTGTTCTAACTCCCGGCTCGTTCATGATTCTGTTCCACACAATTGGATTGTGGTTGCTCTGGTGTATATTGTGAATTGCGGCGTTTATTTTGATCGCCTGTATGGGATTTGTTCAATTCGTGCGGCCCTTGGGGTTCAGAGGGCCTGGAGAGTGTTAGCCGGTTATAGTTTATCTTGTGGGGATAAAAAATCGTGGCCGCATTTCAATTTCGAGGATTTAGGGGATACATCAAGGTTGTTGCCTGGAGAGAGTAATCTGGATTGTGATTCCAATCAATGGTTGTTTTGGTCAATAAGTGACTGAAATGACTTACATAAGTCTCACACGTGAATGGCATCTCTTTGTAACCTCGGTAATTTTGTCCTCTTCTTCTGTGTCCATTAAGTCATTTGCGTTCTTGTTGGTGATCTCTGTCGCATTTTAGGTCATCTATCATTTAAAATTATAGGAGGAGGATGTGGAAACATCGATATAAGCCGTGCGGTGTAGTCTTCTTTCTTGCATGCAAATTTTGTTTAATGTTGTGAATCGTATGTTGTCTTTTGCTGTGCTAACATGTGGGGTGCACTGTTGCTTGATGTTTCAGGATAAACTCTATCACTGGATATTAAGGCAACAAGAGGATGGAGCTAGAGTGTCGACTGCGGATATCATCTCGTATTTACAGGTTTAAGGGTTTATATTGATTGAGTCTTGTGGTGTAACGTGCTCGACTTGCACGTAAGAAGTGAACAATGCATAGATAGGATTGGTTTCGAATAATCCACTACTTTCCGGAAACCAAATGTACCGTTAGGACACTTCTAATTGCTTTACCAAATCCTACAGCCTTCTGCTACTGCTTTTGGCCATCATCTTTGCCTATATATTTGTTTCATGAAATTCCTATTTGACAATCTGCTGCTGTCAAATCAAACGCATGTTGGTGGATTTGAAGTTGATATTTACGTGTTATTTGGTTTTGAACATTGGCATGAACATTGTTGTTTTAAGCTCTCCCATCTCTGGTGACATCAACATTGTTAGGGTATATTAGGAGTGATTATCATGGCAAGAGTATGCCTTTCTTGATATTGCTTTGCTGATTAGTTGTGGATTTAGACTTACCTTAACTTACCTTGAACATTATATATAGGCATCACGACTGAGTTAATGTACTACAACTAATTTGTTGAGGGGAGTGCTGGGGCGGCTCTTATTATTATTAATTTTTTTGAATATAGAGGCTGAATTCAACTGGTGAATTTCCTTACTATGAGCTGTGCAAGATGCTGTTTTTTGTTTTATTTATGTATTTTATTGACTTTAAAAGAAAAATTTGTAGAATGAGCTGGAGTATGCACCAGAAGACACCCCAATGTCCCCAAGAATGCCCTTTCCGCTGCAACATTCTCAAACAACCATCCCTCCAAGTAATCCCAGTATTCCCTTCTCATCCAGTCCATTCACACCTGCAACAATTGGACCGACACAACGACCAGCTCCCGGTCAAGGCGATCACCATCAGGGTAAAAACTCAGTTTTCTCTAATGCACTATCGAGCCCAGTCCGGAGAACCCTCCAGCACTATCACTCTACCCAGGGTGGAGGAGTTAGGAACGTCGAAGGTAGTAACCCTGTCCATCAAACAAGGGAAACAAATCCTACGAGCTCAAATGATTCATCTATGGATATGCATGCAGAGTCACCCGGGCAGGATTCACATTATTGATTCCTGGGATATCAACCATGTTTGATCGAATAATATATGCTAATTTGGATAAAAGGAAGAGAAAAAAGACGGGTTTAATGTAATGGAAAGCTGTAAAAAGAAGTTTTTCTTTCAATCTTGATGGGGGTTGTGGTTGCTTGCCTTATGCATGCGGGACGTTTCGGGTATGGATGATGTTTTCGTGCTTTGTTGATTGTGTGACCTTTCTTCTGTTAACTGATGTAATGAAGTGATGAAAATGGAAGACTTGCTCTCCATCCTATTTATTCATTTTCAATTCGCATTCCCATCTATGTAGTTTTTTTAAAGCATTTTTTTCATGAATTCTGGTCGCACTTTCTTTTGTTGCAAGCTCCACATTTACTGAATTCTACCTGCAAGCTGTGTTTAGTGGGGTGGAAGCTGAGTCGACAGGTTACAAATCCAACATTATATGATATGGCTGGATTGGACAAAGGATGGCCGATACAAGTAATGTCGGAATGTGATTAAAATTAAATTTGAAGACTAAATTTCTTGGGCGTTGTTATCTCATCGGAAAAGAGGATACAATAAACCTTTTTTCGTTTTAGTTTCAAACTGAAAACAAGGAGAATTTATGAAAGTAGTTGCTAGAATACTACATTCTCAATGAGGGTCGTGGCCAGGGATGATGACCGCGACCAGACACATGAGCAAGTGGGCGAGGCGACATACAACTCTTCAACGCGGCTGACGATAGGAGGAAATCTTGGGCTTATAAATGTTAGTCCATTCAAAAAGACGCCCAAAGTGGGAAGCGGCTAACGTTACGTGCACGTAACGTTACGTAGTTCACTAAATTTCATCAATCGGTTAGTAAAATTTACTAACTTTTTCAGTAAATTTTACTAAACAGTGACCATTTTTTTAGTAAAATTATTAGTAATCGGATACTAACGGGGTTAGTAAATTTCATTAGTAATTTACTAACCCCGTTAGTACCCGATTACTAACGTTACTAACCCCGTTAGTATCCGATTACTAACATTTTTACTAAAAAATCTGTCTTGATTCGTAAAATCGGTAGTAATCGGATACGAACGGGGTTAGTATCCGATTACTAACGTTACTAACCCCGTTCGTATCCGATTACTAACAATTTTAGTAAAAACGTTAGTAATCGGATACAAACGGGGTTAGTAACGTTAGTAATCGGATACTAACGGGGTTAGTAACGTTAGTAATCGGATACTAACGGGGTTAGTAAATTACAAATGCGATTTACTAACCCCGTTAGTTTCCGATTACTAACAATTTGCCTAAAAAATCACTGTTCAAGTTTAGTAAAAATTACTAATTATATTTGTAAAAGTTCGAAACTTTTAGTAAAGATTTAGTAAAATTGTTCGTAAATCTCCGCTAGGTTTAGTAACGCGTTACTAAATAGTTTAGTAATTTACTAAACTTAACAGTGAACTCCGAACCTAGTTACTAACCTTTGGCTGGTGTGAAATTACGTAAATGCCCCCGTTCGTTTTTACTAAATGGTTTACTAACCTAGTTAGTAACCCATTGTTTTCCCTTTGCTTTCGCGCTCGTCGTTGCCATACGAATGTCCTCTCCTCCTTCCATCCCCTCCGACCGTCCCCTCCGAGCGCATTCTCTGCACGTCCCCTCCGAGAAGTTTCCCTCCGACCACATTCGGATCCAGGAGTTGCTCGGACCTTAAATGGAAAATCCGACAGATCACAAAAGAATCACAGCTGCTGCATCCTCCTTAACAACCACAGCTGGTGCATCCGCCTTCGAGATAACCGCATCTCCTACTACGTTACTCCTGCTTCCTCCGAATCAAGCAACTGCAGCACCGGCGAGAGGAATGCGGTCAGAGGGAAACTTCTCGGAGGGGACGCCGACCGCCGACGGTCGGAGGGGAGGGTCGGAGGGGACGCGCAGAGAATGCGCTCGGAGGGGACGGTCGGAGGGGAGGGTCGGAGGGGAGGACGTTCGTATGGCAACGACGAGCGCAAAAGCAAAACGATGGGTTACTAACTTGGTTAGTAAACTATTTAGTAAAAACGAACGGGGGCATTTACGTAATTTCACACCAGCCAAAGGTTAGTAACTAGGTTCGGAGTTCACTGTTAAGTTTAGTAAATTACTAAACTATTTAGTAACGCGTTACTAAACCTAGCGGAGATTTACGAACAATTTTACTAAATCTTTACTAAAAGTTTCGAACTTTTACAAATATAATTAGTAATTTTCACTAAACTTGAACAGTGATTTTTTAGGCAAATTGTTAGTAATCGGATACTAACGGGGTTAGTAAATCTCATTAGTAATTTACTAACCCCGTTAGTATCCGATTACTAACGTTACTAACCCCGTTAGTATCGGATTACTAACGTTACGTTATTAATCGGATACAAACGGGATTTATAACGTTAGTAATCGGATACTAACGGGGTTAGTAACGTTAGTAATCGGATACTAACGGGGTTAGTAAATTTCATTAGTAATTTACTAACCCCGTTAGTATCCGATTACTAACGTTACTAACCCCGTTAGTATCCGATTACTAACGTTACTAACCCCGTTAGTATCCGATTACTAACGTTACTAACCCCGTTCGTATCCGATTACTACCGATTTTACGAATCAAGACAGATTTTTTAGTAAAAATGTTAGTAATCGGATACTAACGGGGTTAGTAACGTTAGTAATCGGGTACTAACGGGGTTAGTAAATTACTAATGAAATTTACTAACCCCGTTAGTATCCGATTACTAATAATTTTACTAAAAAAATGGTCACTGTTTAGTAAAATTTACTAAAAAAGTTAGTAAATTTTACTAACCGATTGATGAAATTTAGTAAACTACGTAACGTTACGTGCACGTAACGTTAGCCGCTTCCCCCAAAGTGGCATAGTATAATTGTGCGTCATGTGAGGAATTGGAATGACAATCAGCATCTTGAGAACAACGGACGGGGTACAGTTGAATTTTATAAACGGTAAGGTCGATTTCGAGTTCTAAGTCGTCCTCTGTTGGTCAAGTTCGAATATGGTTTGCCAACTGTCTTTTTCTCGAGTTCAAATTATAAGTAACCCTGGTCTTCATAGTGGAGTTATCTTTAGTTGGGAAGGTAACATTCACTCTAGTTTCTCCATTAAATGAAGGTATGACTAATTTTATCAAGTAAATATGTTGATCGTGTTAGATTTCTATCGTACATGTGTAGAAAATCATCAAGAAAGCTGCGCTGTTCAAGAAAATACATGTAGGGCGTACATTGACTTAATCAGTATACGCGTACTATGAGTAAATCACCCCTAGCTCATGACCGTCTTCCAGAGCCTCAAGCGTGATTCGAGAGAAATAGAAGACAATATGATGCACCGAATATCTAGTGCATCCTTCAAGTATTGGCTATAGTATGATTGATAATCCTTAGAAGCATCAGGCGTAGGTTCTTTAATTGGTCCATCCTCCAAAACATAAATCTTTCTCTCGTGCTTTAGGATAATTGAGTTTCCTATAACCAGGTAGTTGGAACCGATAAGGATATTCTCTTTCTCGAGAATGCTTCGTAGCAAAAGGGTATTTGTGTTTGCCATCTACAAAATAATTCAAAACAAAAGTTTTTAGTATTTGTGGAATATTGATTCATAAATGATTTTAATATAACTCTCACTATTTTACTTAGAAACAACAACCCCCACTGTTGAATACAAGAATTTGCTGGTTAATAATTTTTAGTGGGACCGAGATCGTGAAACATGAAGCATGCATGCAGTTGAGCTGTATCTATACACCACATGAAACAAGTAGGTGATAACTCGCCAATCATAATTATCTATGTGACTCTCGATATTTTCACGTCGAGTCTAAAAACTATTAAACTCCTCACTTACCCCACAAAACAACCGACCTTAGTTGACCTGAGCAAGTTAATTAAATTAAGTTAAGTATACCCATTAATAATTTTAAATAAACTACATATATTATGTCAGAAGCACACAACTAAACCGTATTGACTCATGGAAGAAATCGGACTATTATAATAAATTTCAACGGAGGGGATTTAGATTTATAATTAATGACTTAGTAGTTTGGGGATTTATTTTATTTGTCGCATCAAGATAAACATTTTGTTCCATTTCTTTTAATATATTATCATTTACAATATAATAATATATATTTATTTATATTTTAGGAATATTTTCCCGCCCTAAATCTTAAGAAATATTTTTTTTTTCTTAAGGAATATTTACTTTCGTTTCCTCCCTCACTTTCTTTATTTAAATCTATGGAAATGATTTTTCTCAAAAAAATATTTTGTTTTCTTTCCCTACAAAATATGAAAAAAATATATTATTTTCTACTTAAAGGATATATATTTTTAAAAATCTCAGGGAAGATTTCATAGCAAATATTTTATCAAATTATTTTATTTTCTCCTTTAGAATATATTTTTAATTATTTTATTCCCTAAGGATTCTTTTAAAGACAATCATTATAAATTGCCAAAATTTTTAAACTGCTATTTTTTAAGGCCACTATGTTATTTTTCTTGCCTTAAACGATAAGAAAAATAATGGGAAAGTGGAATTATACAATTTAGTCACAAAAAAGAAATTGATTTATACGATTCAATCACAAACAAGAGCTAATACCTCTGTTGTGTTTTTATGCATGCAGCCAAAGTAAATTTAAAAGACTTTGCGCGAAAAATCACCTAGGAAACAACGACAAACTGTCACTTTAACCTTAGGGTCGTGTCTTGTAACCCTAATTTTAGTGTACCCCTAAGTGTAACTTGGATATACTATCCATCAGTCTATTTTGACCTCAGTTAAAATCAACGATGATCTAGATGTCCATGCCCCCTTTAAACAACTATCCGATCACGGACTATTTCAGATTAATATACTCATTAACCTGTGTGAGTTTATCGTTAATAATTTTACGTGGAGAAAAGTAAAATAATTAATGACAAATACTCATATTTATTAATTATTTTCCATAAATACAATAAAAGTGTCTTTTTACATAAGTGCACATACTAACAGATCTTGTAATGTGGTGCTAGTCCAGTTCAAGTGTTTGATCCCCAAGAGTTCATTAAGGTAAGGTTGGTAATGATAGACTAAATAAGACATCCATCATAAAGATCATTGAATGAGTGACTCTTAGTAGCATGTTAAAGAAATGTTTTTCCTTCTAATGTTAGTGTGAAAGGGAAAGTTTGATGTATTACATGTCTAGAAAGAGTGATTGCATTTGTCTATGGGTGTTTTGGTTGCAGCTTCAAGTTGATGGGAAGGAGAGGAATACTGTTTTCTTTGTTATTGACATTAAAGTTACTTTTAAAGCTTTGCTAGGAAGCGATTGTTTGCATAAGGCTTATGTAATCCCTCCAACATTAATGATGTGGTTGGATCAAAACGTTGAAGTCATTAACGCCACTAGTATTAAACATTGTCATTTTAACGAGTTGCATTTTGTTGTAGTGTTTAAAGGGACCATCAAGGATATCTAATGACGGCGAAATAAGCTAGTGACCATACTTAAGGCCATTGGGAGAACTGCCAGGCAAGTTTGAGTTACTATTTCTCATATGATAGAGCTCGCTCAACATCTGTGCTGTCTACATAACATGTGGCATCAACTACATGGGATGATTTGGAGGAAGTACCAAGAATAGATAAGTCCATTATTTGAATGCGCTGTAAATAGAGGAGGACAATAATACATTTGACAATGGATACAAAAAATGCAAAGTTGGAACCTGAGAGACT
Organism: Melastoma dodecandrum; assembly: GCA_029817715.1. Taxonomy (NCBI): domain Eukaryota; kingdom Viridiplantae; phylum Streptophyta; class Magnoliopsida; order Myrtales; family Melastomataceae; genus Melastoma; species Melastoma dodecandrum. The sequence goes on from JARUPY010000237.1 coordinate 883,186, forward strand.
CTTGCGATCAAACTGTGAGGAATAAAAGAAAGCTCAACGCTTTAGTGTTAAATTTTTTATTGTCTGTGCATATAGGTGTAGGGATTTGTTTTCTGAAGTCGATCCTATGTTAGGAGCTTTGTGTCAAGGCAATTATCTGATAGTCGATACTACTCAAGGATCCATGTGTTATTGCAATTTCCAATGCATAATTAAATGGTGAATGAAGGAGTGCACAATTCTCTATGGTCCTGGATTATTTGTTACTGGTCGTGAATTTAGGGTTGAAGGCATCACCTAAACTCACAGTCATTGATTCTAAACTTCAAAAGTGGATTATGGAGTTGTTATGTCTGTAACTATTATTTTGCTTATGATTATAATGAAATGCCAAGTTGAGATAGGAAATTGGTGGAACACGGATTATCCATTCAAGATAGTTGTAGGCTTGTCAAGCACCTTCGCTGTTGGATGTTTGGGGAAGTTATTCAAAAAGTATTTGACAAAGTAAATAATTTGTTTTCCATTTGGTTACATTTGAGCGTTAAGATACACAAACTGAATTTTGATTACAGTTCCAATAATAAAGCAAAATGAATAAAATTTGAGTTTGTATTGTACATATTTGAATCGAGCAATACCAAAGGATGAATATCCCATGCCAATTGCAAATTATCTAATCGACAAGATGACAAGTCTAGAGATAATGTCTTTTATAGATGGATAATGTGGATGTGATTATATTTTCATTTCAGAAGATGATATACACAAGACTAGTTTTTTATGTCAATTGGTATATTCAAATAGGTAGTGATGCTATTTGGAGTAAAACCTGAGGGAACAATTTAAGGGCGTGCCATGAAAAGAATTTCAAATGCTTTGATTTGAAAAGTAATGGACATATTTATGGAAGAAATTTCGGTATAGTCTAAATAGGATGAACTACATGAATATCAATTAGAAAAGAAACGTTTATACAATGTGTGCTCATAATTTCAAGCTAAACTCATTAAAATGTGCTTTTAGAGTATGGTCAGGACAATTTTTAGGATTTCTGGTTTATTAGAGGGGAATCAAGGTTGATCTAAACAAAGTTAGGGCCTCTAAATAATTAGAAAGAATTACATGCTTTTTTAGGTCGAGTAAATTTCATTACAAGGTTAATTGGTAAAGTAGTTGAGAATACTAAGGCATTCTCTACATTACTAAGGGGTAAAGAAGAATTTATCTGACTGAAGTTAATTTTAGCATTTAAAAAAATTACAAGGTACTTAGTAGAACCACCATTATGATGCCCCCAAATTTGAATTGACCATTTATACTTTACATAGCGGCGAGTAAGAATTTCATCGGAGCTATCCTTGCTCACAGAAGATAGTAATATATTATTTATCTCAATTCCTCACAAGTATAAAAGAACGATAAACATCGAGTGGGAAGTTGAATTTGTCGGTATGCAATTAGCATGTTTGATAATATATTGGGAGTAGAGAAATTCAAGTATTGTCTTGATCTCAAGTGATTAGGGATTTCTCTGGATGTCCTCTTCTAAGTGGGAGAAGATTTAAATAGAGTTTGGATTTGTTTCCATTTAGTTTTCGATACAACTCTAATAAAGCAGTTAAGGGGCAAGCGATGGCTGACTTTTAAAACATTACGATATAGAGAAATTGCTGGATTGAGAAGAAGTCAACTGTGAGTTGTTGAATGCTTGGTTTGATGGATCGAATATTAGGAATAATTTGGTCCCTTATAATCATTTTAAAGCTGTTGCCTAAATGCGAGGCAATATTTATAGTTAACAATACAATTGACGAACCATTTTAAAATATTACATCTGAACAAACTTCATAAAATGACAATCATTTAGCTAATGCCAGTGCACATGTATTTGGTAAAAACGATGACGAGTTGATTAGACAAGAAATAGGTAGTGAAATAATCTAGCTGCCATATATACTACCAACATCTTGGCTTCTAAAAGTGACCGGAGGAAGCCCTTAATTGAGTTTTTATCAAACCAAAGTAGAATCTAGAGTCCAAATGTTAGCTCATTTGTATTTTTCTCCAAATGGATCTTTATATCGTTCCAAAACTGGTGTGGTTTATAAATGTGTTGGGGTATTAAAAGACGGGTATTTTTAGATGTCAATGTTGAGAAATTGTATTAACATAGCTAAGGGGTATCGAAAATGTCATTTAAATGGACACTTTATTCATGCCCCAATGATCGAGTTGTTGAGAGTAATTCGTGATTATAAATAGAGCATTGAAGGCATCAAAATAAATGGACATTAAGGAAGGAAATGAAGAGTTGTGTAACTCCTATAAGGTAAAGATTTTATTCAATGAAATGAAGAGTTATGAAAGATTAAGACATTGAGGACTTATCATGGATTAGAGTTTCTGTCAAGACCATTATTGGAATATTGCTAACAGAAGGGGATACAGTTGCAGTTGACTGTGCCATATTCTCCACAGCAGATTTGAGTCGCAGAAAGAAAGAACAGAACTATAGTGGAGATGGTCAGAAGCATGCTGAAGGGCAAAGGTCTACCCAATAAGTTCTGGGTAGAAGCTGTTAACACATCTTCCTACGTTTCGAACGGATCCCATACAAAAGCGGTTAGGGACAAGGCACCATATGAAGCATGACACATAAGGAAGCCCGTGGAGAATCGTTTGAAAGTATTTAGTTTTGTTGGATATGCACTCACACCTTTTCAAGAAAGAAAAAAGTTTGATGAGAAAGGTGATAAGTTGATTTTCATCGGATATTGTGATAGATCAAAGGGATATCGTTTGTAATCTGAACACTGATAAGTTAGTTTTGTCGAGAGATGTTATCTTTGATGAACTAGCAACTTTGAAGTGGCATGACTAGTCTTCTATAAATCAGATGTTCCCATTTACATAAGTAGTAGCAGAAGCATTTGTACAAAACATATCATAAGCAACATTAAAAGTTACAGTACAAAATCTCATCGGAACAATAAAAGCTAGTTCTTCAAGAACCATTCCAAAAGCAAAGGGTCTTATTGGAGATACACCACTAAAGAGGTATCGATCCTTCACTGAAATTTATGAGCAAGCTAACCTTGCTCTTGTTGCATTTGAGCCGCATAACTTTGAGGAGGCAGCCAAAGGAGAACAATGGAGAAATGCGATGAAGGAGGAGATGACTTCTATAGAGGTGAATGACATGTAGTCATTGGCCGATCTCCAAGAAAGAAAAGAAGCTATCGGCTTAAAGTGGGTCTACAAGACCAAGTATAATGAAGATGAAAGTGTGCAGAAGAGTAAAGCCACATCATAGCAAAAGGCTATTTACTGAAACCCAATGTTGATTTTACAGAAACTTTTGCTCGTATATGGAGACAATTTGTGTTGTTCTTGCCATTGCAGCACAAAAGGAACTTGAAGTACTCCTCTTGAGGTCAAGTTAACATTTTTGAATAGAGTATTAGAAGAAGAAGTCTATGTAGAGCAACCACAACGACTAGTGATAAAGGAACAAAAGACGAACTCTACAGACTGCATAAGGCTCTGTATGGTTTGAAGCAATCACCATGAGCGTGGAATTACATAATTGATTCTTACCTACAGAAGAAAGGATTCTCCAGACGCTCAATAGAACCTTCAATATACATACAAAAGTTTGGTCCTAATTTTCTAATGGCATGTCTCTATGTAGATGATTTTATCGACACTAGCAAGTTTGCTGCAAAAGTTCAAGGAACCATAATGGAAGAGTTTGAGAAGACAAATCTTGACTTGATGAAGTACTTTCTTGGATTTCAAGTGAAGCAGAAGAAATGAGAAATTTTCATTTCTCAGGAGAAATGCATAGTAGATCTGTTGAAAAAGTTTCGTATGAATAATGCAAAATCAATTGTTGCTCCAATGCCACTCAATGAAAAGCTACGGAAGGAAGACCCTACAGAAGGCGTTGACTCGAAGATTTACAGAAGTCTGGTGAGTTCTCTTATCTATCTCGCTCACACTCACACTGATATTGCTCATTCTATGAGTTTGCTATCCAGATTCATGAGCAACCTCGGTAGAACTCATTTCACAGTGGCAAAAAGGGCTCTGCGCTACCTAAAAGGCACATAGAATGTTGGACTGAAGTATACAAAAGAGCAGAAGGATGATCTAGTGGGTAATGTAGATAGTGATTGGGAAGAAAGCTTGGATAATCACAGAAGCACATTAGGTTACTTCTTCTACATTCGAACAAAGCCTATTTCATGGAGTTAAAAGAAGCAAAGCACCATTGCTCTCTCATTTGTATAAGCTGAGTGCATCACAGCAAATGAGGCAATGAGATAAGCTGGCTCACTTAGAAGGTTACTTCTAGAGCAACAACAGAAGGTGGACAAACCTACAACAATCTTCTTTGATAACCAATATGTAATTACTATGACCAAGAATCTAGTTTTTCATGTAAGGTCTAAGCACATCGAATTTTGTCGTCATTTCATTAGAGAGAAGAATTTGTAGAAGGAGATTCTTCTAGAGTTCATCAGCACCCTTGATCAACCAATAAATGTTCGTACTAAAGTAGTGTCTTCGAAGAAGTTCGAGACTTTCAAAGACTTCTTGAAGATAAAAAATTCAGAAGGAGTTTTGAGAGTAATTTGTGATCATAAATGGAGCATTGAAAGCATCAAAATAAATGTGCATTAAAGAAGGAAAGGAAGAGTTGTGTAACTCCTAGAATGTAAAAACCTCATTTAATAGGTTCAATGCATTTGGACAGCTTCTGTAGCTAAGACTAGCATATCTACTCATCCCTATAAATAGAGTAGCGATTAATCATTTGAGAAGAATGCAAGAAGTTTTATTTTACAGCCAGAACAATTGAACTCCACCAAACATTCATCCCGCGTACGAGCGACAACTTTACAGAAGGTTTCCACTCAAAAGGTCATCAGCTATACAGAACTTATGTTTTGCTAGCACCTTCTTCCTTCCTATCCAATCATTTCACACTTAACCCCAACAAGAGTTTCATAGAGTAGGCAAGCCCTGTCCCTTTCAATTTTGGAGAATGGACAATACTAAAGAGATTTTTCCATGCTAAAGTGCATAAGATGCTTTTATATTGGTTCATGAAATGGGTAGAAGTTAAAAGGCCTATAAAAGAATTGAATAGATTGATGTGGTTGATTTTGTAAAAAAGACATGATATTTTGATCGGGTCATCCTCAAAGTATAGTTGTGGATAATGCAAATGTCTATAAAGGAAAGGTGATGCATGATTTTGTTGGGGAGTTGATTCAAGTTGGTAAATCCTTCGCGTTATTAGGCTTAGTAAAAAGCTGGATTGACCAACAAGCTAATCAAGCACAATATTCAGAAAATTATTAATGACAATCCAAGAGTTCCACATAAATTACTTTTGGAAATGTTGTGGGTGATTCGAGTTCAAAAGAAAGAGAGTATAAGTGAGTCCCGTTATTTTTTTAGTATTTGGTAAAAGTCATTGCATGTAAATTGACGCAAAAAGTGGCTTGCCATGATACAATGAAAAGAAGCTTGACAAAATTTAAGGAGTTTTAAATAAGTGATTTAATGCTTAGAATCGACTTTTAGGTCAAAAGAAGTGGATAACAATATATCATGAAAACGAGTGAACTAAAGAATTTCCAGAGGGATAATTTAGTTTGACAAATGATTTTGCCAATAATAAAAAAAATTTCATTTTCTTGAAAGACGAGTTCCAAATTGTGATGGAATATTTTGAGTCGAGATATTATGTAAGAATGCAAGCATGTTGATGGATCTTGAAAGGAAAATGCCTCCGTAAAAAATAAAAGCGAAATTTCAAAAGAAGTATCATCGCAGTATCTAGAAAACACACAACAAGCAAATTCAAGAAAGATGTCCCTGAATATGTTTTCAGCTACACTGAACATGTTGTAATTACACCGGATCAAAAGAATAGATGACCTAATGTTAGTTATCACGCATGATCACTATTTCAAGGCACAAATAAGCTGAAGGAAATTAATGAATGTTACAAGTAAGAAGAGTAAGTAACCCAGTGTTTGCGATTATTCGCGTGCTTAATCCTCTGAAGAGATTAAGGATTCTTGTAAAAGGAAATGAACTTATGACTAATGCATGCATTCAATCTCAAGCGTGCTTTGAAGAAATGAGATACGTTGATATGATATCGATGCGGGTTGGTATCCTCATTTGGTTTCTCATACTTGTCGAGCTGGCTTGATAATTGATTGGGGATGTTTGATATGGCTTCCTTAGTTGATGTCTCTTCAGCTTCAACTTAATTAGCTCATTTAAGCATAAAAGTCCTAATTTCGACGAAGTTGGTATGGTTGAGCTATGCTTCAATAGAAAAATCAAGCTGGCTTTTTAGGATATTCTTATTTTCATCACCACTGAAAGCAACTTTGGAATAATCAAAGCTTGTCCTGTAACAGCCCGGACCACCGCCACAGGATATTGTCCGCTTTGGGCCTCGCCCGCACGGTTTTGTTTTTGGCGACCGACGCGTCGGCCCCAAAACGCGTCCTGTGAGGAGAGGTCTCCACAGCCTATATAAGCACTGCTTCGTTCCCCTCTCCAACCGATGTGGGACTTCACAATCCACCCCCCTTAGGGGCCCAGCGTCCTCGCTGGCACACTCGGTCCGGTCCCCGGCTCTGATACCACTTGTAACAGCCCGGACCACCGCCACAGGATATTGTCCGCTTGGGGCCTCGCCCGCACGGTTTTGTTCTTGGCGACCGACGCATCGGCCCCAAAACGCGTCCTGTGAGGAGAGGTCTCCACAGCCTATATAAGCACTGTTTCGTTCCCCTCTCCAACCGATGTGGGACTTCACAATCCACCCCCCTTAGGGGCCCAGCGTCCTCGCTGGCACACTCGGTCCGGTCACCGGCTCTGATACCACTTGTAACAGCCCGGACCACCGCCACAGGATATTGTCCGCTTTGGGCCTCGTCCGCACGGTTTTGTTCTTGGCGACCGACGCGTCGGCCCCAAAACGCGTCCTGTGAGGAGAGGTCTCCACAGCCTATATAAGCACTGTTTCGTTCCCCTCTCCAACCGATGTGGGACTTCACAAATTGAAACGACCTAAAAATTTTTCACATTTTATCAAAGTAGTTCTCAGTCATTTGACGGTCAAACCGCGGAAGACGACAAATCTATACCTCCACCGTGGCATCCTCTACAGCTTTATCTTGTAAATCTGAGACACGTGTTTCTCGTTCCTCTGCAAGACTGAAATAATTTCCCCAAATTGGGGTCAGCGATAAATCGCCGAGTACGCCCCACCCATGCACATGCGAAAACCATGAGACTACTAACTCGCCCATTCGTGCACATTTATAAATCAGTTATGCAACACACGGCACAACCTAGCAGTATAAGGAAAACACTGAGATTCTAGACTCATCCTATCGTGGACCTTTGAAGTAGTCTTAGGCACACGAACATTTGAATCCACGGCAATACAACAAGTCATATAGATGCAACTATCAAACCACAGAATATATCAAGTTATAATTAGCGAGCACAATATAGCGGTAGGCGGAATAATAGACAATAACTAAGCAATAAATAATTTAACGCGCTGAAAGCAATAAATAAATAAGCGACTCCCTCATAACACCGGTGTCTCATATATCAACACTTCGTTTAGTGCCAGGACCACCGCAGTGCGTCCCCACCCCCTCCTCCGGGAGCGCCCGGGAAACGGCGACAGGTGCAACCGCGAGTGGTGCCACCTTTCCGTTCTCCTCCGACCCACAGTCGGGAACAATATCCTCAAATCCAATCACTATCACAGCTCGGTAACCAAGAAGACGTAGTCAGTCCAGATTGTGAACGGCGGCAACTTCATTTCCAAACCATCAATTACTTACAATCTCTACGGAACCCAACCAGCATGGGCCGAGACCTACGTGGTTGGTCCAATCCGTAATACTCGCTAAAATTCCCGTGGATCAGCCGCAACGCCGTCTTCCAATCCCCAACCACCGTCAAAATCAACATCTCAGATTTCCTCTAAGGAACATTATTCCCATACCCGAGCATACTCATTGGGCAGTCGGCCTGATCAATTCAACTTAAATGCAAGGCTTTATCAAGCTCAAAATATCACAATTGATTCATAACTCAATTCAGTGCGGCTCTATCAACACAAGGCCGACCACAATTGCAAGACAGACGAATCCCACACAACCTCAGTCAACCATTCTTGACCAGCGTATTATTCTGCTGCACTAAAAACTTGCTACTGGCAAGAAAGATTATTGGGCTTGACAACTTACAGTATCAAGGTAATCTGTAAACGAACTTCCAACCATTCTGTCCCCATATCGACAGGCACATGGACATCCTGTGTTTAGTTGTGCCGAGACATCTTGAAAACTACATCTCTCCGGACAGCTAACAGATTATAAGGTGGCGCCGCCTCGCCATACAACGGCGCGATATGAACGAGAGTTGCGCGAAGAAGGCTCGCGCGCAGCGCGTTTTCCTTCGAAGATTCTCCACTAAGAATCGAATTCGAACCCCAAGGACATCGGAGAGTAACTCTCCCACACTACCACCACATCCAATGGGTCGGATAACACGAATACTCCTCTACGCACCGTCTTTACCGAACCTGTCCAGCCTGTCCCATGACAACACGAACAGGGGACACGGGTAAAGGCCGCGTTCTCCACGGCCCTTGTACCATCGCGCTAAGCTAGTCCCCGGCCGCCGAAACTATTCGGCCACGGCTCCACAGGGTCCTTGCCAAACGGTTCAGAGTTGGGTATCACACAGCCGGTCCCTACAGTTGAACTTCACGAAATGGCTACACGAACAAGACCACCGACCTACCCGACCCTCCCCGACGACCCTACCCCAAGCACACATCCGTAACCAAGGAAAACAAGGACCACAGAGGGGGAGGGAGAGTGAGACGTACTGCAGCTTCGAGCCCTTTGAACTAAGGGTTTTGGTCTTCTCATCGAAGCTCTCCCATTTCCTCTGAGCCTCTCTTCCGGGTGCTTGATCTTGGCCTGACTCTCGCTGTCGGGTGAACCCCCGACATCGTCCGAGTTTGTCTATCTGAGGAGGATGGGTTTCTTTCGGTGAACTCCTTTTCATCCCCCTTTCCCTTGGAAGACGGTGAGAATCCTGTCTCCCATAAGGAGAAAGGGTGAAGAAGATGATGCAATTCCGTGTCCCCCAATCTAATGTCTGGTTCCTTCTAATTTTTTTCCCCAACGAAGCTTGCTTGGGAAGCTTCTTTAATTTCAAGGGTCAAGACTCTTATCAAGTCAAGTATTCAACCCATAATTAAAGTGTGATGATTTGTGGGTCAAAGGTCAAGCTCTCATCTACTTTATATTATATGTTTTATCTTATAAATATGTTACTATGAAATTAATCATTTAGTACACAAGTGGAAACACTCGACGTAGTGTGCGAACAATATCGTTACCCGAATCCGATTACGTTTGAGTCAGGGCGTCCCCTTTCCCGCGTGACATAATCACACGTAATCGAAACCAGAATCTCGATATTGTTTCGCTAAATAATATCAGTTGACTACGAGAATACTAAATTCTCGTATCCACGTCGGATTTGACTAAGTCCAAGTCCGATTCACCCTTTTAATTATTCAAAATTGCACATAATCTTCATATATGATAATAATGAAATTTTACGGGTAGTTACATGTCCCGTATAAACTGAGACATTCATGCTCGCACCAGTAAGAAAGTAAGAAAGTATAGGACTGTGAGGTCCTTAAACTATCCTAAAGGTGATAACTTCTTGTAGGAGGTTGACAATTCGAGTTGTCATTTCTTTTAAGCTCTAAATTAGAAAAGTTTGCATCTTCCTCTTCTCCTTGCTCCCTCTCTAACTCAACATCATTGTTTTTTGCCTCTCAACTTCTTGAATCTCCACTTAAGCTAGCTATTTTTATAGATAGTTGCGGAGGGGTCATTAGCTTTGACGAGAAATGCATACTCACTTGGGCCATCTCCTTCTCAACAGGGGGAAGAGATATGTGTTAAGAAAGAGTAATTTATAGGCCAAATTATCCGATTTATCCTAAACTAAACCGGTTTTTTTTCTATTTATCATATCGTTTACATAGTATCTTCATATATCCTAAACTTACTCTGTTACTTTTTATCTATCCGCCGTCAGTCGTCCGACTAACGGAGGTTGACGTGGTGCTGATATGGCACTAACGGGCACTAACACCTTCAGTCGCCTCACCGTCACAAAATAAATCGGCCAAATTACCCTAAACCCCCAAATCAGGCACCGGTCTTCTTCCTCCTCCAGTTCTCTTCCTCCTCCAAATTAACTCTACTCACCGGTCCTCCTCCTCCTCCGCTTCCCAATCCCACCAGCCCTCTTCCTCTTCCCATGCCTCTTCCACCATCCCCGACCTCTCCACCGACCCACCATCCCCGACCTCTCCGCCGACCCACCATCCCCGACCTCTCCACTGACCCACCCCTAAATCGTTCACCCATCAACCCCGACACACCATCCCCACCACCCCGGACTTTCCCACTGAGCCACCATCTCCGACCTTCTCTTATACCCACCGACGCACCATCCCCACCATTCCCAACCTTCCAGAAAAATAGCAATAAGAGACAAACCAATAAGCAGGGAAGGGTTTGGGTACGGAGGTCGGGAATGGCCAGGGAAGGTCTTGGGGTGGGGAGGTCGAAAACAGATGGGGAAAGACTGGGGGTGGTGTATCATAGAAGGTTGGAGATGGTCGATCATGGGTCTGGAAGTCGTGAACGCTAAGTCGGGGATGGTAGGTCGATGGGTTTCTGGCCGGTCGTGGGTCGGGAACGGTGGGGATAGATTTGGGGATTTAGGGTTCGTGACCGATTTGGGGGTTTAGGGTTGGGTGCCCGATTTTGAACCTGATTGGAAAGATCCTATTTATTTGGGGACTAATACTGACATTTCATCAAATAGTAATCTTCTGACGGCGGGGCGACTGACGGCGTTAGTGCCATGTCAGCACCACGTCAACCTCCGTTAGCCGAATGACTGACGGAGAATAGATAAGAAGAAACGTAGTAAGTTTATGATATATGGAGATATTATGTAAACGATAGGATAAATCAGAAAAAAAGCGGTATAGTTTAGGATAAATCGAATAATTTGGCATAATTTATATTATTTGTACCTCTTCTTCGGGAGAGGGAGGTCAAGTAACTGATTAAATATCACACAGTTAAAGTGAAATTTAAAAGATTTAAATTTTTAGGGAAAGATAGGGATAGATCTATCTCATTAACGATGGCTAAGTCATGTGATGGTGTTTTTTCTTGTCAAAGAATTTGCTTCGAAAGTTACTTGATGGAACGAACTTCTATAAAAGTTGTATTTGGATGATTTTTTTTGGGTACTTGGACTATTACGGCTATATTCGCTAGGAAATTAATGAGAAAATATAGGTGATTTTAAGAAGGCAAAATTCGCTAATCAGAGATTGTAGCCTAAGATTCAGTCGAGGAAGTTGCAAGTTGTGAAGTCGCCACAAGAGCAATTGGCTTCGGTAGAAGAGATGGTGGACTGGCTCTGACATGATCATCCATGAAGGAAAGGTACAAGGCATTTCAAAGAATGTACGATTTGTCATAGCAATATCTGACCCTCATTTCTAGTAGTTAACTCGTTTGGTGATGCGCAAAGCAAAGACATTCTTCGGATTTATTAATAAGGTGAGGTCGTTAAAGAGTATATAGCGTAAGAGAGAGCAAAGAATATCTCAAGCAAAGTTGGATTAAACGTGACCGTTGCAGAGAAAGACATATGGGTATGAAAAACTTAGACGTTGTATCTCGATAACTATGCTCTCAATTGCTAGAGGCTAGGCTTATGGTAAGGAAACTCGCCCTGAGAACAAAATTTTGAGGGATTGCCAAAAGGGGACAATAGTAGTCTACAACAAAACCGAATTGTCTAGCACAAAGATGAGTATAAACCTCGAAAATATACTAACTATAGTATACTTTCCACAAGATCTTGAGAGTTGAGTACTGATAACTCTACGAAAGTGGAGTTATTTATCCACTCATCTAAGCATTAGTGTGATTAGTTTTCTGAGCTTTGAGTTGTTTTGAGTTGTTTTTTCGTTGATTTTCATTGCGTAGTTGAATCTTTATATTTTTGCATTTTATTAGTTTAATAAGTTGAGGTTTTTGATGCGCGTCATCAACGCAACAAAAATAAATTCCGATTTCGACCTAACTAAAATAGTAAGGGCAAGCAAGGGTCGATCCCACAGAAAATTATACCAACAAAAACACTCCTAGCATCATTATTGGCAATCAGTCAAGGTCAAACAGAAAGAAAGTTGATTTTAATTAAAAACAAGATGTAAAAGAAAGCAATTAAGGTTTACCAGTGTTAATAATATCCCGAACAAGCGACTTCCCCTCGCGTCCCATGTATCCGATCCCCTTCTTTCTAATGCTACCAAATTATTATAATTACAAATATAGGTTGCTAGACTCTTCCCGTAGTCCTCTCGAACATCCGAAAACGTACCACCATGTATAGAATTCCCTACTCTATTCCTAGACGCCCATTATATTTAAATCCCATATGGTTACCTAAAGTGTTCCAGGATATCCCTATCCTTCACACTAAAGCCCGGTTTCCCAACACATAGACTTCTTAGGCTATCGAATTCCAGATCTAACTTAAACTACCCTCCCGAGTCTCCCTAGGTTATCGAAACAATGTTGAAGGGTGATCAGTCATTTAACACGCATTAAGAACTATGCGTCCCTCCCGCTCGTTCCGGATGGGAACAGAACAAGAGGCCGCTGGAGGATCGGAGTGGGTGGAGGACGTCGTTCTTCCGAGCGATTGACCAGAAAAATCCAAAAGCGTCGAGGAGAGGGAGCGGAGTTCAAGGAGGGAGCGATCGGGGGATGGAATTCTGTTTCCTTTCAGTGGTGAGAGTGTGGGAGGAAAGAGGTGTACTCCGTGCGTGAGTGACCTCCTCTTTGTTTTTATTTTTTTGTTTGAATTTTGAAAAATCTTTGATTGAGTCCATTGACTTGTTTTATCTTCACATATTAGTCCGCTCAATTTTGTCTAAAAGAAAACGTGAGATCGTGGTTAAAATGTTTCTAATTTTACACGGTCCTTCTAAGAATCACGGATGGATTGTGAGGTTTTATTTTTCTTTTTAATTAATCACGTATTGATCTTAAATTAATTTTATCTTACAAAAAAGCTCAACCCGAATAATAAAAAGGAAAAAAATTTTTAAATCTTCAAATTTCTACGAAAACAAAACAAAGCAAATTGCTAAAAGTTTGAAAAATGAATAAAAAGGGTTTTTCTTCGGAAAAAGTAAAATGTAATGAGAAATTAGTCTAATGTAACTAATTTCTTTAAAATTAGCAACCTAACCATGTCTAGGGGTGATTTTTTATTAACAATGTGAAATATAATAAAATTTTGAACTACTAAAACTTTGCTTTTAGTGATGTCGAAAAATAAACATATTTGTAACGTAGTGCGATAGAATACAATTGGTTGCATGCAACTAATTCGAAATTAATCTCCCAATCATGTTCATGATGATTTTTTATTGAGAGAAAAAAAAAATTCTAAACCTTCGACCTACTGAAATTTCGATTTAGTTGTTTGATTTTAAATTTTGATTTTTATTCGTAAAACAATTTACGGAACATTGAATCGGGATTTGCTTCGTTCAATCTTCAAAATTCCAAAAATTCGATTTGGGGTAGCTACAAGAACATGATTGGATAAGCAATTAATAAAAATCTGAATCACATAGAGGAAGAAAGTTCACGAATTACATAGGAACGCGAGGTTCCATCATAGGCCTAGAAAAACGAATTAGTTCATAGCTAAAAAAATGAAATCAATAAATCAAATCCAAAAGTAATCGGCAAAAAGTAAACTAAGAAAATAGGGTTGGTGGGAATCGTCTCCGTCGCCGGCTCTTGTCTCTAATAGCCTCCTAGGTCGAATCCCCCCTCTTCAAAAGGATTGAAAAAGTGTTTGTATATGTCTTAGAAATAATCCTAGAAATTCAAGAAAATCTGGAAAAGAAATATTCTTGGCATCCCTAGGTGCAGCTGCACAGAAATATGTTGCAGCTGCACCAACTATCCGGATCAAGCTTCTTCATGGGTCTTCTCTTTCCTTCTTCAACTCTTCTTCCTCTCATTTTAACTACCAATATAAACAAAGTATACGGAAGTGAAGAGACATTAAAGAACTCAAACTACCTAACAATTAAACGACTAAAATGCCTAAAACTAACCAAAATCAAGTCTAAAGCATGATCCCTTAACTCTGTTAGAGTTATCAGTTTTTTATGTAGAATGTCTATGACTAAAGATTGAATGCAGAAGCAATGAGCCAAAGGACGAATCGAGAAAGTGGATAACTTTGAATTTCAAAAGACTATAAATGGACGCATCCGTCTAACCAGAAGGATCAATCCATGGGGCGACTTGCTGGACTGACTACAGGGGGACGCATCCGTCTGCCATGGAGGATGTATCCGTGCCCGATTTGATGCGATGATGAGATTTGGCCAACCTTTCACTTTTTAGGATATTTTTTCCTTTATTCTAATTTAAAAACTATATAAGGGTACTTTAGGTATGTTATGGGATTATTTTCTAAGATTACACTAGGGTTGAAATAGAATGTTTTCTTATTTTTTTGGTCGATATGCGCATAAGGAGGAGGCTGGTGATAGGAGCCGAGGACTGCAGTGTACTCTACCTAATTTTATTGTCTTAGTTTCTTTGATGTCGTTTACTTTCAGATTTGAATTGATGGTTTCATTTATTTCAGTTATGAACTATTCGCTTTTCTAGGACGAAATTTCTTTTACCTCGTGATTAGTAATCTTTGACGATAAAGTTTTCTTTCAATTTTTCTTTTTCAGGTGCGTGCGACAGAGTCAGATTGCTGAGTTGCTTCCTTTCGACCCTGAAATCGAGAAGGCGGTTCACAAGAAGTTTCGTCAGAGGTCCAGAGCACAACTTGTATCTATGGCCAATAAAAAAAGGGGAAACCCAGTAGGAACTAATGGAGGATTACAGGATTTGGACAACATACCGATGGTGGAAATTACCTTTGCAAGACCACACGTCCATCGATTTTATTGTTTTCGTTTACTTTAGCTATGAGCTATGATGGAACCTCGTGTTCTTATGTTATCGTGAACCTTCGTTCCTTTATGTGATCCAGATTTTTAATAATTATTTATCCAATTATGTTCTTAATGTGTATTAATTGATTGATCACCCTTTAACATTCATCTGATAACCTACGAAGGCTCGGGAGGGTAGTCTAGGTTAGATCTGGAATTGGATAGCATAAGAAGTCTATGTGTTGGGAAATCGGGCTTTAGTGTGAAGGATAGGAATATACCGGAACACCTTGGATAACTAAATAGGGTTTGAATATAATGGGCCATCACTAGTTCCTTGCCTAGGAATAAAGTAGGGAATTCGATACATAGTGGTACGTTTCCGGATGTTCGAGAGGAGTACCGGGAGAGCCTATCAACCTATGTTAGCAATTATAATAATTTGATAGCATTAGGAAGAAGGGGATTGGGTGCAAAGGACGCGGGGAGAAGTCGAATGTCCTAGATATTATTAACACTGATAGACCTTATTTGCTTTCTATGATTTCTTGCTTTTGATTAAAATCAACTTTCTTTTTGCTTGACCTCGACCGATTGCCAAGAACGACGCTGGGAGTGTTTTTGTCAATACAATTCTCTGTGGGATGGACCCTTGCTTTCCCTTACTATTTTAGTTAGATCGAAAGAGGAATTTATTTTTGTTGCGTTTGAGGACGCGCATCAACCGTCAAGAAAACGACTAGAGCGTGACATATGATGAAAGTCCCTACCGGTCGAATCTCCAATCGATTCTCTTGTCAAGTATCTTGAGACCCTCTATTCCACTTTCTAGTCGAATAGGATGCTGGCCTTCTTCGATAGAGTACTCATCCTGTCAACATTCGCCTAGATGGGATGTTCCTCAATCCTCATTTAACTTACTGCAGTGATGATAAAGAGAGGCCCTAACCTGGAGAGGTTCGAGAAGGGTTAACATCCACCCCAACAAATCTTCATCAAGAAGAGGGTGCATATAAGGCGACTATCCATATTTCGGAATTTGAGGCTTATCTTGATAAATGAGAAGACTTCCATGAGGATTTAGGTCCGATTTGGTTGTTTGAAAGTATTGAGGAGTCTGAGGAAGTGATACGAAAGAGTTGACATTCAAATTACCAATTGAGGGTCGAGCAGTGTCAATGGAGGGTCGAGCAATGTCAATGGAGTCAACTCTTTCCTATCCATCTCGAAATGATTACTTAATATTGAACATCAAACAAGGAAGGATTGGTTATTCCTACATTCGAGAGAAGTTAAAGTCAAGAAATTTGTTCGACCGAGGCATATGTCATCCTGCTTACAATCATCTGAACAAGCGAGAAGAAAGTCATCGACGAATCGTTCCAGAGTAGGAAGACAAAATCGAGTAAGGACTTAGTGAGGCGGAGTTCTTTATATCGCGTCATCATTCAACAGAAGGCTAGATAGTGAAGGAGAGGACAATCACATCGTAGAAAGATTTGAGGGTGAAGAGAGTCCCTAGAGTCAAGCTCGAGAACATACCTCTGTCCATACTCCTAACCTTTGAATAACTGGTAATTATACACTATGTAAATGTGACTTGTGAATGTCATTGGATATCAACTGTGAATGAGAGATTACGTGTAGCTAAGTGCATAAGAGCGGGTGCTTACGGATCTAGTTGGTGTGGTTTACGGAAGAATGCTTCGTACACTTAAAACAATGCACGTTTTGGATCAATGCAGGATTGATATGGGGAGTTTAGGAGTACAAATAGTGGTCTTGAAGTGGAAGTTAGGAAAACATATAACTAAATGTAGCACACACTTATAAACATTGGCGAATTCAATCGGTAATAGGGCAAAAGGGGCGCGTGTAAGCTCGGATTAGAAGGATGTCATCGACGACCACTTTCTACCACTAATACCCTACATAAAAGGGACCTTTTGCTGAAAGAAATATGGAAGTGACCTGTCAAAAGGGACATACTAAATTGAGCTTCATCCGCGAATGAAAATTTTGATGAAAATGAGCGATGGAGGATGGTGTCTTTGTAGACTCAATTTGAGCTACAATTTTCCTATCTAAGAATGTCATTGTGGCTGTGAAAATATTATCTAAGAATGTCACTTGTTTGAAAGAGTTGCTCGGGTAGTTTTAAGGGCTACGAGCTTCGATACCCGATTCACGAAAAGAGGTGTTAGCTTTAAAAAATGGAACAAAGGCCTTTTACATCTTTTTAGCACCTAAGAAATTCTTAGTGTGAACAGACTTGACTTATATTAAAAGGTTTATGAGTTTGAAGCTTAAGGAGACAAGACTAATTATACTTTTGAGGTTCCCAAAATGTTTTTTTTTTATATCGGCGAGGTTCGTAGTGGACTTACTTTTTGCGAGCCCTCTCACGAGGCCCGGAGGCTCATTGACAAGCCCGCGAGCCTCATGATCGGCCCCACTACATCCCCTCGGGGCCCGACTTGAGGCCTGCTCCCCTATCGGTCCAATTTCAGTTGCGGCACAAAGGCCAAGTAGGTGGGTGGCTCCTGGGCTTTATTAGCTATCACCTAGGAGACCAACCATAAATCCAAGTGGAGTATGGATGGTGGGGTTCGAACTAGGGATCATGACGAGGTTCCAAACACCCACACCCACATTACGCCACTTGGGTGTCGTCGGAAGGACCCCAAAATGGTTTAACTATTATAAATTTGACAACGAATATATTCCATCTATGAAATATATAATAGCTGACTCTCTCTAGAGACCTTGCAGATGGATCCCACAGCGAAGAGGAAGATTTGTTGGGAATGCAAGGAGGGGCACTCTAAGAAGGTATGTCTCAACAAAAAGGAGAGTGAACAGTGATGTTGGTTTCTGGAACGAAGGAAACGACAGTCATCCATTGGCAGTGTAAGTGACCTGGACATTGATCATTTGAATGTCCAAACAAACTGAAACTTGTGGACTCCTAGAGTGGCTAATCCAAAAGAGAAGGTTTTGACCAACTCTAAAGGACAAGTGAAAAGATATTCCCACGAGGAGATGGCTAGTCAAAAGGAGAATTTGTAATACTTTTGATAAACTTTGTTTCTTCAACCCTCGTTCTTCATTAGGTGCATTCCAAGTGTATTCCGAGTAATCATGAACCGGTGCTGTGTGTCTTTATCTTCCAAGTTTTCACTTGACCTCGTTACTATTTACGGTGGTGCGTTGTTGTATGCATAGATGGTACATGCCTATCCGAGTCACACTTCCGACCGTACCCGTCTCCCTTCCGCACCATCATCGTGTCATCTCGGTAACATAACGAAAGTTTACTTAATGGTCGAAAGGTATAAGCCCAGAATGTCCTTGAATGATACCGATGTCGCCCGTCTAGAGCAACAAATAGAAGACCGCTAGCTTCAACTATAGGCCATAAGGACTCATAATGCATCACCATCCCATAGTCGATACAACAGTAACATAGAGGAGAATCTGTGGAGCGAAGAAACTAGAAGAGAGTCGCAACTAGTATACCATCGACATGAAGGGAGAGCCTGATCTATAAGTATTCAGGTTTCATAGTTTGAGAGGAACCTTGATCCAGAGGCGCTCATCTATTGGAAGCGCACACTTGAGCGCATCTTCAACTACGAGGAGGAGTGAGAAGATAAGATGGTCAAGATGGTTACCTTGAATCTTCAAAAGTATGCCATCTTTGGCTAGAGAATATCAACACCCACAACGTCATCGAGAAGGCAGAGACAAGATCAGATCTTGGTTGAAGATGAAGAAGTTCATTCGAGTGTTGTTGAGTACACTAGGGAGTTCGAGAGACTTTTTCACCAGTGTAATATCCAAGAAGCTCTAGAGCAGACCATCGCTCGTTATTTTCGAGAACTGAAGCCACATTCCTAAAGTAGTTGAGCTACAACAATATTGGACATACGATGATATTGGAGGACTTGCCTACAAGATCAAGC
This sequence comes from Melastoma dodecandrum, assembly GCA_029817715.1. Classification (NCBI taxonomy): domain Eukaryota; kingdom Viridiplantae; phylum Streptophyta; class Magnoliopsida; order Myrtales; family Melastomataceae; genus Melastoma; species Melastoma dodecandrum. The sequence continues at coordinate 902,299 of JARUPY010000237.1, forward strand.
GGTAGGTGAGGAGGTCGATATCTCATCCATTTGACAAGGCTCCACCTTTCAACAAGGATAGTAGTATGCATTCTAAACTCCAATCAACAATCTTGAGAAGAACCCCATTGTCCACTTCAAAACCGAAGTCAAATCGAGTGAACACGAGACCGCTCGAAGACGTTTCAAGCGTCAAGGGCTTGGACACGAAGGCCTCGAAGGGATTAGTATGTTAGTTCCAATCATACCATTTCGTCACCCAAAGCAAAATATTCATTAGGGATTAGATTAAATAAATTAAACTCTAATTTAATTAAATACCTAGGAGTAATGGCATTATAGAAGGTTCAGGGCTGAAATTATTCAGCAACCTTCTATAATTAGAAGCAATTCAAGAATACTTGCCATAAGAACAAAAATTGATTTTATTCAGTCCAATATACATAATTCAATGAACTTGGACGAATAATATGGTAGGTTATCCCAAAAATCAGTTCCTTGTTGGTCAAATCCATTTATAGAAGGTTCATGACCAAAATAATCAATCATCTTTTTATGATTGGAAATAAATCAGAATTACTTTCCAGGTGTTATTTTGTCTAATCCACGAAATAGTTCAATAAATGTAGACATATGACACGCATGATCATCCAATAAATAATTTTTATTGGATAATCAAAAGTTACAAATGACCTTACGAAATATTTCCATAATATATAATTAGGGATTAAATTATTTCCTTAATATCTTTTATTAACGAAATTGATTAGATAAAAAGCCAATCAACTGGATAATTCTAGTGAATATTCCTTTTAGTTTCATAAGTTAAACAATTATTTACTAAGTAAATAATTGTTTAATGGAAATATTTATTGACAGAAGGTCGTACCTTCTACAATGTATTTGATCTTCTGTCTCACAGAAGTCGGGCTTCCGTAAGACTCATCATCAAAACCATACCTATCAAGTTCATTATCAAGGAGAAAGTTTGCCATCTGATTGTTTACGGTGGAAGTTGCACCAACTACGTAACGAGGATGATGATCTAGAAGCTCGAGCTGCTAGTCGAACCACATCCTCAACTTTATCGACTTCAATGGCTTAGCTAGGAGAGTGACGTTCAAGTGACCAAACGAGGTCGAGTGCCATTCTCGATTGGTAAGAGTTACAAAGATAAAGGCCTCTACGATGTGATTTCCATGGATACTCAGAGAAGATCGAAATACATGTAGAAGGTACGACCTTCTGTCCATAAATATTTTCATTAAATAATTATTTACTTAATAAAAAATTATTTAACTTATGAAACTAAAAGGAATATTCTCAAGAATTATCCCGTTGATTAGCTTTTTATCTGATCTATTTCGTTAATAAAAGATATTAAGGAAATAATTTAATCCCTAATTATATATTTATGGAAATATTTTTTAAGGTTATTTGTAACTTTTGATTATCCAGTAAAAATTATTTATTGGATAGTCATGCGTGTCATATGTCTGCATTCATTGAACTATTTCGTGGATTAGACAAAATAACACTTGGAAATTAATTCTAATTTATTTCCAATCATAAAAATATGATTGATTAATTTTTGCTCTGAGTTGTCCCCCATCGTTTCGGTATTGGAATCATTTATTCCTTGTCATCCCCGCATCATCTTGATATGTGAGTGATAGTCTCTGGTGCCATACCCGTATCAACTTGGTATCCGAGCGCAAGCTTGTTACCGTGCGCACAGGTTGCTGTACAATCCACGGTTGTTAATGGCCGAAAGATTCAGACGCGGTATGACTTTTGAAGAAGCACACTTTGCTCAGCTTGAGCAGCAAATTGCTGATCTTCACCGACAACTTCAATCGTTGTGAACCCATAATGGGTCGCCTTCCCGCAGTCGATTATACAGCAACGAAGAAGAGAATCCATGGCGCGATTTTTCTTAATGTGGATCGTCACTAGAAAATCGGCGACCCGAAAGGAGAGCCCAAACAATCAGTGTCCAGATTCTGGAGTTTGTGGGAAACCTTAACCTTGAGGAATTCATCGATTGGATGTATACGGTCGAACGCATCTTCGATTACGAGGAGGTGCTCGAGGATTGAAAAGTTAAGATGACAACGTTACCGTTGAAAAGGTACGCCAGCATATAGTGGGAGAACACCAATCTTCAACGCCGCAGAGAAGGACGTGATAAGATTCAGACATGGTAAAAAATGAAAGGGCTATGAGTAAGAGATTTTTACTTGAGTACTATCGGTGAGATCTCTATCTTAAGTTGCAGTCGCTTCAACAAGTCTCAACAGGGTCGGAGTACACGGGAGAGTTTGACAGACTCTTGTTGTAGTGCGATGTCCAAGAAGCCCCCGAGCAAACTATTGCTAGGCATCTTCGAGGACTTAAGCCACATATTGCGGATACTGTAGAGCTTCAACAGTATTGGACTTTCGACGATGTTCGAGCGCTTGCCCACAAGGTTGAGCAGCAGCAATCGAGGAAGTCTAGTACCTGCCTATTTGTGAAGGCTCCGCCTTTCAATAAGGGGAGTAGCTCCCAGGCAAAGCAACCATCGACGATGTCAAGGAAAACTCCACCATCGACTACTCGGCCTGAAGTTAAGACGGACAAGTGAGATCCTGTTTGTCGTTGTTTCAAATGCTAAAGGACAGGACACATGGCATTGGAGTGTCCCTCAAGGAGAAATGTTGTCATCAAAGAGCTGTTTGACGAAGGAGAAGAGTTTGACGAGAATACCGATCCTATTTGGGATCAAGAGGAGACTGAGGAGTATCCTGACGAAGGAAAGTTGCTAGTCGTCCGCAAGGTCTTGAACGCAACACCAATTCGCGAGGAGAGCCAACGTGAGTGCATCTTTCATACCAGGTGTATCGTTAAGGGTAAAGTTTATTTGGTGATTGTAGACAACGGAAGTTGCACAAACACGTTTTCTAGAACCGTTCTAGAAAAGCTCATGTTGCCCGTAGCACCACATCCTCATCCTTATCGCCTGCAATGGCTCAACAAGGACAGTGATGCTCGAATGACGCAACAAGCACGAGTCCCTTTCTCGATTGGGAAAACCAACGGGGATGAAGTCGTTTGCGATGTGATTCCGATGGGTACGTGCAATTTGCTCCTAAGAAGCCCGTGGTAATTAGATGGACGTGTACAACATGACGAGTATCGTAATACATATTCCATCAGCGTCGACAAGAAAAAAATCACCCTAATGCCTTTAACCGCCTCGCCAAGTGAAGCAAGTTTGAACCAGTTGCCCACTCAAGTGATCAAGCGAATGGAGTTAATTCGGGCGATGTGCGAAAGTAAGGATGTTTACTTTTTGGTTCTGGTCGAAGCAACCCAATATCAACCGTTGGAACATCCACGTGCGGAAGCTTTAATCAAGGAGTTCAATGATCTAATTTCGAAGGAGTTACCGATCAAACTACCACCTTTGAGAAGTAGTTAGCACCAAATTGATTTGGTTCTAGGAGCTTCCCTACCCAACCGACCAGCTTATCGATGAAATCCCAAGGAAGCGAAAGAACTTCAAAGGCAGGTCGATGAGTTACTTGATAAAGGTTTGGTACGAGAGAGCTTGAGCCCTTGCTCAGTTCCAGCTATATTGGTACCGAATGAGGATGGCACATGGAGAATGTGCATGGATAGTCGGGCGAAACAAGATAACGGTGAAGTATCGTTTCCCAATACCTCAGCTAGATGACATGTTGGATGAGTTGCATGGAGCGCAGGTGCTTTCGAAAGTAGAATTACGAAGTGGCTACCACCAAATCCGAATTAAGGAAGGTGACGAATGGAAGACGGCTTTCAATACCAAGTACGGACTGTATGAATGGTTGGTGATGCCTTTTGATTTGTCTAACGTGTCCAGCACATTCATGCGACTAATGATATTGTCTTGTGACCACTCATGGGGAAGTTTGTGTTTGTCTACTTCGACGACATTCTTATCTATAGCTACAGTATCGACGAGCATGATGTGCACCTTCGCACAGTGTTTCGCACATTTCGCGACGAGAAGCTTTACGGGAATCCCAAGAAATGTGAGTTTTTCAAACCCAGTGTAGTATTCCTTGGTTTTGTAGTGTCAAGCGAAGGAATCAAGGTTGATGAAGGAAAGATCGAAGCGATCAAGGAGTTGCCAGTGCCAAGGAGTTTTCACGACATTCGTAGCTTCCATGGCTTAGCGCCGTTTTATAGGAGATTCATTCGAGGTTTCAGCTCGATCGCAGCCATTCTCACCGAGTGTATAAAAGGAGAGAAGTTTGAGTGGACTTCACCTGCACAAGCTAGCTTCGAGCGACTGAAAGAGTGTCTAAGTGAAGCACCCGTTCTCACCTTACCTGACTTTGCGAGGATGTTCTTAGTCGAATGCTTCGAGCGACGCGTCTCTCAGGCGTAAAGATAAAAAAATTTGTCCATATTTTGATCTCACAATAAACTATTTTCGGGATGTCCACACGGATATTAACAGGTCTAGCGGGCTGTTGCTCCCGGTAACTCTTCCTCAAACGCTCTTCGTCACTTAAGTCATCCACAAAGGGGTTGTGTTCCTCATTTTCTTCGATAGGCTGTAGAGAACGCTCTCTTGGATTTCTTCATTCTTCCAGAAGCTGTTGCGCTTCTTGTCTGAACTCCTCAACTTTCTGCTCAAGACGGAGTAAACGAGCTTCTTCCAACGTCATTCCACGACGGAACATGTTCGCCATGACAACCTTGCACTCTGATACCAACTGACGCGGGAACGGGGTGGGAAGATTCAATTACTCAAAGACAAACGAACCAAGATGGTGAACGGTGATAGGTGAGGGTAATAAATGGGAAATTAAAAGATAACGACGAGCCAATCTTCGGATACAAGCTAAGCCACTACCGAAAAATTTACGTGGCCTGCCCGGACCGCGTACGGATACAATAACAACACCATCGTATTTGGACTCGGGATTGAAAGACACCACGACCGGATATAGCTACGCACCACCGGTGTAATGAACGCTTAGGTAATCTCGCCACACACTGAATCCACCGAGTGATAAGAGAAAGAGACACTCAAAGAGTTTCTGGGCTTGATTCAAATTCAAGATAAGTTGTTCTCTAGTGTTACAATACAATGACTTATATACGTCACCCAAAGAAAGACAACAAAGGAACGAAATCAAAAGATAAGGAAATAAATCAAAAGATAAGGAAGGAAAATATAATATTTCATCTCGACAAGATCTAAAAAGATAGTGGAGCAGGGTAGTGTAGCTGATGCGACTCCTGAGCTGTAAGTTGTCAGACTTGAGCTGTCAGATCGTAACCACCTTTTGGGTTTCTCGTCGCTTCAGCCTCCATCGCCTGACAACGTCGCTTCGCCTGAAAGCTTTGCTCCTTCGCCTGTCGCTTGATCCGACCACTCCAGCAGCGTGAGTTCAGTTTGTCACCCGATCGACGCAATTACGGCGACGTCAACACCTCCATTGTCGTCCAAGCCCATCCATCTCACATCATCTTGATTGGCTTGTCTGCATGGATGCGCGGTAAAAAATAAGGTAACAGTCGATTATTATTAACCATTTCCGTTACGTTTTGCCGATATGCATTCAAGCGTACAAAATCGAGCTAGGTTACCATCAATTCCACGGAGACAATCACAGTAACACTATAAAATCCTAGGAATTGAGAAACATAACCATGTGGTCCTTTTATTTATTTCTATTACAACTCAAGAAAAGTTAAAACCAATAAGAAAATTACATGTGTACTATAATTTTAACAACAACGTTTAGCTCTCCACAATTGTCTGCTTTACCTAGCACATGTAGATACCTTCTCATCTCTGGTAACGGGAACTTTAGCGGTTCAACTGCACATTCAATAACAACTGGCTGCACATTGGTTGGCCAGAGAGGCGTACTTGTTTTAGCGGCCTCAACTATCTTCCACCAGGTTCGAGCACCCCACGGTTGCTACAAACTCCTTTTCCGTGGATGTGTCATGGTCCGGTTAGTTTTGGGGTCGGATTGCCTGCTCCACCGATGCGTACGGGTAATTTTCCTGCGGCACAGGAAATTTTGCCTCGTGAAACATTCGCTATAATGGTTCAAACGTGTTGGGGTGGGAACCGCCGGCGCCGATGACGAAAGCGGAAAGCATAACGGGGGACGATGTCTGACGCACAGATTTACATGGTTCGGCCTAAACCGGCCTACATCCACGGGGAGGTCCTCCTTGAAATTCTACTATAACCAACGAATTACACGATTACAAGCCCTGAGAAAGTTTCACCCCGAGTCCTCGTAGAAAGCCCTCTACCCGACTCTTCGAACATTCTCACCGCTCACCGTATATCACCCGTTCTCAGTACAACGACTCACCAGAGACCCCGTAGTGCGAGTCGCCTCCCTTACCCTAGTTACAGAGTCTACATCGCACTAACCCGTGTATCTCACCTATCCGACTCTCCTATTCGAACCTCTAGACAATCCGTCTATTTATAATAGACAATAAAATCTAGGACGATATTGTTCCGATATCCCATAATATCATACGAAATCTTATGTGATATTACCTACCATATTTTCTAAGATTTCAACTTCGGATCACATTCCTAATAAAAATAGACCCAGTCACATTGGTGTTAACACATAGAAGTTTCCGAGAATAGGGTTGAGTAAGAAAGCCCATCAAAGATGTAGAGAGTAGCTCGAGATAAACATGGACTCGAGATGGTAAGGATATTAACTCGAGATGAGTGAACTCGAGATTCTAAGTGGGGCATTTCGAAATGAGGTTTCCTAGTGTCCCGACGAGGAGCCGCTAGTAAAAATGCTAGCTAGGACCATGATCTATACAAAGTTCCTAAAAAAGGAGGCACCTTATATTCTTATGATCTAGCGTAACTTCCCAATTGACCCACGTCACTATTTTTACAAGCGAACGATGTGAATATCGAAAATACTTCTAAGCAATAAAGATTGTACTTGGAAATGATATTTGATGATCACGTGGCTGGAAAAAAGAGCACCTAAGTCTAAATTTCTAAGTAGAGTATGTGTCTATAGCTGTGTGTGTTGTGTTATAAATCTGATCTCAAAAGGTCTTATTTGTAATATGAATTCTAACTGCTTCATAAAATATCAGGCGAACGTCGTCTGGAGTCATCTTTATTTCTTCAGACATCACACGTCATCAGGGATAATATGGTGATATCCCAAAGTATGATATCGAATATCTCGAGAAAAATGTAATACCTAAAATAAGAGAGTCAAAGTCATCTTTCTCAAGAGTTTCGTCGGCACATAGTATCGCCAAAATCATGTGTTTAAAGGAAACTATGAGGACGAGTTAAGGTAGGAAACGTGTAAACCCGTATGTCCCTCCACATAGACGTAGAGTCAGAAAGTTTCTACGTTAATCAACAAGTAAATGGGGACGAGATATCAAGATTCGTACCGCCTGAAACCCAGTCCCTTTTGCCGAATCTTAGACATTGGATTGCCCAGATAATAGAACAAATGGTTCCTGGGGTTTCAACTAGGGATGAAAGTTGTTTGTATGGAGTCCAATTCGAGAATTTATAGAACCAGATGTAAAAATTGCAAGGGGATATCGGGTTCCTACTTTCACTACTTTTTTTAAAGAAGATGGAACGACTCAAGTCAAATACATAGCTTGATTTGCCCATTAAACCAGAAAACTTTCTACTAACGAATTCATAAAGCTTAAGCAGCTTTTTTCTTACTCGACAACAAAAGATGCTTTTAGTTGTTTTTCAACACTTCTCCTAATTCCATTCCAATTTGGGAAGAGATACCACCCTAATTTCTTAAAGTTTTTTCTTGACTTGCTTTTGCGTCATCTTTACCCGAAGTAATTCGTATGAAACAATCACCCGGTGAAAATTCGGTGTCTTTAATTATGAAAATCAAGAAAAATCTCTATAGATGTAAGACCTCAATAGATGAAACTCGAGTTAGCTCAGAATACTTTGACTCTTGAATTACGGAAAAAATAAGAGGGAAAAAGTTTAGGGATTTTCACGTGTTGGTTAGGAGGGCAACTAAGTACACTCACCTCATCCTCATAGAGTCTCATAATGCTAGAAACTATCAAGAAGAATTTTCATGGGCTAAATTTGATTTATTTGAATTTGTGAGAGGCGAATCAACAATTTGTGAACCATTGGTGAAGAAAAATGAGGAATGTTTCCCAATACAGTTAGTTGAAAACTATTTCCAGATTTACGGTGTAAGTTTTAAAATTCCAACTATATGGCCCCTATCTCGACCTCTAAGAGTTTGAACTCCAACCATTTAGAGCAAAGTCAAACTCTATGAGTTCAACTTCATGATTATATGATAATTTCACATGAATTCGAACTCATAGAGTTCGAGTTGCTTTGGATTAGATAGAAGTCGAACTCATAGAGTTCGGGGAGGGAGAGTGAGGGAAGGGGGAGTGGGAAGAAGGGCCAGGAGAGAGGGGAAGGGGGTGCGGGGTAGGGAGAGTGGGGCAGAGTGTAGGGGGGAGGAGGACGTGCAGGGGAGCGGGAGAGGAGGCAAGTGCAGGTGGAGGGGGAGTGAGGGGGCTATAGAATTTTTTTTTAACATAATTTAGAGGAAGTCGACTTCCTTAAGTGAAAACTTGATCTGACAGGAGAAAAATGCTAAGTGTTGGAAACTTCTCTTAGGAAGAGTTCGACTTCATGTGAGATCATCACATATTAATGAAGTCGAATTCAATTACTAACTGTTTGGAATGTGAACTCTTAGAATTTGAATTAGGGGTTGTAAAATCGGAATTTTAAAACTATGACCGTAAATTTGAAATATTTTATAAACTAATGGTAATTGAGAACAAAGCTAGAAGAAAAATACCAAAGATGAAGCTTCTTATTAGTCTAATGATGAGAGGAAGTTTTCCTTGGATCTCTAGAAGATGGAAAATGTTTTTTACGGGCTCTATTTGAAATATCAAAAATTAAGTTGAAAACGCGAAAATATTGTAAATGACAAGAAACTTTTATGCATATAGCAATCTTATGAGAGATTCCTAAACCCTGGGCCTATTCACGGATACAAATAAAATGGGCCTACGAAACGACTCGAGCCCAATGAGGAGTTATCCGAGAATGATGGGAATGCCTGGTGTATTGTTGTTTTGACTTCTCTCATTTAATTTTGGGCCCCCAACCATGAGTCTATAGTCCATTTTAAAATAGAGTGTCCAGAAAATTTCTAGACCCTCCAAATAGAGTGCTTCTTCCTTCAAAATTTAATTTATGTCAACAATTTTTTTACGGTCCATTTCAACCCAAGTTGGAATGTTTCTTCCTCGTTTTCGAGTTACATTTTAAAATTCTTTCTTTTTTATTCTCCGTCCATTCTCCACTCCATTTGTATGTTTCCAAGTATTCTTCCCCGTATTTTGGAATTTCATTTCTCAAATGGGTCATTTTTCACACAACAACATCAATATAAATAAATTATAGTATTGTTTTTACGATATATAATGATTGCCAAATTTAAGTAATTCATTATTCGAATAAACTTCTTTTTAATCGAAAAGCAACAATCTTTTAAATTATAAAAAGATTACATACTGAAAAGAGTTTTTTGTAAAATTATATTTTGATGTTTGAAGGAAAGCTAGATCCGAAAGAGTTTGTTGATTGATTGACTTCAGTCGATTGAGCGAATATTTGAGTATGACGAAATCCCGTAGGATCGACAAGTGAAGGTAGCAGCTTTACGACTCCGTAAATATGCGAGTCTATGGTGGAAAAACCTTAACCTTCAGCGTTGAAGGGAAGGAAATCAGAAGATTCGCTCATGGGAAAAGATGAAACGAGCGATGAGGAAGCGATTTCTTCTTGAGCGATACAAACAAGACCTATTCCTTAAGTTGAACTCGTTACAACAAACATCGAGTGTAGCGGAGTATACTCACGAGTTGGAGAAGTTGATGATACAGAGCGATTTATTTGAATCTTCAGAGCAGACTATCGCTAGGTACGTAAGAGGACTGAAACAACACGTCGCCCTATTGGAGTTTCTAGGACGTTTGCAATCTTGCCCACAAGGTTGAGAAGCAACAAACGAAGAGGGCGAGTACAAGAGCGAATATGAGGACGACGCCTTTCAGCAAAGGGAGTGCGTCTGTGAGAGCCAACCCGTCGATGGACAAAGGAAAAGCGAAGGTGGACCCTTGTTCCCCACCCATCAATGTTGGGGTGAAGAAGTGTTTCAAGTGCCAAGGGATCGGGCACACGTCGACATAGTGTCCTAATCGACGAGCGATAACTATCAAAGAGAATCCAGGCGAAGAGGAGATGGAAGAGCCACTTGGCGAACCTATTTGGGACGTCGAAGAAGAGTATGTTGAGGAGCCAGATGAGGCAGAGCTCTTGGTCATTCGAAAGGCTCTCAATTTAAATGCTATGGCCGAAGAAGTCGACCAGCGCGAGAAAATCTCTCAAACACGTTGCACCATACAGGGGAAAGTTTGTTAAGTGATAGTCGACAGTGGGAGTTGCACTAACGTGGCTTCTACCACCATGGTCGAGAAGTTGAAGTTATCGACCAAGCCGCATCCTCGACCAAACAAGCTTCAGTGATTGAGCAAGAACAGTGACGTGAGAGTCACAAAGCAAGTTCTGGTGTCGCTGAGTATTGGCAAGAACTATCAGGGTGCCATCACGTGCGATGTCGTACCTATGACGCTTGTCACTTGCTGTTGGGGAGACCATGGCAGTTCGACTGACATGCCATACAAGATGGGTTCAAGAATACTTACTCCATCATTCTTGACCAGAAGAAGATCACCCTTCTACCCCTATTGACGACGCTGCAATACCATCAAACAAGCAAGAGTCTAGTTCGTCACAAGTTGAGTTGAAACAGGCGATTCACAGTGAAAAGAGGATCTACATGTTGATGTTGTTTGAGGAAGGAGAAGCACATACTTCAACCATACCTCCACAGGTTCAGAAGCTCCTTTTGGAGTTTGCGGATGTGTTTCCAGAGGAGATGCTAGGTGGACTCCACCTTTGAGGGATATTCAACATCAAATCGATCTCATTCTCAGAGTTTCGTTGCATAACCGTCTAGATTATAGATGCAGCCCTGACGAGGCGAAAGAGTTCCAGCGTTAGGTTGACGAGCTCATTGAACGTGGTTTTGTTCGGGAGAGTCTTACTCCATGTTCTATCCCAGCAATTCTCGTTCCCAAGAAGGATGGCTCGTGGCGAATGTGCGTCGACAACCGAGCGATCAATCAAATCACCATCAAGTACATGCTTCCTATTCCTCGACTTGATGATATGCTTGATGAATTGCATGGATCAACTGTGCTTTCAAAGGTAGACTTGAGAAGCGGCTACCATCAGATCTGAATGAGAGAAGGAATCGAATGGAAAACTATGTTCAAGGCTAAGTTTGGTCTCTACGAGTGGATGGTCATGCCATTTAGACTTTCAAACGCACCCAGCACCTTCATGCGACTAATGAATCAAGTATTTCATCCGGTCATTGGAAGGTTTGTTGTCGTTTATTTCAACGAGATTATTGTGTATAGTCGCAGCAAAATGGAGTACTTAGATCATCTCCGACAAGTGTTTGAGAAGCTAAGGGATTAGCGATTATATGGAAACAACAAGAAATGCGAGTCCATGACGTCGAGCTTAGTTTTCTGGGCTATGTTGTGTCGGGAGAAGGCATTCGAGTCGACGAAAGCAAATTCCAAGCTATCTAAGATTGGCCTATGCCCAAGCCAACTCACGACGTGCGGAGTTTCCACAGGCTTGCTTGATTTTATTGGAGATTCATCAAGGATTTCAACACTATTGCGGCCCCTATGACTGAGTGCTTGAAAGGAACGACCTTCGAGTGGTCGACGACAACTCAGTTGCAGGTAGACGACCAATCGCCTACTCAGCGAGAAGTTGGGAGGTGCTCGACTAAACTACCCTACGTATGACAAAGAGTTCTACTCGATTGTTCGAGCCTTGGAGTCATGGAGCCACTACTTACTACCAAGGGAGTTTGTCCTTATCATGAAAGTTGAAGTACTTCAATGGAGATACGAAACTCAATCGGAGACATGTGAAGTGGGTAGAGTTCCTCCAATCCTTCACGTTCAAGTTGAAGCATAAGTTTATCAGATGTTTTACCGAGGAAGTCAAACCTGGTGGCTAGAATGGAGTCGAAACTCATCGGGTTCGAGATGCTAAAAGAGTTGTACTCGACCGACATCGACTTTGGGAAAGTATAGCAAACATGCGCAGAGAAGGCCCAGGATCCGCACAACCTGGTGGACGGATTTCTATTTTGAGGAGTTAAGTTGTGCATCCCGCGTAGTTCTATTAGAGAGCTGTTGATTCGAGAGGTGCATGGATGAGGACTTGCAGGCCATTTTGGCGTTCAGAAACTCTCGAGATGCTACAAGAGCACTTCTATTGGTAGAAGATGGCTAAATACATTAATCAGATGATTCGTCGATGTGCTACTTGCCAGCTGACGAAGAGTCACGTCCAACCCCAAGGCCTCTACATTCCGTTGCCAGTTGTTGATCGACCTTGGGAACACGTAAGCATGGATTTCATCCTTGGATTACCACGTACCCAGCGGCAAAGGGATTCGATCATGGTGGTCGTGAATCGATTCTCGAAGATGGCTCATTTTATTCATTGTAGGAAGAGAGACGACGCATCGAACATTGCGGTTCTCTACTTTCGGGAAGTTGTGCGACTACATGGAGTGCCCTCATCGATCGTATCAGATCGAGAGGCCAAGTTTTTGAGCTATTTTTAGAAGACCTTATGGCATAAGCTTGGCACAAAGATCTTGCTCCGCACAAGTTATCATCTGCAAACTGATGGGCAAACTGAGGCTTTGAACCGAACTATGGGAGTAATCCTGCATACAATGGTGTCCAAACATCAGAGCAATTGGGATATCAAGCTTGCCCAGGCTAAGTTCCCTTATAATTGAACTCCACATTCGACAACTCAGGCTTCCCCATTCGAGGTAGTATATGGGGTTAACCCAATGATTCCGGTTGAGCTTTTACCCTTGCATCGGAAAGGCTTGGTAGACCACATATCAACTCGTCTAGCTGAAGAGATGTTGATGTTGCACCAGAAGGTTCACACCATCATTGAGTAGCAGAATGAGAAGTACCAAGCAAGGCTAATCGAGGGGGACGAGAGAAAGTCTTTCACCCAGGCGACCTGGTGTGGATTCATCTGTGAAAAGAGCGATTTCCCGCAGCTCATTCCAAGAGTTGATGAACCATTTCGCGTCGTTGAAAGGATCAACAACAATGCCTACAAGATATACTTGCCTAGAGAGTATGGCGTCTCGACAACTTTCAATGTTCATGATCTTACGCCTTATGAAGATGATGAAGACCCATTATATTTGAGAGAAAATCTTCTTCAGTAAAGCGAGGATGATGAGAGATGGATGGGCTTGGGCGACAAGGATGGTGTCGGCGTCGCCTTAATTGCATCGAACGGGCGAGAAACTGAACTGACGCTGCTGGAGTGTTCGGATCAAGCGACAGAGAAGGAGCAAAGCTTTCAGACGAAGCGACACTGTCAGGCGATGGAGGCTGAAGCGACGTGAAACCCAAGAGGAGGTTACGATCTGACAACTTTCAGCCCAGGAGTCACGCCTGCTCCATTATATTTTCAGATCTTGTCGAGAGGAAATATTATATTTTCCTTCCTTTTCTTTTGATTTCGTTCCTTTGCTGTATTTCTTTGGGTGGCCTGTATAGGCCATTGCATTGCAACACTAGAGGATAACTTATCTTGAACTTGAATCAAACCTAGAAACTCATTGAGTCTCTCTTTCTCTTCTCACTCGGTGGATTTCGTTTGTGGCGAGATTACCCAAGTGTTCATTCCACCGGTGGTGCGTAGCTGTATCCTGTCGTAGAGTCGTTCAACCCCTAGTCCAAATACGGTGGTATTGTTGTTGTATCCGTATCCGGTCCGGGCAGCGCACGTCCATTCTTCGGTGATGGCTTAGCTTGTATCCGAAGATTGACGCATCGCTATCTTTTACTTTCCCATTTATCACCCTCACCTATCACCGTTTGCCATCCTGGTTCGTTTGTCTTTGAGCAACTGAATTGTCCCACCACGTCTCCGCGTCACAAGATACATCATAAACATGGACGGAGCCTCCTCCGGTATAGAATCGCGGAGAAGACGAGCCAGAGGAATGCTTGGACTTCCATCTAAAAAGATAAAGAAGACGACGAAAGAGTCTTATAATCTGAGTTGTTTGAATCACCAACAAGCACGTTGATTATATATAGACCAGAAAGTTTAATGGGGGATTATAATTCCTTTCAAGTTAAAACAAAAACAATCTTATATTAATGGGGATTACAATGAAACTGTTTCTAGTGTTGCATTGACACATGCAGAAAAATTCATCCTTAAGTCGAACCTTTAGGACGATAATTATATCACCATCGTATATTACACTTTCATTATATTCTTGGCCAAAACTGAATTACGTATGGATTAGATGGAATGGGATATACATCTACGGGATATATCTCTCTAATGTGTAGTTTCGTCATGGTCTTTCTTTTTTTTTTCTTTTTTGGAAGAATTGCCATATTTTCTTCTTTGCATTGGATATTCAAAAAAGCCTGTTGGTTGTAAATAAACTAATTTTGTTTTTTCTAAAATTTGAAATTTCTTTTAATCGTATGATTTATATTTTATTTATCTTTGTTTGTTCTCGGGATTGTTTATGGTGGATTTAACATAAGTCACACCTTTACGGTTAAATTTTTCAGACTTTGTTGATATTAAAAAATTAGGTGATGTGGATGAAGATGATGATGTGGCCATCTATAAGGAATGTAAGACTTCTCTTATGTGTGATAGTAAATATGGCATGTGAAATTTAAAGAGGCATATTAGTACATTTCCTAGAAAGGGTGGTGATGTTTGTCGAATCTGTTAGCAGTTGATGGTCTTTATAGTCACCAAAAATGACTTGCCTCTTTCTTTTGTGGAGTATGACGGAGTTAGGGCATTGTTGAAGTATCTCAATGAGAATGTTGTGCGTATTTCTAGAAATACTTTGATAGCTTGTTTGATGAAGATATTTGAAAGCGAAAAAAAAATGAATATAGAGCATATGTTGAAATATTTTCCAGGAAGAATATGTTTATTTGAGTTTTGATTTATGGACTTATATCGTAACAGATGGGTATATGGCTTATAGTGCACTTACTGAAAAATATTAGATCTTACAGAAAAGTAGTTTGAATTTTGCTTATATGCCACCACTGGCATTGCGTTAATTGGTAAAGCATATCCTTGCGCACTGATTCGGGAGTGGACACTAAGTTGTTTTCTATGATATTGGATAATGCATATGCTAATGATGTGTTTACGAAGCTACTTAAGGTACAATTAAGTGCATGAGGATATTTCTCTCTTCCGGTAATTTCTTTATGTTTGATGTTGTGCACACATTCTCAATTTGATTGTTCAAGAAGGATTAAAGAACTTAGATCTTGCAGTGAAAAATGTTAGAGAAAATGTTAGAGAAAGTATTAAGTATGTGGATTGATCCCGTGCTAGAAAGGTTAAATTTATTGAGTACGTTAATCCCTTTAATCTATGTAGAAAGAGATTGTTATTATTACTAGTGACATGGCGCAATTTGTTTTTAGTGGGCATTTCATTGCTTAGAGTTGAGTGAAGCGAATTATAAACATTGTCCTTTAGAGGTTGAATGGGATAGGATCTGAAAAATTAATTACTTTTGAAACTTTTCAATGTTATTACATGTGTGGTTTTTTGGACAAGGTATGTTAGTGCAAACTTTTACATTCCATCTGTTCAAAGTGCATATCATATGTTGAAGAAGAGTATTAATAAAGATGATTCATTCTTGAAAGTTTTGGTGACAATTATGTGTTGTAAGTATGAAAAGTATTAGTCTGAACATAGCACAATATTGGATGTAGTTGTTAGAAGCCTTAAGGAAATCACTTGCCAAAGTTTTTAAATATTTGAAGACAATTATTTGATCTCTTTGATGAATATAAGGTGAAGAAAGGGAGTATATCTTGTAATTTAAACATTCGGGCTAACGTAAATAAACCCAATGATTCAAGTAAGATCGAAGATGACTTTGAGCTAGATTATTTTTAATTATTGAATTTAATTTTTTATTTTTCTATTATTTTGTAGGATTTCGATTTGTTTAAAAGTTTGGAGTTTGACGTTTGTTCAAATAAATATGAATTGGAGCAATATTTGAATGAGTCATGAATGAAAGAATAGTTTATTTAGATGTCTTGGCATATTGAAAAAGCAATTAATTTTGATATCCAAATGTGGTAATAATGTCTCGTGTTGTGTTAAGTGCGTACATATCTACTGTGCCATATGAATATGCATTTGATAATGCAGATCGTATTCTACACCTATATCAAAGTTCGTTAAAACCAGAAATTGTAGAAGCTTTGTTGTATACAAGGGATTGACTTTATATGGAAAAGGTTATTAGCAATTATTATCATCAGTTTTTTTCCAACGGTTTCAGTGATATCTCTTGAAGATTTAGCTCGGGATGTGATGCGAGTTGGAATGCGCATGGCCGAATGGAGATCAAGTCAAAAGATGCGCTCGAGATGATGAGCACCTTCACGCTACTGAAGTGGTCGAGTGGATTCGTCAGCTCGAGATCGGGAGCTCGAGAAGAGAAGGCGAACTCAGGAAGGGGAGCTGAGAACACTTCAAGACGGGCCAGCCGACGTCAGGCCCAGTTCCCTTATTTTCCTTTTTGGACTTGTTTTAATTAGCTTTTGGTTTTCACTATTTTGGGCCTAATGGGGAGTTAGGGTTAGCCCATTTTTGGTCCTCTATAAAGAGGACTCTTGTGTTTAGGATTAAACAGAGCCCATTTGAATATTTTACCCAAATTTGGTAGCCGTCAAGTTCTTGCATGAACTTGGCGCAACTTCTCTTATCGTTTGGTGGATTCCAAGCGTGGCGATATTTTTATCCGAGCGTTCCCATAATCGGTGGTGATTTCTGTATCCGGTTGTGAGGCGTTCAACCCTCGTTGCAGTCCTGGTGGTGCTTCAGCTTATCCTGCGGCGGTCCGAGTTTTATCCCTTTCATTTCCGTCGTTTGTTCGTTCGTGCGTTTCGTCGTCGTCATAGTATTTTCAAGTTTTCATAACGTGGAGGAAGCTCGTTCGGCTCGTTTAGAACAGGAGGTTAGAGAGTTACGTCGACAGATGCAGCAGCTCCCGGAAGAAAGAAGGCAACCGGAATCATAGTCTCCTCGATATTTTAAGGATGCGGTAGAAAATCCGATTGTGGATAGGTATGGGGACGAGGAGAGTCCTAGGAGATCAACTCGGGACGAGGAGAGTCCTAGGAGGCAAACTCGAGAACGTCAACCCGCGCGACCCATCAATATGCGAGTAGAGATTCCTGAGTTTGAGGGAAAGATAGACCCCGAGGAGTTTCTCGATTGGCTTCATGCCATTGAGAGAATATTCAACTATGAAGAGATTCCCGAGGAAAGGGAAGTCAAGGTGGCAGCCCTTCGACTTCGAAAGTACGCTAGTTTATGGTGGGAGAACTTAAATCCGCAGCGTCGTCGAGAAAGGAAAGATAAGATTCGCTCATGGGACAAGATGAAAAGGGAGATGAAGAAGAGGTTTCTTCCCGAGCGATATCGGCAGGACTTGTTCCTCAAATTGAACTTGCTTTAACAGTCTTCGAATGTTTCTGAGTACACTCGCAAGTTCGAGCAATTGATGCTCGAGTGTGATATAACTGAACCCCCTGAGCAGACCATTACAAGGTATATTAAAGGGCTGAAAACCCATGTGGCGGATGCAGTCGAGTTGCAGCCTTATTGGAGTTTCGTGGATGTATGCAACTTAGCCCACAAGGTCGAGAAGTAACAAGCCAGGAGAACGCTTGTGAGGTCAGCTATGAGGAGCACTCCTTTCAGCCAAGGGAGTTCATCCTCGAGACCCATCTCGAGTTCTTCCTCGAGAAGCCCAATTTCGACTAATACCATAGATCAGGCCAAGGTGGAAGTTCGGCCACTCCCAAACACTGGTGTCCCGAGAAAGTGTTTTAAGAGTCATGGAGTTGGGCATATAGCTTCTGAGTGCCCTAATCGACATACAGTTACTATTATGGAGTTTTCAGAGGATGATCAAGTGTATGACCAAGAAGGAGAACTCATTTGGGATGCTGAGGAAGAAGTAGTGGAGGAACCCGATGAGGGTGAGTTGTTGGTGATTTGGAAGGCCCTTAACGCAAATGTGGAGACTGATGAAGCCGACCAGCGGGAGAAGATCTTTCAGACTCGATGCATCGTACAGGGGAAGGTGTGTCATGTGATTGTTGACAGTGGTAGTTGTACCAATGTGGCATCTACTACAATGGTC
This sequence comes from Melastoma dodecandrum, assembly GCA_029817715.1. Taxonomy (NCBI): domain Eukaryota; kingdom Viridiplantae; phylum Streptophyta; class Magnoliopsida; order Myrtales; family Melastomataceae; genus Melastoma; species Melastoma dodecandrum. The sequence goes on from JARUPY010000237.1 coordinate 920,733, forward strand.
GAGAAACTGAAGTTATCGACCAAGCCACACCCTCGACCATACAAACTTCAATGGTGTGATTTAAGGGTGACTAAGCAGGTGTTGGTCTCGTTGAGCATGGTCAGAGCTACAAGGATGCGATGACTTGTGATGTGGTACCTATGGATGCGTGCCATTTGTTGCTGGGAAGGTTGTGGCCATATGATCGTCGAGCAGATTATGATGGATATAAGAATACATATTCCATCACTCTCGGCCCGAAGTAGATCACGCATCTTCCCTTGACTACTTAAGCCCTAGTCAAACCATCTCGAGAACAAACTCGAGAAGACAGTTCAAAGTTTGCTGAGATGACTCGAGCTATTCGAGAGGAGAAGTATGTTTAGATGTTGATGTTGTTCGAACCAGGAGAAGAGCAGACCTTGACAATGTCCCTCGAATTCAAGCACTTTTACAAGAATTTGAGGCTCAACATATTGATAAAGCAATAAGATAGGGCCTCCTGGCAATGAGGGAAACTCGTCCAAGTCTGCAAAGGTGATGTGGAAAAAATTCATACACGGCGAAATGGAGTCGGATACGATGCACCATATTATTACTTGTATTAGAATTTGACATTGTCAATTTTTTATGAGAAATTTGATTTTGTATTGCCTTTGTTAAACGAAATCAAAAGAAATTTTCACATAAAGGCGTAGTCCTGCTCGTCGAGGTTGACATGGTCTCCTCCATAGTTGTTTTACAAGCGTAAAACAACTGGTGGTTTCACAAAACCAACATATTAACAATTAATTGTTAACGTCCAATTCAGTTAACTCCAAACTCATTCAGTAAGCAAAACAAGCAATGTACTATACAGTCTCACCAGCAATAGATGGACGCAGCCTCCCATATACTTCATATGATGACCTTTGAAGGCCCTCACTTGAGTACATAGTGTATCAACGACGTGAGTGGCCCAATCAAACTTTGAGAGAAGAAGAAAACAAAACACTGAGGAGTCTTATCGACAAACATCCACGTTCTCACTAAGGCGTATCGCAATTTTCTTTCACGTTATGTCTGTACGTGGTGTAGAATCTTGAAACTTTGTAATTCAGCACTTTTTTTTATCAATTCAAGTGTTCCTTCTTTGTTCAGTTTACTCTCTTTTACTTTACGACGACCACAGTTTATTTGTAAAATTCGATACGTGTTATAAGGAAACACAATTTTGCGTCAACACGTTACCACAATAATTGATTAAATGATATGGAATGAAATTAGAGTGAACGTTGTCTTCTCAAGCTAAGCCGTTAATTATTTAATTATTTTTTTAATAGAATGGCGGTTAATATAAAAAGTTAAATTCACGATATTTCGAAATGTGACGATGAAGTCGAATCTAATGAAAAATCTCGAACGCATATTTTAGTTCCTATCTGCAATAGCTATAAGAAACAAATGACATTATAATATTTTTCTTTTTAACTTTGATCCATTCAGACAAAACTTGAGATACAAATGATGCCGTTACAGAGGGTTGTGGCGGCAAGCGGAATCCCGAACCCCGTCACTTGACAAACTGTCTCAGACAAGATTTTGCGTCCATGTGCTCAGTAAGTAAGACGGACCAATAGGGCGATCTGAGATTGGTTAAACAAGATGGAACATAACGTTCTTATTTTATTCAAAGGAGCGTTACATGTTTCATTTTACTCGATTTATTCAGGCAAGTTTAGGCAGGAGCCGATTTTCCATGATCATGGAATGCTCAAGGACAGAAGGTAATGACGTATCCGGAAGGAGACACGCAAGTGTAGAGGCTGCCGTTGGCGTCGTCGTAAGCATAGCTGTAGGCCTGCGGACACTGCCCCTTGAATATCTTTGAGTAGTTCGTCGGGGGGCACGTCTGTGGCGTGCTGAACGACCCCGTACAACAGTACTGGGGCGAGCCGAATGCTTCGCATGCGCTCTTGCAAGCGATGACGTTCCCATTCTGGTCCTTAACGGCGAGCTCAGCCGGGCAGACAGAGTTGATGTTAGCAGAACAGGTCGTCGTTTGGCAGCCGCTGGACCCGCCCTGTGGGGCGATGGACAACGGGAGGTTGAAACCGTCGACGAGGCTCACGTCATAGTTGTCCTGTCCTCCGCCAGTGACCAGGGTGAACTCGGCCAATGACACCGGAGGGTTCCCGCCGGCACCGTTACACGCGACGGCTCCAGAGGCGCAGTCGCCAGTGGCGCATGAAAACCTCCCGGAGGCATCGGTGGAGCAGCCAGTCCGACCCCAGAACCGGCCAGACCATGGGGCGCTCGCGGACAGGGAGAAGGTGGCGCCTGGAGAGAGCTGGAACCCAGTGGAGGATAACGGAGCGCTGCCAGACCCAGCAAGCGTCGCCGGCCAGACGGTGTAGGGGCAGTTATTCTTGATCGTGAAGGTGGTCGCGAGACATGCTGCATTGCGAGAAAAAGTTATTAAGTAGACCTTGATATAACAAACTAATGGGGCGGAGAGGTGCAAAACTGCTTACTCCTGAGTAGGAATGCGGAGAAAACGAAGGAGATGAGGGCCCGGGACTCCATCATTCTCGTATCTCTTTGATCTAAAAGGAATGAAGAAAGAAATGGCAGTGAGCTACTTGAATCGATGATTTTGGCAAAACACATGGTTGGTTTAAATAGGCTCCCAAAGATTGGAAAATTCATCGGATGAATCGTAATGTTTTAATTTTAACACCAACGCCCACGTTTTGTTTTCATTCCCGTTCCGTGTCAAACACACACAACTGCCGAGGAACGTGGAATTGTTTCTTGGGCATGGAAATTGAATTAGTTTGCGCAAATGTTTGTCATTTAAAAAAAAAAATTACAATAAGGAGTTATTTTCCGATTCCTGTATATCATGGACACGTACTTCTGTATACACTGGGTAATTTTGCATTTTTTTACATGTAAACATGCATTTTGCATGCAGAATGGGATACGAATTCCAACCCGGCTTTCATTTAATAAAATAATAACAATGTTTTTTCTACATCCAAGTCATATGGAGGATCATTCTAGCTATCCTGCACATTATCAAATCAAAAACGATTCAAGAGATGATGAATGTAAACTTTTGATTCGGTCCAAGTCCACCCAATGGAATTGACCGTCGAAACCCTATCGTCTTGTCTTAGGAGAACCAAAAAACAACACAACTCTATGATAGTATCATCGATACATCCACGTTCTCTCTAAGACGTGTCACAATTTGAACTTGATATGGATTCGTGTTTACCTTATCTGTAACAAAATTTATATAAAAATTTACCCGTGTTTATTTGGTTTAATGTAATTGCGTGCGTAGATTATGTGAACATCTGGTTGTGATCCTTCTTCCATCCGCCACGTATGAGATCATGATGAGCCGGCTACAATTCTATCAGTGTCAATCAAGGGCATAACTGGCGGTGGGGAAACGACGCCAACGAGTTGGTCTGATGCCTAACTATCTATTTGGTCCCGTCACGGCGGTATCTATCCTTGTTCATGAATCCACAAAATCCATAAATACATCCGCTTGATGGATGTGCATGTTATTCAGGGATACGTATCACGAGATTAAGGAGCCAATTAAAGTACAACGTGATCAGGAAGAAAAAGAGGGCTATCTCAAACATAATATGAAGAGGCTCGTTAGGATTTGACACGATGATATCTCGACATTCCATGACGATTTATAATATAAATACGATGTTTCCAAATTAGACTAACGATGCAATCACTATCACATTTGACTCTTCTTTCTCTGCTTTCCTTTGGCGCTCTTTTGGGATACTCTTCACCATCATCAATGGTATTTATAAGAACAATTCAACTTGAATAATGTATCTTAGTTTTGCCTCAAGTGTCTTCGTCTTTCCAATGTGAAGGGTAATATCTCCTTCGGTTAAAACCCTCGGTATTTTCCGTGGGCAAATGGTAACTCCTCGTGTGGTTTGAATCAATATATTTTTATTAATCTTTTACTAATAAATTATTCTTGATCGTGAAGGTGGTAGCCAGAATTTGAAACGAGGTTATTTAGTAATGTCATAACAAGAAGTGGGGTTGCTGTCTTTTTAAAGTAATTAATTTTTTCTGAAGAAATGTCTTTCCATGATTCCGCGTCAAACAATCACGGGAGACGAGGAGGAACGTGAAATAAGTGAGCACGACCGAATCAAAGATAAAAGATTTGTCCATATTTTGATCTCCTAATAAATTATTTTACGCTTCAAATTATAATTTTACAAAAACCATTTTGCACCATCTAACCTTTTTATTATTTTTCAAATACCGTTTTCCGGTTAAAAAGAATTTTATTTGAGTGATGAATTATTTAACTTAGGCGATCATTATATATATTATAAAAAATAATACAATTTATTTATGTTGATGTTGTTGTGTGAAAAATGACCCATTTGAGAAACGAAATTTCAAAGTACGAGGAAGAATATTTGGAAATAAAATTCCAAAATACGAGCAAAAAGGAAATAATTTTAAAATGTTACTAAAAAACGGGGAAGAAACTTTCGAACTTGAAATTGACCGTAAAAATTTGAAAAAACACTCTATTTGAAGGGTCTAAACAATTTATGGAGTACTGTTTATAAATGGATTAAAAACTTGTGGTATGGGGCCTTAATTTTCTAAGGTTTCCAAATAAAATGAGAGGTCAAACCAACAATACACCAAGCATTCCCATCATTCTGGGATAACTCCTCATTGGGCTCGACTGGTTTCGTAGACCGATTTTCCTGGTTTCCATGGATGGGCCCAGGTTTCTAGGATTAAGAATCTCGGGAAGAAGACGAGTTTTCTACCTTTGCGGTGTCGTTGTGAAAGTCCCTTCGGCTGAATCGGACAAAATCTCTTGTTCCACTCATCGTCATCGATCCCACGAACTTTGATTCGGTTTTTTGGTCGCAACACTTCCCAACGATGTTGGTGTTAGAGTATGCACTTATATTCTGGATAAATAATTAATAAATGCGAGTATTTATCATTAATTAATTTACTTTTATGCACGTAAAATTATTAATGATAAAGCCCCACAGATTAATGAGTATATTAATCTAAAATAGTCCGCGATCGGATAGATGTTTAGAGAGGACATGGACCTCCAGATCATCGCTAAGTATGACTGACGTCAAGATAGACCAAGGGATAGTATATCCAAGTTATACTTAGGGGTACCCTGAGATTTGGGATACTGGACACGACCTGTTAAAGAGGATACCACATATAGAACACCATTGGTCAATCCTCTTTATGAACGAGTGCAACTGATCTTTTGACTTGAGACCTTCATTTATTCTGTACTTGGAGTTTGTGCACTTTGACGTCGTTAAAAGCAGTCGCTAACCGGATTGTGAGTAATACGATTGTTAGGTGTGCGACCAAGCGTAAAGAGAATAGTGTTGAGTCAATATAGGATTCATTGCTCTTTTGAATTAGAAAGTTAACATCTAGGCCACTTGATAGAGATATTAGTGCACTAAAATCCATACCCATGAGATGAATGTTTTACATTCAAGAGAGTTTATTATATCTTGGTAATCAAGTAAAACAATTAATTTGGTGATTATGTATTTTGTGCCGAATTAATTGGGATGTCGGTTAGATGAAGAGATTGAATTACACAGCAACCGGTTCATAGTGGTTTATGATTTATGATCATTATTCTAACACGTTGGATGACTAAAAACTGTTGATACTACCTTAGTTTGTGTATGGATTTACACTACCTTCGTGTATCCTTGGTTATTTAGTGGATGCTAAAATTAATCATTTTGTTTCAGAATTAGAATTAATTAGATTATTAACTTATTCTGAAATATCAGAAGCAAATAACTAGACCAAGATCGAGTATGGATTCATTCGGGTCGTATTATATCAAATAAAGAATATGAAATAAACATTTAATAATTGTTTAGCTTTTATATCCTAGATTGTTTATTTAAGAAAGTAACATTTGATTAAATTATTTTAATGCATATATGTACCGTTTTGTTTTAACGGTTAGAATAAATTTTGTATTAAAATAATTTAATATTTTAATCCTTGTACATTTTTGGTTAAATTTAAATATTTTTTAAATATTAAGTTAATTTTATTTTTAGCCATTGACGTTACTATCAGTTGGAATTACTTTTGTAAATGAAACGGAAAGACTTTTCTTTTAAGACAAGAAATTTAATGGGATTGGAAAGGTTGTTAATGGGGAGATACAACGTATGGTTGGTCCTAGCTGGATAGAAACACAAAGAAAATCAACCCCAAAAGAAAATAGAAGTATGAGTGTTTTGCTTCCAAAAATTATTCGTCGATCCAAGAGACTAGCATCTACAAGATCGTCGAGAGGTTCGTGATCACGTGCGCGTGGATACCGCTAGAGGAGTCACATGTGGGGCTCTTGATCGTTCGCTACAATTCTTATTTTGCCAGAAAAGTCGAGGTACATTTTCCGGGTAACGTTATTTTATTGTTTATTAAAAATATTTTTACGTACGATCTTGTTATTTTTTAGCATAAAAGTTTATATTTTTTGTATTCATTGCGCCCTAAAACTAACAAGTTGTATCAGAGCAAGAACATGGTTATATCGTAAAAATTTTAAATTACCTGGTAAATAATCTCATATCTAAAGATGGGATTTGATGTAATCTCAAATGAGATTATTATATTATATTTTACCGGACATAATAGAAAAGTATTATTATTATTAATTATTTTTCCCAAATAATATGATATAATTCGAATACAGATTTCGGAAAGATCCATTGAAATTTAAATTACATAGTCGAATCACAAAGTTGAGATTTGGAAATATTTTATTTTAAAAATTACAAATTATTATGAATGTGCCGTTGTTAAAAGGTGTTATAATAATTTGTATAAATATTAACATTCGCCAAACTAATATAAAATATTGGTGCAAGGTCAAAAGTGAATTTAATATATCCCTAAATGATATGAACAGATTAATTTTATTAAAATCAAGATTTTGGCCAAGTATTTTAACTGCCTAATGTCGAATCTATTAAAAGCAACTATAATTTTAAAATCCCACGTATATTGAATTGGGCTGAGAGAGTACGATTAAATGTCCTTTAAGATTTTAAAATTATTGACGGACCATAAAATGGTCTAAAAGGAAATATATCCAGAAATAAGACTTGATTTAATCATCACATTAATATCCGATTTAAATTAATTCAAATATTAATATTTTATTTCGGAAGTTTAATGATGGAAGGGTCGGCTATAAGGGAATATCATGTTTTTTTAAATGATAGAAAGGTGAGACAACACTAAAAATTAAATCCCTACATATTAAGTCAATATTTTAAAATAAAGGCCCTCCATTAATATTTATTATAATAGTTAGATTTTTCTCGTGAGTCAGTACAACTTAGTTGTGCAATTCTGGTTGAACATATGTAATTTATTATAATGTGGTGTGTAGATACAACTCAGCTGTGTGCATACTTCATGTTTCAAGATTTCGGTTCCACTAAGAATTTTTATCAACAAATTCCCGATTTCAACAGCGGGGCTGTTGTTTTCTAATAAAATAGGGGGAAATATATTAAATTCCTTTATTAATTAATATTCTATAAATACTAGAACTCTGTTTTAAATTATTTTGTAGAGATGACAAACACGAACACTCTTTCGCAACGAAGCATTTTCGAGAAAGAGAATATCTTCATCGGTTCCAACTACCCGGATTGGTTTCAAACAATGCTGGTGGAAGGAAACCGAGTTGGGCCACATGTACTCAAGATGATAGGGTACATTAAGAGGCATGAGAGCTTGGGTTCCAAGTTGGACCAGGACTTAGCTGTTGACCTGGTTTTGTCCTCACTCTCACCATCATTTTCTCAGTTTATGTTGAATTTCAACATGAACAGTATGGAGAAGAGTTTGACTGATCTAATGCCAATACTGAAAACTGCTGAGAAGGACATGAAGGTGAATCCTTCACTTCGAGCAATGATGGTAAGAAAGACCAACAAGCGTCCTGACACCGGGAATTCAATTCCAAGGCCAAAGCAGTTAAAAGCGTCGGACCTCCAGCACAAAAGAGGCTCAAAAAAGGGCAGCAGGTACCATAGTCTGATGAGAAGGAGGCTATGTGTTTTCACTGTGGCAAGATAGGCCATTGAAAGAAGAATTGCTTCCAACTGATGAAGAAGAATGCCATTGGAGCGGATGCTTCAGGTATCTTTATGATTGAATGCAATCTTTCTGTTTCTTCATCATAGTCATAAACTCCGGAAGTAGTTCTAACATTTGTCCGAACTTGCAGGGCCTCAGTGATTGCAGACGGCTGTCCAAGGGTGAGATGGACCTACGAGTGGCGAATGGAGCTAGAGTTGCTGCATTAGCTGTAGGGACATATGTACTAAAGTTGCCCAGTTGATTTGATTTACTTTTTGGAGAACCGTTATTTCGTTCCTAGTTTTTCCAAGAACATCATTTCGGTGTCGAATTTAGATGCCAAAAGATTTGTATTTGAATTCAAGGACAAGTTGTGTTCCTTTTATTTGGATAGAATGTCCTATGGAAATGGTTCATTGAATAATGGTTTGTACGTTCTGAATTTGGATGAGCCAATTTACTCCGTTGACGGGAAGAAACAAAAAACCCGTGACTCAAACTTAACATATTTCTGCCACTATAGACTTGGTCGTGTAAATGAGAAAGGCATCGCATGGTTACATTATAGCCAATGTTTCACGAGGCAAAGTATCATGTGCTGCAGGAGAATTACCCGGACGCATCCGTGGAACAGCCAGTTCGGCCCCAGTACTAACCGAACCACGACATGCTCATGGAAAAGGAGTTTGTAGCACCTGTGGGGAGCTCGAACTTGGTGGAAGTAGATGGGGCCCGCTGAAAACAGTAAACCTCTCTGGCCAGACAACGTGCAGGCAGTTGTTATTGAATGTGAAGGTGGTCGCTAGTGTTCCTGTTGACAGAGACGAGAAGGTATCTACATGAGGATGGTAAAGGGCGAAGTGCATATGGTCTTTTGATGGCGTGTGGCCGCTGTAAAAGGAAGACAATTGTGGAGAGCTAAACGTTGTGCTTAAAATTATAGTACACATGTAGTTTTCTCACTGGTTTTAACCCTTCTATCTAAAGTGAGTTGTAACAGAAATACAAAGGACGAAATTGTCATTTTTTCATAGCATAAGGAGATTGTTATGTTATTTTCTCAATTCGTAGGGTTTTCTAGTGTTGCTCTCCCTGTAATTGATGTTAACTGAAACGACCTACAAAATTTTTCCAAATTAATCAGGATGGTTCCCCGTCATTTGACGGTCAAACAGCGGAAGCGACGAAACTATACCTCCACCGTGGCATCATCTATTGTTTTATCTCGTGAGTCCGAGCCACGTGTACTCTGTACCATCTTATTCCTGCGTCACACTAAAAAAATAGTCCCCTATTGGGGTCAGCGATAAATCGCCGAGTACGCCTTACCCTATGCACACGCGAAACATGAGACTTCTAATCACATCTAACGTGCATTTTCTGAAAAACCCTTTATGCATCATACGACTTAAACAGAAAGAGGCCTGAGTCTCCAATAAGTAGATAATATCAAATCACGACGATAAGATATAAGTAATTCATTACGAACGTAAGTAGCGGTGAATAAATATATGCGACTCCCATGAATCAAACGCCATCATCTCATATCAACACTTCGTTCGGTGCCAGGACCACCGCAGTGCGTCCCCACCCCCTCCTCCGGGAGCGCCCGGGAAACGGCCAGCAGGCACGACCGCGCGTGGTCGTCACCCCCCCGCCCTCCTCCGACCCACGGTCGGGAATCATCATTGAAATATAGTGAGTACTCTCATTCTACTCCAATCATATCCAGTCCAGATAAAATGGTGCATAGCAGAAGATTGAATTGTTCACCAGGAGTCATAATTATTTAGTTTCTGAGGGGATTACTGGAAGTGTCTACGTAGCAACAATTCTAAACGTTTCGTGGCTGAACCCGACGAGGCTGACAACCGTTATTTCATATGGGGAGTCAAGCAGGAGCTTACGACCCCGGACACCGCCGTCGAAGCGAACGTATCCAGACCAGTCAATAAGCCCGACCCCCGCCCAATGTACATCTGATCGGTGCCAAGTCCACGTCCCCAACCACCGCTCAACAAATTCTGTAGACACGACCCAGTCACCCCCTCGAAGCACCCTGGACCGATTTTCCAGTTTATTTCCTCATCATTGCAGAGAATGTTCAATAGTCCCAATTTGGGATTCTCTCCACGCTATACAGAGGCATCAAAATCCACTTATCAATTTCCTCATATAACGTCATACCCATGCCCAATCAAATGATCGTATCTCAAGGCATCATTCCTTTATAATATAGATTTAGAATCGTACCCATGGAGAGATTAACTAAAATAGTCTCTGCATACTCCAATTAATGGGACCCCGGTTTTATAATTGAAAACCGTCCCATTTTCGGCTACCAAGTAGCCGTCCCTCTACACACTCGGATCGGAACTAGTTGGAGCTAGTATTTCCGGTCGAGTCCAATTTCTTCCCTAGGTCGCTAATCACACGACCTTAACGTGGAGTTCGGTAAGCATATGTTTAAAACCGGCAATACTCACTCTCCGCTCCTGCATCTTGCTTAAGCACGGTGGGGCGTTTTTAGAATTAAATCGAGCTATCCTCGACTCCGTTCTACCTCTCACCAGACTTCCCCTGTACTCACTTCCCAAAACCCACGATATACACACACATGACAGGGCAAAACAAGCATAGACAGACAGGGGAAGGGGAAAGGACGTACAGTTCGTTCTTTATTGATCCGTTCACTCTTCGTGCAGCCAACCTCACCTCAGGTCCCTCGTAGTGGCCTTCGAATCTGCTGGCCAGATCCCTTTGCTTGGAACCCACTGAGCGACCCCGCGAACGAAACCCTCCACAGTGTCCTCTTCCCCCCAACCCTTTCGTTCTCTCTCCCCCCGATGTTTCTTCCTTTTCTTTTTATCTTTATTATCATTATTTTTCTTAACCTTTTCCCCATCAATCACCCTTGGCCTATCAGTGAAATCTCATACGGTCAGGGAAACTCTTTTAAATTCCCAAATCCTTATATCCTATCCGATTTGTAAATTTCAGTTGTCCTATGTGCCGACACGGTCCACTACTTGTCTTAAGCCTTCATTCGACTAATGCAATTTAACTAACCAAACTTAAGCCTAATCAAAATCCGCGGCGTTATACGAATTTTATCGCGACTCAAACCCGATTTCGTTTGGGTCCAGGCGTCCCCTTTTCCGCGTGACGTAATCACACGAAATCGAATTTAAAGTCCCGATAATATTCGATATTACGTCCACTGACAACGAAGGTATTAACTCTCGTGCCACGTCGGATTTTGACTCAGTCAAACGACCTAATACTGGTCAACATACTAGTTCAAATAATATACTTTCATTTCCGAAATTTCGGGTCGTTACAATCTACCCCCCTTAATTTAAATTTCGTCCCCGAAATTTCATTGTACATATCATTCTCACTCAAATAAGTACGGATACATCTCTTTCATCTTGGATTCTATTTCCCAAGTGAACTCCTCAATATTCCCATGCGACCAACGTATCCGCACCATAGGAACCACTCGATGACGGAGCTGTTTCTCCAACCTATCAACTATCTCCACGGGCTCCGTAGTGACTTGTAAGTTTGGAGCCACCTCAATCTGCTCATCATGTAGCACATGTCGAGGATCTGGGACGTACTTCCTAAGCATAGCTACATGGAAGACGTTATGGATATCCGCCAATCTGGGGGGTAAGGCTAACCTATAGGCCACACTCCCGATCCTCTCCAAGATCTCGTAAGGTCCAATATATCTCGGGCTTAATTTTCCTTTAAGCCCAAATCGGAGGTTCATTTTGGTAGGAGATACTTTCAGAAAGACGTAGTCACCTACCTCAAACTCAAGAGGCCTGCGCCGCCTGTCTGCATAACTCTTTTGTCTACTCTGGGCGGCGCGAAGACGATCCTGTATAAGCCTAATCATCTCAGTAGTCTCACGGACCATCTCAGGTCCTAACTCAGACTGCTCTCCACTCTCGTTCCAACATAGAGGAGTTCTACACGGGCGACCATACAGAGCTTCAAAGGGAGCCATCTGAATGCTCTGTTGGTAACTGTTGTTGTACGAGAACTCCACCAAAGGTAGCTGATCTACCCACGAGCCTTCCAGATCTAAAGCACAAGCTCTCAACATATCCTCAAGTATCTGGATGATGCGCTCGGTCTGACCATCTGTCTGAGGGTGGAAGGCAGTGCTCATATTCAATCTCGTGCCCAATGACCGCTGTATATTGCTCCAGAACCGAGAAGTAAACCTCGCATCCCTGTCAGAAACTATAACACTGGGAACACCGTGAAGGCGAATGACTTCCTTCACATACAGCTTGGCCAATTTGGCAACCGAGTACGTTACACTAATGGGGATGAAGTGGGCAGATTTAGTCAATCTATCCACTATCACCCAAACAGAATCAAAACCCTGCACTGTCCTGGGCAGGTTAGTCACAAAATCCATGGCGATCTCATCCCATTTCCATTCGGGAATTGGCAACGGCTGAAGTTCTCCACCCGGTCTGCGATGCTCAATCGTGACCCGCTGACAGATCAAGCAGCTGCTCACGTACTGAGCCACATCTCTTTTCATACCTGACCACCAGTACTGTTTCCGTAGATTCTGGTACATTTTGGTGACCCCGGGGTGGATACTATACGCACTCAAATGAGCCTCATCCATGATCAGCTTCCGTAGATCCTCCTGAGCAGGTATGCAGATACGTCCCTGGTACCGCAACAAATCATCATCAGACACACTAAACTCAGTATCTGCCTGATCTTGCAACTTGGATCGCTCCTCCGTCAGGTATGGATCTTGGAGTTGGGCCGCGTGAATCAAATCCATCAACTGAGACCCAATGATCATGGTAGCAAGTAGAGGACCATTGCCACTAAATCCAACTCTAACTCCGATCTCATTTACCTGCTCGCGTAGTCGCCATTCTTCTACTTCAATGCTGGCTAAGGAGGCAGTCTTTCGGCTCAATGCATCGGCAACCACGTTTGCTCTGCCTGGATGGTAAGAGATCGTGCAGTCGTAATCTTTGATCAGTTCCATCCACCGCCTTTGTCTCATATTCAGCTCATCCTGAGAAAACAAGTATTTCAGGCTCTTATGGTCGGTGAATATCTCGAAGGTTTCTCCATATAGATAGTGGCGCCAAATTTTCAAAGCGAAGACTACTGCAGCAAGCTCCAAGTCGTGTGTAGGGTAATTCTGTTCATGAACTTTAAGTTGTCTGGAAGCATAGGCTACTACCCTGCCGTGCTGCATCAGCACAGCACCCAATCCGAAATAAGAAGCATCACAGTAGACTGCGAATCCTCCACTGCCACTGGGCAATACCAACACTGGTGCAGATGTCAATCTGTTTCTTAACTCGAGGAAGCTCTCCTCACACTCATGAGTCCACTCGAACGCCGTACCCTTTTTCAGTAGCTGGGTCAAAGGTCTAGCGATCCGAGAGAATCCCTCTATAAAGCGCCTGTAATACCCAGCTAAGCCTAGGAAACTCCGCATCTCTGTAACAGTAGTAGGCCTGGGCCAATTAAGAACTGCTTCGACTTTGGATGGATCCACTGCAATACCCTCTGCGGATACAATATGGCCCAAGAAGCTCACGCTGCTCATCCAGAACTCGCACTTGCTTAGCTTGGCATACAACTGATTCTGTCGTAGAACTTCTAAAACCAATCTCAGATGATCCGCGTGTTCCTCCATACTTTTAGAATATACCAGAATATCATCTATGAACACCACTACAAACTGGTCAAGGTAGGGTCTGAAAATGCGGTTCATCAACTCCATGAAAGCTGCTGGAGCGTTAGTCAGTCCAAAAGACATCACCAGGAATTCGTAGTGCCCATATCTGGTGCGAAAGGCAGTTTTCATAACATCAGAATCCTGCACCCTGATCTGATGATACCCTGATCTTAAATCGATTTTTGAGTAAACCACGGATCCCTGAAGCTGATAAAAAAGATCATCAATACGTGGCAAAGGATACCGGTTCTTGATGGTGGCTTTATTCAACATACGATAGTCAATACACATTCTCATCGTACCGTCTTTCTTTTTCACAAACAACACAGGTGCACCCCACGGAGACACACTGGGGCGTATAAAGCCCTTATCTAATAACTCCTGGAGTTGTACCTTCAACTCTCTTAACTCAGAAAACCCCATACGATACGGGGCTCGGGAAATAGGTTCCGTACCTGGAACAACATCAATCACAAAGTCTACTTCTCTTGACGGTGGTAATCCAGGGAGTTCCTCCGGGAATACATCCTCGTAATCCCGTACTACGGAAATGTCCTGCAAACTCGGAAGTTCCTCCTTCAGATTCAGCACCACTGCCAGAAAAGCTTCGCCACCATCACGCAAAATCCGCTGAGCCTCCATCGCCGCTATCAAGGGAATCCCGTCACACTGGTACTCCTGTCCGGAGTATGCACAGACTGGCTGTCCTGGAACTTTGAATAAAATCTCTCGTCTGACGCAATCCACCATGGCATGGCACGTCATCAGCCAGTCCATGCCCAGTATGACATCAAACTCCCTGATCTGAAAGACAACCAAATCAATACGTGACTGGAGAAAGTTCACCGTAATCTCGCAATCCCTGCATACCGATCGCATCGGCATGCTCTCCCCATTGGGCATCCATACCCGTAAAGGACTACCTCCCAAATCCACAACGAAACCGTATCTATCCACGAACCTCTGAGAGATGAAGGAATGGGTGGCGCCCGTATCAAAAAGTGCTGTGGCGTCCCACCCGTTGACAAGAATCATACCTGACATAGCGTTGCTGGAGGGACCCGCACGTCCTCGGCCTATGGCACTGACACGGCTAGATCCTGTCGGTTGGTTAATCGAGCCCCTGGATGAGCCTCTGCCAGACATGGAACGAGACCCAGCAAATGAGGGACCAGCACCACCACTACGGCTCCTAGTCAGCTGTGGACAGTGGTTCCGAATGTGGCCTTGCTCGCCACACTGGAAACAAATGACTCCCATAGCTGGGCATGTCAATCCTCCATGGGATCGTCCGCAGCGAGAACAGGTAGGTGAATGAGCTGGCCGAGCACCTCGGCCGTAGCCACTAGGTTTGGAGATCCCACTAGAATTGGGCCTCCTGCTTCCCCCAAAGAAACGGCTCACTCCCCTAAAGAATCCTGCGGATTTCTTTGATGGTCCAGCCTCCTCTTTCCCTTTACGTGCTTTCAGCGCGTCTTTATCCTTCAACGCTCTCTCTATGGCCTGAGCTCGATGGTAGAGCTCCTCAAAAGTCTGTGATGAAAGCGGTACCAGCTTGGAACGGATCCTTGGATGCAGGCCCATCAGATACCTATGAGCCCTCTGTTCCGGCGTAGCTACCTGGCCTGGAGCGTACCTAGCAAGCTCAGTGAATTTGCGCTCATGTTCGTCAACCGTCATGTCCCCTTGCTCGAGCAACTCGAACTCTCTGATCTTATCAAGTCTCATAGTGGCCGGAAAATACTTATCCAGGAAGGCCTGGCGGAATTGTTGCCACACGGTGCCCTGGTAGTGTGCACGAACGGCCACCATGGAAGATGTCCACCACAAATCAGCGCCCTCTTGCAAATAATACTCGACCACCGCCAGTTTCTCAGCATCAGTATACTCCAAATACTTGAAAATCTTGTCCCAGTTCTGGAGGAAAGACTGGGCCTTTTCAGGCCCTTCGTTACCCTCAAACGTAGGTGGGTTCATCTTCCCAACCTCCCTAATGATCTTTAGCCGGCGGCGGTTAGTTGGTGCCGCCCCAGCTGCACCAGAACTCCCAGCAGCGTTGCTCCCAGCATCGTCGGCCATCTGAATGTTCACAGAAAAGATTGAGTAGAAAGTTGGGAAGCAGGAAAAGTGCGACTGAAGGGTGTAGTACTCAAGATTGGCGTGGTTCCAACTGAAGAATCCACTACCTTCTTTATACTATCAAGATTCAAGGTCCATTAATTCACGATTTATTAAAAACTGACACTCATACATGCAGGGTTACTACTCGCCTGCAAATTGTCGGTCACATGGTTACAGTACCAGAAATGACCCTTCACACACTCTGACAAGATTCTCACTTACACACGACAAATACACTCAGCTCACACACAAGTCTAAGTTCAATCCTGGGGACCACGTGCGTAGTCAGCTACTGCAGCCTCAAGCTCCCTACGGGCAGCCTCAAAGAGTCCTAGATGGAAGTCCTCTACACGTCGGTCTAGTCCGGGGATACTATTCACAAGGTCCCGAAATTGTTGGCATTTCTCCAGGCGGTAGATGGGAACGTCCTCATCCTCAATCGCTGCAAGGTCTGCTATCAGACGCCTCAACAGTGGGGTGGTAAGCTCTGGGCACGAATGATGGTCTAAGCCGGTCAGGAATCCTGTGAGAAGGTTCAAGCACTCCGTAACGGTGACAAAGGGTGGCTGGAACTCATCATCCAGGGCCAAGTTCGGAACGTTTCCGGCTTCTGGAATCTCTGGAGCTTCACCATCTGGATCACCACTGGGGCCTGTCTTGCCCTTGAGTAGTTCAGGCATGCGTCCTGGGTGTCGACCTTCGCCGCGATTTGCCATACTAACTGGTTTTACTAAGGAGTATTACTTGTGATCTTTATGGCTAGGATGTGATTTTTCACTGACTGCTCCTCAATCATATTTATAATAAGTTTTCATTTGTCATCTAGCCATCCGTGTGGTCTTTTCAACTCACAGGCACGCGTACTGTACCCTGTCAAGTCTATTCGCACTCAGAAAGATTCCCCTGACAAAGGTGAGTGCGCCCGTGTCTATCTTTTATTTACTTTGTCAGACTCTGTCCAGTCTTATCATTCACGGGTAAGTTTACTATTCTTTTTCATTTAACCCTAAAGCGCAGACTAATCCACCTTATTACTCCAACTAACCTGGCTCTGATACCAACTGTAACGACCTACAAAATTTTTCCAAATTAATCAGAATGGTTCCCCGTCATTTGACGGTCAAACAGCGGAAGCGACGAAACTATACCTCCACCGTGGCATCCTCTATTGTTTTATCTCGTGAGTCCGAGCCACGTGTACTCTGTACCATCTTATTCCTGCGTCACACTAAAAAAATAGTCCCCTATTGGGGTCAGCGATAAATCGCCGAGTACGCCTCACCCTATGCACACGCGAAACATGAGACTACTATTCACATCTAACGTGCATTTTCTGAAAAACCCTTTATGCATCATACGACTTAAACAGAAAGAGGCCTGAGTCTCCAATAAGTAGATAATATCAAATCACGACGACAAGATGTAAGTAATTCATCACGATCGTAAGTAGCGGTAAATAAATATACGCGACTCCCATGAATCAAACGCCATCATCTCATATCAACACTTCGTTCGGTGCCAGGACCACCGCAGTGCGTCCCCACCCCCTCCTCCGGGAGCGCCCGGGAAACGGCCAGCAGGCACGACCGCGCGTGGTCGTCACCCCCCCGCCCTCCTCCGACCCACGGTCGGGAATCATCATTGAAATATAGTGAGTACTCTCATTCTACTCCAATCATATCCAGTCCAGATAAAATGGTGCATAGCAGAAGATTGAATTGTTCACCAGGAGTCATAATTATTTAGTTTCTGAGGGGATTACTGGAAGTGTCTACGTAGCAACAATTCTAAACGTTTCGTGGCTGAACCCGACGAGGCTGACAACCGTTATTTCATATGGGGAGTCAAGCAGGAGCTTACGACCCCGGACACCGCCGTCGAAGCGAACGTATCCAGACCAGTCAATAAGCCCGACCCCCGCCCAATGTACATCTGATCGGTGCCAAGTCCACGTCCCCAACCACCGCTCAACAAATTCTGTAGACACGACCCAGTCACCCCCTCGAAGCACCCTGGACCGATTTTCCAGTTTATTTCCTCATCATTGCAGAGAATGTTCAATAGTCCCAATTTGGGATTCTCTCCACGCTATACAGAGGCATCAAAATCCACTTATCAATTTCCTCATATAACGTCATACCCATGCCCAATCAAATGATCGTATCTCAAGGCATCATTCCTTTATAATATAGATTTAGAATCGTACCCATGGAGAGATTAACTAAAATAGTCTCTGCATACTCCAATTAATGGGACCCCGGTTTTATAATTGAAAACCGTCCCATTTTCGGCTACCAAGTAGCCGTCCCTCTACACACTCGGATCGGAACTAGTTGGAGCTAGTATTTCCGGTCGAGTCCAATTTCTTCCCTAGGTCGCTAATCACACGACCTTAACGTGGAGTTCGGTAAGCATACGTTTAAAACCGGCAATACTCACTCTCCGCTCCTGCATCTTGCTTAAGCACGGTGGGGCGTTTTTAGAATTAAATCGAGCTATCCTCGACTCCGTTCTACCTCTCACCAGACTTCCCCTGTACTCACTTCCCAAAACCCACGATATACACACACATGACAAGGCAAAACAAGCATAGACAGACAGGGGAAGGGGAAAGGACGTACAGTTCGTTCTTTATTGATCCGTTCACTCTTCGTGCAGCCAACCTCACCTCAGGTCCCTCGTAGTGGCCTTCGAATCTGCTGGCCAGATCCCTTTGCTTGGAACCCACTGAGCGACCCCGCGAACGAAACCCTCCACAGTGTCCTCTTCCCCCGACCCTTTCCTTTTCTCTCCCCCCGATGTTTCTTCCTTTTCTTTTTATCTTTATTATCATTATTTTTCTTATCCTTTTCCCCATCAATCACCCATGGCCTATCCGTGAAATCCTCACCCGATATGATTCATACGGTCAGGGGAACTCTTTTAAATTCCCAAATCCTTATATCCTATCCGATTTGTAAATTTCAGTTGTCCTATGTGCCGACACGGTCCACTACTTGTCTTAAGCCTTCATTCGACTAATGCAATTTAA
Organism: Melastoma dodecandrum; assembly: GCA_029817715.1. Lineage (NCBI taxonomy): Eukaryota > Viridiplantae > Streptophyta > Magnoliopsida > Myrtales > Melastomataceae > Melastoma > Melastoma dodecandrum. Next base: position 939,776 of record JARUPY010000237.1, read on the forward strand.
CTAACCAAACTTAAGCCTAATCAAAATCCGCGGCGTTATACGAATTTTATCGCGACTCAAACCCGATTTCGTTTGGGTCCAGGCGTCCCCTTTCCCGCGTGACGTAATCACACGAAATCGAATTTAAAGTCCCGATAATATTCGATATTACGTCCACTGACAACGAAGGTATTAACTCTCGTGCCACGTCGGATTTTGACTCAGTCAAACGACCTAATACTGGTCAACATAGTAGTTCAAATAATATACTTTCATTTCCGAAATTTCGGGTCGTTACAACCCAATTAGATTTTGTAAGCTCGATGCATGTCGATAAAACGTAACGGAAATGGTTATTCATAGCAAAATTGTCATCTTTTCTTTGATAGAGCTTGTTTGTTATAAATAAACTCACTTTGATTTTTCTAAAATTTTGAAATTTCTTTTAATGGTGTGTTTTTTTTATAGTTGATTTACCTTTGTTTGTTCTAGGTTTTTTATGGAGGATTTAACACAAGTTACACGTTTAGGGTCAAATTTTTCGGCCTTTTATGATAATAAAAAATTAGGGAATGTGGATGAAAATGGTGATGTGATCGAAGTAAAGATAGAATCGCAAGATCGGAAAATAAATAGTTGTTAGGGCAACATACAAAGGAAGGTCACTTCTGCAGTATGAAACTTTTCTGATCAAGTTAGCATGGAGGAGGTTGATAGACAAATGATAAACAAATCAATCTATAAGGATTGTAAGACTTCTCTTTTGTATTTTAGTAAATATGACGTGAAATTTAAAAAGGCATATTAGTACATTTCCTAGAAAAGGTGGTGATATTGGTCAAATTTGCTGGAGTTGATGGTCTTTGATGTTATTAAACATGACTTGCCTCTTTCTTTTGTGGAGTATGATGGAGTTAGGGCACTGCTAAAATATCTCAATGAGAATATTGGGCATATTTATAGAAATACTTTGATAACTTATTTGATGAAGATATGAAAGGAAAGAAAATAAAAATAGAGCATATGTTGAAATATTTGTCGGGAAGAATATGTTTGACTTCTAATTTATGGACTTCAATTGTAACTGATGGGTATATGTCTTATAGTGCACTTCATTGAAAAAGATTAGATCTTTCGAAAGAAAGAGTTTGAATCTTACTTATATACCGCCTCTGGCATTGCTTTAATTGCTCGCTGATTGGGGAGTGGACGCTAAGTTGTTTTCTATGACGTTGGATAATGCATTTGCTAATGATGTGTTGAAGGAGCTACTAAAGGTACAATTAAGTGCACGAGGGATACTTCTCTCTTCCGGTAATTTCTTTTACATTTGATGTTGGGCACACATTCTCAATTTGATTGTTCAAGAAGGACTAAAGGAGATAGATCTTGCGGTGGAAAAAATTAGAGTAACGATTAAGTATGTGAAATGATGTAATGCTAGAAAGGTTAAATTTATTGAGTATGTTAATCCTTTTAATTTGTGTAGAAAGAGATGATTGAGACATGATGTTCCAAATCAATAGAACTCTAATATCTTATGCTTGACGGCAATATTTATAAGCATTGTCCTTTAGAGGTTGAATGGGATAGAATCAGAAAAATTAATTACTTTTGAAACTTTTCTTTGAACATGTGTGGTACAAGGCATGTTACTGCAAACTTTTACATTCCATCTGTTCAAAATGGATATCATGTGTTGAAGAAGAGTAGAATAAAGATGATTGTTCTTGAAAGTTACAGTGACAGGAATGTATTCTACGTATGAAAAGTATTGATCTAAATATAGAACAATATTGGCAATTGCTTTGGTTTCGACCCTCGGTACAAAATTCATTTTGTTGAATGGAATTGTTAGAAGCCTTAAGGAAATCACTTGACAAAGCTCTTAAATATTTGAAGACAATTATTTGATCTCTTTAATGAATATAAGGTGAAGAAAGGGTGTATATCTTGTAATTCAAACGTTCGGGCTAACGTAAATAAACCCAATGATTCGTGTAAAATCAAAGATGACTTTAAGCTAGATTATTTTTAATTATTGAATTCAATTTTTCATTTTTCTATTATATTGTAGGAATTTGATTCATTTAAAAGTTTAGAGTTTGACGGTTGTTTAAATAAATCTAAATTGAAGCAATATTTGGATGAGTCACGAATGAAAGTAGTTGATTTAGATATTTTGGAATATTAAAAAGTAATTAATTTTTATATCCAAATGTTGTAAGAATGTCTCGCGTTGTGTAAAGTGTGTTGATATCCACCGTGGCATCTGAATATGCATTTGATAATGCAGATCATATTTTACATCTATATCAAAGTTCGTTAAACGAGAAATTGGAGAAGCATTGTTATATACAACGGATTGACTTTATATGGAGAGGGTTATTAGCAATTATTGTTATCAGTTTTCCTAACGGTTTTAGTGATATCTCTTGAAGGTTCAACTCACGATAAATTTAGGCACAAGCAACACAATGACATCAAATGTTGATTTAAGCTATTTTTATATTTTATAAAACATAAACATAGTTTGCTTTAATTTTTTTTTCTAGTTCAAAAACTTTACTTGCAATATTTATTATTAATTAGTTAATTGAATTATGCATATAGCTATTTTATTTTTCGATTATTACGTAATCATTTTATTATATATATTTAGATTTTCACATTTATAAGATTTTATATATATAATTTTTGAACGGATTGACACGTATAACACATTCATTAAATGTATCAGGGTTTCATGTTTCACATTTTAATACGATTAGATAAACGGAACTAGTCTTCTGTGTGAGATTTCAAAATACAAATTCAGTGAGACATAACATGTTAACGACATGAATGACACGGACTGACACAGTGGTGAACGCATGGATTTTGGGTCTGCACGTTCCACGACAATGAGTGGATATGAATTGGTCTACTAGGTCAACTAATTAATGTAAATTCAGATGAATTATGAGCTTCAACTGTAGCGTCTAATGTCTGATGTGTAAATTAAGTAATATTTTTATAATATCGAACGCATGTGAAATCGGGTAACTGTGAAATCGGTCCGTTTAAGTTTCGTAAAGTGTGAAACTTATTTAGTAATATTTTACGGTGGCCTTCTAGAAATTTCGTAAAAAGTCCATAGGCTTCGTAATATATTACGAAGCCCATCATATTGTTTCGTATTTTATGAAGTATAATTTCATAAGTAGTGTACATGTTAACCTGATTTTGATGATGAACTTAAGCAGCGCGTTACTGATGGTCAGCAGTAATATTTCATGAGTTACGTGCTTGACCCTAGTGATGAGCTTGAGCAATATGTTGCTAAATCACAGCTGGTAACTGTTATATGTTACAGTGAGTTGTTGCTGTGATATTACGAATATATATTGAAAATATGGAAACAAATTTTCAATACCCACGTTTTATTTTGGGTTATCTCAGAACATTCGTTTGAGTGTCCAAATTCATTTAAATGGGGCTTAATGATCTCATCATAAAGATTTAGGCTAAAAATATGATTCTGATATCCTGCAGCAATGTTACGCTGGTACAGGATGAAATATCTAATCAAATATTGTTGATTGATCATAATCGACCAGATAAGATTATGATCAGATTATAAAGATTAGAAATAATTTATTTAATTAGGATAAGTGAGGAAAGTTACCGTTGGTACTTACTCTCCATAGCACAACGATCGGTCCAGCAGACCGTTGCTGAGTCCTGGCTGCCAATTTTGGCAACAAATCTCGAAGATTGCCTGGATGTCTTCTGTGCTTCCTTCTCCATTATAATCAGATCAAAGACAGCAGATCTAAGTGCCTTTGTGCGTCTGAGTGGTCCGAGTGGTCTACGTGGTCTAAGTGAGCTTTGTGCATCGACGGAGAGCGGAAGGTGCTAAGTGTCTCCTGGTTCTTTCTCTTGCAAGCTGCGTGTGAGAGTGTCAAGGGGCTGAGGTCAGATCCTTTGATCATCGTGAGAGGGACTAGGTGTCCTCGGTGTGTTTAACGAGCGGCTGGCGAATCGTCTCAGGAAAGCTAAGTGAATACCTGTGTTGAATTCAGTAACCAGTTGCTAACCCATCGGCAAGAAGCCGTTCTTGTCGTGTCTCTTCGCAGGGAAGTCTCGAACCTACGGAGTTTGAGCAGTCAGACACGCACTTGCGGGTGCGCGCCAGAAGTCTCGTGCCTGCAGGGTAGAGCAGGAGGTGGGAACGCTGCCGGAGTTGAAAGAGGTCCTCCCAAGCACAGGGGTGCTGTGCAGAAGTCTCGAACTCCTGGGGACGGATGGTAGAGCAGGTTGCGTGGAAGCCGCCGGAGTAGAAAATTCCACCCTAAGCACTGGGTGTGCAGTGCAGCGAGTCACGGCTGTGGTAACCGTGCACGTCCGAACTGAGTGTAGGACGTATACCCTTTCTTAGTGGTCTTTGTGGTTATCTTTGTGGTTCTTCTCTTTGTGATCTTTGTGGTAAAGTGTGTGATCAACTTCGTGGTTATCTCTTAAGCAAGTACAGGCTCATCTCCAGGAGAGATAAGATCTGTGTGAAAATCCTCTGCTGAACGACAAAAGTGCTAAAGCAATCGTCTACTGTGAAACAGCAACGAACTGCTCTATGAGGAGTCTTTCTGTCACTTAAGGATCATTATCTGAGGATTTAATCTCTAACATAACGTTGTTTGCGTGCTTTGATAGACAGGCTTACATCTGAGCAATAACGTTCTGTGTGGAATCCATTGAGCTACCAACTGCTGAGGAAAAGCATCATTCTGCTGGAAACGAGAAGACGTCCACTGTGTGAGGAGCTGATCATTGCCAGGAGTGATCATCAATTGTACGGGATTCTAAATCTCACTTTGTGAGAACCAAACGCCTAGTGCAAGGGCTCTTTGCACCCATTTATTATATAGTGGAATCACCTTGTTGGTGGAAAGTGGACGTAGGTCGATTAAGACGAAACCACTATAAACTATTATGTCCATTACGATCGCGCAACACTCGTACGAAAACCTATTCGACAAAATCGTAACAGTGTCAGCGAAGCAGATCTCATTTTTAGAAACGCTCTGCTGAGTTACAGTACGCTTCCGCTTACACTGAGAAAGGGCGAAAAAGTTATAAAACAAATTCACCCCCCTCTTAGTGTTCCTGAACGATCCAACAATTGGTATCAGAGTAGGTTTGCCGGAAAACTTTCTGTGTGATTGCTAGTACAGAACTCTGTTGCTGAACCTAAGGATCAGAACAACTTGTTGCTGAAAGTCTTACATTAAGAACTGTAAAGTGGTGCTGAGTACTGAGCAGGATGTCGATGCTCTTAACGGATGGTCATTCGACTGAACGTCCTCCGCTCTTTGCAGGACAACACTTCTCATATTGGAAAATGAGAATGGAGTTGTTTATAGGAGCAAAACAAGCCGATTGCTGGCAGATTATAATGGAAAAGGAAATCTCGTAATTTCTTCATCTAATCCCAGCAACTCTCGGCATGAATTTGAAAGGAAGAGAATTATCTCGCTGAACAATAAAGCAAGACACTACTTAGTGTGCGCTCTTGCTGGAAATGAGTTCAATCGCGTCTCTACTTGTAAGACGGCGAAGGAAATGTGGGATAGACTTGCTTTGATCTATGATGGAACAGAACAAGTCAAGGAATCCAAAGTGAATGCATTAGTAACTCAATACGAGGCATTCAAGATGAAAAAGGATGAGTCAATAAATCCAATGTTTGATCGACTCACCGAAATTACTAATGCCATGGAATCTCTTGGTAAGACCATTTCAAATTCTGACCTAGTCAGAAAAATACTTCGCTCATTGCCTAAAACTTGGGAAGCCAAGAAGGCGGCAATTGAAGAAGCTAAAGATTTGACGAGCTTAAGCCTTCAACAGCTACTTGGTTCTCTCGTTGCTTACGAAAATGAGAACAAGGTTGCTGAAGATAAGAAGACCAATGCTGTTGCATTTAAAGGGAGCGTTGAATCCTCCGATGATTCTGAGGATGAATCCTCATCCGATTTAGAGGATGAAATCTCCTTCATGGCAAGGAAATTTAAGAAGTATCTTCGCAAAATCGTTTCAAAGGAAAACGAGATGCTAAAAAAAAGAATACTAAATCACACCAAAGTAAAGGTGGTGTGTGCTATGAGTGCAACAAACCTGGTCATATGCGACCAGATTGCCCACTTCTAAATGAGAAGGGCAAACCTTCAAAATATAATAAAGATGTCATGATGGCATCTTGGAGTGATAGTGATGAGGAATCAGATCAGAACGATGAAACAGCAAACATCTGCTATATGGCGCAAACTGATGCTGAAACTGAGAAGGTAAACGCTTTCTCACCCTCTGATCTATCTGCTGAAGATATTGAGAATCTTTTCTCAGAACTCTATGGTAAAATGGAGACTTTGTCCGCAAATAATAAAGCTCTCAAGAAGGAGAATAAATTCTTGAGTACTGAGAACGATTTTCTTAAGGAAGAGTTATCAGCAAAGGCTAAGAAAGCGGTAAAACAACTTTCTCAATCTAAATTAAAGATTGAGGAACTGCAACAGCAACTCAGTGCTGTGCATAACAAAACTGATTTATGTGTACATGAGAAGCATGATTCAAAAAATGTGAAACATGGGAAATATGTTCCTCCTCACATTAGGAATGACGAGTCTCATTATATTATTCAAAGGTTACCTAGGCTTTCCTGTTATTGTAGAAAGCCACATCATTCTATCAAAAATTGCCATGTGAGGCGAAATGATATGCTTGGCAGTACTTCTAAAGTTGATGGTTCTATTGTTAAATGGAAGCAACGACTTACTTAAGTTCTTTCTCTGTTTCAGGGATGCTTCAAGTCCATCGCTAAGGACCATATATGGTACTTAGATAGTGGCTGCTCGAGGCACATGTCAGGAGATGTCTCCTTATTCTCCACACTGGTTTTCCAGGATGGTGGTGCTGTCACCTTTGGTGATAATGGAAAAGGGATGGTTAAAGGAACAGGGACCATTTGCTGTTCTAACTTCCTAACCATTGAAGGAGTTCTTTATGTTAAAGGCCTCCAACACAATTTGATTAGTATTAGTCAATTGTGCGATAAAGGTTATCATGTTTCTTTCGATGAAAGGATGTGTAACGTTTCACGAGACGGTGTTACTTGCTTCATTGGTGAACGCAAGAAAAACATCTATGTCCTGTCTTTTAAGAACGTCTCCGCTGGAGAAAATTGTCTCTTGTCTGTTAAGGACGAGGCCACTTTATGGCATAGGAGGTTGGGACATGCAAACTATGACTTGTTGTCCAAACTTGCCAGAAAAGATGCTATTAAGGGATTGCCCAAAATTAAGTTTGACAATGATAAGTTTTGTAAAGCTTGCTCTATTGGCAAACAAACAAAGGTTTCCTTTAAAAGTAAAAATCTGCTTTCAAGCAAAGCACCGGTTGAATTACTTCATATGGACTTATTTGGTCCAACAAGGACTCAAAGTCGGTAAACGTTATGGATTAGTTGTGGTAGATGACTTTTCCAGATTCACTTGGGTTAAATTTTTAGCTCACAAAAGTGATACGTTTGCAACCTCTGAAACTTTAGTCAAACAACTTCAAAATGAGAAAGGTGTTTTTCTACGAAGCATAAGAACGGATCATGGTACCGAATTTGAGAACCATGACTTCACTTCATTCTGTGAAGAATATGGTATTAACCATAATTTCTCTGCTCCATACACTCCACAGCAAAACGGAGTTGTAGAGCGAAAGAATAGAACCTTACAGGACATGGCAAGAACCATGTTACTGGAAAGTGAGGTTGCTAAAAATCTTTGGGCTGAGGCTGTATGTACAGCATGTTATATCTCAAATCGAGTTCACTTAAGGCTTTCCCTAGGGAAAACGCCTTATGAGTTATATAAAGGCAGAAAGCCTAATATTTCATACTTCCATCCATTTGGAAGTAATTGTTTTATCTTAAGACCCATTAAAGATGGTGTCGAAAAGTTTGACGCTCGATCTGATGAGGGCATATTCTTAGGATACTCTCTCACGAGCAAAGCATATAGAGTTTTTAATAAAAGAACTCTAACTGTTGAAGAGTCCATCAATGTTAAAGTTGATGATTCTCCGACACAGAAGGAAGATGCTATGGAAGCAGCAGCACAATCCTCAACAACTGTATCAAGTGAAACATCACAGCAAATGGTTGTTGATCCGAACGGAAACACTGCAGTAGATGTACAGCAAGTGCCTGCTGCACACACTGAAAATGTTTCTGGTGGTTTCCAGGATATACAAATAGAGGATCGTGTTCCTCCTTTATATAAGAAAAGACATTCTATTGACCAGGTCATAGGATCAATACATACAGGAGTGCGAACCCGACATACAGCAAGTATGTACTGTGAACACTCCGCTTTTATTTCTCAAAAGGAACCTCAAGGCATTGATGATGCACTCGATGATCCAAACTGAATTCTCGCAATGCAAGAAGAATTGAATCAATTTGAGAGAAACAAAGTTTGGAGCTTAGTACCTAGACCTAATGATCGTTCCATTATTGGAACAAAATGGGTCTATCGAAATAAACTTGATGAGTCTGGAAATGTTGTGAGGAACAAAGCCAGACTTATAGCAAAAGGTTACTCTCAAGAAGAGGGTATCGATTATGATGAAACGTTCGCTCCTGTGGCGCGTCTTGAAGCAATACGCTTACTTCTTGCGTATGCTTTCTATAATGACTTCAAGCTATTTCAAATGGATGTGAAAAGCGCATTCCTAAATGGTGATCTAAAAGAGGAAGTTTAGGTTGAACAACCTAAATGGATGTAGGTCGATTAAGACCGAACCACTATAAACTACTGTGTCCATTACGATCACGCAACACTCGTATGAAAACCTACTCGACAAAATCGTAACAGTGTCAGCAAAGCAGATCTCATATTTAGAAACGCTCTGCTGAGTTACAGTATGCTTCCGTTTACACTGAGAAAAGGGCGAAAAAGTTATAAACACTAATTCACCCCCTCTTAGTATTCTTGAACGATCCAACGGTACATTTCGTAACTTACAAAGTGGGTTCATAATATATTACAAAATTATAGCTCAACATATTGATAAAGCAATAAGATAGGGCCTCCTGGCAATGAGGGAAACTCGTCCAAGTCTGCAAAGGTGATGTGGAAAAAATTCATACACGGCGAAATGGAGAAATTTGTATTATTACTTGTATTAGAATTTGACATTGTCAATTTTTTATGAGAAATTTGATTTTGTATTGCCTTTGTTAAACGAAATCAAAAGAAATTTTCACTTACTAAATTAGTCATCAAAATTTTAATATAACTTTGCTTGACCAGGGTATTTCATTCAAATGAATATTAACTTCTTTATTATAACAATCAATTCCACTCCTTTACAAGTTTTAAAAACTAAGAATTAAAAAGAAAGTATTTAAGTAATATAGTTTATACATTACAAAATATAATCTCTAACTATTTGAATAATATCTCCGTTACAGAATTTTTGTATTTTATTTCTTCGTGAATAAAATTTACATTTTACAGGGAAAGAATGGAACAAAGGCGAAAACAATGTAGAACTAAAATTACAAAGCTTGTGATTTAGAAAACAAAAATGAAAATGGTTCTCGGTTCATCAAAAATGGAAATTATGAGCTGACATAATATCTAAGAAAAAAAAACAGAATGAGTTTTTAGTTAAAAATTTTAATACATTAACCTTTTCAGCATTTCTTCAGATATATATTTCTCTTAAAATAAATAAATTTATAAATTTTTGTACATTTCCTACTCCACCAATGACTCTCTCAATGAATGAAGAGCAGAAAAATTATAATATAAAGCAATCACAAAGATTCAAATGAGAAAAAAGAACTTGAATTGACTTGCTATAAGAAAATAAATAATATGATTTTATCTACATCATCTTGCTTTCTCAAATCAGGTACATATTTTTCTTTTTAACTTTGATCCATTCACACAAGGCTTGAGATACAAATGACGTCGTTGGTATGTCATTGTAGATACCACGGTATCCAAGTACAGAGTGTTGTGGCGGTAAGAGGAATCCCCGACCCCGTCACTTGACAGACTGTCTTAGACAAGTAAGATGGATCGATAGGGTGATCAGCCTTGAGACATGATGGAACATGAGATAATATAAGCATAATATCATACCTCGACATGAGGTACGTTCTTATTTTATTCAAAGGAGCGGTACATGATTAATTTTACTCGATTTATTCAGGCAAGTTTAGGCAGGACCCGATTTTCCATGATCATGGAATGCTCAAGGACAGAAGGTAATGACGTATCCGGAAGGAGACACGCAAGTGTAGAGGCTGCCGTTGGCGTCGTCGTAAGCATAGCTGTAGGCCTGCGGACACTGCCCCTTGAATATCTTTGAGTAGTTCGTCGGGGGGCACGTCTGTGGCGTGCTGAACGACCCCGTACAACAGTACTGGGGCGAGCCGAATGCTTCGCATGCGCTCTTGCAAGCGATGACGTTCCCATTCTGGTCCTTAACGGCGAGCTCAGCCGGGCAGACAGAGTTGATGTTAGCAGAACAGGTCGTCGTTTGGCAGCCGCTGGACCCGCCCTGTGGGGCGATGGACAACGGGAGGTTGAAACCGTCGACGAGGCTCACGTCATAGTTGTCCTGTCCTCCGCCAGTGACCAGGGTGAACTCGGCCAATGACACCGGAGGGTTCCCGCCGGCACCGTTACACGCGACGGCTCCAGAGGCGCAGTCGCCAGTGGCGCATGAAAACCTCCCGGAGGCATCGGTGGAGCAGCCAGTCCGACCCCAGAACCGGCCAGACCATGGGGCGCTCGCGGACAGGGAGAAGGTGGCGCCTGGAGAGAGCTGGAACCCAGTGGAGGATAACGGAGCGCTGCCAGACCCAGCAAGCGTCGCCGGCCAGACGGTGTAGGGGCAGTTATTCTTGATCGTGAAGGTGGTCGCGAGACATGCTGCATTGCGAGAAAAAGTTATTAAGTAGACCTTGATATAACAAACTAATGGGGCGGAGAGGTGCAAAACTGCTTACTCCTGAGTAGGAATGCGGAGAAAACGAAGGAGATGAGGGCCCGGGACTCCATCATTCTCGTATCTCTTTGATCTAAAAGGAATGAAGAAAGAAATGGCAGTGAGCTACTTGAATCGATGATTTTGGCAAAACACATGGTTGGTTTAAATAGGCTCCCAAAGATTGGAAAATTCATCGGATGAATCGTAATGTTTTAATTTTAACACCAACGCCCACGTTTTGTTTTCATTCCCGTTCCGTGTCAAACACACACAACAGATCGCTGAAGAAATAATATGGAAGATAAATTAATTTGCGTAAATATTTGTCATTTTTTAAAAAATTAAATTACAATAAGGAGATACTTTTTCGACTCTATTCTACCTCTGTCCTGCACATTATCAAATCAAATACGATCTAGGAAAACTTTGATTTGGTCCAAGTCCCCCCAATGGAATTGACCGTCGAAACCCTATCGTCTTGTCTTAGGAGAACCAAAAAACAACACAACTCTATGATAGTATCATCGATACATCCATATTCTCTCTAAGACGTGTCACAATTTGAACTTGATATGGATTCGTGTTTACCTTATATGTAACAAAATTTATATAAAAATTTACCCGTGTTTATTTGGTATGAATTAACGTGCCCGTAGTCTAGAAATGAATTACCTGTACAGATTTAATAAAGAAGATAAAGGAACTCGTAAATTGGGTCAATTCAGATACCGCCCTAATCATATAATGTGAAAATCTGGTCGTGATCCTTCTATCCGCCACGTATAAGATCAGGATGAGCCGGCTACAATTCTTACAGTGTCAAAAATCAAGGGCATAACTGGCGGAGGGAAACCGACGCCGCCGAGTTTGTCTTATGCCTAACTATCAATTTGGTCCCGTATTGTCAGTATGTAACAACGCTTGCTTTGTTCACACACAAAATAACAAACACGAAACGGAATTCGTAACGTTATGATAAATAGTACAACGTGTGTTCGTGTCATTCCAATGCGACATCGTTTATATTAAGTAACATATTACATTATATTAAAAAACAAAACAATAATAAGCTCACATTTAATACGTCATAGTGGACAAAAATCTAGGATCCAATATTAAGCATGTATATCAATCAAACTCACTTGCGAATACGAACATAGTCTGGTATATTGTTCTGTTTATGTTGCATCCGGATTATGGTCAGACCTTAATTTTGATATATATAAATGTAACACCACAATATCACAAAACACATAATTTTTATTATATATATATATATATATTAGGATTAGTTCTCAATGACCTTATAGCCTATTTGGTTTACGGAATGGAATTTCGAATAAAATGAAATGGGACGGGGGAAAAGATACAATGATTAGGAAGTGTATTGCTTTACAAAATGGTGTATTTAGTTCAATGATGAAGAGGAAAAGAGGAAGGGAATGATTACCATCATGTGGCCCGTTCATTCCTTTCTCTTCAAAATTAAGAAAATAAAAGGTAAAGGAATTGAATAAAATGAGGCGGATAAAGAAAAAAATAATAAAATTATTAGTCTATTTCATTTCATCCTCAAATCCTTCAACCTGACATAACATATCAAAATTCACATTGTCAAACTACTTGACATTATTTTATTTTATTTAAATTACATTACATCATAATATCATCTAATAGTAATACGAAGGTATGTAAATAATGTCATACCTCGACATGACTCGAGGCTCCTTTTAAATATATTCATATCAAAGATACTTTTTTAGTTTATTCGATTCACAGGATGTTGTATCTAGACATTTTTTCGTGATCGCGGAATGCTTATGGATAGAAGGTTATTACGCAGCCAAAGGAGCCAGACATGTAGAGGCTGATGTCGGCATTTTTGTACGCATAGTTGTATGCCTGCGGACGCTGCCCCTTCAGAATTTTTTATTAGTTTGTTGGGGCCACGTTAATGGCGTGCCGAATGACCCCGTGCAACAGTACTAGGGAGCCAAACGTTCCGCAACCACTCTTGCATGCAATGACATTCCTATTTTGGTCCTTAACGGCGAGCTCAGCTGTGCTGGTGAAGTTGGTGATCGTGGCAGAGGCCGTCGTTCAGGAGCCGTTAGATCTGCACGTAAAATTATTAATGAGAAAGTCCAATAAATTAATGAGTATATTAATCTGAAATAGTCCGTGATCGGATAGATGTTTAGAGGGGACATGGATACCTAGATCATCGCTGAGTATAACTATGGTTACGATAAACTGATGGATAGTATATCCAAGTTATACTTAGGGGAACCTTGAGATTAGGGATACTGGATACGACCCGTTTAAGAGGATACCACATATTAAACATCATTGGTCAATCCTCTTTATGGACGAGTGTAACTGATCTTTTGACTTGAGACCTTCATTTATTCTATGCGTGGAGTTTGTGCACTTTGACGTTGTTAAAAGCGGTCTTTAACCGGATTGTGAGGAATACAATTGTTGGGTGTGTGACAAAGCGTAGAGATAATAGTGTTGAGTCAATATATGATTCATCGCTCTTTTGGATTAAAGAGTTGACATCTAGGCCAGTTGATAGAGATATTAGTGACTCTGAAATCCATGGTCATGGGATGAATGTTTTTCAGTCAAGTGAGTCTATTATATCGTGGTAATCAAGTAAAACAATTAATTTGATGATGATGTATTTTGCGCTGAATTAATTGGGATGTCGGTTAGATAAAGAGATTGAATTACACAGTAATCGGTTCGTAGTGGTTTATGATTTATGATCATTATCCTAACACGTTAGGTTACTAAAAACTGTTGCCAGACAGTTCCTTAGTTTATGTGTGGATTTACACTACCTTAATGTATATGACCTAGAAAGTCGCACGCATAACACTTTGACACGAACATTATATTATTTATTATTTAGTGGATACTAAATTAATCATTTTAATATTTCGGAATTGGAATTAATTGGATTATTAATTTATTCTGAAATGTCGGAAGCAAAAAAATTGACCAAGATCGAATATGGATTTATTCGGGTCGTATGATATTAAATAAAGGATATGAAATAAGTATTTAATAATTGTTTAGATTTTATATACTAGATATTTCATCTAAGAAAGTAATATTTGATTAAATTATTTTAATGCATTTATCTACTGTTTTTTAATGGTTAGAAGAAATTTTGCATTAAAATAATTTAATATTTTAATCCATAAGCACTTTCCGGTAAATTTAAATATTTATTAAATGTTATGTTAGTGAGAATAAATCAAATTTAATTTATTCTTTGCCATTAATGTTGCCGTTACATCTATGTATCATTTGGAATGAGTTTTACAAATGGAACGGAACGATAGGGATTGATAGGGAGTTGTCATATAATATAGAGATAGAGAGATAGGGCGTGTATTGGTCCTAGAAGGACATAATCTCAAATGGAAAAGCAACCCCAAAAGAAAAAAAAAAACAAGGGTCTGAGTGTTTTCCATCGGAAAGTTATTTATCAATCCAAGAGGCTAGCACCTACAGGACAGTCGAGAGGTTCGTGATCGCGTGCGCGTGGACACTGCTAGAGGAGTCACACGTGGTGCTTCTGATCGTTCGTTACGATTCTTATTTTACCGAAGTTTCGAGGTACGATTTTCGGGGTAAGTTTTTTCTGATCGTATACGTACCATGAGATCCTGTTTATTTTGGGCATAAACCTTCTTGTTTTATTGTTTCCGCTGTGTCCGAAATCTAACAAGTGATATTAGAGCTCGGTGTAGCCCAAGTGGTTGGGATCCCCTCGCCCGGCAAGTTATGGCCCGAAGTGCCCTTTTCGGGTGGTGTGTCCCGGCCTTGGAAAGTGGAATGGCCCGAAAGTGGTCTTGGGTTTAAGGGGGAGTGTTAAAGGGTGAAAACCCAATTCTCACATCAGAAAGATTAGAGTTTGCAAGGTAGGATATATGTCTAAGTAGGCTGTTCCCTCTACATCCAATAGGTTTTAGAATGAAACCCCGCTGGGCTTGTATGCTAGATTTGGGAATGGCCGGTCCGAGAAATCTAACATGGGCCAGATCATGGTTATATCTTATAATTTTGGATTGCCAAAATCTCCAAACTATATTATTGTACTAGACAACGAAGTATTATCATGTTTAATAATTATTTTACCCAAATATTATAGTAACATATTATATAAGTTCTGTATAAATTACGAATGACCGTTATGATTTGGGAATATATTTGCCTTAAAAACACAAATTATTACAAGTCTGTTTTTAAATAAAGATTAAAATAATTTGTATGAATTTAGGCAAACTAATATTATAACCACAAGATTGGTGGAATTCCAAATAGAAATTTAATATATTGATATTTACGGATCAATTTTATTAAATTCAAGATTTATATCAAATTATATATATTGATTTTATATAATAGGCTTAGATCATGAATCTATTAAAAAAATAATTTTAAAATCTTTATATGTGGAAATGGACAGTAAAGACGTTAGTTGTCTTTGGATTCTGAATTTTAAGAATATTTGAGATTTTAAAATTATTGATTGTGAATATAAAAACCCAAATACGAGGAGAAGATAGATACTTTTAAAATTTCTAATTTTAAAAAAGAAATAATCGAAAGTTTATATTTCAATCGGTTAACATTTATGGACATATTTGATTTGGGTTGTCAATTCAGTCGTTTCTAAATGATTTAAAATAATTGTATAAAGTTATATGGTTGAGTACTCAACCTGAAAGATGTCGAATCCGTTAAAATCAATTGGCCGTTTGGTCAAATAAAATATTAACCCTAGTAGTTAAAGTGGCCTACCAATAATTAATTATGAGATTATTAATTAATTTCCATATTTTGAAAATGAAAATAATAATAATTTTCTTATTATAAAGGGTTGGCCGAAATGGACAAATATGTCCTACAAATTTCTAATGGTGAGACAACACTAAAAATAAAATCCAGTAATTATTATGTCAATTATTATAAAATAAAGGCCCTCCATTAATATTTATTAGTCGGATTTTTCCCATGAGTCGATACAACTTAGCTGTGGGCTTCTGGTAGAACATATGTAGTCATTCTAAATGATTAATGGGTAGACTTAACTCAATTTAGTTGAGTTGTTTAGCTCAACTAAGGTTAGCATTTTGTGGGGCAAGTGTTGAGTTTAAGAGTTATTAGACTCGACATGAAAATACCGAAAAGTCACATAGATAATTGTGATTGGTGAGTTAAGGCTTATTTGTTTCGTCTGGTGTATAGGTACAACTCAGCCGTGTGCATACATCATGTTTCAAGATATCGGTCCCACTAGGAATTTTTACCAACTAATTCTCGATTTCAACACTGGGGGTTGTTGTTTTTGAATAAAATAGTGGGAGATATATTGATGTCATTTATTAATTAGTATTCCATAAATACTAAAACTTCGTTTTAAATTATTGTGTAGATGGTAAACACAAAGATCCTTTCGCTGCGAATCATTCTCGAGAAAGAGAATATCCTCATCAACTACCTGGATTGGTATAGAAAACTGAAAATTGTCCTAAAGCACGAGAGAAAGATTTATATGCTGGAGGATGAACTGCTTAAAGAACCTGCGACTGATGCTTCTAACGACGATCAGTCTTACTACAGTCAATACTTGGATGTTTAGTGCAGCATGCTGTCCTCTATGTCTCCCGAGTTAGAGAGGTAGCATGAGAACATGAGTGCTAGTGAGATTGATCCGCACTTACGTTAGGTCTTTCAAGAGAGTGCCTGAGTTAAGAGGTATGAGACCTCTTGGGCACTGTTTCGAATAATCCTGGTGGAAGGAAACCTGGTTGGGCCACATGTACTCAAGATGATAAGGTAGATTGAGAGGCTCGAGAGCTTGGGTTCCAAGCTGAATCTGGACTTAGCTGTTGACCTGGTTTTATCCTCACTCCCACCATCATTTTCTCAGTTTGTGTTGAACTTTAACATGAATAGTATGGAGAAGAGTTTGACTGATCTGATGACAATGCCAAAAAACTGCGGAGAAGGACATGATGGTGAATCCTTCACTTCGAGCCATGATGGTCAGAAAAGCATCCTGGCACTGGAAAATTCAATCCCGAGACCAAAACAGTTAAGAGCGTTGGACCTCTAGCTCAAAAGAGGCTTAAGATAGGGTATCTTTGTAATTAAATGCACCGTTTCTTCATCATGGGTCATAGACTCCGGAAGTAGTTCTCACATTTGTGCGAAGTTGCAGGGTCTATGTGATTACAGACGGTTGTTCAAGGGCGAGATGGACTTACGAGTGGCAAATGGAGCTAGAGTTGCTGCATGAGCTATAGGGACGTATGTAATAAATTTGCCCAATGGATTTGATTTAAATTTAGAGAACTGTTATTTCGTTCCTAGTTGGATGGAATGTTCAAGGACAAGTTGTGTTCAAGGACAAGTTGTGCTCCTTTTCTTTGGATGGAATGTTCTATGGAAATGGTTCACTGAATAATGGTTTATACGTTCTGAATTTGGATGAGCCGATTTACTCTGTTCAAGGAAAGAAATAGAAAACGCGTGACTCAAACTTAACATATCTCTGGCACTGTAGACTTGGTCATGTAAATGAGAAACGCATCGCAAGGTTACTAAGTAACGGGTATTTTGACTCTTTTGAGTTATAGCCCATAGATACATGTGAAGCGTGTTTACAAGAGAAAATGACCAAGAAGCCTTTTACCAAGACAGGTGAAAGGGCCAAGGAACTGCTAGAACTCATGCATAGTGATGTGAGTGGGCCATTGCTCGTTCAGGCCAGAGGTGCGTACACCTACTTCGTGACTTTCACCGACGATTTAAGTATATATGGATATGTCTACTTAATGAGGCACAAGTCTGATACTCTAGAAAAGTTTAAAGAGCTTAAGAACGTGGTAGAGAATCAATGAGGTCGGAAGATAAAGGCCCTTCAGAGTGATCGAGGCAGCGAGTATCTTAGCCAAGAGTTTATTGATTACCTAAAAGAGTGTGGGATCATTTCACATCTCACACCTCCTAGAACACGGGAGTGGAATGGTGTTTTAGAAAGGAGGAACCACACACTCATGGACATGGTTATATCAATGATTAGTCATGCAAGTCTTCCGTTGTCATTTTGGGGTTATGACTTAAAAACAGCAGCATGCATGCTTAACCGAGTTCCAACGAAGTCAATAGAAAAGACTCCTTATGAATTATAGTTCGAGAAGAAACGAAACTTGTCTTATCTTAAGATATGGGGCCGTGATGCTTATGTGAAGAATGAAATTCTGATAAGCTCACAGCAAGATCCACTAAGTGTATGTTTGTAGGTTATCCCGATGAAACAAAGGGATACTATTTTTATCTTCTAAGTGAGCACAAAGTTATCTTTGCTCGATATGCTACTTTCTTGGAAAGCGAGTACATTTCTAAAGAGGGTAGTGAGAGTAAAGTAAGTCTTGAAGAAATATCGAACTCTACAAACAAGTTGGAAACTGAATATTTAGATAGGGAATCGCTTATTTAGATAGTACTGCTCGTTGAGGATGAAGAACAATCGACTTATGAGGAAGCAATCGCTTCAAATGATTCCGGAAAATGGCTAGAAGCCAAGAAATCAGAGATGGACTCCATGTATACCAGCCAAGTTTGGGAGTTGGTTGATGCGCCAGTTAGGATAAACCCATAGGGTGCAAGTGGATCTTCAAGAAGAAGATTGACATGGAAGGGATTATAAGTACTTATAAAGCAAGGCTTGTGGTCAAGGGTTTCACTATTCCGGTATGTCGCCTTGAATTTTGCGCTTCTGTCAACTGGCTGAATGCGAAAGACCATGTAGGGTTTCCTCCAACCGTTGCTTCTACTAAGATGTGGTTTAAACTATGGGAAGAGAAATTAGACCAGAAGTTGCGTTGCTTGGGTTTAAGAGATTTGGTTGCCACCTCGAAGAGGATGGGATTGTGTGACCCTAAAGTTTGTTCTGGCTTGATCCCATTCTGGATTTCGAGATGGAATGCTTTCTTCCTTGCCGAGGGGTCTATAACGGTCACCATAGAAGACGTCAGTTTGCTGACAGGCTGCTCTGCCACGGGTACTAATGTTCGACTTCACAAAGCGGAAGGGGACAAGTTCCATTACGAAGGACACAACATCCGCAACAGGGTTAGCAACCATATGGATCTATTCCGTGCTGCAGGAGGAGAAACTACCAAGTGGGGAATAGCACAAGAATTCACTTTTTATCTCAAGTGACTAAGCAAATATGTCTTCTACTGTCCTGGAAAACAAGCTGCCATTTAGATGTCCTGGATTAGTAATTTCTTGGTCCAAGCTGATGAGACTGTGGCCTTTGCGCCCTTCCTCCTTCAACTACTGTATAGAAACCTTTGGAGTACTTCTACTCTTGTGAAAGGCAAGGGTTTCCCAATTCATCCATCTGGCGGTCCAATATGGTTACTGCATTTATGGGCATATATCTGGTTTTCTCAAATGACTTCCTTTGACAAGTCAGTACTCAAGGGTGAGAGGTGCTTTGAGCTAGATATAGCTCTTTATGCATGTAGTGACTCGAGCACCTAGTCTCCTAAGGCTGTCACTTCCCTGATGAATGAGTTGTTTGATCCCTACAGAGAGCAAGAATTGGAGCCATATACTCCCAATAAATTCTATGCTGCTCGAAACAACCTCGTCGAATGGTCTTACTGGGACAATGCCTTATTGAAGAAGCATGAAGGTCCACCTCCCTTAACCTGTTCTGTGCCAGAGGTTGATGAACAGCAAAATTTGTCCGCTCAACCTTTGTCCATTCTGGAGAGGAAACTAGTTAAGCAAGACAATGCGGCTGTTGTGTATGTTTTGGTCCATTGGTCCAATGGAGACATCAATGATGCAACGTGGGAACCTTATGAAAATTTTTTGCGGCGCTTTCCGGATTTCGAATGATTTATGGTGTTTTACTGTGCTTGTGGACAAGCTAATCTGTTTAGGGGGATGGATTGTCAGTTGGGATTGCGCGTAGGGAGGATTGTGATGTAAAGGATAGGCAGAATTATGAATTCACGGCGTGATAGCTTGAGGACAAGCTATTTCTTAAGGGGGATGGATTGTCATGAGCTCTTTACCTGGAGGTTGGTGCAGTACGTGGAGTTGCAGAAGAACTCTTTATCTGCAGAATGGCGCAGCTGGTGGAGTTGCAGAAGAAGGGAGGCGAGAAGAAGAGAAGAGGCGGGAAGAATATTAACTGAAAAACAGTTACTTGTATAGGGGGAAGTTCGGTTAGTCGGTTAGAAGAGTATAAAGGATGTGTTGAGTTTGTTGGGGAGATTTGATTCAAGCTTTCTCTAAACACTTTTCCTCTATTCTTGAGTTGTACTCATACATTCGACTGAATGACAGATCCGATTGAGTTCGACTAGCAATCAATCCGTGTGCATTCTCTTGCTTACTTCGATTGTAATCTGCAATCCTAGAAGGCCATTCCATAGCTCTTTATGCATGTAGTGACTCAAGCACCTAGTCTCCTAAGGCTGTCACTTCTCTGATGAATGAGTTGGTTGATCCCTACAGAGAGCAAGAATTGGAGCCATATACTCCCAATAAATTCTATGCTGCTTGAAACAACCTCGTCGAATGGTCTTACTGGGACAATGCCTTATCGAGACTTAGTGGGACAAGTTCACTTTCGAGATGTACAACCCACAACTGCGTGCTAGACAATTTGGTTTCTTCCAAGATGTCAGTGTCCTTTTCTTGAAATCTTACAACAGCTTTATGCACGGGAAAAGATCGAGATTGGAACTCTGCCCAGGACAATCTCCAATCAGGAGCCTTCAGAGCCGAAGAAGAAATGCAAAGTTTGGACTCTGAAATCCCTAGAAAAAGGAGACGTTGGGGAAGAATGATCCAAAGCTCGAGAGGATCACCCCTCTAGACAACAACTTGAGGAAGTGGACCATGATAAAGCGTAAAGAGACAGTAATGCAGCCTTAGGAGATTACTGAAATCCTTCCTTGAAGAGCATATCGTTCAGGTCCTAGACCAAAGTTCTGAGGCAAACATATCTACTTTATCACTTCTTGAGGTGTCGCAACTGATGTTCCTCCTAAGAAATTGGTCAATCTCGAGACAACTCAGGATTTGCTGGCTACGAAGACTCCTGCCGCTAGGGAAGATCCTCAAGCATCACCTATTCCTGATGACGAGGTGTTTTCTTGTTTTTCCGGTTTTCATTCCTTGGACTCATTTTCCTTCAAATTATTTACTCCCAAGAGTGACACAAGCTGATATTCATATTGGATCAATTGAGGAGGAGACTCGAGATGCTCCCTCTCCTTCTTGAGATATTTTAAGAACTCGAGATTATTCACCTCTCGAGGACATAGAGGCACCTCGAGGAAATGCTCCTGGTTTAGGCACTCGACATGCTTCCCCTCCGGAGAATGCCGAGACCGCTCACAATAAATCCATTGAGACGGAAATGGAGTCTATGGTCATTCCTCCCGCTGTCGTAAAGGAGGCGACAACTACAACAAAGCTGCCTTTTGAAGACACCTCTCGAGAGGATGGTTCATCCACTGTAAGCAAATGTTTTTCCTTTCGAATGTCGAGTCTCCCTATTTTCTTCCTCTAACAACGAATCTTCATGAAGATGGCATCAACGAAGATGTCATGGATGATAGTTTCATTTCGGAGGAAGTAATTCATGAAGAACCACTAGATGGAGTACAACAATTTCAAGGGGACTTCCAGTTCATGATCAATTTCCTCTGTACCGCCATCATCTACATAGAAGACAGCTTCGCCCAATATAGAGCTGCTCTGAAAAGGATCACCCTCTCTCCTTCAGCGATGGTGGATCAACTTATCACTTGCAACCTTGCGTGACAATGCTACTGGCTTCACTATCATGACTATGAGAAGGACCAATTCACCAGACGTAAGGCTCTAGATTTTAAAGCTCAAACTCAACATGAGCTTAATCTTTACAATGCGAAGATTGAACGCAAAAGCCATCGCCTGAGTATTGCTCAAGAGAAAATACAAAAGCTTATCAAACGGGAAAAGGTTCTCTCAAAGTCCTTGTCTAAACTAGAGAAAGCTCGAGTCAGGAAGTCGGTAGCTGCAAAACCAAGTGAAATCCCAACACGAGAAGCTATAGTGGCTAAGGTTATACTAAGAGAGGGCGAGATGCAAGAGGAGCAACGTTTAAAACTCATTAACAGTTTCATTGGTTGTTAGCCTAAATTATTGTGATTTCTCTTTTGTTCTTAATGACATTTAATGCTTCATGGTCTTCTCGCCCTGAAACGTTATTAACCCTCTTTCCAAACGTTTCATGACAATATGTAGCATTCATTGTCTTTCCTTTGAACAATTTTAATACTGTGCATTAAAGTTGTGAAGATTCTCATAACTATAATTCCCAAGATTTCAAGGCAATTAATTCTAAGACTTTATATTGTTCCTTCACGAGGTTCATGGAACTCTCTTTTGCTATGCCTCATTACTCGGCTATAAATAGACTTGATTTTTCTTCACAAAACTCGCAATTTCATATCGAACATGTCTTTTCGTGATGTCGTTCTTCTTCCACAACACCCCACTGTTTCTAAACCTTTTCTTGATTTCAAAAGCCTAAGTTCACAACCTTCGATCCCTTGAAAACCTAGGTTCATAACCTTAGGCTAGGGGCTGCCTCTTTTCTTGGATTTTAAGGCTCAAATGCTTCGTTTGAGCCCCATGAGCCAGTGCTCAATGAGAGACTTCTCCTAGTTTCTCATTTTCTTGCACTCTATCCAGGAGAAGGGGGAAAATTTTGAGAGCATTCTTCTCCCGATTTTCACTATCAACGTATCGTACCCTAAAACCCTAGGCTCCTCCTCCCCTAAGGATGACCTTGAAGAAGGAAAGAGACCAGTAGTCGGACACCGAGGAGTTGGCTTATTAGATAGCCCATAGAAATAGAGGAATTTATGGTGACTCCCCTATATTCTTCGTTCTACTCTGAGGAGATACTGTAAGTGCGGAGGGGAGTTCTTTCCACGTGTGCCTTGATCACAGACAGTTCGCGAGGAGGAACGTCTCCAAGTCTGGGTGTTGGTAGAAATGGGTCTCATGACTGGATGACTCATGAGGAAAAGTGCATGTTTACTGTCTTGACCAGCTGGGCTGACTGATTTGACTAGAAAAACATGCGAACCAAATGATAGGTGATGCCTTTGGGTCGACTACCAAGATGTTTAATAACTGAAAATCATATACTTCTTTTCTAAATATTACTGTCTCCTCAGTAATGAGGATTGTAATATGTAATAGATTTCATTTCATGAGAATGACCTTCGAGGTCAGCAGACGATATGCATTCTTTAGGAACACTTCTCTAACTCTAAACGAACCTTCCAAATTAGGTGACCACTTTCCGAGGAAGTAATCTCGAGTACCTATTGGGAGAATCAATTTCCATACCAATTCTCCTTTTTTGAAGCTTTTAGAATGAACCTTTTTGTTATACTGTCTCATCATTCTCCTTTTCTGAACTTCATTTTGTTCGCCGCTTTTGTACGTAAACTCTCAAGACACTCAAATTCTCGAGCTTTGTCTTCTTCTCGACCTACATTTTGACTCGCCTGATTAACCTGCTTTATCTCGATGAGAACAATGGTTTCTTGTCAATACACTAGGTTATAAGGCACTTCCCCAGTACTATCTCTTTTGGTAACCCTCAAATCCCATAATGTCTTGTGGAGTATTTCGTGCCACCTCCAAGGGTTATTTTCAATCATTTTTTGAACCACATTCTTAATAAGCTTGTTGGTAGATTCTACTTGGCCATTAGACTATGGATAATATGGTGAGGAATTATTGAAGATGAAACCAAATTCCCTTGAGAATTCCGGCATCTATTCTCCATTAAATATAGTTCCGTTATCCACTACTATGTTGTATGGGAGTTCAAAACAAAAAATTAATGTTTGCCTTGATGAACTCGATTACCTCTTTCTGGCTGACTTTTTGATAAACTTTAGCCTCCACCCACTTAGTAAAATAATATGTGGCCACCAATATGCAAGCTTCTCCTTTACTTGAGTGGGGTCTAATCTCTCCGATTATATGCAAAGCCCAGGACTTAAATGGCTATTGCTCTCTTACTGGATTTAATTCTATCGTTGGTGCTCGAGTTATAGGTACAAACCTCTGGCACTTTCTACAGCCCTTAGCCATCTCAATGCAATTCTTCTTCATAGATGGCCAATAAATCCGTGTATTTGGATCATCCAGTACATCTTTACTCCTGACTGATGAGTTCAACATAGCCCATCATGTGTTTCTAACATGATTGGGGTAGCCTCATCCATATCGACACTCCTCAACAAAACACATTCTCGAGTTTTCTTGTATAACTGGCCACCCAAGAATATATATTGCCTGGCTGCCAATTTAATCTTTCTCTCAACTTGTGAGTTGGAATAATCCAAGAATTAGACGTAAGGTATCTGAAATCTTCATCTGCCTTCATAACATCTACCTTATTATTCGAAGTGGTCTCACCCCCTTCTTTCTTAATGGTAGGTAACCCCCTAGTTCCTTCTGTAATACATCGTTCAATTTGTATATAGATGCCAATTGGGCCAATGAATTGGCTAACACATTATCTTGTCGACTTACATGCTCCAAGGTAACTTGCTGACTATTTTTTATCAACAGCAGAATTAGAGCTAAATATTTACTTGGTTACCCCTGGTTGTGAATCGCCTTTGATTGATGTAAATTTTGCTCCACTCTCGAGTAAGGTTTCTAACGTAACAATGAGTGCACTATACTCAGTAGTGTTGTTGGTTGCATGTTGGGCTAATTTAAAAGCAAGGTTGGCCCACGCCATGCTGGTGACTTTATCACGATTCCAATTCCATCTCCAGACCTTGTTGACGACCCATCAAACTAGACTTCCCAAAGTTCTTGCATTTCTTCTTCTTCATCTACTGAAGTTTCACTCGAGTATTCTGCCAAGAAATCTGCGAGGACTTGTTCTTTGACAGCCTTTTGAGGTTTGAATTTCAAGTCATATGTGGAGAGCACTAGGCTCCACTTACTAACACTTCTAGTAAGCAAAGGACTCTCTAACAATGTTTTTAAACTTGTGCTTTCGAAACCACATATACCTCGCTACTCCCTATGGAGTGTCTAAACTTCGTAACTACATTATATACTCACAGACAAAGCCTCCTTGAAGCTGTGTACCTTGTCTCAGCATGATTCAATAGTCAAGATAAATAAAACATGACTCTTTCTCTCTTCTGATCATCTTCTTGAGTCAAGAGCGCACCTATCGTGGTGGCAGTTGCTGATACATATAAAATGAAAGTCTTCCCGAGCTGAGGAGAAGGTAAGACTGGAGGCTTCGTTAAATTGCCTTTTATTTTCTCGAACGCTTATTCATGCTTTTCTGTCGAAGCGTATCTATTCTTTCCCCTCAATAATGTTGTGAAAGCCTTTACTTTTCCTGCTAAATTCCCAATGAATCTCCTCAAGTAATTTACTCGTCCGAGAAAAGCTTGTAGCTCTTTCTTATTCTTCGGGGGTTGCAATTTTTGTATTATTTTGATTTCCCTGGATCAATCCGGATCCATTTCTGATGTATTAGAAACCTAAGGAATTGTCCAACTTGGACTCCAAATGCACACTTCAAAGGATTCGACTTCAGATGATGCTTTCTCATCTGGAAGAATGCAGCTCGAAGATCCTCGACATGTGAATATTTCTTTCTCGACTTTACAACTATATCGTCGATGTAAACTTCCATTGTCTTTCCTATTAAGTGATCGAATATAGCGTTCATGACCCTTTGATATGTGGCTCCGACATTTTTTAATCCAAATGGCATTACTACCCATTCAAAGATGCCAATTGGACGGACATCAGAAAGCTGTTTTGTAATCAACCTCCCCAGAGATGAAAATTTGATTATATCCCGAGTAGCAATCCATAAATGGCATAATGATATTTCTTACTATCTTGTCAATTAGTTCATCAACTATTGGCATGAGATATTCATGTTTTGGAGTTGCTTTATTTAGATCTTGAAAATCTATGCACTACAAGAATGATGCTCGATATCCATTCCGTGTATCTGGATGTCCTGATATAGTCGGCTTGAAAATGTTTTCTTACTTTTTCATACACAAGCTTACTTGCTTCGCCTACAATTCTTCGTAGAGCTTGTTGCACAGGTTCAAAGTTGTCTCGAATTGGGAGTTTGTGTTCCACCATGCTTCCATCTAGTCTGGCATTTCCCTGTAATCCCAAGCAAAATTCACACCATAACTCTCTTAAGGCAGACGCTATCTCATGGTCTAGAATTGCACTCATATACATGAGTCTAAAATTTTCTTCTAAACCAAGATTAATACTAATCAAAAGATCTGAAGCTGAATACGAAGTTTCTCGACCGTAGTCGCCAAGTTGTAAGGAAAAAGCACCTAACAATGGCCTAGAACTGAAGGAAAATGACAATGGTGCGATGCAACACACTTTCTCTTCAAGACCTAAACACCTTAAGGGACGTGCTTCTTTGTGCACATCGACCAAATCTTCTTCATTTTCAAGTTTTCATAAGTGCCTTCTCACAGGAGTCTATCGAGCTCCAACTCCGCATCACTATCTTGACCATGATTTCCTTCCTCGTTATGTCCGGAGCGATTCTCGATCTCGACTTTCATATCTCCTATCCTGATCCCAGCTTGAGTTAGGACGATGTTGCCTTCAGGGATTCCTCAAGGCCTCTCGCCCATCCAAGTAATGGGGATCCCCTCTTCGGGCTCTTCATTTCCCGAAGCTTCTACATTAAAGCTCAACAGTGGAGTGAAATCTCGAGCTCGAGGAGTATCTTCTTCTTCACTTCCAAATCCAGTTGGAATTATGGGAGGCTCAGCTCTCGTTGCCTCAGCCTGATGTACAATGACTTTCTCGACTTTCGGGTTGATTGGCCGGTTTTCAAAGTTATCTTCCTTCTCCTGTTTCTCTTCTCTAGTTCTGCAATGAAATATATAGACTTGGTTTTGTAGGAACAATGGTTCTTATCAACCCGCACAAGTTCTATTTCATCATCAAGCCATATCATCAACTCTATATATAATGTCGAGCGTATAATGGCAGCTTTGCGAAGCCAATCTCGACCTAGGAGAGCAATAAATTCTGATGCAATGTCGGGCATGAAGAAGGCGGTCTCCATCTCGTGTCTCCCAACCTGGAGATTTACTAAGTACACTCCCATGCATTCCAATCTCATCCCATTGAAGGCAGTGATCGACATCCTCGTATTGTCAGCGGCCACCTTTCTTTACCCATTTAGAGGAAAGTTACGAAGGGAAGGATGTTGATCGTAGCTCTATTGTCTACTAACACCTTATTCATCCTTACTCCATCGAAGTCTGTTATGCTGTACAAGGAATGGATATGTTACCTCATCCCCAAAGAGGGTTTCTCGAACCGATGGAGCGGAGATCCCTTTGGATATCTGTCACACGACCTAGGAACTTTACGTAAACAGTGCATTTTACATAAACAAAGTCTTTCATCTCGGGATCATAGCCCCAAATATCTTGTACGTTAGGTTCAATCACCATAGTATCAATAAATTTTGTGGTGAAGTTCCATGTGATCTCGCTTTTGATCTTAATTTTGATTTCTTCATTTGTTGATATCTGAAACAGCTTTAGGAAGTACACCACACAACACTTAGGGCACATCTGCGGGATAAGGAACTTGCTTGAGGCGATCAGCTTGCACTTCTCACATAGCATCCCTTCTTCGAGAAAACGAGCAATTTGTGGGCCTTCTTGAATCAGCCTCGGATTGTTTTGTACTACCTCTTTTCCTTTTGCTTCAGTAGATGCCTTCTCAACTTTGGCCAGCTTGCGAGCAGGCATCTTTCTTTGGATGCTTGTCAGGTGCCAGTTCTGGAACGGCAAGCCCCACCTTCTCACGGTCATCCACACGTCCACGCACATGGGGCCTGTTGACTCGCTCATCCTAATCATAGTGTCTCTGTTGGCGTTCGCATCCGACAAATCCAGACGAGGAACTCTCCAAAGCTAGTGTGACAACACCATTCTCATTGCTACTTCCTCGAGCTCGGTTAAATCACACCACTGGCTTTCTTTGCTCATTTGCAGGTACCTGCGAAAGTTGCGACACTTGTCCGTGGTGTGAGTGGAATCTAGATGCCAGTGGCAGTGTTCATCATGAATCTCTCGAGCCGAGCAGTTCACCACTTCCTTCTCAACCAAGCGCTTGAAGAACCCATGGGCGATAGTGGTTTCCTAAGACACTTTGATTCCCTGTGATGTATTATTACAAATGTGAGTATCGAGATAAAGTGCAAAAACATCATCATCAGTATTGGATTTGGCACACTTATTTTCAACCTCGAGAGTATACATATGGATTATAAGCTCTTCGCCAAGGGGATTATCATCCACTATACTCAATTGGTTCAGCTTAGCAAATCGTAATTCTTTTCGATCGATCAAGTCTAAATCAATTCCCACCTAAAATGAATACACTGTGGAGTTGCATGAGTAAACGTCTCATGCCATTTATAGTGCTTCCTATGTTTCTCTCGAACGTTCTGCGGTAGCTTATGCCCAGGCCTAAGTTTTATATGCCCTTTCTGGCACAACCAATCAAAGATTTTATCTATCTGTCCTATATCAAATGAGAATTTCCTTTCTTCATCAGATTTTTGTGAAACTCGAGCTTTAGAATTTTTCTTCACTAAAGGCTCGCACACTGTTGGCTCCCCTTTTATAAACTCGGCTACACAATTTCTGCCCAAGGCTTGACTTGACAATTCCTAACTGAATGAAATTCTTCCAGCAAGATATTATGATACTCAGTCCCTCGTCTCGAGAGATCATGGAAATCTCGAAAACATTCTCCCTAGAGATTCTTCCTTATCTCTAATAACAAGGCGTTTTGTGTTATCTCGAGTTGATCTCTTTCAGCTAAGGTTGTTTTGTACTTCAACAGATTTTTCCTAAACTTCAATAGAAATAGAGCAGGACTCTCCCCAGGTAGTTGTTTCATCCTCATGACCCTCCCTAGAGAAGTCACTAAATCCAATTTATCAAACGCCTTGAGGAACTAGGTCTGCATCTCGACCCAATTCAGAATGGTATTCAGGAAAAGTCTCAAGTACCAGTCAAATGCATCTCCGGTTGGGAATTAAGAAATAATTTGAGCATTAACATGTCGTTATTCAACATTTCCCCCATTCAGTAAGTAAATCTAGCTATATATTCCACAGGAGTCATTTCATCTTTTCCCTAAAACAAGATAAAAATAGGAATCCTATATCGTTGAGGTATCTCTATTCCTCATTCTATATACTCGGGAATTGGACTCCTATACAGGCGTACTTCTTCAGTCCTTGCTCCTGAAACCATCTAAGCTACGACGAGCAGTTTGCCCACTTAAGTCGGGCACATGATTAGGATTTGTTTTTAGATTGACCTCATTTTTCTTAGGTTTATAGTATAAGTTCTTGGTTTCTCTTCGTCGACTCGGGGGAGAATAGGCTGGACAAACATTTTGTTCGGGATCTACAAATGTGGGGTTTACATTCTTGTTAGTCTTAGGCATTGGACTTTTTGAACTATCCACACCAACTCCGTACACTCCATTATAACGCTCGTTATAAGAACTTCCACAACTTTCTGCTTTCCAGCAGCCTTAGCTTCTCCCATAAACGACTTATCTCCTAAAGGGTCACTCTTTTTCTTATATCTATCACCCTTAAGGAGACTTATGATGTCTATCAACTCCTGATGTTTTTCATCCATTCACATTTTCAATTCTCTATGACTCTCTGCTAATTCCAATTTTAATTCTCTTATAACACTATCAAACTCTTGTTTGATTACAAAATCATTAGGTGAATAACCAAGTCAATGATTATTCAAGGGCCCTATGAGCACATCCTGATTTCCCTAAGTTTGATTTTCCTTGTTTTCCCCTATCTTAGTAGGGTCAAGCTCAGTAGGGTTTCTTCCACTCTTAGCACGAGGCATCTTTTCAATAAATTTTGTGATATTTTGGCTCAAGCTCCCAATGTGGTCACGAGAAACCTTTTGGCGCGGAATTGTGTTCCCAGCAAACACGTATCGAATTTTACAGAGTAATTGTGGTCACCGTAAAGTAAAAGAGAGTAAACTAAACAACGAGCGAATACTTGAATTGATAAAACAATGCTGAATTACAAAGTTTCAAGATTCTACACTATTTACAAACATAATGTGAACGCAAATACAACAAAAGGGACTTGAAAACGACGACGAAGTGCTCTAAATGAACGACGACGGACGAACGGCGGCTACGACAGATCCCTTTAGTGGAATCTACCTTGGTGGATTGGTGGTCGGATGTAGTGAAGTCAAGGTGGTTTCAGGACGCTGGGGTTTCCGGACGCTTTCAGGACGCTGGAAAAATAGAGCAAGATCTGAGTTTTGTGTTTGAGTTGTGTTCAGTTCTTCTTGTCTCGTTGTTCTTTCTGCCTTTTATGTTCCTGGAATCTTGTAGTTGTGATTCTTCATGTTTTTTGTGGTTTTCATAGATCGTGTGCGCGACCTGATTCCTATTTTTTAGGATCCATGGATATCGTATCTTAGACGACTTCTCTAAACCTACCTGGTGTCTTATTCTACCATCGTGGGGTAAAGTAAAAGAACCTGAAACTTTGTAGTTTCTCGAGTTGTGGTCTAGGTCCCGAGTTACGCGATGTCTCTAGTCTACTCGAGAAGCGATTCTCGAGCAGCGTTATTCTCAGGCTTCTCGAGTGATGTCTACACAGAGTCTCACCTCTTCGGCCCATTAAAGAAGAAGCCCAAAATTCATGAGCCAACAGTCCCCAGTGGAATGACCTTCGAAAAACCTTTCGCGTAGTATTGGGAGAAGAAGAAAACAAAACACTGAGGAGTCTTATCGACAAACATCCACGTTCTCACTAAGGCGTATCGCAATTTTCTTTCACGTTATGTCTGTACGTGGTTGTTCGCGCACGAAACGGATCACGTTGGAAATATTTGGCAATGAACTCACAGTAGTTATATTGTGGTCGCCAGTAAGAAGATGCACAATTTTATTGAAATCAAATGCAAGTCTTACAATCTTAATGAATAAAGGAAACAGGGCTTACAGCCATTAAAAATGGAAAAAGAGCACAAGTATTGATGACGATGTGGAAATCCGTGACGGTGGAGAACTTGTGACGAAGGCCTTGGAAGCTCGCTCCGTTGGTGGTGGTCGCTGGCGGGAGGCTGTGACGAAGGCCCTACGAGCTCACTCCGTCGGTGGTGTCGCTGGCGGGGGTTGACGGCAAAGGCCCTACGAGCTCACTCTGCTGGCGGAGGGAGGTTGACCTACAAACCGGGTCGAGGTATCTAATTTCCTAAAGTTGACGAACAAACTTCAGTGTTTTGGCTGTGTGTGGTCGTACCCTGTCTTGAAAAATTCCTCTGCTATTTATAGAGGACTTGTACGTGATTAACGCGTAACAGATAGATCGTTTTGCAGATCGTGTTATAGATCGTGATCCCTAATGTCGTGGGAGTGTCTCAACAACCCCCTTGATATATGGGATCACGTTACTGGATATTTAAGATCAGTTACGATCTTTAACAAACGTGATTGAAAATGAATAAATTTATTTCAACCTCGTCGACTTGGCTGATCTGTACGGACTACGATCGACTTGGTCGACTTATCCAGGATTCCGTCGACTTGACCCTACTAGTAGACCTAGCTACTGTTGAGTCATCTTGATTGACTTTGATCACCATACTCTTTCGTTGTGAGTCGACCTAGTCGACCCCGTTCATAAGTCGACCTAGTCGACTTCATCATAAATCGACCTAGTCGACTTCGTCATGGGTCGGTCTAATCGACTTCGTCGTGAGTCGGCCTAGACGACTATATCTTGGGCCGACTCGGAGTGTGACTTGAGGGAATACTGGGTTTCTGTTCTAAACCCAGGCCCAAAATTAATTGCCATGTCAACATAAGCCCCCCCTTTTATGCTGGGTTGGCTATGCCGACTCAGCAGAAATCATACCCTATATATAAAGGAGAGTCATCGTCCTTTTCCCGCACTTTTCTTCCTTGCTCAACACTTCTTCATTTTCTCCAAGAAACTAGAAACCCTCGCTTCCCGGAAAACTCTTCGTCTTCCTCCTTAACACTCTTCCGATCCTTAAAAAGATGTCGACTTTCAAGGCTTTCGAGGTCCATAATCAGCGTGCGGGGCCAACCGGACCCATTCCGGTCATAGAGGATCAGGGATCGGGCGTCACCCTCAGACCTATCCTGCTGGAGCATCTCTTCCCGGGGACAGTGCCGCTCAACTATCTCGTCACCGAGAAGCCCATCCCGATCTGCCATCCCAACTTCGTCGATCCCCTCAACTGGGAAGGTCAGGGATCCTTCCTGTGTTTTCCTTCTTCGTCTAAATCTGAGATGGTGGAATGGCTCGAGATGTGGGAGGAGCACTTCACAGAGAGGTTTAGGAGTCAGAAGATTCTGAGGTTCTTTAGGATGTCCGTGGCAGACAAGAACTGTGATCCTAGAGTCTGCTCGGCTATGCTGCCTTTCTGGAATTCCTCAGTCAATTGCTTCTATTTCCCGGAGGGTCCCATGTCTATTACCTTGGCAGATGTGAAGATTTTGGCCAGGTGCAAAGTCAATAGCCTCCCTGTTCGCCAATACTCCCTGGCAGGCGATATTAATCCCAAGGGCGCCCTTCAGTACATGGAGGTGGTAAGCAGGCACTTAAAAATGGCCTCAGCAGGCAAAGAGCCAGATGAGAAGTTGTCGACCGAGTGCTTTGGCGCCCGGGAAGAGGTCGAGTTCCTCAGCACTTGGTTAAGCAAGTTTGTCTATTGCTTCCCAGGGAAGAAGGTCAGCCACACTTCTTATCTAGTGGCCAACTTTCTGAGGGAGACCAATGAAGAAATCTCTTGGGCCCCCTTCATTTTGGGTCTTCTTTACCATGATCTGGACAGAGCGACGACTCAGATCAAGCCATTTCCAAAACATCCAGCAGGAGGATTGCTCTGGTTAGTTCACCTTTGGTCGGCTATGTGGATGCCAGGATTGACTGGGTTCAAGGGCCCTGCTTCGCCCCTCGAGTCGGCCTATTATGGGGAGACCATCTTGGAGCAGTGCTGCCAGCGGAAGGATCAATGGCTTATGACATCGGTCACTGGCCACATGAAGCACATCGTCGACTTCGGCAGGGCAGATCGACGCAACTGGGCACCCTTTCCAGGCGGCAAGACATTTGCTCAGGAAATTAAGCTTCAAGCTGCTCGTGGCTTCTGGAATGGGGTATTGACCCGCAGGGACCTACCAGTCATCTTCGACGGCTACCTGACCTTTGAAGCCTATAACCCTCAGCTGTGTGCAAGGCAGTTTGGGTTCATCCAGGGCGTAGCGGTTCCACTTGCTGATCCTACCGGTGGCTTGTGCGGGGATAGGATGAAGAGAATTTCGTGCAAGCCGATCTCCCCGAAGACCCTCGACTTGCTCAACAGCAAGGCGCAGCTCTCTCAGATAGAATTCCCATATGATACTTCTGCCTGTTTCGCCACGCAATTCTTCACTGTGCTGTGGTCGACTACTTATGAAGAGCTGCGGGCTTTGATGCATTTCTTGGAGGTCTCCAAGGAACCTGATTTTTACATGGGCGACGCACATATCAAAGCGAGAGGTAAAGACTTAGCTTTACTTTAAGAGTATTGGGTTCTTAGTATTAATCGCGAGCTTTCTCCTTTTCAGGATCAATGATGCCTCAAGGCTCTGAAAAATCCAAGCCTAAGGCTCCCCTTGTTCCTGCTCCTTCTAGGCTTAAGTCGACTGGCAAGGGGAAAGCTAAGGTGGCGAGCCCCAGGAAGACAGCTGTAGGTGGTCCCTCCAAGGCTCGATCTAAAAGCGCTCCAAAGCGCAAAGCGATCGAGGCAGGAGATCTTGAAGAGGTGCCTCTATCCCAGAGGAGGAAACTGGTGAAGGTACCAGCCTCAGTGGCGGCCCCTCTTCCCAAGTCGCCGACTACCGTAGCGGCGACTTCTTCTTCGAGGTCGCCAGCAGCGGTGGCCCCAGTGAGTTCATCATCTGCTGCGGTGCCTGCGACCTTAGTGACGGTCGGAATCGCTCGAGGAGCGACTACAGAGGTATGACTCTACTGGTTCTAATTCATCTTGAGCTTCTGTATCTAACCCGCACTATATTGCTTAGGGCGAAGCGTCAACCGGAGGTGGTGACCAGCCTACTCCGGTTGTAGTCGAGACGGGTGCAACAGCCTCAACCGTCGAGGTGAGCTCGACTCCCTGCTAGGATATATTACTCTAGTTCATATATGAACTTTTAGTCTTATTACACTCTACCCTAGGAAGAGCAGGCTCCTGAAGTCTTGCTACAAGAAGGAACCACTATGGTTCTAGTCGATCCTTCGATTCAGTCGACGCGAGAGGGGGCACCGCCTCAGCCGATGCAAGAGGAGGAAGAACTAGGCGTTCCTTCTTCCTCAGTCCCCACTCCTGCACCACCAATGGTATGTGTTCTTCTTTCACACGAGGCATGGCGTTGTTATCACGATTCTAACCGCGACACTTCACAGGTTCGTCCGAAGAGAGTGAAGACGACTGCTGGTCGCAAGAAGGCTCCTACACCCTCCACTTCTTCGGGCGAAAGTTCTGAGGATTTACTACCTTCAGAGGTAGGTATTCGATCGCATGGATGTGTCGACTTTTCGGGGTGCTGTGTCTTAGCAACATTTCATTTCTTATTCTGCAGGGTCCTGCTGCAGCGACCTCGACTAGCGACCCATGGGTGAAGCTTCACCAGGACATCGAAGAATTCTGCCAACTTCTGCTCATTGACCCCTTAAACGTCGACGAGTTTAGGAGGATGCAGAAGCTACTGAAGGAGATCGAGACATCCCCTCGGGTTACGGACGGAATACTGGGGGCCTGCAAGAGTTTCAGGTCGACGTATTGGACCCGCTGGAGGGACTACTACGCCGACCTGCTCGCCTACGACTTGACCGACTCGAAGATTCGGTCGATCAATGAAGCTCGAGGGCAGGCCTCTAAAGCTGCACAGGACGCCCGCCAACATTTGGTCGATGTGCAAGAGAAGCTGACCGAGGCAGAGAGACAGATAGAGTTCTATACGAACCTGAAGAATGACCTGACTCGGCAGCTTGCGTCGATCAATACTCAAGAAATCGAGGAGCTGGAGGCCAACGCTGAGAAGGATAGAGAAAAGGTCGTCGACCTTTATGCCCAGCGAAACAAGGTGAACGCGAAGCGACGAGCTCGTAAATCCCTTGTCCTCGATTTTAGAGAAGTTGGCGGGTTATGGAGTCTAGACTTGTAACCAAAGAACAACGCAATTCGATTATTTTTGCTTTACTGAACAAATCAAGTATCTTATGTCTCGAATGAATTTCTGCCCACTACGCTAAATTCATTCTTCCAAACAGCGTTACTGAAGCCTAGCGCGATTTTCTTAGGAATTAAGCGCTTCCCAAATTAATGGAGTCCTTTGTCTTAGGATTTTATGATGAGCTTCCCAGATAGTCGCGCAGTAGGATTTAAGATATTTACCATTGACCTTCAATGGATGCCTATCTCCTTCTCTGGTCATAAGTCGATACGTATTAGATGAGTATGTCTCGCACACTTCATATGGACCCTCCCAATTAGGAGACCACTTACCCAAGACTTGGTCTTTTGATTTAAGGGGTAGGATCATCTTCCATACCAAGTCGCCCACTTTGAAGCGCTTATGGACAACCTTTTTATTATAGTATCTAGCAATTCTTTGCTTATGTACCTCAAGTCGGTCTATTACGTCGAGTCGCTTCTTCTCCAATTCTTCTAAAGCGAGGTACATTGCCTCGTCTTGCAAGTCAGGATGAGCTACCCTGAGCGACTTGTATCGAATCTCAATAGGTAGGACAGCATCTTGCCCATATACCAGTGAAAAAGGGGCTTCTCCTGTGCTGTCTCTCTTGGTGACTCTTAGAGCCCACAAGGTGTCCTGTAATAGTTCGTGCCATTTTCTTGGATTTGCACCAACCATTTTCTGAATGTTATTCTTTATGAGCTTATTAGTAGCTTCAGCTTGTCCATTCGACTGGGGGTAATAAGGTGTCGAATTAGTGATTGAAAAGCTAAATTCAGCAGCGAATTCACGCACCATCTCATTATTGAAAACGGTGCCATTATCTACTACGATATTCTGGGGAATCCCAAATCTATAAATGATGGAGGATCTGAGAAAATCGATCACCTCTTTGTGATCAATTTTCTGGTATACTTGAGCCTCGACCCACTTGGTAAAGTAGTCAGTAGCGACTAGAATGTAGGCATCGCCTTTACTCGAGTGTGGGTGAATCTCCCCGATTATATCTAAAGCCCAAGACCTAAACGGCCAAGGCTTGATGACTGAGACTAAATCGGACGCTGGGGCCCTTGTCACCGGACCATGTTTTTGACACTCTTGGCACCCCCTAGCCATTTCTATGCAATTCTTTAGCATTGATGGCCAGTAAAAACCATGTCTTTGGATAGTCCAAGACATTTTGGTGCCAGATTGGTGAGATCCGCATAAACCCTGGTGAGTCTCCAACATAATTGGGGTCGCTTCGTCTAAGTCGACGCACCTTAGTAGGACTCCTTCTTTGGTCTTTCTGTAAAGTACCCCATCTATAAGGGTGTACGACAAAGCCTGAGTCTTGATTCTTTGACTCGCCTTTTGTATTGGGTCGGAGAGGAAGTCGGTGATTGGTCTCCTCCAATCTTTATCGCTTGTCATTATGTTCAGAGTGAACGCGTCGCCTTGGGGAGCTAAGTGGGAAGCTATTTCTGGGATACAATCGCTTCCCCTTTTGGCCTTGTATCCTGAAGCCTTTTGGGCTAGGTCGTTAGCGATTGTGTTTTCCTCCCGGCCTACAAAGAGGAAAGTAATTGCTTCGAACCGCTCGACTAGCCTTCGAGCGACTTGATGATAGGGTGCGAGTTTCTCTTGACATAGAGAGTCGCCGTTCATCTGGTTAATAACCAGTTGAGAATCTCCCATTACTCTGGCTTTCCTGGCTCCCAAGGCTAATAACTCCTTCAAGAGCGTGATCAACGCTTCGTACTCAGTCGCATTGTTTGTATGAGTCGCCGACAGACGATATGCTAGGCGAACGTCCTTTCCTAGTGGCGAAAGTACGTGGAGGCCTATGCCTACGCCGGATTTCGCCGAAGATCCATCAAACCAAGCTTGCCAGACATCCTCAAGGGATTCCTCTTGATCGATTGATGCAGATGGATCGTGGTTCACTAAGAAGTCGGCTAAGGCCTGCCCTTTCACCGACTGTTGAGGTTTGAAACGCAGATCGTATGCGGATAGGACCAAGCTCCATTTACTAATTCTTCCGGTCAATAGGGGACTTTCGAAAAAGTATTTTATGACTGGGGACTTGGCAATAACATGAACCTCTTGGGATCCGATATAATGTCTTAGCTTCTTTACAGCATAAAAGATTGACAGGCATAACTTCTCCTTAATTGTATAGCGCGTTTCTGTAGCAGTCAGTTGTCTTGAAAAATAGTAGACTGCTCTCTCAGTTTTGTCCTCCGCCTCTTGGGCTAACATGGCACCGATGACTGATTCAGTCGCTGCCACGTAAAGCAGATAGGGCTTTCCTATCCGAGGAGGGGCAAGCATAGGCGGCTTCATTAAGTATTCATTTAAGCCTTCAAATGCTTTTTGGTGTTCGTCGCTCCACACAAAATTTCCCTTCGCTTTTAGTAAAGTTGAGAAAACTTCTGTCCGTCCAGCGACGTTACCAATAAATCGCCTTAGATAATTGACCCTTCCTAAGAAAGCCTGTAACTGCTTCTTGTTACTCGGAGGGTTCAATCTTTGAATGGCGTTCACTTTGTTCTGGTCGACTTCTATACCACGTTGATGAACTAGGAACCCTAGGAAATGTCCTGCTCTGACTCCGAAGGCACATTTGAGAGGGTTTAGTTTGAGCTGATGCTTTCTCATTTGAATGAAAGCATTTCTAAGGTCATTAACATGTGACTTCTCATCTCGTGACTTGACTACTATATCGTCTATGTATACTTCGACCGTTTTGCTAATTAAGGCATCAAATATAGCGTTCATGGCCCGTTGGTAGGTTGCCCCAGCGTTTTTGAGTCTGAATGGCATGACTACCCATTCGAAAATGCCTAAGGGACATCTGAACGCAGTTTTATGGATATCCTCCTCAGCTAGGAAGATTTGGTTATACCCCGAGAAACCATCCATGAAGGACATAATTTGATGCCCTGCAGTCTTGTCGACTAAGTCGTCTGCGATAGGCATGGGGTACTCATCCTTTGGAGTGGCACGGTTCAAGTCTCTGAAGTCGATGCAAACTCTAATCTTACCATTCTTCTTAATGACAGGGACTATACTGGATATCCACTCGGTGTACCTCGATGTCCTTATATATCCAGCCTTAAAGAGCTTCTTGACTTCCTCGAATACTGCTTGAGTGACTTCGTGAGTCATTCTCCTCGGCGCCTGTTTGACTGGTTTAAATCCCGTTTTGATTGGTAACTTGTGTTCCACAAGTCGGCGATCTAGGCCAGGCATCTCGGTGTAATCCCAAGCGAAACAGTCTTTAAACTCTTCTAGAGTAACTTTGATAGAATTGAAAAGTCCTTTATTCATTGAGGAACTGATGAAAACAATTCGAGGGCTTGATGCCTCGCCTAAGTTGACGCCTACGAGTGAGTCACATGGCATCATCAGTGACTCACGACTCTGGACACCACCTAAATCGGTGTCAACGTTATTACATGACCTAGCTTCGAAATTGATGCTGCCTATTTGGCATCCTACTTTCCTAGACATCCTAACATGCTTCTGAAGTCGCTGTAGGATATCAGCGACTGCATGACCTTTCTCCTCACTGTCCATACATCCCTTCATGTAGGAGTCTATCGGGCTCCAACTCCGTCGCAGTGCTCTCTTGGCTCTTAGGCGCTTCTCCCTGGTCGTCGCTTGGGCTGTTGTTCGTTTCGCCTCCATCTTTAGTCGTGACTACCTTCTGCAGGACCTCATCTATGTCTTTGTCTGTGAAGTCGGGCCCCCATCCTGTTGGCACAATCGGTCCTTCGTCAGGCTTGGGGTGAGAGGTGCCATAGCTCACGATGAAGTCGAACTTCCCTGAAGGTTCACCTAAGGGTCCGACTGTGGGGTCTCCCAGCTTGTAGCGCTGGTCCAGAGTAAGGTCCTTGACTGTCTTACACGTCTCTGCATGCAAAATACCCTTGTCACAACAGGAGTATTCATCAGCCTTAACGATTTCTATTTCGGAGTCAAGCCATAGGATTAACTCCCTATGCAAAGTAGATGGAATCGCGGCGGCCTTATGAAGCCAATCGCGTCCTAAAAGCGCATTAAATGAAGGGGCTATATCGATTACAAAGAAAGCAGTTTCCTGCTCGTGTCTCCCGACGCCTAGGCGCACGGAGCATATACCCAGGCACTCGGATTTTCTCCCATTGAAGCCACTTACAGCTACGTCGGTTCGCACCAACTCGCTAGGCTTGTACCCAAGTAATCTAAACTTGGCGAGGGGAAGAACATTGACAGTGGCGCCATTGTCTATTAAGACTCGACCCACTAAGACACCATCAAAGGTGGCTGAGATATACAGCGAATGCATATGCTGTTTCATACGATCTGATGGTTTCCTCAACCAGTGCAGAGGGAAGCCAGAAGGAAATGTAGTGACTTTAGAGTCGAGAGTTTTACCTTCCGGTGCCTCCGACTTGTTGTTGCAGGCGAACTCCGCAGGGAGGGTAAGAACGTTACAGCCCACGAGGGGCCGTTGCTCTGCATCGAAGTCGCAGGGCTTATCTCCTCGTAGAGGAGTGTAGTCGAAACTCGAGCCTGGGTCTTCCGAGTAATCAGTAGACTCGACCCGCTCGGGCTCTGCGACTTGTTTCCCTGTGGCGTGGTTCCCGCCAAAGGATGGCATCACAGGGGTCATTCTTGGCTTTTTCTGGGCGTGACTTAGACGCCTTTCTTTTCTCTTTTGAGCCCTCACGGGAAGCGTAATCTTTCTTTCCGCCTTCTGCCATTGAGACGAAGGGTTAAGCGCTTTGACAAATCTCGGTTTCTTAGAACCAAAGGGAAGTCGACTCACCTCCACAAACCTTCCGTCGGCTGGGTCATATCCTACCTGCACAGGGTTATCTGCTGGCCTATTCGAGGGCTTGTTAAGGTTCGAGTTACCTGAGCCCTCAGGACGGGCTGCCTTCACGAGCATCTCCCCTTTTGCGGATAAGTCGACGAGCCGCAAAAAGTAGCTAACGCAGCATGCTGTGCAGAGCTGGGTAATAAGTATGCGGTTGTGAGCGATCAGCTTGCACTTTTGGCACAGCAACTTTTCGTCTAGGAATTGGGCGATGGGTGGCCCCCTCCGTAGTTCCTGAGGATCGACTGTCTGCGACGCATAACGGGGTCTGCGATTCATGGCCTGCTGAGGTTGGTCCTCTCCCTTATGTTCCGCTACCGGCTTGATCTCCTTGACAGGGGTAGTTCTAGTGTACCCCTGTTTGATGACCCTTTGGCCAGACGAGTCTATGAACTCCAGTCGCCGTGCCGGGCGTTCTGTTCCCCGGGCGACTGCCTCTCCATTGCCCTTGTGACCCTGGGGGCCTCCTCTTCCACCTCGCGAGGCTAATCGGCGATCTGCGCTAGGAGGGCTTCTGAAGGCGTGAGAAGATCCTTGGGGAGTATTGAGCGACATTGCTGCTTCTTCGAACGGGGTCAAGTCGTACCACTCCTCCGTTTTGCTGTCCAGTAGATACTTCTTGATCGTGTGGCACCGATCC
The DNA here is from genome assembly GCA_029817715.1 of Melastoma dodecandrum. NCBI lineage: Eukaryota > Viridiplantae > Streptophyta > Magnoliopsida > Myrtales > Melastomataceae > Melastoma > Melastoma dodecandrum. The sequence goes on from JARUPY010000237.1 coordinate 980,728, forward strand.
GTAGTGTGAGTATCGTTCAAGTGCCAGTGGCATAGCCACTTCTCCCTTCCTTTGGGCAGAATGAAGACCCCACGCTCAGCTAGTCGCTTCATGAGGGCATTAGCCACCAAAGTCTCGCCAGTTGCTTGTACGTCCTGCGAGGGTACGACAGAGTCGTTAATAACTTCTAAGAGATTAACCTCAGCGTCAAATATGTCAAACGTATGAATAGCGACTTCATCCCCGAATGGATTATTATCCACCACGGCGACTTCGTCAACTTCGGGAAAACGGAGCTCTTTAGACTCTATTAAATCCTGTATGATATTTCTAAAGGACAAACAGTCCTTGGTAGCATGGGTGAAAGACCCATGCCACTTGCAGTAATTCCTATTCTTTTCCCTCTCCGTCTGGGGAACTCGATGGCCGGGCTTAAGCCTAATCCTTTTCCTTTGATGAAGCCAGTCGAATATAGCGTCGACTTTATCTGTGTCGAAAGAATATTTTCTTTCTTCGGCATTCTTTTGGGATGCCTTAGCTTTGGAATTCTTCTTAGCCAGGGGGTCGCATATAGTCGACTCCCCCTTGACAAATTCCGCCACGTCGACTTCATAAGTGTCGACTTGGTAGGCTCGAGTCAGCTGGGCTTCCTCTGTAAGGAGCTGATAATACTCTGCGGCCCTCCTTGCTAAGTCATACAGGTCAGCAAAGCGCTCGCCCTGCAGCTTTTTCCGGAACGGAATAGTCAACGCATTTAATGCGAGAAGTAATTGATCCTTCTCCGGTATGGGGGGGCTACACCGTAGTAGGGCCTTCCTGAGTTTCATTAGGAACTGCCCTGGGTGTTCTCCATTAGCCTGCTTAAGGCGCATTACCTCAAACATCGACATGGGGGTGTCCAGTCGAGCAAAGGTCTTAACGAACATAGATTGCATCTGAGTCCACGAGGCTATTGACCCTGGCGGCAAACTCGCATACCACGTAAAGGCATCCCCTGTTAACGAGTTAGGGAAGAGCTTCAGTTTCCAAAAGTCGTTCCCAGCCGCCTCACCAAGTTGGTGAGTGAAGCGAGCGACATGCTCGAGTGGGGTCATTTCATCTTCACCCGAAAAACGTGTAAAGTCGGGCACCTTATAACCTCTAGGTAAAGGGAAATCCCTGTCGACATACGTAGGATAGGGAGACCTGTACAAACAGGCGTCGCCTCGCCGAGCTATTCCGGGGACGACTTGCTCTATAACCTGAGTTATGGCCTCCCTCAAGTCTGGGGGTACACCGCCTACTGGGGCCTGCGCTGTAGGTCGAGTCGACCTTATCGGGCTGTACGGAGATCTTTCCCCCACTGTCTGACTCGCTGGATTCCTCGTGTAGAAAGAAGGCTCTTCCCGAAAGTTTCCACCTCGGGATCCAAGCCCATAGGGGTCTCCAGTCGCGTCGATTACAGGTTCTTTTCCAGGGCGATGAGACGGAATAAAATCCTCCCCTAGATCCGTTTCCTCTTGAAAGTCCTCTGCCTCATTCCAATACGTATTCGTCGGTTGATTACGTGAAGAAGAGGGTCGACTAGGGGGAACCAAATTCCCAGGTTCGAATAGAGTATTTGTCCTTATGTCGGATCGCTCAAAAGTCACGTTACGTGGCCCTTGAGTAGTCCGACGAGCGTCTGCCATGAACGTAGACTCCCTAAATGGGGCCTCTCTCATACGAGGTCTTACTCTTTCCTCGTCTCTCGGGCCAGAAAGACGCCCTATTAGAGTTTGGACATCCATTAGGATGCCCTTCATATCGGTCAAATCCTGACGCACACTCCCCAATTCCTTGTGGAACTCCAGTCTCGAAATAAATTCGGACGGGGCATGTGAATCAAAAGCGGACTGGTTTGTAGCTGCTTGGCCTCCTAGGGCTGGCACTTGGGCATGTGAATCAAAAGCGGACTGGTTCGTAGCTGCCTGGCCTCCTAGGGCTGGCGCTTCCAAGTTCATTCCCGGAGGAAGCTCCTGGTTTTCCCCATCTAAGGGATTCTGAGTAGTACTTCGAGTATTTCTCGGCATGTTCTCCCACTGTGGTCGCCAAAAACGTGTTCGCGCACGAAACGGATCACGTTGGAAATATTTGGCAATGGACTCACAGTAGTTATATTGTGGTCGCCAGTAAGAAGATGCACAATTTTATTGAAATCAAATGCAAGTCTTACAATCTTAATGAATAAAGGAAACAGGGCTTACAGCCATTAAAAATGGAAAAAGAGCGCAAGTATTGATGACGATGTGGAAATCCGTGACGGTGGAGAACTTGTGACGAAGGCCTTGGAAGCTCGCTCCGTTGGTGGTGGTCGCTGGCGGGAGGCTGTGACGAAGGCCCTACGAGCTCACTCCGTCGGTGGTGTCGCTGGCGGGGGTTGACGGCAAAGGCCCTACGAGCTCACTCTGCTGGCGGAGGGAGGTTGACCTACAAACCGGGTCGAGGTATCTAATTTCCTAAAGTTGACGAACAAACTTCAGTGTTTTGGCTGTGTGTGGTCGTACCCTGTCTTGAAAAATTCCTCTGCTATTTATAGAGGACTTGTACGTGATTAACGCGTAACAGATAGATCGTTTTGCAGATCGTGTTATAGATCGTGATCCCTAATGTCGTGGGAGTGTCTCAACAACCCCCTTGATATATGGGATCACGTTACTGGATATTTAAGATCAGTTACGATCTTTAACAAACGTGATTGAAAATGAATAAATTTATTTCAACCTCGTCGACTTGGCTGATCTGTACGGACTACGATCGACTTGGTCGACTTATCCAGGATTCCGTCGACTTGACCCTACTAGTAGACCTAGCTACTGTTGAGTCATCTTGATTGACTTTGATCACCATACTCTTTCGTTGTGAGTCGACCTAGTCGACCCCGTTCATAAGTCGACCTAGTCGACTTCATCATAAATCGACCTAGTCGACTTCGTCATGGGTCGGTCTAATCGACTTCGTCGTGAGTCGGCCTAAACGACTATATCTTGGGCCGACTCGGAGTGTGACTTGAGGGAATACTGGGTTTCTGTTCTAAACCCAGGCCCAAAATTAATTGCCATGTCAACAGTGGTGTAGAATCTTGAAACTTTGTAATTCAGCACTTTTTTTTATCAATTCAAGTGTTCCTTCTTTGTTCAGTTTACTCTCTTTTACTTTACGACGACCACAGTTTATTTGTAAAATTCGATACGTGTTATAAGGAAACACAATTTTGCGTCAACACGTTACCACAATAATTGATTAAATGATATGGAATGAAATTAGAGTGAACGTTGTCTTCTCAAGCTAAGCCGTTAATTATTTAATTATTTTTTTAATAGAATGGCGGTTAATATAAAAAGTTAAATTCACGATATTTCGAAATGTGACGATGAAGTCGAATCTAATGAAAAATCTCGAACGCATATTTTAGTTCCTATCTGCAATAGCTATAAGAAACAAATGACATTATAATATTTTTCTTTTTAACTTTGATCCATTCAGACAAAACTTGAGATACAAATGATGCCGTTACAGAGGGTTGTGGCGGCAAGCGGAATCCCGAACCCCGTCACTTGACAAACTGTCTCAGACAAGATTTTGCGTCCATGTGCTCAGTAAGTAAGACGGACCAATAGGGCGATCTGAGATTGGTTAAACAAGATGGAACATAACGTTCTTATTTTATTCAAAGGAGCGTTACATGTTTCATTTTACTCGATTTATTCAGGCAAGTTTAGGCAGGAGCCGATTTTCCATGATCATGGAATGCTCAAGGACAGAAGGTAATGACGTATCCGGAAGGAGACACGCAAGTGTAGAGGCTGCCGTTGGCGTCGTCGTAAGCATAGCTGTAGGCCTGCGGACACTGCCCCTTGAATATCTTTGAGTAGTTCGTCGGGGGGCACGTCTGTGGCGTGCTGAACGACCCCGTACAACAGTACTGGGGCGAGCCGAATGCTTCGCATGCGCTCTTGCAAGCGATGACGTTCCCATTCTGGTCCTTAACGGCGAGCTCAGCCGGGCAGACAGAGTTGATGTTAGCAGAACAGGTCGTCGTTTGGCAGCCGCTGGACCCGCCCTGTGGGGCGATGGACAACGGGAGGTTGAAACCGTCGACGAGGCTCACGTCATAGTTGTCCTGTCCTCCGCCAGTGACCAGGGTGAACTCGGCCAATGACACCGGAGGGTTCCCGCCGGCACCGTTACACGCGACGGCTCCAGAGGCGCAGTCGCCAGTGGCGCATGAAAACCTCCCGGAGGCATCGGTGGAGCAGCCAGTCCGACCCCAGAACCGGCCAGACCATGGGGCGCTCGCGGACAGGGAGAAGGTGGCGCCTGGAGAGAGCTGGAACCCAGTGGAGGATAACGGAGCGCTGCCAGACCCAGCAAGCGTCGCCGGCCAGACGGTGTAGGGGCAGTTATTCTTGATCGTGAAGGTGGTCTCGAGGCATGCTGCATTGCGAGAAAAAGTTATTAACTAGACTTTGATATAACAAACTAATGGCGAGGAGAGGTGCAAAACTGCTTACTCCTGAGTAGGAATGCGGAGAAAACGAAGGAGATGAGGGCCCGGGACTCCATCATTCTCGTATCTCTTTGATCTAAAAGGAATGAAGAAAGAAATGGCAGTGAGCTACTTGAATCGATGATTTTGGCAAAACACATGGTTGGTTTAAATAGGCTCCCAAAGATTGGAAAATTCATCGGATGAATCGTAATGTTTTAATTTTAACACCAACGCCCACGTTTTGTTTTCATTCCCGTTCCGTGTCAAACACACACAACAGATCGCTGAAGAAATAATATGGAAGATAAATTAATTTGCGTAAATATTTGTCATTTTTTAAAAAATTAAATTACAATAAGGAGATACTTTTTCGACTCTATTCTACCTCTGTCCTGCACATTATCAAATCAAATACGATCTAGGAAAACTTTGATTTGGTCCAAGTCCCCCCAATGGAATTGACCGTCGAAACCCTATCGTCTTGTCTTAGGAGAACCAAAAAACAACACAACTCTATGATAGTATCATCGATACATCCATATTCTCTCTAAGACGTGTCACAATTTGAACTTGATATGGATTCGTGTTTACCTTATATGTAACAAAATTTATATAAAAATTTACCCGTGTTTATTTGGTATGAATTAACGTGCCCGTAGTCTAGAAATGAATTACCTGTACAGATTTAATAAAGAAGATAAAGGAACTCGTAAATTGGGTCAATTCAGATACCGCCCTAATCATATAATGTGAAAATCTGGTCGTGATCCTTCTATCCGCCACGTATAAGATCAGGATGAGCCGGCTACAATTCTTACAGTGTCAAAAATCAAGGGCATAACTGGCGGAGGGAAACCGACGCCGCCGAGTTTGTCTTATGCCTAACTATCAATTTGGTCCCGTATTGTCTGTATGTAACAACGCTTGCTTTGTTCACACACAAAATAACAAACACGAAACGGAATTCGTAACGTTATGATAAATAGTACAACGTGTGTTCGTGTCATTCCAATGCGACATCGTTTATATTAAGTAACATATTACATTATATTAAAAAACAAAACAATAATAAGCTCACATTTAATACGTCATAGTGGACAAAAATCTAGGATCCAATATTAAGCATGTATATCAATCAAACTCACTTGCGAATACGAACATAGTCTGGTATATTGTTCTGTTTATGTTGCATCCGGATTATGGTCAGACCTTAATTTTGATATATATAAATGTAACACCACAATATCACAAAACACATAATTTTTATTATATATATATATATATATTAGGATTAGTTCTCAATGACCTTATAGCCTATTTGGTTTACGGAATGGAATTTCGAATAAAATGAAATGGGACGGGGGAAAAGATACAATGATTAGGAAGTGTATTGCTTTACAAAATGGTGTATTTAGTTCAATGATGAAGAGGAAAAGAGGAAGGGAATGATTCCCATCATGTGGCCCGTTCATTCCTTTCTCTTCAAAATTAAGAAAATAAAAGGTAAAGGAATTGAATAAAATGAGGCGGATAAAGAAAAAAATAATAAAATTATTAGTCTATTTCATTTCATCCTCAAATCCTTCAACCTGACATAACATATCAAAATTCACATTGTCAAACTACTTGACATTATTTTATTTTATTTAAATTACATTACATCATAATATCATCTAATAGTAATACGAAGGTATGTAAATAATGTCATACCTCGACATGACTCGAGGCTCCTTTTAAATATATTCATATCAAAGATACTTTTTTAGTTTATTCGATTCACAGGATGTTGTATCTAGACATTTTTTCGTGATCGCGGAATGCTTATGGATAGAAGGTTATTACGCAGCCAAAGGAGCCAGACATGTAGAGGCTGATGTCGGCATTTTTGTACGCATAGTTGTATGCCTGCGGACGCTGCCCCTTCAGAATTTTTTATTAGTTTGTTGGGGCCACGTTAATGGCGTGCCGAATGACCCCGTGCAACAGTACTAGGGAGCCAAACGTTCCGCAACCACTCTTGCATGCAATGACATTCCTATTTTGGTCCTTAACGGCGAGCTCAGCTGTGCTGGTGAAGTTGGTGATCGTGGCAGAGGCCGTCGTTCAGGAGCCGTTAGATCTGCACGTAAAATTATTAATGAGAAAGTCCAATAAATTAATGAGTATATTAATCTGAAATAGTCCGTGATCGGATAGATGTTTAGAGGGGACATGGATACCTAGATCATCGCTGAGTATAACTATGGTTACGATAAACTGATGGATAGTATATCCAAGTTATACTTAGGGGAACCTTGAGATTAGGGATACTGGATACGACCCGTTTAAGAGGATACCACATATTAAACATCATTGGTCAATCCTCTTTATGGACGAGTGTAACTGATCTTTTGACTTGAGACCTTCATTTATTCTATGCGTGGAGTTTGTGTACTTTGACGTCGTTAAAAGCGGTCTTTAACCGGATTGTGAGAAATACAATTGTTGGGTGTGTGACAAAGCGTAGAGATAATAGTGTTGAGTCAATATGGGTACCGTTAGAGGAGTCGCGCTTGAGGCTCTTGAAAACGGTCGTGATCTAGAGGTGATTTCTTCCTACTGCTACGCGTATTCAGACTAAACGCAAGGTACGCCCGACAGATATTTTCATGAGCAGATTTATACGTATCACAATTTACTGGTTGATTTTCTATACAGTTTCATTAAAGTTTGCTTCCACTGTGTGCGTAGAAACCCAACAGTGGTATCAGAGCTCGTTCGTGATTGAATCGTATAAATCAATTTCTTCGGTTTTGATTAAATCGTGTAATTCGACTTTTCGTTTTTCATGATTGGCCTATGCTTGTTTTGGTTCTTTTCTATTTTCTAAATTAGAAAAGTAGTCTAGAGGCCTTAGAAGAATTTTGGCAATTTTTAGCCTATGGTAAATCCGTAGGGAAAACATATTTTATTAGGGGACAAAAGAATTAAAATAATCCTAAAAGAGAAAATAAAATATTTTCTAAGATTTAAGGACGAAAATATCTCCTTTAGGATTTGCGAAATATTTTAATGAATAAGGGGCCCAGGATCTTTTATTATATTTAATTATATTATTTGTCGTGAATAAGACGGCCACAAATAATAAGGTCGTACGAGAAACAAAATCTCAAAGTAGAAATTCTTGGAAATATATTTGAAACAAAACAAAATCAATTTATTATACCATGAATCTATTGTAAGATTTTAATAATTTTAAAATCCTGATATATTGAAATGGACTATTCATAGAGATAAGAAAGATGTCCTTTAGTTCTAAATTTTAAGAATTTAGTCATTCAATATATACTAATAAATTAGGATTTTAAAATTATAGACCGAGAATAAAGAGATGGTCAAACAAATTATAAATCCAAGAATATGGATTTGAAATATTTCGGCAGTTTGAAATAAAATAATGACAAATTATTCGACCAAGAAATTGGAAAATTAAGAATAATAATTTTAAAAGTTTAAAGATATTATTATTATTCCAAAAGGTTGGATAAGAAAGTTATGGACTAATTGTCCTATTAAATATTTTAATTGTGAGACAAAGTACAATATCTCATATCCCCTAATTATTAAGTCAAGAATTGTATAATCTAAGCGCCCTCCACTGATATTTATTATAATAGTCAGATTTCTCTCAAGAGTCGGTAAAGCTTAGCTGTGTGCTTCTGATAGAACATCTGTAATTTATTCTAAATGGTTAATGGGTAGACTTAACTCAATTTAGTTAACTTATTTAGCTCAGCTAAGGTCAGCTGTTTTGAGGGGCAAGTGTTGAGTTTAAGAGTTGTTAGACTCAACGTGAAAATATTGAAAGTCACATCGATAATTGTGATTGGCGAGTTAAGACCTACTTGTTTCGTGTGGTATGTGGGTACAACTCAGCTGTGTGCATACTTCATGTTTCGAGATTTCGGTCCCACTAGGAATTGTAACCAACAAATTCCCGATTTCAACACTGGGGGTTGTTGTTTTCGAATAAAATAGTGGGAGTTAAATTAAAGTCTTTTATTAATTAATATTTTAAAAATACTAAAACTCTGCCTTAAATTATTTTTGTAGATGGAAAACACAAACACCCTTTTTATGCGACGCATTCGCGAGAAAGAGAATATCCTCATAGATTCCAACTACCTGGATTGGTATAGGAAATAGAAAATTGTTCTAAGGCATGAGAGAAAGATTTATGTGTTGTGGGATCAACCACTTAAAGAACCTGCGCCTGATGCTTCTGAGGATGATCAATCTTACTACAGTGAATACTTGAAGGATGCACTGGATGTTCAGTGCATCATGTTGTCCTCTATGACTCCCGTGCTACATAGGCAGCATGAGAACTTGAGTACTAGGGAGATTGATCTGCACTTGCGTGAGCTCTTCCAAGAGAGTGCCAGAGTTGAGAGGTATGAGACCTTTCGGGGACTATTTCGAACAATGCTGGTGGAAGGAAACCCAGTTGGGCCACATGCACTCAAGATGATAGGGTACATTGAGAGGCTCGAGGGCTTGGGTTCCAAGTTGGACCAGGACTTGGCTATTGACCTGTTTTTGTCCTCACTCCCATCATCATTTTCTCAGTTTGTGTTGAACTTCAACATGAACAGTATGGAGAAGAGTTTAACTGATATGATGGCAATGTTGAAAACTGCTGAGAAGGACATGAAAGTGAATCCTTCACTTCAAGCAATGATGGTCGGAAAGACCAACAAGCGTCCTGGCACTAGGAAATTCAATCCCAAGGCCAAAACAGTTAAGAGCGTCGGAACTCCAGCTCAAAAGAGGCTTAAGAAATGGCAGCAGTCCGATGAAAGGCAGGCTATATGCTTTCATTGTGGCAAGAAAGGCCATTGGAAGAGGAATTGCTTCCAACTCATGTAGAAGAATGCCAGTGGAGCAGATGCTTCAGGTATCTTTGTGATTAAATGCAATCTTTCTGTTTCTTCACCATGGGTCATAGACTCGGGAAGTAGTTCTCATATTTGTGCGAACTTGCAGGGTCTAAGTGACTATAGATGATTGTCCAAGAGCGAGATGGACCTACGAGTGGCGAATGGAGCTAGAGATGCTGCATTAGCTATAGGGACATATGTAAAAAAGTTGCCTTGTTTTTCAAAGAACATGATTTTGGTGTTGAGTTTAGACGCCAAGGGATTTGTATTTGAATTCAAGGACAAGTTGTGTTTTTTTTGTTTGAATGGAATGTTCTATGGAAATTGTTCATTGAATAATGTTTTATATGTTATGAATTTAAATGAGCTGATTTACTCTGTTGAAGGGAAGAAACCGAAAACGTGTGACTCAAACTTAACATATCTCTGGCACTGTAGACTTAGTCACTGTACGCGCGCCCTCCGGCCTAGCACGCGCGCTGCGGTTCGGGCAACCCGATGATCCGGGCCCGCTCCCCCGGGGTCCTGTCAAGTCGACGTTCCGGCTCGAACGCCGGACGTTGCGGAAAGGGGACCCGGGTTGAATCCTCCCTTGGTTCCCGAGCGGATCTGCGGGGCGTTTCGCCGACCGTCTCCAGTCCTTGAAGGCGACGGGCGAAAGGCTGCGTTAAGGCCTCGCTTGGGAAATTCCGGGAGGATCCAGGGAGCGGCTCGATTTGCCGTCACCTCATCCTAAATGGCTCCGAAAAAGAGGGGGTGTTGTTTAGTTTTAACTTTGGAAAACTTGTTCGGAGTCGCCACCGACTTATTAAAAAATAGTGTGATTTTAAGTCGGAAAAATCAGAGTCTGGGTTCGGGGATTCCTATTTACTAACCTTTGTATTCTAAACATGCGAAAAGGGTGGCGATTTGTCCAAAAAAAAGATTTAACTTTTGATTGACGGGTATTGGGCCCGATCCGGGAGTAGGCCGGACTCTTATCGACGTTTTAACGGGTGTTGGACCCGAATTTAGGTTTGTTTGATTAAAACCGAGCATGCGACGTAAAACCTAAAGCCTAAGCATACGCGCAATCACAAACAATTATTTAGATCAAAAGGACGGGGAAGGGCGGTGATTGCGAACCTATACACTTGGGTCCGCAATCCGTTACAAGTGGATTTGAATAAAAATTCGGGGAGGCCCGCACCTCCCCTTTGTACCTTTGATTGAGTTTGGGGCCGCTTTAAACCTTCGAACCCACGGTTTTTAGGCCGGGGTAGATCCACGCGGTTTGATACACGCGCCTTCGAGTTAATCTTCGGAATTTTGAAGTTGATCTTCCGAGATTAGATGCTCGATGTACATGCAAAGAAAAATAAAGAAGTGGTCAGAAAGTCCTAATTTAAATCGAAATGAATAATTAGGACTTAATGAAATAAGAGCGATGCTTACGGGGCGTTGTGAGCCCGTTGATGTCGATCGTCCGCGTCGTCGGAGGATGCATTCCTTGGTAATAATTCCTCGGTGTTTTACATCTAAAACAGGAAAAGGGAAGAGATGTGCAAAGCCTTTTTTATAACGGTTAAATTGACATAAATTTAACCGAACTAAAACAGTAAGGCATGACTTACCGTTTGAAATGGTTGAGTTATGGGGCATTTTGTACCCCGTTAATGTCGATCCTCCCTGATGTAGGAAGATAAGGTCATTGATAGTGAGTCTTGTTGGAGATGGCTGGATCGAATCGCTCGAAGTGATTGAACCAGATTTGGATTCCTCGAGAGGTCCATGTGTTTCCTCGTATTTTTCACGTAAAACAATGGGAAACAAAAATTAACGCAGAGAATTAGTCAAATTCGTTTGATGATTTACATCGCTAAAAATGAAAATTAAACGTAAGACATGTCCCACCGTTTTAAAGCAATTATACTCGTTATCAATACTCCGAATAAACCCATATTTTTTTATCATATTTTCATGCAAACAGAAGATACGAGGGGGTGGGAATAAAAATTACAAGTTAAAATATGAGACTATGCCTTGGGTTTACACAAATGCTCATGCGCTTAAAAATGAAATCACAACGTTCAGGAAGAATTTTTATGCTACTAATCATGTAAACCAAAATAAATAAAATGTGACAAGGATAAGCGACCGAAAAATTGAGGCTTAATCACTAATCGAGGGAAACGAAACATCCGGAAGTTTTTGTTTAAATCCTGTAACATGTCGTCCCGATGAATTGAAACAAATAGCAAGTGGGGAGCAGACTTAAATTCAACTCATAGCAAGGAAAATAAAATAAAAAAAATGAATAAATGACGACACACTGCGTAAGTTTCCAAGTAATACTAGAAAAATAATATTTTAAGTGAAACCTTTTTTAGATTGTGGTAAATCAACCCTCCCCTCAAACACTACACATCGAAAGAAGAGGGAAAAAAAATTGAGATGTGCAACAAACCTGGGCAGAGACTTCCGGAGGGAAAGAGGAGACAGAGGTGGTGGCCCTGCGTCTGTCTGGATGGTCGGGGGTTCGAAGAATACTAGGTCCGCTACTTGGGGAAGGCACAGGCTGTAGACTGGAAAAGCATTGGCCGAGTCGACGTTGTTTGGCGCCAACGCCCGGACTGGACGAATCGAAGAGGAGGGCGTAGAGGTGGGGTTTCGCTGGATGACGGCTGAGGCAGTGGCGTCGACAAAGGTCGCTCGTGGACGGTCTTGCGATGGATTTATGGCTGGTTGAGCAACGTCGGGGAGAGTCGGGGGAGCACCGTTGACGGATCTGGGAAGTCGACGGCAGAGAGAGGGAGAGCAAGGATGCAAGGATCGCGACTCCCTCCGTCACCGCGGCTGCGAGTGGGGATCCACCCGGGAGGTTGTGGTTGTTGTCCAGAGCGACCTTGCGGCAAACAAAGGACGGGAGGTCGTCTTCCCGTCAGATTTGGGTATGACGACTTGTTGAGCCTGCCAAGACGAGATCCGAGACGGATGGCCGCCGTCTGGTCGGGTCCGAGTTCACGAGGAGGGGTTCCTTCCTCGGTTGTTGTCGGATAGCCAGGCCTGCTTTGGGGCTTGGTTGTGCGGTTGGTGATGGTGGGAAGTGAGATCCCACTTTTTTTTTTGGAATGCCTCCCTCTCGGAGGAGCTCGCCGAGGCTGGGTTAAGTAGAAGAGGAAGAAATGGATAAGAAGGCCATTGAGCGCCCCAAGGAAAGGCTGCAACACCGTTGTCAGGTTGGTGACGTTGCTGACGGTGGACGGGTTTATATCTTGGGGGAGCCATCTTCCAAAGCATGGTGAGGCGCCGCAGGTAAGGAAACCATCATGAAGCAGGTGACTTCAGGGATGAGAATGATTACCTTAGGATGCCTTTCTCCACCATCTTTCTATTTTTACAAATAAAAGGAAGGGTAACAACAGCAATAGTCCAGCGAAGAGCCTTTGTGATCGGAGTTAAGAGAATATGTTCGCTATTAAATTTCCATCATCGTACGCTCTTCGTGTGTAAAATATTGTCTTTTGGAAAAGAAATGTTCCATCAAAGTCACGAATAATTGTTTAGTTGAAAAGAAAGAGATCACTCATTTTATTAGTAAAAACATAAAAAACTTATTATTTTTTTTCAGTTATAAGAAAATTTTTATGAGTGAAATTTCTTAAGGCATTTTCTTTTTCACGAGTTGTGTAATTTGTGGTGTGAGAATTTGGGGTATCTACAGTTTGCCCCTCCTTGCGAGTGAAATTGAGAAGATTTTTTTTCGCAAGGACATCATAGATACCCCAAATTATGGATTTGGAGTAAGCACGATGAACTTTGCACCTTGAAAACTCATGAAGAATATTGTTAGTAACAATGGAGATCCTATGAAAAACAAGAGTAATCAAACATATACGATTCCTATATTTACGCATGTCATGCTTTATTTTGTAGAAACATGTTAAAATTACTTCTGAGTGAGATCAGAGAAGGGATTTTGACTTCTCCATGGGTCACTTTTGTTTCTGAAAGCCGTCTTGGTAGGATTTCAGAATTCCTTTGACTCGGATGCTCATGTACCGGTTGAAAGAGTCTTTGCTTGGCTGTAATGTGGCTTTGGCGTAAGGCCTTCGGATTGAGGCTTTAAATTTGTTGTTTGAAAGGACGAGTCTAAGGACCTCATCAGAAGCTATTAGACCATAGAAGTTTCACCGTCCGAGCGAATTTTCCATCATTTTGACAGCGTACCAATTGAGGTCCTCCGTTTGGGATTGATGGCTGATCATTTGGTGAACTTCGGTGGTCCACCTTGGGGAAACTTTTCTCTTGATTTGTTTTGAGAAAGAACACCTTTGCTTCTGCGACCTCCTTTATGTTGGCCCTAGTGCTCTACGTTTGCTCTTTCACTTTACGCGCTTTGCTTTTAAAGACTTTGGCCTTTGCGCTGATTTTGCTTTTTCTTTGCTTGTATGTTGGGATTTGCATTATTTTCTTTCTTTTCCCTCGCTTGGTTGGGGATGCTTTGAACTCCTTGAGAATTTATATTTCTTGTAGTATTGTTCGAGAAATTCCATCCTCGGGGACAATTTAACAGGCAAGCTTGACCTTTGATGGTGTTTTTTCGCTTGAACCTTGAGGAAGTGTTGCCTCTATGGTCTGTTGCTTCCAGTTTCTAACTACAGGATCTCCTTTAACCTCGATGTAAGGCGATCCTTAGACTCGGTGGGACTAGTGTGTGTAGAAACTTCGACTTTGGCTCGGAAAAGCTAGCAATGGTCATGTCCGTGTTTGGGATAGAGAATAAATGCTCGATCTCATCCCGGTTTGAGCATCCTTTGTCAAGGGATTCGTTGTCCGCCCGGACGTTTACATGTGAACCCTCATAGTGTTTGCACTTATCACTCTGGGGTAGGTGTTTAGGAATGGGTTTGCCTTCTCTATTCTTGCTCAGAAGCATTCTTATTGTAAAAGAATCTTTTAAAATTGTATGCAAATGGGCACACAAATGCTTAAAAAGTGAATAGGTTTAAGTACGCAAACCTCTTTGATGATGTCGTACTAAAGTGATGCTCTTGTGCAAGCTTCGTGGGGAAAGTGTTTGCACTTTCATGCCCTAGTCATGTCCTTTGAGATTAGACTCGGAACGGCTTCCACCCGACCACCCACGTCGTTGCCTAGGAATTCGTACCATACTGTGTGGATGTTCATGTGCCTACACAGTTGACAACGGGCTGAGGTGAAGTTAGCTCATGTACTTCGACTCTCGCTTGGGGAGAAAATGATAAAGTTGAGTATCCGCTGGGGATATGAGATGAATATGTCCATCTCGATGGTCGTTTTGGAAGAATATGCTTGTATATTCAACTCTTGTCGAGGAATGCGATGTACGTAACCAACTCCAGCTTGAATGGGGGCATGACTCCAGCTGGGGAAATGGAGATACGACTCCATCTGGGGAATGATGAGAAATTTTGTTAGAGAGCAGTGTAGATGATACTCCCTTTTGGTGTGGTCATTTTTGTGATGACAAAGGCAATTTCGAAACTTTGGTTCGAAATTTTCCACCCGACCGCCCACGCCTTTGTTCGTAATGTAGGATGCTCATGTACCTACACTCGCCAAAGGGCGGAAAAGGAGTGAGCTCGTGTAACTTGTCCCGATAAAGAAGGGGTTAAAGTTAGATTTAATATTCCCTTTTCATGTTTCATCGCCATTGCATCTTTGTCGGTCTTGATCAAAGAATTGACGAAATGTTACTCTTGCCATGCGCTGTTATATCAGGTTGTTCATGTACCTGACAAACAGACGGCGAGAAAGCAAGTGAGCTCATGCGACTTGTTTCTTTTAGAGTAGAAACAAAATTTGCTTGTGTAATTTTGTTCGTAAGAATGGTGAAGTAGAGTTTTGGTACTTCCCTTTTGTATGGTTTCGTCATTGCAGCTTCGTCCGATGGAATCGAAGGTGTGACGAAGTGGCTACTCTGGTTTTGTATCCGCTGTATAAGGTTGCTCATGTACCTATCAAATAGATGACAAGAAAACAAGTGTCTTCGTGCAACTTGATTCTTTTAGAGTAGAAATGAAATTTACTCATGTAATTTCATTTATAAGAAAGGTGAAGTAGTGTAGGATTTTAGTACTCCCCTTGTATGTGGTTTCATCATTGCGTCTTCGTCCACAGGAATTGAAGGATTGATGAAATGCAACTCGTGCCTGATGTCTGTTGTGTAAGGATGCTCATGTACCTATCAAACAGATGGCTAGAAACAAGGAAATTCTAGTAACTTGTTTCTGTTAGAGTAAGAATGAAGTTTGCTCGTGTAATTTCATTTGTAAGAAAAGTGAAGTAGAATTTTGACACTTCCCTTTTCGTGTGATTCAATACATCTTCGTCCGATGGAATCGAAGGTCTGACGAAATTGCTACAAGATTTTGGCTTGAAGCTTTGCCATCCTGCCACCCTCGCCTTTGTCATAGGAGTTTTGCACCATACGTGTGAGGAGCTCTTGTACCTGTCCACGAGACAAAGGACGTAAGCGAAATGAGCTCTGTAATTTCACTTAGCTTGATGAAGAGAGTAATATTTGTATGATTCTCCCTTTTCATGTGTATTGTCAGTGTTCTTTGCCCAGTTGACTCCCTGGGGATATAAGGAAGTTTGCTGATGAAGATTGTTCTGAAGTGTTTGTTTGAAACTTCATCGTTTGTCTTTGTTGTCTGCCTAAGATGCTCATGTATTTTCATGTAATTTGTTGTCTTGTTGTCTTGTTGATCATGAGTGTTGTTTCGAAGCTTTGATTCGAAAGTTGTCTTGATTGGCATGATAGGATGCTGTTGTATCTTCTCGTCTGCCTAGGTTGTTTATGTGCCTATGAGACAAGCCGAAGGGCAAAACAAGTAAGTTCATGTAACTTACTTTGCAAAGAAAGCATTTATTAAGGAACATATACTCCCTTTAATGTTATTTGCCATTTTGTCAACTGAGAGTTATCCAAGATGGCTCAGTCTGGTCCTAGGATTGCTTGGAGATATGCCCTAGAGTCACTCAGAGATATGTCCATGATCACTCGGAGATTTGCCCCAGGATCGGTCGAGGATTTGCCTCAAGATCACTCGGAGATTTGTCATAGGATTGTTCTCGTGTTGTCGTCATCATTGTTTTACCAACGAAGGCTGTTTCGAAACTTTGGCTCGAAACGTTTCCACCCTACCACCCTCGCCTTCGTCGTCTGCCTAGGATGCTCACGTACCTATGAGACAAGCCGAAGGGCAAAACAAGTAAGCTCGTGTAACCTGTTTTGCAGAGATAGTATCAGTTGATGAACGAATACACCCTTTCATGTAAATCGTCGTTTTGGAAAAGAAGACTTCTCCAAGATTGCTTGGAGTTTTGCCCCAATATTGCTTGTCTGCTTAGGGTGCTCCTGTACTCTCATGTTGTTCTGTTGTTTTGTTGACAACGAAGGATATTTCGAAGCTTTGGCTCAAAATTGTTTCAAGGCTTTGGCTCGAAACTTTACCACCCTGCCACCCACGCCTTCGTCAACATGCGACAAGGGCTAAAATGAGTGAGCTCATGTAACTCATTTTTGCAAATAAGGAAGTATTGATTAAAGAACGAATACTCCCTTTTACGTGATTCGTTGTCTCGGAAACGAAGATTTATCCAAGATTGCTTGAATTTTTGCTCCGATATTGCTCGGAGCTTTACCACCCTACCGCCGCGCCTGTTGTTGTCTGCTTAGGATGTTCATGTGCCTATGAGACGAACATAGGGCAAGAAACATGTAAGCTCATGTAACATGTTTTTTCTGCAAAGAAAGTATATACTTGGCAACGAATACTTCCTTTCATGTTGTTACGTGCTGACAATGAAGAATATTTCGAAGCTTTGGCTCAAAATTGTTTCAAGGCTTTGGCTCGAAACTTTACCACCCTGCCACCCACGCCTTCGTCAACATGCGACAAGGGCTAAAATGAGTGAGCTCATGTAACTCATTTTTGCAAATAAGGAAGTATTGATTAAAGAACGAATACTCCCTTTTACGTGATTGTAACGTCGAGGATCTTCTGCGTTGATTCTTTGTGGCAGTTCCTCTTTGTTACGACAGGTGCCCTTTTGAAAGGCGCAATTGCACGGGATGTGCGTTGTTGTAGCACTTTGTGGTACGCGTGGGCGATGACCGGTACTGTGGTGGGCGGGCTAGGGAATTGACCGTTCCTGTGGTGGGCCGAGATGCTTGTTTCTCGTCAATGAGTGAGGGGGTGACTGACCTTTTCCTCCTTTCTTTGGTGAGAGTTGATGGTTGACTATTGTCGGGATGACCGCTTGGGTGCCGTAGGGAAATCAACGGGAATTGCCCCAGTCGAAGTATGCGTCGTCGTTTGGTAGACATCATATTCTTTGGTATTGGTGTGCTGTTGTATTAGCCCCAGATGAGTCGTCTTGTACCTGCGAGGTAAAATAGATGCCTAGGTGTTAGCAGTTTAAATATCGGTAAGTTCATCATGTATGTTTTGAACTATTGAAAGGCGAGTAGAACGAATAGGAGCTTCTAATGCCAGTTGCGCTATGTATTTCCCTCTCTTGGAAAAACTGGTCCATGTCCATGTTTTGGTCGTGGGGATGCTTTGGATCCGGTGTTCGTCGAGTTCCTGTTATCTGAGAGACGGTGAGGTCGATTGCTTGCAGGTGTCCCGATCTCGCGAGGTCGTTGTGAAGGCGGGGTTTGCTCCTTGTGCTAGAATGTACCGTTGGCACCATGAAGAGGGTCGACGAGTCCTTGTGCTGGATTGTGCTGACTGATGATGTAGTGTGATCGCTTTTATTTCCTTGGAGCGATTGTCGGATCAGTAGAGGCACGATGTTCTGACGTGTCCGGTCTTTGCATGTCTATGAATGGCTCTTTGGTTTGTCGTTAGTTTTGATGTTGATGGAGATTGGCCTTTTGAAATGTAGCCTCCTTGGAGGTTTTTAGGTTGCTTTAGATTCGGCGTTGAACCTTGGTAGTCGTTGGGTGATCTTTGGTGTTCGTGCTTGCCTTCGTGCTTTGGTAGCTGGTGATATCACTTTGGGCTCATGTCGTTGGATACCGGCTTTGGACCTTGGTAGCCGTAATGGAAACTTTGGTCTTCATGTTGTTAGATGTTTGGCTTGGGCCTTGGTTGCCGTCGATGAATCCTTGGTATTATTGGGCTTGTAGATTTGTAATGTCATGCCTCGCCTTAAGTCCCGTTCGAGGAGCCATGTTGGAGCATTAATCCTCGAAAAGAAAGTAGAGAGAAAGATTGGATTAATATCAGGCAACAATGTAATAGATGCATGATAAATTTGTGGTAATACTTAATTACATTCGTATATGCAGAAAAGTATGCATATGCGGTGTTGCAATGGAGCAGTTACTGTGAATGACATGATAATGTAACTACTGCAATTAAACAGGCACTCATGTGGTCATGCGAATGTATGAATGCTGTAAGCAGTAAAAAAGGTAGGGATAGGAGAAATGAAGGTTGTTGAAGCCCATTGTAATAAACTCCATCAACTGCAAAATGAGTAGCATTAGTTTTACAGTTATAGCAGACAAAGCGTATCTGACACCTGTCCCTGCATATGTAACAGTCACTCAGTAACAGACAAATGCACGTGCGGCGTCTGGTACCTGTAGTGAGCAATCAATACTAGACTCACGGATGAAGGCTTCTAAAACCTCCCTCGGACTAAGGGAGGCGGGTCCCGGTCCATAGCCTACAAGCCGCAGGAAGCAGCAAGGCCGTGCCTTTCGGTGACCCCCTAAAAATCCTAGTCCCGGGTATAGGGACTTACCTAAGTATGCCTAAGAAAGCGGTAAACAGATACAGACATGAGCGCAGACAAAAGGCACCGAGCCAAATAAGTACATGCGCAAACAATAACTCCCCTCCGCATGTGGACGAGTGTAAAGACGTTTCGATAAAAATCCACATGCAGACTCCCCAGCGGAGTCGCCATCCGGGATGTACGCGCGCCCTCCGGCCTAGCACGCGCGCTGCGGTTCGGGCAACCCGATGATCCGGGCCCGCTCCCCCGGGGTCCTGTCAAGTCGACGTTCCGGCTCGAACGCCGGACGTTGCGGAAAGGGGACCCGGGTTGAATCCTCCCTTGGTTCCCGAGCGGATCTGCGGGGCGTTTCGCCGACCGTCTCCAGTCCTTGAAGGCGATGGGCGAAAGGCTGCGTTAAGACCTCGCTTGGGAAATTCCGGGAGGATCCAGGGAGCGGCTCGGTTTGCCGTCACCTCATCCTAAATGGCTCCGAAAAAAGGGGTGTTGTTTAGTTTTAACTTTGGAAAACTTGTTCGGAGTCGCCACCGACTTATTAAAAAATAGTGTGATTTTAAGTCGGAAAAATCGGAGTCTGGGTTCGGGGATTCCTATTTACTAACCTTTATATTCTAAACATGCGAAAAGGGTGGCGATTTGTCCAAAAAAAAGATTTAACTTTTGATTGACGGGTATTGGGCCCGATCCGGGAGTAGGCCGGACTCTTATCGACGTTTTAACGGGTGTTGGACCCGAATTTAGGTTTGTTTGATTAAAACCGAGCATGCGACGTAAAACCTAAAGCCTAAGCATACGCGCAATCACAAACAATTATTTAGATCAAAAGGACGGGGAAGGGCGGTGATTGCGAACCTATACACTTGGGTCCGCAACCCGTTACAAGTGGATTTGAATAAAAATTCGGGGAGGCCCGCACTTCCCCTTTGTACCTTTGATTGAGTTTGGGGCCGCTTTAAACCTTCGAACCCACGGTTTTTAGGCCGGGGTAGATCCACGCGGTTTGATACACGCGCCTTCGAGTTAATCTTCGGAATTTTGAAGTTGATCTTCCGAGATTAGATGCTCGATGTACATGCAAAGAAAAATAAAGAAGTGGTCAGAAAGTCCTAATTTAAATCGAAATGAATAATTAGGACTTAATGAAATAAGAGCGATGCTTACGAGGCGTTGTGAGCCCGTTGGTGTCGATCGTCCGCGTCGTCGGAGGATGCATTCCTTGGTAATAATTCCTCGGTATTTTACATGTAAAGTAGAGGAAGATGCCAAAGAGATGTGCAAAGCCTTTTTTATAACGGTTAAATTGACATAAATTTAACCGAACTAAAACAGTAAGGCATGACTTACCGTTTGAAATGGTTGATTTATGGGGCATTTTGTACCCCGTTAATGTCGATCCTCCCTGATGTAGGAAGATAAGGTCATTGATAGTGAGTCTTGTTGGAGATGGCTGTATCGAATCGCTCGAAGTGATTGAACCAGATTTGGATTCCTCGAGAGGTCCATGTGTTTCCTCGTATTTTTCACGTAAAACAATGGGAAACAAAAATTAACGCAGAGAATTAGTCAAATTCGTTTGATGATTTACATCGCTAAAAATGAAAATTAAACGTAAGACATGTCTCACCGTTTTAAAGCAATTACACTTGTTATCAATACTCCGAATAAACCCATATTTTTTTATCATATTTTCATGCAAACAGAAGATACGAGGGGGGTGGGAATAAAAATTACAAGTTAAAATATGAGACTATGACTTGGGTTTACACAAATGCTCATGCGCTTAAAAATGAAATCACAAAGTTCAGGAAGAATTTTTATGCTATAATCATGTAAACCAAAATAAATAAAATGTGACAAGGATAAGCGACCGAAAAATTGAGGCTTAATCACTAATCGAGGGAAACGAAACATCCGGAAGTTTTTGTTTAAATCCTGTAACATGTCGTCCCGATGAATTGAAACAAATAGCAAGTGGGGAGCAGACTTGAATTCAACTCATAGCAAGGCAAATAAAATAAAAAAATGAATAAATGACACACTGCGTAAGTTTCCAAGTAATACTAGAAAAATAATATTTTAAGTGAAATCTTTTTTAGATTGTGGTAAATCAACCCTCCCCTCAAACGCTACACATCGAAAGAAGGGGGAAAAAAAATTGAGATGTGCAACAAACCTGGGCAGACACTTCCGGAGGGAAAGAGGAGACAGAGGTGGTGGCCCTGCGTCTGTCTGGATGGTCGGGGGTTCGAAGAATACTGGGTCCGCTACTTGGGGAAGGCACAGGCTGTAGACTGGAAAAGCATTGGCCGAGTCGACGTTGTTTGGCGCCAACGCCCGGACTGGACGAATCGAAGAGGAGGGCGTAGAGGTGGGGTTTCGCTGGACGACGGCTGAGGCAGTGGCGTCGACAAAGGTCGCTCGTGGACGGTCATGCAATGGATTTATGGCTGGTTGAGCAACGTCGGGGAGTCGGGGGAGCACCGTTGACGGATCTGGGAAGTCGACGGCAGAGAGAGGGAGAGCAAGGATGCAAGGATCGCGACTCCCTCCGTCACCGCGGCTGCGAGTGGGGATCCACCCGGGAGGTCGCGGTTGTTGTCCAGAGCGACCTTGCGGCAAACAAAGGACGGGAGGTCGTCTTCCCGTCGGATTTGGGTATGACGACTTGTTGAGCCTGCCAAGACGAGATCCGAGAGGGATGGCCGCCGTCTGGTCGGGTCCGAGTTCACGAGGAGGGGTTCCTTCCTCGGTTGTTGTCGGATAGCCAGGCCTGCTTTGGGGCTTGGTTCTGCGGTTGGTGATGGTGGGAAGTGAGATCCCACTTTTCTTTTTGGAATGCCTCTCGCTGGGAGGAGCTCGCCGAGGCTGGGTTAAGTAGAAGAGGAAGAAATGGATAAGAAGGGCCATTGAGCGCCCCAAGGAAAGGCTGCAACACCGTTGTCAGGTTGGTGACGTGGCTGACGGTGGACGGGTTTATATCTTGGGGGAGCCATCTTCCAAAGCATGGTGAGGCGCCGCAGGTAAGGAAACCATCATGAAGCAGGTGACTTCAGGGATGAGAATAATTACCTTAGGACGCCTTTCTCCACCATCTTTCTATTTTTACAAATAAAATGAAGGGTAACAACAGCAATAGTCCAACGAAGAGCCTTTGTGATCGGAGTTGAGAGGATATGTTCGCTATTAAATTTCCATCATCGTACGCTCTTCGTGTGTAAAATATTGTCTTTTGGAAAAGAAATGTTCCATCAAAGTCACAAATAATTGTTTAGTTGAAACGAAGGAAATCACTCGTTTTATGAGTAAAAACATAAAAAACTTATTATTTTTTTTCAGGTATAAGAAAATTTTTATGAGCGAAATTTCTTAAGGCATTTTCTTTTTCACGAGTTGTGTAATTTGTGGTGTGAGAATTTGGGGTATCTACAGTCACGTAAACGAAAAATGCATCACAAGGTTACTAAGTAATGGGTATTTGGACTCTTTTGAGTTAGAGTCCATA
Organism: Melastoma dodecandrum; assembly: GCA_029817715.1. Lineage (NCBI taxonomy): Eukaryota > Viridiplantae > Streptophyta > Magnoliopsida > Myrtales > Melastomataceae > Melastoma > Melastoma dodecandrum. The sequence continues at coordinate 1,003,418 of JARUPY010000237.1, forward strand.
GATTCATGTGAAGCATATTTATAAGTAAAAATGATCAAGAAGCCTTTTGCCAAGATAGGTGAAAGGGCCACGGAACTGCTAGAACTCATACATAGTGATGTGTGTGAGCCATTGCCGGTTCAAGCCAGAGGAGCGTATACCTACTTCGTGACTTTCACCGACGATTTAAGTAGATAGGGATATGTCTACTTAATGAGGCACAAGTCTGAAACTCTAGAAAAGTTTAAAGAATCTAAGAACGAGGTAGAGAATCAACAAGGCCAGAAGATAAAGGCCCTTCGGAGTGATTGAGGTGGCGAGTATCTTAGCCAAGAGTTCATTGATTACCTAAAAGAGTGTGGGATCGTCTCACAACTCCCACCCCCTAGGACACTAGAGTGGAATGGTGTTTCAGAAAGGAGGAACCACACACTCATGGACATGGTTAGATCACTGATGAGTCATGCAGGTCTTTCGTTGTCATTTTAGTGTTATGCCTTAGAAACAGTAGCATACATGCTTAACCGAGTTCCAACCAAGTCAGTAAATAAGCCTCCATATAAATTATGGTTCGAGAAGAAACAAAACTTGTCTTATCTTAAGCTATGGGGTTGTGACGCTTAAGTGAAGAATGAAAATTCTGATAAGCTTGTAGCAAGATCCACTAAGTGTATGTTTGTAGGTTTTCCCAAGGAGACAAAGGAATACTATTTTTATCTCCCAAGCGAGCACGAAGTTATTGTTGCTCGATATGCTACTTTCTTGGAAAGAGAATTTATTTTTAAAGAGAGTAGTTGGAGCAAAGTAAGTCTTGAAGAAATTTCAGACTCTACAAACAGGTTGGAAACTGAACATTTAGAAAGGGAATTGGTACCACCAGTACAAGCAATTCCAACTTTTGAAAATGTTCAAGAAACGTAAGATCAACGTAAGTCAACAATAGTACACCGAGAGCCTGACAGATATAGTTGGCTGGTAACCAAACATGGGGAAGTACTGCTCGTCGAGGATGATGAACCGTCGACTTATGAGGAAGCAATCGCTTCAAATGATTCCGCGAAATGGCTTGAAGCCATGAAATCAGAGATGGACTCCATGTATACCAACCAAGTTAAGGAGGTGGTTGATGCGCCAGTTGGGATAAACCCATAGGGTGCAGGTGGATCTTCAAGAAGAAGATTGACATGGAAGGGAATATAAGTATCTATAAAGCAAGGCTTGTAGCCAAGGGTTTCACTCAACGTCAAGGAATTAACTATGATGAAACATTTTCACCGGTTACAATGCTTAAGTCCATTAGAATTTTGCTTGCGATAGCAGCTTACAAGGATTACGAGATCTAGCAAATGGATGTAAAAACCGCTTTTCTGAATGGAAAGTTACAGGAGGAAGTATTTATGATACAACCTCCCAGTTCTGTTGCATCCAAGAATGCAGATAAAGTATGTAAGCTCAATAGGTCCATTTATGGGCTAAAGCAAGCATCTCGGAGTTGGAATCTGTGATTTGACGAAGTGGTCAAAGAGTTTGGCTATGTCAAGAATCCAGATGAACCTTGCGTTTATAATAAGGTTAGTAGGAGCAAGATTTCGTACTTAGTATTGTATGTTGATGATATACTTCTGATAGGCAATGATATATCTAGCCTAGAGTGTACCAAGACTTGGCTGGAAGAGTGTTTCTCTAGGAAAGATATTGGGGAAGCGACTTATGTCTTAGGTGTTAGATTATATTGTTGATAGACAAAATAGGTTGATTGGTTTAAGTCAAAGTATGTATATTGACAAGGTGTTGAATAGATTCAGTATGCAAGAATCCAAGAGAGGATTCTTGCCATTGTCATATGGTGTACATCTTTCCAAGTCTATGTGTCCGAAGACACAGGAGGAGAGAGGTAGGATGGGCAAGATACCTTATGCTTCAGCTATAGGGTCCATTATGTATGCGATGATTTGCAGTCGACCTGATGTCTCATATGCTTTGAGCATGACAAGTACATATCCGTCAAATCTGGGAGAGGGTCATTGGACTGCTCTAAAGACTATCCTCAAGTATCTTAGAAAGACAAAGGACATGTTCTTAAATTATGGAGGGGATGATGAGTTAGTTGTCAGAGGATATACTTATGCTAGTTCTCAGACTGATTTAGATTATTTGAAATCGCAGCAGGGTTATGTGTTTTGCTTGAATGGTCCAGCTGTATGTTAGAGGAGTTCCAAGTAGGAAACAATTGCAGATTCTACAGCTGAGTCCGAGTACATTGCAGCTTCCAAGGCGACAAAGGCCGAGCTTCCATTACAGATTCCACACAAAGGAAGCTGTGTGGATCAAGAATTTCATAGCAGAGCTTGAAGTGGTTCCAAGCATTGTTGACCCAGTGACATTGTACTGTGACAATAATGCGGCCATAGCACAGACCAAGGAGCCGATGTCTTATAAACGATCCAAGCAAGCACTGCAGAAATATCACATCTTCCGTGAGATTGTTCAGAGGGGTTACGTGTTGGTTAGCAGAGTTGATACGAGTGAGAATATCGCGGACCCACTCAAAAAGTCCTTACCTTTACAGAAATATGAGACCCATGTGAGGAGCCTAGATCTTTGAGTCCATAGTGCTTGGCAACAGTGCAATGAGAGATTGTTAATGTGTGGACTTATGTGCCAAGACACTTTATTGTATTCGTGGATAAATAATTAATAAATGCGAGTATTTGTTATTGATTATTTTACATTTCTGCACGTAAAATTATTAATGATAAAATCCCACAGATTAATGAGTATATTAATCTGAAATAGACCGTGATCGGATAGATGTTTAGAGGGGACATGAACATCTAGATCATCGCTAAATATAACTGAGGTCAAGATAAACTGAGGGATAGTGTATCAAAGTTATACTTAGGGGTACCTTGAGATTATGGTTACTAGACACGACCTGTTTAAGAGGATACCACATATTAAACATCATTGGTCAATTCTCTTTATGGACGAGTGTAACTGATCTTTTGACTTAAGACCTTCATTTATTCTATGTGTGGAGTTTATGTGCTTTGACGTCGTGAAAAGCAGTCTTTAACCGGATTGTGAGTAATACGATTGTTGGGTGTGTGACAACGCGTAGAGAGAATAGCGTTTAGTCAATATAGGATTCATCACTCTCTAGGATTAGAGAGTTGACATCTAGGCCACTTAATAGAGATTAGTGACTCTAAAATCCCTGGCCATGGGAGGAATGTTTTACATTCAAGTGAGTCTGTTATATCTTGGTAATCAAGTAAAACAATTAATTTGGTGATGATATATTTTGCGCCGAATTAATTGGGATGTCGGTTAGATGAAGAGAATGAATTACACAGAAATCGATTCATATTGGTTTATAGTTCATGACCATTAATCTATCACGTTAGATGACTGAAACTGTTGCTAGACGATTACCTTAGTTTGTGTATGAACGTATACTACCTCCGTGTATAGAACCTAGAGGGTCGCACGTAATAGCACGTTATCACGAACAATATGTTAAGTTCTAGTGGATACTGAAATTTGATCCAGAATTATAATTAATTGGATTATTAATTTATCCTGGATAAATAGAAGCTAATGGGTTCTAGAGTGGACTTACTAGACGGACCGAGGTTTATTTTATTCAATATGGGCTAAAGCCTAAGTGCCTAAGTTTTGTCCATGGAATAAAATAAATAATGAAAAATAAAATGTTTTTATTTTAATTCTCCTAGATTATAAGAGGAGATTTTGGCCCTAGGATTAAAACGACGTTTAGTGTCTCAAAATTAGCTTCAAAGAAAAACAGACGTGTCTCGAGAACTAGCACCAAAGGGTCAAATTGTTCGTGTGCGTGTGCGTGGATACCGCTAGAGGTATCGTGCTTGAGGCTCTTGAACACGGTCGTGATCTAGAGGTGATTTCTTCCTGCTGGTACGCATATTCATACTAAAGGCAAGGTACGCACTATAGGTATTTTTATGAATAGATTTATAAGTATCACAATTTTCTGGGTGACTTTCTACGCAGTTTCATTAAAGTTTGCTTCCGCTTTGTGCGTAGAAACCCAACAGGGGCCACGTCTGTGGCGTGCCAAATGACCCTGTGCAACAGTACTGGGGAGCCAAACGTACTGCAGCCACTCTTGCATGCAATGACATTCCTATTTTGGTCCTTAACGGTAATCTCAGCTTGGCAGGTGAAGTTGGTGATCATGGCAGAAGCCGTTGTTTAGTAGCCGTTGGATCCGCCCTGTGGGGTGTGATCGACATCGGGAGGTTGCCCTGTCAGCCACCAGTGACAAGGGCGAATCCAACCAATGACACTTGCGGGTTCATGCCCGCACCATTAAACACGAAGGCTTCGGATGCGTGCTCACCCATGGCATGGCGTACTAGAATCTCCCGAGGAACCGGTGTTTCCTAAAGGAAATCCTGGCTATATAGGGCACAATGATCCTGAATGGGATAGACTCATGCCTGGTACAAAATGTTTCATTGGTCCTGTCGCAGTAAAAACGTACTACGGATCGTACTTTGTCGACACCAATTTCCAAAATAAAAATTAAGAACACTATCATCCCCTATCGTCATTGTCTCAAAAAGAAATAACAAATCCTAACAGTACTTATAAAAATCATAAAAAAAGACATCCTAACAAATTATAACAAACAAATCTTAAAGTAGTCTTCGATTTCGTCAATGTCAATCTCCCCTTCTTGAGAAAATTAACTCGACCACGAGTTATCTTCGACCTTGGGATAAAGAGGTTCTTCGCCCATATAGAATGGAAAACCACAAACCACATTAAAAAATGGAGATATATTGAAGGACTTTAGCATATCAATAACATAAGCATTATCATTGATTTGTTTTATAACTTTGAACTGACCATCTTCTTTGGATATAACTTGTTGAATTAACCCACTGGAAAGCGCTTTTTACAAATGAAAACCATCACCTCATCTCCTTCAGCTAATACACTCCTTCATCTTTGTTTGTCGGCTGCTTCTTTGTATCCGGCATTTGCTTCTAGTAGTTTTAACTTCACCTATTATATGAGTATATGGTACCTATTATACCAATGCTTGAGCAGCGCTCTTCTTCATTGACTTTGGCAGCACATGTAAATCTAACACGTGATTTGGGGGCTTTGAGTAAACAATTTAGAAAAGGTCTTCCCAGCAAAAAGTGGATGGCGTTATTGTACGCAAATTCTGCTTCAGCCAAAGCGGGTCACAGATCTCGGTCACAGCCAAAGCGGGTCACAAATTCTGCTTCCCGGCAAAAAGTGGACGGCGTTATTGTAACAAATTCTGCTTTTGCTTCAAATTGTAAGTAAACAATTTGATTTTGTTTAGCAGCAAAAATTTCATGTCACAGATCTCGATGCTATCTATGGATCAACGGTCCAGAATGTAGGCCCAAAGTACATGAGGCCCAGTAAGGTGGTAGCTATGGAAACACACTAGGTGAAAGCTTGCGGGTGAAGCAGTTACAAAGAGACGGGGTTACTAGGTGACGAGGGTCAACAATGTGGCCAAGCTGCAGTCAATTGGATGAGAGAGGAAACTCTGCTACAAGGCTAGTGGGTGATTCGATCAATGAGTGGCTTTTATAGGAAGATTTTAGACGATCTCAAGGAAGAAAATTGTTGCCAAAATTGCTCAAATGGCGTTATTGTAACAAATTCCGCTTTTGCTTCAAATTGTTAGTAAACAATTTGATTTTGTTTAGCAGTAAAAATTTCGGGTCACAGATCTCGATGCTATCTATGAATCAACGGTCAAGAATGTAGGCCCAAAGTACATGAGGCCCAGTAAGGTGGTAGCTATGGAAACACACTAGGTGAAGGCTTGCGGGTGAAGCAGTTACCAAGAGACGGGGTTACTAGGTGATGAGGGTCAACAATGTGGCCAAGCTGCAGTCAATTGGATGAGCGAGGAAACTCTGCAATAAGGCTAGTGGGTGATTCGATCAATGAGTGGCTTTTATAGGAAGATTTTAAACGATCTCAAGACATGGAAGGAAATTGTTACCAAAATTGCTCAAATGGAAAGGAGATATTCCATGAAAGGACGCGTAATATATGTATAATATTTCATTTCTAAACACACATAGGTCTAGCCTAGTATAAATAGTCGTTCTTAGGCATTGGACACAAACACCTCTCTACAGACGGGAATATATAGTCTTTTTATCTTCAAGCAATCAGGCGTTTAAGCATCCGAGCATTCTTGCAATCATGTGCTCCTGCGTTCATTTTTCCTTCTGAAGCCATCGTTGATGGCATCCGTAAGTGCTTCCGCTAAAGGTGTCGTTCCGCTACCTTCTCATCTCTTTCTTCATTCATACGACGACCACACATTTCAACGAACCTCCGAGTACCAGTTTCTCGTAGTGCTGGAGATTGTCGATGTATTTTGATCTGCCTTGTCCAGCGATAACTTCTAGAGCGAACACGCCTTTGGCGTCCACAGTGGGAGTTTAGGCCAACAATGCAGAAAACCAGAAGAGGTACCAATTCAAACAACCTTGAGGATAATAAATCCGACGGGAAAACCAATAGTGACGACAACAACCCAAATCGAGACATGGCTGGGGAATTGTTCGCTATTATGAGTACTCTCCAACTCTTAATGGAGAGGGTAAGTGCTATGGATCAGAAGCACGACGCCTTTAAAGGGAAAATCGGCTCTAAGATAGATGTTCTTGTCCAGAACCTAGAGACTAGATAAGGGGTACCCATAAGCAGGCCTAGTAAGGAGAAGGGTGAATCGGTCACCAAACACCAACTCGACTATGATACTCACAAGGCGTCAATAGCCGAAGGAAAGGAAAAGGCCGACATAGGGGATACCGATATTATCTCTACCGGCGCTAAAGGGTTTGTCCACAATATTCCACCACTTGTGATAAATGAGGGTGGAACAATTGTGCGGCAAGATCCTCAGGATACATATCAAAAAACGTTTCGAATGAGGGAAGATTTCTATAGCCCGTACGAGAAAGGGGGATGGAAGTGCAGTAGGCGATGGCCCCACCTGGTCTCATGCCCGAAATATGGGATTATGTAGCCCTGCTAGTTCAACAAGCAATTCCCGGAGCAAACGACATGAACGAAGTTGAGCTCTATCGTGCTCCTTACCCTGACAACTTTGACCGAGACTATCCCTTTCCAAGGGGATACTGCGTGCATGAATTTGGCCGTTTCTCGGGCGAAGAAGGTATTTCACCTCGGAATATATCGCGCGTTTCACTCACCAAGCTAGAGAAGCTGCCACTAATGGGTTCTGGAAACTTCACCTAGTTTCTAGCTCTCTCACAGGAGTAGCCTTTATGTGGTATGTGAACCTTCCTCCAAATTCGATGATAAACTGGGAAGAGATGCAAGTGCAATTTTACGCTGGCGTTCGCTCAAACTGACCCAATTGTGACATTGTAAGACCTCACTCATATGAAGCGGCTACCTGGGGAACTGGTGGCACTCTTTCTTAATAGACTTCGAAAGACAAGGCTGAGATATATAACCTTTGCATCTGAAGCGAGCTCTTAACCATAGTTCAGGATTCCCTCCTTCTTCGGCGTAGGAAAAAAGCTAAACGGAGAAGTGTTTAGGGATTTGAATGAGTTGGCTAGAAGGTCATCCGATACGAGAACCTCCTCAGAGAGAAACTCAGGTGAAAGGGAGTCCAATTACAGGACCCTTGGTAAACTACTAAGTAGAGCCAGTTGTGGACATCGACGTCGCTGAGTATGTAATGGGCAACCCCTGACTTGTGACGAGTTGACTAAGAAAAACTTCCAAGACAAAGCCTCTCCAAAAACACAGGAGGGCAGAAAATATTCCTTGATGAAGCCAAAGCCGATGAAATCTTTGAGTTCATGCTCCAAAACGGGTGGATTCAATTAAAAACATGACATCGACTCCCTCGCACTGACAGGGAGAGGTCAAGAATCTTTTGAAAATGGTATGGGTCATTTTTCCACACCACTAGGGACTGCATCACGTTTAGGAACTTGGTGCAAGACCTAATAGAGTATAAGGAATTGCGTTTCCCTGACTCAGGGAACCAGGCGTTGATAGAGTCACACACTTTTGGTGACTTAGTTGAAATAAACGCTTTTGATGTCAACTGCCTAACTGTCTCCCCTTTATTGATGCACGGAGACCGAGATTAGTCGATCGAAACGGGTGGAGCAATCACTGCCAACATGTTGTTCAAGCGGCTATGAGCAAGGGAACACTTCAGTGCCCTACTGATCTCAAGATCATACGACATGATCATTGACATTAGCACATGGGTGCTTTGCACACCACTAATCGGTGCCATACTTTTAGGAAGTACCTGCTGAATGAAATGGTATGACATTAACCGCCTTGAGGAGATGGTTATGAGAATCAACAGTGGCTCAAGGGTGCATAAATGCTCGAAGAAACATCAAGAGCGAAAGGGCAGCCCACCAACTGGAGTAAAGGAACTCTACACTCCTGGACCTTTTTAGACAGGGAACTGTTGGCACAAGTGAAGAAACTCAAAAGATGCCTCGCACCAAGAAACTCCCTAGGCAACACATTGTTGATCGTCTCGGACCCCGGCAGGAGAAACACATGAGCAACAACAGTCCAATACTCTAGATCGCCTCCGAGGCGACAAGGATGCTATGAGAGAAGGGACTTCGTTTGCCCAATTTCTAACAGCTGACATGCTTTGTTACAGGTGCAAACCTGTAGCAGAGCATAAGGTACTCATCACCCGGATGTGCCAACGTTACTGTAACCAATATTTCCTGCTGCTGGCCAGCATGGCGTCAGAAGGGAAGATCAAAGTAGAGACGGTCGACCCTCCATCAGGTAACTTACTCGACTCCAAGTCAACCTACCTTCCGAATCCTCCTTTTGTGGATTGCTTCCGAAGGGGTTACGACCCACATAAGAGGGAGTTTGTTCAAGTGGATAATCGCCTGCAACTTCTCAAACATTCATGCTGCATCTGCGTTCCTGTCATCCCAACAACGGATACATGGCGTACAGGAGCACAACCCTAGGTACTCACTAAGAGAATCAAAAGGCGGAGAGAGAGAAGAGCGCGACATGCCGTAGAAAAACACGCCAAACTGGCAGCCTCTGATACTCAAAATACAAAGGAATCAAGCAAAAACGACCTTGTGTCCAATACGCTGAGCGACTACAACCAAGTCCAGTCCCAGACTCCACCTGAGGCAAATGGGACTAGTTGCAATATCCTCATGTTACCGGCCGGGTTAGCTAAAAAAGAAGACAACCAAACATAAGGTAGTTTGTTATTCCCTTTTAATTACAATGTCAATATTGAAATACCGCAGAACTTCTCGAGTGGATGGCTGAAAGAGCCGCTTGCATCACTCCGGAAGCACATGTTCCCGCTGTACATTCAGGTGACGTTCAATAACGTGCAATGCGCCATGTCCTTTTGACAACGGTACAACCATTAATTTGCTTCCCCTCGAAATGTATAAGCGCTTGGGAGATGACGTAGCCGAGATGGAAAGGACTAACGTAATAGTCAGTGGATTTAACGGGATTACCTCCTCTTGCCTAGGCGTGGTGCCCGTCTGACTCTATGTTGGCTACCATTCGGGCTATAAACAATCCAATTTGGTTCAGGTTAAACTAATTTTTTACCCGAACCGATTTTATCGGGTTTATAAAATTTTGACCCGAATCCAAATAATTTTTCAGACCCGAACCGAAAATTCAGTTCGATTCGGCTTGGGTTCTGATAACCCGATAAGATATTAAAAGAAACATAGAGATAATAAAAAGCAAGACATGAGCAAAATATAGACATGATATTTTTATGATGAGAATCAAATCTACATTAGAAGAGAGACCATGTGATATATCAATGCATAATTATGAACATCGATATGCTGAAACTACAACGTCGGCCCTCCTTAGATTAGTCAACTTTGGTAAGTATCCAGAATTGGCCATAAAAGAAATGAAGTTCTCGTTGGATCTCTAAGGTAAGACAATGATACTTACGTTCTCCTACTCTTCTTCTCAATACCCAAAATCAAATAGGAACTGTCCAAAGAAGAAAAATAGAATGAGTTTAATAATCATGAAGTAAAATTAACATTCGCTAAAGGGAATTCGATAAGTAACATTCTCAAAGCCACCAAGTGCTAATATAAACAATATTGAAAACAATAATGATACACTTACATTGAATAGATACTACTTGTAAGAAACTTATTCATCAATGTTGTAACATGATTCGACATTTTCAGAAGATAAATCTAAGACATTGAACAAAATAATTGTATTGTCAACGTAATATGAAATCAGATATGAAAATATTTAATAATATAAAAGTTACCTGTTTCAAAATATTTCAATTCATCAAAATGATCCATCTTGTCGACTCCGAAGCGGAGCACATACAAGAGCTTCCACAGTCTTAGGTGATAACGAACTACAAAATACATCGAGGACTCGTCTTCCTGTACTAAATGGAGACTCAGAAGCAACGGTCGAACTAGGAATAGCCAAAACATCTTGTACCATCACAGATAAAACTTGATATCTAGAAGCATTCAATTTCCACCAATCAAGAATGTTAAAATCTGAACCAAAAGAAGTTTCACAACCTTCATCTAAATACTTATCCAACTCAGATTTTTATTTAATATTATCATTTCCTAGTTGTTTTAAGAACATGGACGTCATTATATCTAAAGAGGTATCAATGGGTGTTCCACTTAAATTTATATTACTTTCTTTATGAGAAAGAGTTGACTTTTCGAGAAAGATACTTTATATTGATCAAATAATGCCCCAAGTGTTACCTCAACTTTCCCTAGCAACTCTTCCGCTTTATTATCTTCATAAAAAATCCAATAGCCCATTTAACATATTTCCATTTATGTCTCGGATCTAATATTATAGCTATGAATAACTTAACATTAATATTTTTCACATTGCTCCTATATTTTTAAAATTTTAGTTTCATCCATTCAGCCATAGAAACTAAACCCATATCTTCATCCGAGCAATATTTATTAATCATCATGCCAACTCAAAAAATATCATTCACATAATGGTTTGTAGTCAAATAAGAAGAACCATAAATTTTCAAAGTAGCATTGAAAAGCAACTCAAGAAATGGTAGAAAATCACGTGCATACTTCCAGTCATCATAAGTAGGGACTCCTTTCATTCTATTAAGTTCGTCAACAGACTTGTTTTCGTGAATCTCCATTATGTCAAAAACCTTTTGAAATTGTGAAGCAGAATCTAACATCATATAAGTAGAATTCCATCTTGTTTCAACATTCAAGCATAACAACCCTTTACACTCACTTTTCTCACTTTTAACATATTTAGTAAATTTAGCAAATCGAGTGGGAGGAGTCCTAACATAACGAATTGCACTTCGAATTCTTATAATAGCATAATCCAATTCCAATAACCCATCTTTCACAATCAAACTAAAAATGTGAGCACAACATCTCATATGAAGATATTCACCTTTTAAAATAAGTGTATCTCGATATTGAAACCGACATTTCAAATATTGAATACAAAGATCAATCGGCTTATCAAACGTTAAGCAAAAAATTTTACTAATACCTCAGCTAGCCAAACATTACTCAATAGCTTTACCAATTGTTTCTCCCGGAGGGGAAGTGGGAGGCAGAGGCCGAAGCCCAGGAGGAGGGGGACTGGGAGGCCGAGGCCGAAGCACAGGTGAGGTCGAGACGGAGATCGAGGTGGTGGCGATGGCGCAAATAGAGCAGCTCCTTGATGGTGGGTAGGCGTAGGAATTGAAAAGCAACGAGAACAATGCAAAGGAGTGGGATGGGTGTGGCTGTGGGTAGAAAAAGGAAAATGGAGAGGGGAAAACTATTAGGGTTTCAAAATAACAAAACTACCCTTATTTCATCGGTTTTTCGGGTCGACCCGAACTGATAAATTTTAATTAAAAATACCCATAAAAAAATCGAACTGAAAACTAAAAAAAAACGATACTTGACCCAAAACCGATAATAAAAAAATTAATAGTTCGGTTCGATTTGGTCCGAGTCGATGTATCGCATTAGCAGGTTTTATTGCCACCCCTAGCTATCATGAAAAGAAGACATCTTTCTTTGTCATCGACATAAAGCCCTCTTTCAATGCTCTGCTCGGAAGATATTAGTTGCACAAGGTCGGTGTTATACCCTCTACTCTTCACCAAGAACTTCTGTTGTTGGGAAAACATGGCATAGAAGTTGTTACGAGGGAAATATGCAAAAACGATAACATGTCCTATGTTTGCGTAGGGGCAATAAAGCAAGTTAAAAACATGGCACTAAAGTAAAGATATGCGCTGGCAGACCCAAATGTCGGGCCCTTAGGGGAAGCAAGCTACGAGTTCCTAGTGTCAAATGATGGACCATGCCTGGAGTACCTCAATAGCCAATTGTTCCAATGGGAAAGGGCGATGAACTACTACCCGAAGCCAATCAAAACCTGACCCCGCTTGAGAAAGTGCGCGAAGCAGGGTTACGAGGCGACGACGACAATCATCGGATGGAGATGGATTTGGAGCCCGAAAGACTTCTTGACCCGCCATCGTCCAATGGAGAGTGAAATGCTCGATCCAATATCGGACGTCCTAGAACGACTAGGTAGTTACAAGGCGTCCAGAATAAACGAAGCACGATGTAATGCATTTCCTCAGGCATACCAAGGCATGCCGAAGATTTTTTAATCGATAAAAAAGTCCCTAATACTTCTGTTATCCCATGTGATCGTTAAACGAAATCAACTTGGGAACCACTAAAACACCACGTGTCACCTATCTTAACTCACTATTAAGCGAAACTGAGGTAGGCGCCGTTAGCAAAGTCCTTCGCACCTACAATGATTATTTCGCCTGGGATTACTCATATATGCCTAGCCTTGACCGAAATTTGGTCGAGCATCAACTCCCGACGTACAATAACTTTAAGCCTATGAAACAAACTCCAAGGAGGATGTCACGGGAAATAGCCCAAATGGTCTACGATGAAATGAAAAAGTTGTTCAAAGCCGGTTATATAAGAACGGCTAAGTACGTAAACTGAATCTCTAGCATAGTTCATGTCGTTGAAAAGAACGGCAAGATTAGAGTATGCATAGATTTTTGTAACTTGAACAAAGCGACACCTAAAATCTAATAACCAATGCCCATTGCCGACGACCTTATAGACAAATCGACATGGCATGAATTAATGTCCTTCATGGATAGATATTCCAGATACAACCAAATTCTCATCGCCGAAAAGGATGTGCATAAGACAACCTCTAGGTGTCCTATCGGGATTTCCAAATGGCTTGTCATGCCATCCGGTTTGAAGAATACCGGAGCCACTTATCAGATAGTGATGAACCTCAACTTTGGCCCCTTGATAGGGAAGACGGTCGAGGAATACATCGACGACATGGTGGTAAAATCCAAGCGAAGTCAGGACCATCATGCTCATCTAAGCGAAGCATTTGAAAAGATGTGAACGCATAACCTAAAGCTTGACTCCTTAAAATGCGCTTTTGGAGTCCAAAAGGGGTAGTTTCTTATATTTATAGTAGACCAACGAGGGATTGAAGTTGAGCCCCTTAAAACTCACGCTATCAGGGACTTACCTGCTCCTAGGAGCAAGAAGGAACTCTAGGCCTTCCTTGGAAGGGTCAACTATATACGTCGCTTCATATGCAACATGGCATCTAAAAAAAGCGTCGTCTCAACAATCCTAAAAGGAAAGGAGAAGGGGCAGATAACCTGGACATCACAACATGAGCGAGCTTTCCAGGAAATAATGATGTATCTGACGAACCCTCATGTGCTGGCGCCATCATACACAAAGACGCCATATGCGGAGAACAACCTAAGTTTAATGGAGTCTCTATCCTCACTCCCCCAGCTTAAGAAAGCAAATATCAAACTTCATACACCTTAAAGTTAATAGGGAGGAAAGAGAATTTGTTGAAGGCCTTCTACTCATTATACCAAGCATTGAATAGACTAGGGTATTCACTTATCATTATCTAAAATCAAAGACGTGTTCTATTTGGTGCTTAACTGAAACAAAGGGGACACCGAAGCGAACGAAGAATCTTTTGTCAGACGATTCTTCTCTTGTTTTGTTCTCTAAATGTTATGGGGTAAGCCATCGATGATTGCACAATAAGAGCAATCTTTTGAATTCCATAATGTGATGGACCCCTTTCTTTGGAAAACATTGGTGAACATGTAACGAGGTGCTCTACCTAACTGAGCTATAGCCCTTGTGTTCTTGTGTTTGTGATACATAGAATATTATGCCTGTAGATAATTTCTTGTCAAGATTAATAGTCCATGATTCAACACATATCAGCTGCTAGTTTTCGTATACGAGATGCCTTCAGACGTGTCAATTGGGCAAATGCACCCATAGTGACTAGGGTGGATATCTCGTCAACAGTAGCCCGAAGAAAAGCAAAAAGGAATAACCTCCGATACGATAAACAGAATAAGACCTTCCTTTACATGGTTGCGTCACAGTCCAGTATCGGGTTCATGCTGGCACAAGAGCAAGGCGGGATCGAAAGACTTGTTTATTACATGTCTCAAGGCCGTCTATTACTCAGTGATTAAACTCAGACATTACACTGGGTCCAACAATGTATGTGTCGCCTTTAAGACACCTATGACCGAGTTATTTTTTGGCAACCCCTTACTTACGGGACGGATTGGTAAATGGAGTTTAGTGCTCTCTGCCTACAATCTATACCACAAGCCGCAAACTTCAGTTAGAGGCCATCCCTTGGCTAAGTTCATCACCTACTATGGTGAAGGCAACATAGACTCTTGATACGAGGAAGATAACCCACATTGACACTGGTTCATTTGGTTTGATGGGTCCTCCAACAAATTCGGACCTGGTATCGGGGTCTTCATCAAGACACCCGGGAACGCCGAAACCAGGTTGGCCTATCGCCTCAACAACGTAGTATAGTACGAGGCCTTGATTTTGGCTTTCCAGTTTGCCTTAGACTAGAAGCTGAAAAGTGTAAAGATATGCGGTGATTCTCAGTTGGTAATCCAACAGCTCTTAGGCCAAAGCGAATGCCACGCACCTCACATGGGTCGATATCTAAGCAGAACAAAAGAACTCTTCATGAGGATAGTCATAGCCGAGATTACACGTGAAAAGAGAAGACTATCAAGAGGCCAACCCTCTAGCACAACTGGCCTATAGATTGATAAATGACTCATATTCACGCAAGGATAACACAACCTTTGTTCATAAGCAAACATCCAGAATTCCACGATGATGATGGAGTGCAGGACAGAGAGGTCCACATGGCCGATCTATTCGAGCAGAAAGAGGACTGGCGAGAGTCAATACGAAAGTTCCTCGAAAATCCTAATGCAAAAGTCGAAAGGAGAATTCGAGTGATCTCCAGGCACTACGTGCTCCTCGCCAAAACCATATATATGAAAACCAACGAAGATGTCCTGTTAAGGTGCATCAACTTAGACGATGTCATCCCAATATGATGGAAACACATGAGGGACTGTACAGACCTCATCAAGTAGGAATCAAGATGAGCTGGTCGATCAAACAACACGGGTTCTACTAGCCGTCAATGGTCAAGAATTGTATTGAAATGGCTCGAGCCTGCCAGGCTTACCAGCGATGCGGACCGGTGAAGCACACCCCTGCTACGAACATGAACATCATAGTAAAACCATGGCCTTTCAGGACATGGGCACTGGACATCATGGGAGAAATCCATCCTCACTCAAGCAGAGGAGATGCCTACATACTCGTCGCCACATACTACTTCACCAAATGAGTAGAAGCGACGGCTTACAGGTCCATCAATCAGAAGGATGTAATCGAGTTCATCAAGAATATTATTATCTACCGGTATGGGATTCCCCAAAGTATCGTGGTGGACAATGCAAAGGTGTTCAACGTTGAGCTTATGGGCGAGTTCGTGAAAGATTTTGGGTTTAAGATACTAAACTCATCCCGATATTATATTTAGTCAAATTAGCAAGTGGAAGCTTCCCACAAACTCATAAAACGAGTTATACAGAGAATGATTTGGAATAACACATGCACATGGCACACCCTGTTTCAGCACACATTGTGGGCACTTATGGTCACGAAAAGATAAAGCATCGGCGTCGCCCTGTTCAGTTTAGTGTATGGCTATGATGCGATACTTCTAATAGAAGTGTGATATCGATCTCTAAGAATTCTTAAGCACTTCGGAGAACATGAGGGATAGGATGAAGATATGCATATTGAACTGGAAAATCTGAAAACCACCAGAATCAATGTGTTAAATCACCTCGAAGCTCATAAGAGAAACGTCGCTTGCTACTCCAATAAGAGAATGGTACCCGGTCATTCAGCAAGGGAGACTTGGTCTGGAAGCTGAAGCTTCTAGAAGGGGCACGCGACTACTTCCTTGGAAAGTGGACACCAAATTGGGAGGGGCCATTCCAGGTAATTGAAACTCATCTTGGAAATTCAGATCGCCTTGTGGGGCTTGATGGATCGGTGCACGACCTCAAGATCAATGGCAAGTATTTGAAAAAGTACACGCCAATGATATGGGAGATGCACAAATGGACCACAGCAAAACGTTTTCGCGAAATATGGGGACAAATAAAAGCGTAGCAGTTCAATCAATAGGCAAACAAGACAATAGGCGTCTCGCCCGGTCCAGCACCCCGGCCTAGACGTCACGGTCGCGTGTCTCGTACGGTCCAGCACTTCCTTTGCCTCAATATCTATAACCATGTCGCAATCATTCTCAAAAGTCTATCGCTCTTAGTTAATGGTCGTGCGCTTAGCCGCCTATGCTGCCTTGGCAGTTTCGGGGCGACGTCGTTACCAGCTAAGCACACAACCGTGACGTTTAGCTCCTCCTGGAAACTACGAATGGTGGCAGACAATTCGTTGGCTTCCTATGGAGTTCTAGTCTTCGAGAGAACTCCTCCACTCGCGTAGATGATGGAAGTGGCAAGGACCACGCAAGCTCTTTCTCTTTCAATCTCGCCTCCAGCTACCTCCCTAAAGGCCTCATGCGCTTTGAGCCCGCATTCTGGACCACTAATCCACAGATGGCACCAAGATCGGTGGCATAGAATTTATGTTGCTAAACATATAAGCCCCCTTCAAAGAAGACGTAGCCAGGTATTGTAATTCGTCTCTTCTTGAAAAAGATCAAGTTATCATTTCATTCCTCCTCAGTAACGTGTGTAGGTGATAAATTAATCCCCAACCGTTGATATCTCTGAGACGTATCAGTTGAGATATCCAATATGTCTGCTGAAATCCCTGAAATCTCTACCATGATTTCTTCTGTTAGAGATCTTATCTTCCTCATAACCCTGCTATAAATGGTGACATCCAGATCAACTTCCCAATATCAAACTATCACCTTTGAAAACATTAGAATTATGAGTCTTCAGCCTTTTCTCCTTCTACCCAGAACCAAGGTCCATCACCTTACTCTGCTCGAGAGCCTATGTACACCACCGTATGCAAGCGGTGTGCTCCACCTCATAGAATCTCTTTCTCATTTCTGGGGAAGGGAAGAGACCCTGAGTGGAGTCGTGGTGAGACAGTTTTTAGCACCGAGTTGTGTTCTGACTGTACTAACCTTCCCAATCCCGAGGTGGTTTCAAGTTTCTTCGGCTCCAAGAACACCGTGGATGAGGCCGTCGCCAAAAGTTCAACTTCTCAACCTCACGGCCTATGGTGGGTCTAATGTGGATTCAAATGCGAAGACCAGGGTTCCCTGGTTCAAAAGACTCTAGCCTCAGCAAAATCATCACTGTGCGGTGAAGTTTTCAATTTGCAACCAAGGATCTTCTATCCCAACGGACTGGATACAAGTGTCTTCTTCGTTTTCTTGGGATAAAGCCTTGTGTAGCTCACAGAGCTCAAGGGTTTTCTTCTCCCCAGCACGGAGCAGTCTAGAAGAAGTGTTGTCGTCAACTGAGTCGTTTATCTTTCCTTTTCATTCATTGGTATACTAGCTTTAACAAAAACTTATATAATGAATCATGAACTTGAATGAAAATCGATGTATGCATTGAATCTCTTCTCCTGTCCACCTCCTTCAAACGACATTCATTCGGCTATCAGTTTTAAGGCGAAGCAAAGCTTTTTGTACCTTAAATGTTTTGTCGGTTTCTGGGTTATAAAGCCTGAACGGGATGAGGTTTCCCGCTCACACATTAAAAAATTGTCTGTCTTCCTTGCTTCAAACCCCAAAATCCCTAGCAATCTTCTAACCTCCATGGCGGTAACCACCTCGACTCGGGCTGGTTTCGTTCCCCCAACCCATGAAAAGGGGGACGGAGCAGTTTTCCGATTAGTCTACGCTGAGGCAACGAGGTTCCCTATTTTCCCCAGTCATGATGTAGACTGGGACCTTGGCCTACCGATGTCAGATCAACAAGCCATGGGTTCATTTGTCCCTGCATCCACGGTGCATCAACTCTCAGAGGTCGAAAAGTCGTTCCTTTTCACCAGTAGGTTGCCCGCTATATTCGCTCTAGGTGACTTTAAACCGGCGGGGTGGAGTAGCCCATCGATACGAGAGAATCTTCGTTGTTTTCCATCCCAGAGAAGTGAGGTCGGGTACGACTCTTGGCTGTCCAAGTGGATGGAGAAGAAACGCGATGCATAAAAGGCGATCGGGGATAAATACCCGGATTGATGTTTCGTGCTCTTTGATCAAGCCTAACCTTTGAGTGTGCATTGGGTTCCTGTCCTTTTGGAACCTTGTTTGTTTCTACCTCCCAAGGGGACCCATGTCTATAACCTTAGACGACGTCAGTTTCCTGACAGGGTGTCGGTCTTCTAAAGCCCCCTTTCGGTTTGACCAACCGGCGCTCTGATTTAATGTTTAATTCCTCAGCGCGCATCAGTGAGGTAATCAAGTGGCACATGTATGTTTTCATCAACGAGTGGGGAACCTAGGAGGAGTTCGAATTTTACTTGGAATGATTGTCTAAGTACATCTTCGACAACTGAGGGAGGCGTTTCAATCAGTTCATGGTTGAGGTGGCCACTACTTCCCGTGAAATCCTTCTTAGAGTTTGTTTCACAGGCTTAAAGTTCCTATTTGTCGGGAGACGATGCCCAACGAGGCTTCGGTCGAGCCCAGGCATCCTTGTAAGTACGAAGGACCTTTTCAATGTTTCATGACTCTTCTTTGCTTAGCAGTGAGCTAAGGTAGGTAACACATGGTGCTTCGATGCTCCCCAATTTGATTTCGCTCAAAGGATCACAAGAAACGACAGAGGTATTAGGGATTTCTTTATTAATTGAATAAATGTTTGACATGTCTTGGCATGTCTGAGGGAGTACATTCCACTATTCTACACTTATTTTGAACGCCCTATAACTATCTAAACGTTCTAGGACGTCCAATAGTGGGTTGAGTGTATCACTCTTCATTGGACGAGGGTAGATCGAGGAGTCTATCTGGCTCAAAGTTCGTTTTTATCTGCTGTCTGGCGATGTCGCCTCCAAATCATGCCTCGCACACATCTCTTTCGAGCGGGGTAATGTCTTTGTTAGCCTCAAGCTACAGTTCGTCGCCCCATCCAATTGGAATAATTGGCTCTTGAAGTGCGGCTGGAGGAGGTCCATCATATGACACAAGGAATTCGTAACTCGCTTCACCTAAGAGCCCGACAATCGGGTCTCCAAGCGCGTTGCTTTAGTGTCATGTCTTTGACTTGTCTTACTGCCCTTGCACATACGTAGGACATGTTAGTGTTTTGCATATTTCCCCAGTAACGACTTCTAAACCGTGTTTTCTCCAAAACAGAAGTACTTGGTGGACGGTGGAAGGTATGGCACCTGCTTTGTGCAGCCAGTCCCTCCCGAGTAAGGCACTAGATGACCTTATGTCGATGACAAAGAAAGCCATTTTCCTTTCATGTGTGCCGACACGAAGTCGAACGAATACTACGCCTTAGCAGGAAGAAGTAATCCTGTTAAAACCGCCGACGCCCACATCAGTCTTTTCTAGCTTAGCTACATCGCTCCCCAAGCGTTTATATGCTTCGAGAGGAAGTACGTCGATAGTCGCCCCGTTATCAATAAGAACGTGGCGTACTGCCACATTATTGATTGTCATTGTAGCGGTAACATGTGTCTCCGAAGCGATGCAGGAGGCTCTCTTAGCCGTCCGCCCGAGAAATTTCGCGGTACTTCAAGGTCGTTATTGCGACTAAGGGAAAACAACAGACTACCTTCTGCATTACTTTCCTCCCTTTTAGCAAACTCAGTTGATAGCATGACGACATTGCAACTCGTTCCATTCATTTCGGGTGGAGTCCTAGACTAAACTGTGTTGTTGTTATTCAACGTGTTGGACCTAAGGTTGCTTTCACTTGACGCCTTAGTTTTCTGAGCGTCGGAGGTTGTCGGTCTAGCATGTTTCTCCGCAGCGAGTCGTGCCCTTCTCTCCTTTCGCATTTTCATTCTGTAGATGGGTGGTTGAGGTTGTGGCTTTATCCTCCCTTCTGCCACGCATCCACTGTTGGGTCAGGTAAGTATCTACCTGGACTAAATCCCTTTTATGTGAGTCATAACCCTTTCGGAACCTCTTTATGCGAGGATAATCAAGGAGATATGTAGACTCAGAGTTTAGTGTGTTACCTGAAGAAGGGTTGACTGTCTCTATCTTGATCTTCCCTTCAACTGCCATTTTGGCTAGCAGTAGGAAATATTGGCTGCAGCATAGTCGGCGCATATGGGTGATGAGTACCTTATGCATCGTT
Organism: Melastoma dodecandrum; assembly: GCA_029817715.1. NCBI lineage: Eukaryota > Viridiplantae > Streptophyta > Magnoliopsida > Myrtales > Melastomataceae > Melastoma > Melastoma dodecandrum. The sequence goes on from JARUPY010000237.1 coordinate 1,024,212, forward strand.
ATAAGTTTGCACATGTAACAAAGCATATCGACTGTCAGAAATCGGGCTAGTGAAGTTCCGCTCCTCATAGCATCCGTGACACTTCGATGGAGATCTGACATGCTAGCCCGTTGCTCAGTATTCCCTTCCGCCTTCTGAGGTCCGAAACGGTCAATGGCGCGTCGCCTAGGGAGCTTTTTGCTGTGAATACCTTTTTGGGTGTCTTCGCTTTCGCTTAGAATTCCCCATCTCAAGAGCACCCCGGGGGCATGGAGCTCTTTCAATCCAGCTAGAGGAGTACCTTTCTGCTCCTGCAGTTTCATCGGGCGTTGCTGAGTTCTCTGGCCTTTTTTTATTCCCGTGGCCATCTCCTCGAGGCGGTTGAGGTCGTACAACTCCACTTTTCTTTCATTCAGCAGGTACTTCCGAAAAGTGTGGCACCGGTCTGTAGTATGTGAAGCATCCATGTGCCAGCGACAACGATCATGTTGCATTGTTTTGAGATCAATGGGGCATTAAAGTATCTCTTTGTTCACCAATCACTTAAACAACATGTTGGCAATGATTTTTTCGCCAGTCTTAGTTGATTAATCCCAATCCCCCTGCATCAATGAAGGAGTGATATGCAATTAACATCAAAGGCATTAATTTTGAATGGGTGACCAAAAGGTTGTGTCTCAGTCAAAGCTTGGTCTCCCGAATCGGGGAAGCGCAACACCTTAGATTCTATTAGATCTTGCACCAAGTTCTTGAATGGGATGCAGTCCCTAATAGCGTGGGTAAATGACTTATGCCATTTACAAAGGTTCCTTAACCACTCTCTGTCTGTGCGAGGGAGTCGATATCTTGCTTTCAATCGAATCCGTCCACTTTGGAGCATGAATTCGAAGATCTCTGATGCGCGTCGTCAACACAACAAAAAATTAATTCCTATTTCGAACTAACTAGAATAGCAAGGGCAAGCAAGGGTCGATCTCACAGAGAATTGTGTTTACAAAAATACTCCTAGCGTCGTTCTCGGCAATCGGTCAAGGTCAAACAGAAAGAAAGTTTATTTTAAGTAAACCCGAGAAATAAAAGGAATCTACTAAGGTCTACCAGTGTTAATAATATCTAGGACATCCGACTTCCCCTCGCGTCCTATACACCCGATCCCCTTCTTCTTATTACTTCCAAATTATTATAATTGCCAACATAGGTTCCTAGAGTCTCCCCGTAGTCCTCCCTGACATCTGGAAACGTACCACCATGTATCGAATTCCCTACTCTATTCCTAGGCAAGGAACTAGTGGTGACCATTATATTCAAACCATATATAGTTACCTAAGGTGTTCTGGTATATCCCTATCCTTCACACTAAAGCCGGTTTCCCAACACATAGACTTCCTAGGCTATCCAATTTCATATCTAACTAAGACTACCCTCCCGTGTCACCTTAGGTTATCAAATCATTGTTAAAGGGTGATCAGTCAATTAACACGCATTAAGAACAGAATTGGATAAATAATTAATAAATGTCTAAAACACTTAAAAGAAGAAAGTTCATGGTTACATAAGAACATGAGGTTTCATCATAGCACTAGAAAAACGATTTAGTTCATAGCTAAAAAAAACGAAAACAATAAATCAAATCCAAAAGTAATCGACATGAAGTAAACTAAGAAAAGTAAAGTCATTGTAAACGTCTCGACTTGGAATCTTGTCAAGCAAGAATCTCTTTCAACTGAGATGGCTATGTTTTGACACGAATCTCTTTCCCGCCTTTTGTTTGCGAAGCCTTGGAATATCAACTGCTTCTTTCTTCTCCAAACCCTCATTTCTTTTCGACTTCTGGAACTGTTGCTTTGCCACAGTTCAACCCTTTTTTTTCTACCAAACTTCGCTTCTTTCTCTTCCTCTCACTAAATTCTAAACTTTTCATCATCGGTGTGAGACTCGTGAATAATGGCTCCCCGAAAAGCGTCGATGTCTGATCAGGTTCGTTTCGGCTAGTACTACAAACTTGCTTACTAATGAACGGTCATTCCCATTCCGGATTACGATCCTCAGCTCATGACTTTGGGTCTTCTGCTCCTGTCATCTACTTTCAAAGAGCATGAGATCCAACAGACTTATCTCTTGACTTCACCGACTATTCGCTATGTTGTCCGAACTTTTGCACTCCTGTCAAGTGGTTCAACGCAAAGGAACATGTAGGGTTTCCTTCAACTGATGCTTTCACTGAGAAGTGGTTTAAATTGCGGGAGGAGAAGTTGGACCAGAAGTTACGTTGTTTGGGTCTGAAGGATTTAGTGTCCATCTCGAGGAGGATGAAATTTTGTGATCCCAAAGTCTATTCTAGTCTGATTCCCTTTTGGAATTCGAGGTTGAACATCTTCTTTCTTCCTACAGGACCCATGACTGCCACCATAGAAGACGTTTGTTTGTTAACGGGTTGTTCTGCCTCGGGTGTTGACGTCCGTCTCCATAGAGTAAAAGAAGATAAGTTCCAGTACAATGGGCATAAGATCCGCAACACGATTAACAACCACATGGACCTATTCCGCGTTGCAGGAGGAAAGATCACTTAACGGGGGGCAGAGCAAGAGTTTGATTTTCTATCTCAAGTGGCTCAGCAAGTATATTTTCTGCAGTCCTAGGAGGCAAACTGTCATTTACATGTCTTGGATCAGTAATTTTTGGTCCAAACCAATGAGACCGTGGCTTTTGCGCCCTTCCTCCTTCGGTTGTTGTACAGAAGCCTTCGAGTTGCCTCCACCATTGTGGAAGATAAGGGCTTCCTGAATCACCAATCTGGAGGTCCAATGTGGTTACTACACCTGTGGGCACTCATTTGGTTTCCTCGGCTATCTTCCTTTGACAAATTCGTTCTCATAGGCGATAGATGTTTCAGACTCGACATAGCCCTTCGTGCCTGTACTGACGCAAGCACCTGGTCCTCTAAGGTTGTTACTTCCCTGATGAGCGAGTTAGCTGATCCAGAGAGAGAACAAGAATGGGAGTCGTGCCCTCCTAATAAATTCTATGCCGCTCAAGACAATCAGGTTGAGTGGTCCCACTGGAACAATGCTTTGACCCCTCGAGACTTAGTGGGAGTCTGGCCAGGAAATAAGTTTCCATTTGAGATGTATAATATGCAGCTGTGCGCCAGGCAACTTGGTTTCTTCCAAGATGTCAGTAACCCTTTCTCGAAGTCTCACAACCTCTTTGTGCACAGGAAAACTGCGACCGTGAGTTTCAAAGAGGCGGATGAGGTATTGGCCCAGACTGCTTTGTCTTGAGTTGAGTTCCCCTTCTTTAGAAATGGTGGAGTTTATGTGTCCGAGTTTTTTCAAGTTTACTGGGCCATGACGTGGTCTAAACTGCGAGGCTTCATGACCATCTTGGACAGTAAATTGGGTGACCTATATGTGCCTGGTGCTGACCCAGAGAATAAGTTATGAAACCCGGCTCATGCTGTTGATTGTTGATTGTCACTATCCTAACTTTGCTTGTTTTGAAGCTTCAACTAGGGCTGAGGCCGGGACCTTGCCAGAGACGACTGTCGATGAGGAGCCTTTAGTGCCGAAGAAGAAGCGCAAAGTTCGAACTTTGTAGTCTCTAGGTGGTCTTAGGGAAGAATGCTCTAAGTCTCGAGAAGACCGTCATTCCAGATTACAACGTGAGGAAGCACCAACTCCTAAACGGGTAAAACGCGTTGTCAAGAGACGAGTGAAACCTGTGCTTGAGGAACCCGTTGTTCAGGTTCTAGACCAGAGTTCGGAGGAGAATATGTCCACTTCAAATCCTCTTAAGGTGTCATCTGTCAATGCTCCTTCTGAGTAGGTGGTTGGCGAAACAACTCGGTATTATTATCTGCACATATTCCTGCCGTTATAAATCCATCCGCTCCTGATGATGAGGTATCTCCTTATTGTTTTTGGTTTTTTGGTTCTAGGATTCGTTTTCCTTTCAAATTATTTACTCTTACGAATGACACAGGCCGATCTTCATATGAGATCAACCAAAGAGGGGTGTCGAGATGTTTCATCTCCTTCTCGAGGTAGTTCGAGCTTTTGAGATGTTCCATCTCTCGAGAACATGGAGGTATCTCGAGAGAACACCCCTAGCAGGGAGACTCGAGATGTGTCACCTCCTAGGGACGCCGGGAACATCCACGACTCGCCCATTGATGTAGAAGATGAGTCTACAGCTACTCTTCCTGCTGTCACATAAACGTCGGGTGCAAAGGTTGTACCTTCTGAAGACGTCTCTCGAGAGAATGTTTCTCCTGGAGTAAGCGGATGTTTTTCTTTTCGGGTATGAAATTTCTTATTTTTCCCCTTTCTTTTAACTCTATTTCCCCTTCTATTAGGGTTATAACTTTCGTCCCCTAACAATAAATCTTCCTGGCGAGGATGATGATGGCTCAAACTTCGTGGACCACACTGTCATCCCTGAGGATGTATTGAATGATACTCAACATCTTTAAGCACGCATCCAGTTTGTGGTTGACTTCCTCAAAGTCGTCATCGTCTATACGGAGGACAGCTTTACCCTATACCATGCTTTTTTAAAAAGGACTACTCTGTCTCATCTGGCAACGGCAGAACAGATTGTTGCTTGCACGCTTGCCGAATAGCATTACTGGTTTAACAGGGATGACTATGAGTACGACCAGGGTACTAAGCAAGAGGATCAAGAGGTTAAAGCTCGACAACAAATGGCGGAAGCTCAAACCCATCAAGAATTTGACTGCATGGATGTAAAGATCGAGAACAAGCATCATCGCTTAAGCGTCGTCAGGGAGAAGATGCAAAAACTCGCCAGACGAGAGAAGACTCTCCTAAAGTCTTTGTCTAGACTCGAGAGAGCTCGAGCAATGAAGTACATTGTTGTTGAATCATCCGAGACTCCAAGACAGGAAGCCGTGTTAGTTGAGGCTGTATTAATGGAGGACAGTATTCGAGAGGAGCAACGTTTGCGCTCCTTCAGACTTTCAGTAGTTTTTTTATCCAAATCATACTGGGATTTTCTTTCGTTTTTCAATGACATTTAATGCCATTCAGTGCTATAATTTATAGTCGTCTCATCTGAAATGCTTTAAGCCTTTTCCAAGACGTTTTGTGACAGTGTGCATCATTCACTACCTTTTCTTTTGAACGATTTTAATACTGTGCATTAATGCTGCGAAGATTCCCACAATTATGATTTCCGAGATCTTCAAGATTTACTATTGTTTCTTCACGAAGTTCGTGGACCTCTCCTCGGCTGCATTCTTTTTCCTTGGCTATAAATAGACTTGTTCTTCACAAAACTCGTAAATTCACACCAAACAAGCATTGTCGCGATGTCGTTTTTCTCTCACAACGACTCACTCTTTCGAAACCTTTTCTTGATTTCAAAAGTCTAAGTTCACAACCTTCAGTCCCTTGAAAGCCTAGGTTCACAACCTTAGGCCCTTTTTACTGCTCATCGACTTTGTATGAACCCCGTGAGTGAGTACATGTTGAGGGACTTCCTCTAGCATTTCATTCTCTTGCACCCTTTTCTGGGTAAGAGGGAATGAACTCGAGCGTGCTCTTTCGACTCCTTGCATCTCGTCGTGCCGCACCTCGGCTCTTTCTCCCTAAGGATGACCTTGAAGGGGGAAAGAGACAAGTATCATGTCGGTGCCGTGGAGTTGGCTTTTAGATAGATCGAGGATGGGGAGGAATTTGTGGTGGTTCCCCCCTCTGTGTTTCATTCTCCTACGAAAGTACAGAGAGGAATTCTTTCCTTGTATACCTCGTTCGTGGACTGCTTGCGAGGGAGAACGTCTTCAGGTGTAGATGCTAGTAGAACCTGACCCTATGATTGAATCTCTCTCGAGGAGACGTGCATGTTCACTGCCTTGGTCACCAGGGCTAGCTGATTTGACTAGCAGGACATTCAAAGCTTTGGGCCACTAATGTATCTTCGCTTTCTCTTCTATAATGAGGGTATAATATGTAATGGACTTTATTTCTAAATAAGCGTCTTACTCTCCCAACTGCATCCATAAGCTCGGGAACCTCCTCTTTAAGATTTCTTTGTGAGTTTCCCAAATGATTGGCCTATAAGTATTTAGGTATTTCCCATTGATTTTTAATTCATGAGAACGACCTTCGAGGTCAGCCAAACGAATTCTTTGGGAAAACTTCTCGAACTCTAGTGGGCCTTCCCAATTAGGTGACCATTTCCTGAGAAAGTAATCTCCAGTACCTACCGGGAGAATCATTTTCCATACCAACTCTCCCACCTTAAAAATCTTGGAATGGACCCACTTGTTATAGTGTCTCATGATTCTCCTTTTCTGAACTCTTGAGGTATCCATTTTCTCGAGGAAGCTCATATTCTTGACCTGTATTCTGGTTTGCCTGTAGACCAGGTTATAAGGCGCTTTCCCAGTGTTGTCTCTTTTGGTGACTCTTAAACCCCATAACGTCTCGGGGAGCATCTCATGCCACCTTCTAGGGTTACTTTCAATCATTCTCTGGACCACATTCTTAATAAGCTTGTTAGTAGATTCTGCCTGGCCATTTAACTGTTGATAATATGTTGAGGAATTATTGTTGACGAAGCCAAACTCTCTCGAGAACTCCTCCATCTGTTCGCCATTAAATATGGTTTCATTATCCACCACTATGTTGTCCGGGAGCCCAAAACGAAAAATAATGTTCGCCTTGATGTACTCGATGACTTCTTTCTGGTTGATTTTCTAATAAGTCTTAGCTTCCACCCACTTGTTAAAATAGTATGTAGCTACTAATATATAAGCATCTCCTTTACTCGAGTGGGGTCTAATCTCTCTGATTATGTCCAAAGCCCAAGACTTGAACGGCCACCGTTGTGTTACTGGATTTAGTTCCATTGCAGGGGCTCGAGTTTTGGGTCCAAACTTTTGGTATTATCTGGATAGCCATCTCAATGCAACTATTCTTCATATATAGCCAATAAAATCCATGCTTTTGGATCATCTAGTACATTTTTACTCCTGATCGATGTGTCCTACATAACCCTTCATGCGTTTCCAACATGATTGGTGTCGCTTCGTCTAAGTCGACACATCTAAACAAAAATCCTTCTTGGGTTTTTTTGTATAACAGGCCATCTAGATGTACATACTGTCTGGCTGCCATTTTAATCTTTCTCTCAACTCATGAATTAGGGTCCTCTAAGAATTTGACATAAGGTACCTGCCATTCTTCATCTGCTTTCATGACGTCTACCTTATGATTGGAAGTTAACTCACTTTCTTTTCCTTCATCGATAGGTGAACTAATTTTGGTGATTGTCCCTCCTATTTCTTTCTGTAATGCATCATTCAATTTATATCCAAATGCCAATTGGGCCAGTGAATTGGCCATTACGGTATCTTCTCGAGCGACATGCTCTAAGGTAACTTGCTGAAACTTTTTAACTAGTTGCTAAGTTAGAGCTAGGTACTTCTTCAATTATTGAGTGTGGCAAAGGATCAAACCGTTTACTAGGTTTACCACCAGCTATGAATTACCTTTGATTGAAACAATCTTTACTCCACTCTCGAGTAAGGTTTCCAACGCAACAATGAGTGAGCTATATTTTGTAGCGTTATGAGTTGCACGTTTGCTAATTTGAAGGCAAATTTGGCCTCGAGTCTTGCTGGTGACTTTATCACAACTCCAATCCCAACTCTGGACTTTCTTGATGACCCATCAAACCAGTCTTCCCAAAGTTCTTGCACTTCTTCTTCATCTACTGAGGTTTCACTCGAGTATTCCGCTAAGAAATCAGCGAGAACTTGTCCTTTGATGGCCTTTTGAGGTTTGAATTCCAAATCGTATGTAGAGAGCACTAAACTCCACTTGTTAATTCTTCCAGTAAGCAGAGGACTCTCAAAAAATGTTTTTAGGACCTGTGCTCTCGAGACCACATATACTTCGCTATTATCTATGTAGTGTATTAACTTAGTAACTGCATAGTACACTGAGAGAGAAAGCCTTTCAAAAGCCGTGTACCTTGTCTCAGGGGGTTCAGGAGTCGAGATAAGTAAAATGCAGCTCTTTCTCTCTTTTGATCATCTTCCGGAGCAAGAGCGTCCCTATCGTGGTGGCTGTTGAGGCCACATATAAGATGAAAGGCTTCGCGATCTGAGGAGAAGCGAAGACCGAAGACTTCATTAAATAGCCTTTGATATTCTCAAACGCTTGCTCATATTTATCTGTCCAAACATATTTATTCTTTCCCCTCAGCAATGTTGTGAAGGCCTCTACCTTTCCTGCAAAATTGCCAATGAATCTCCTCAAGTGATTCACTCGTCCAAGAAAAGCTTGTAGATCAAATTGAATCCCTTTCTGATGTACTAGAAAAGCGAGGAATTGTCGAGTTTGCACTCTAAGTGCACACTTCAAAGGGTTCAGTTTTGAGGATGCTTTCTCATTTGGAGAAATGCAGCTCGAAGGTCTTCGACATGTGAGTCATTCTTTCTTGACTTCATAACTATGTCATCAATATAAACTTCCACAGTCTTTCCTATATAACATTTTCAATACAGGAGAATTCGATACCACATACACTGTACTGCATTCAATATAATGTCGAATCTTCATGACAGCATAATACAACGAAAGGCGTAGCTTCTCATTATTAGTGTACTTATATTCGATTGGAAAAAGTATTCGAGACAAGTAAAAAATAACTCGCTCCTTTCGTTGGTCATCCTCTTGTACCAACATCGATCCAAGTACCCGTTCGTCCGCGGCAATATATCGCGAAAAGAGGCGATCATATTTTGGAGGAGCCAAAACAGGTGGGTTGGTGAGATACTTCTTAATAGCTTCGAAGGATTCTTGATGACTATCAATCCACTGAAAACTACTATGTCCTCGTAACAAATTCGAGAATACCGTTATTCGATCACAAGATTACCTATGAACCTTTGTAAATAATTTATACTTCTTAAGAAGGCTTGAAGCTGTTTTTTAGTCGATGGATGAGGCAAATCCTGCATTGTTTTAATTTTCCCTGGATCTATCTCTTTCCATCGATGATGAACTAAAAACCCTAAAAAATTGCTCGGCGCGAACACCGATAGCGCATTTCATGGGATTCAACTTCAAGTTGTGTTTCCTCATTTGAAGGAAAGTCAAAGATGACCGACATGACAGTCATCTGTCAGAGACATTACAACGATTTCGTCGATATAAACTTCAACTGTTGACCCAATTAGTGGGTCGAAGATAAGATTCATCGCTCTTTGATAGGTCGCGCCAATATTTTTGAGACCGAAAGGCATGACAACCCATTCAAATGTTCCGAAAGGACAACGAAAAGCTGTCTTATGTAAATCATCTTTAGCGAGAAAGATCTGATTATATCCAGAATAATCATTCATAAAAGACATAATTTTATGTCCAAATGTTTTGTCGATGAGGTCATCCGCTATTGGCATCGGATATTCATCCTTTGGAGTTGTTTTGTTAAGGTCTCTGAAATCAATGCACACTCTTACCTTACCATTCTTTTTCTTCACAAATACATTGGAAGAAATCAAGCCCGTGTACTGAGAAGTCCTTATATACCCGGCATCGAACAACTTCTTCACTTCTTCATAGACTTGTTGTCGATTTTAGTTGGTAATCGACGCGGTGCTTATTTCACAGGCTTAACGTCCGGCTTGGTAGGTAAAATATGCTCGACTAATCGTCGATCCAAACCAGGCATTTCATTATAATCCCATGCGAAGCAGTCTTTAAACTCCTTTAACAGTGTCAATATCGATTGGAAAAGGTTGATGTCGATCGAACTACTAATAAATGTAGGTCGCTGAATTTAGTCGTCTCTCAAATTCAAAGCAACCAAAGAATCACGAGGTATCATTAATGTTTGTTGATCCTCAGGCGATTCAGCTATAGACTTATCACAAGACGTTGTTTTATTCATAGTAGGATGAAATACAACACCAGTCGAATCTACACACGATTAAAATCCCAGATTCGACTCATCTTCTTCAGCACGCTAGTTGGGACTATCTACGTCCAGCGAACCGGTTTCAAGACACAATTGAAAACTAACACTAGGTCTAGTTAGTCTATATACTCGTAGTCGCTCCATGACATCAACGATTATGTCTTCCTTATCTAGATCAAGCATCTTCGACCTCCCAGAGGAACCTATTGGGCTCTAAGTCTAGGTTACCAGGGTCAACATCATCTCTTCATCGACAGGATCATGGATTAATCCATCAGCCTCCTTAATAGAATGGAGAACATCAGAAAGTTATGTCTCCCTCTTGGCTTGAGCCTCAGCTTCGATTGCCAGAGGTACTATCCCAAAATCTCATCCGAATGCAGCATCGACGATTGGATGTGGAGGACCACCGTATTTCATCAGGTATTCGAACTTTCCAATTGATTCACCTAAAGGTCCGACATTCCGATCTCCCAGAGCATACCTCTTCTTCATACTCATATCTTCGACTGTGCCAACAACATTTCCTGTGCAAATTTCGACAGGGTTAATATATGTATTAATAGTTAAGTGAGCCTTAACAACAACAACTTCGGCATCAAGCCACAACATAAGTTCTCGATGAAGAGTAGAAGGGTTCACTACCGCCTTAAGCAGCCAATTCCGACCTAAAAGACCACTAAATGTCTTATCCACGTCAACAATGAAGAAGGCAGTATTCATATCAGATCTTCCAACTTTTAACCTGAGCGGGAATATTCTCACACACTTCGGCATAAGGCCATTGAAGCCTGTTATGCCAACATCGGTGTTGGTAACGTCCATTTTATCATACCCTAAATATCTAAGGGTACGTAAAGGCATTACATTAACTGTTGCACCATTATCGACTAGCACCTTCGTCAAAGGAATACCATTAATTTCTGCCTCGATATACAGTGAATACATCTGTGACTGCATCGAAGAACTTGGTTTAATAAACCAGTTTACTGGAAAGACTATAGGGCAACGAAAAACTCGAGGAGTCAAAGTTTTAAGGATACCTAGAACAGACCGACCGATGGTTGGTTCTGCAAACTCTGTGGGTAACATTATGACATTACACTCTACAGCGTTCTCAGGAATGTCGAACCTGACTGGATTATAGTCTGAATCATTAAAGGTATCTTCGAAATCATCATCCTAAGGTGGTATCTCTTTAACCTTAAGTGGATTATCGTGGGAGACAGAGTCATCGGCCACAAGTAGGTCGTCGCAATCGACTCTCTGTACCTCGACTGTTGTAGGGTCACGGATTTATGTTGTTTTTCCTCTGCCCTCCTACAAAGTCTCTCTTTCCTTTTCTTACTACTCTTAGATGGAAGCTGAGATCATTGGTTTATTACATGTCTCCATTTACTATCATTAAAACAGGAGACGTCGAGTCGATGTCGAGATGATTGATAATATTTAGGATATACCTGAACAACTTGTCCTTCTTGAGGATCGTATCCTTCCATTTGTCCTTGTCCTTCTTGAGGATCGTATCCTTCCATTTGTCCAACACCCTCTTTCTGAATAAAAACAAGCCTGCAATACAATGGATTTGTTTTATCATACCTCGAATCGCATGGTCGACAGCGACAATATCGAACTTGTTCACAAAGGACATTACAATTAGCTTCTGCAGGTAATTGTACGAACAAAGATGGCATAGTTGAGAGATCACGATCTTGTTCCTTAAGATAGACCTGCATCTCAGCTTTCTCAAGAAATTGTGCAATAGGAGGTCCATCCTTGATAGCCTGCTCATCGAGGCGGGGAGGGGGTCGATGCATGTCCCTAACGTCGCCTCTCTTGAGGGTTTCCTTTGACAGATCACTTGATTTTGCAGAAGAATCTGCGTCACTGTTAGCAGTTGGTGGAACAAGTTAAGTATCGAGGCAACAAGACACTGCCTTTGGTTTCTGAACGATATGCCCCTTATTATGAAAAGCCTTGTGAGCATCAGAAGAAGATCCCCTGCCTTTGGGGCGTCGATTGAATGCCTTGGAAGACTCTTTACGAGAGATCCCAATTGCAGTCCTTTCAACTGGAGTCAGATCGAACCATTCCTCCATCTGAAGAAACTGGAGAAACTTTCTGAAAGTGAAGCAGTTGTCAGTGGTGTGGTTTCATCCATGTGCTACCAGCAACCTTCATTCTTCAACATCGACGCGGTCACAAGGCCAGAAATGACTCTGTTATCCAAGAGTCTCTTGAAGAGTTTGTTGGCCACATAAGTCTCTCCAGAAACATGGGACTCCTGAAAAGTACAACGAACAACATCAACTACATTAACATCGAACGTGTGTACCTCGAAATCACAAAAGGTTTCTGATCAACAGAAGATAATTCTTTCGATTCTTTGAAATATAAAATTTTTGCTTCGATAAAATCCTAAATAAGATTTCTAAAGGTTAGACATTCACATGTGGCATGAGTGAGAGACCCATGCCATTTACAATAAATCTTCTTCTTCATCCTATCAATTTGGGGAAGTCGATGACCATATTTCAGCTTAATTCGATCTCGCTTATGGTGCCAGTCAAAGGTTTCATCAGCTTTTTCAACATCGAATGAGTACTTATGCTCTTCATTCGACTTCTGAGATACCTTAGCTTTGAAATTCTTTTTCGACAGTGGATCGCAAACGGTGGCTTCTCCTTTCACAAATTCTGCCATATCAACCTCAAGATCGTAGGTTCGACCTGATATGTTATGCGGTCCATCGACTCTTCTCTGAGTAGATTTTCATACTTAGAAGATCTCAAAGCGAGTTCATAGAGGTCTCTGAACTTTTCTCCCAGAATTTTCTTTCGAATACGAATATCCAGAGCATCCTGGGCTACGTTAACCACCTCATCTTCACTGACTGATGTTTTGCACCTAAGTCGAGCCTTCCGGAACCTCTATAGAAATGTTGCTATAAGCTCTCTAGGTTGTTGTCGCATCTTGGTCAACTCGACTAGGGAAATGGTCGAATTAAGAGTAGCGAAGGCTTGCATGAACTGGGTTTGCATATCCTGCCAATTCTGCACTGAATTAGGATGAAGATGAATATACCAAGTAAATGTAGGTCGAATGAGCGAATTGAGAAAGAGTCGAAGCTTCCAATGATCATTATTCGACGCCTCTCCAGTTTGGTGAGTGAATCGGGCTATATGCTCCATTGGTGTCATCTCATCTTCAAAGAAGCATGTGAAATCGGGGATCTTATATCCCCTAGGATAATGATAATCTCGGTCGATGAACTCAAGGTAAGGCCCCTGAGATCATCTGTTCTATTATTCGTGCAATCATATCTCTGTAGCCAACAACATCGATGGGCATCATAGAACCCCAGAGACTTCTCTTTCCAAAAGGATTCCTATCGACTTCCTGGTCGAAGATAGGCCCATTCCTAGGAGCTTCGCTGAAAAGGTTCCTCCTTGAGAGTTGACCTTCTGCCAGTGGTCCACGGATGGGATTTTCAATTGTGGAGGGTGTACTGATAAATGTCCATGATCTTCTAGATCGACAAAATCATTATAACGATACGATCGATCAAGTGTGACAAATCGCCTCGATCATCAGGAGCAACACGCGACCTGCTTGGTTCAGCCCGTCGATAATCTTGAGATAAATGTACAAGATCTTGGGTGGTCTCATGATCGAAACTCACCTGCACTTCTTGTCGTGCACTGTCGCTCTCCTGGTCGCGGTCTCAAGAGAATATTCAATATCGATCCTAGCAGTCAGTCCTTGGACTTGTTTCTGTAACTCTAAGAAGTTCTCCTAATACTTAGCCTGCATATGTAGAAACATGTTTAAAGGAATAGTCTCTGGCACAATTGGCAAAACATTCGACACAGGGGAATTTTCTCGCTCCTACACATGGACATTTTGTTGTCCAAGATTTTGGGCATTATGTTGCCCATTTCGACGGTTCTGACCGTTGTTAATATTCTGGCCTTGTTCGGAATTTGTCTCCGAGTCACCGAGAGTATCAGCCGTTCTATTAGTCGCACTCCGAGTGGTTGGCATTCCGTGTTACCACACGAAACTCGTTCCCGACTCCTATTGTGGTCGCCAAAAATGTGTTTGAGGACGAAACACGTCGCGATATAACGGGGACTAAATTGCTGAATACAATGTGGTCGCCAATAATAGAAAAGAAAAGAAGATAGTCAAAAAATTCACTAACACAAAAAAAGAACACTTAGAGCCATCTCACAACACTTAACACGATTTCTGACAGTCATGTTGACAATCAAGCAACCCTTCGGGGTCGTAGAATGATTGTCTGTGTGTTACAATTGACCAGACCCGACTTATTTATAGATATAATCTAGGTAATCATCGACTGAAACACATTAAAACAAGCTAATTACTCTAACACTAACTATCGACCAACTACTAGAACAATCCCATCGTCGATGAACTCCACTATCGAACCTCGCAACATCGATGAGCTCCTAAGTTAGCGTCAACTTTATGCCTTGATGATCATCATTGACACAGCATCGACACTGAACACCTTTGACGCAGCATCAATCACGAGCACCTTCAAAGCCCAAGATGCAAGGCTTAAAATGATGCTTACAATGTAAACAGGGACCTTTCAATATGTTTAACTACAATATGCAAATTTGGCGGGGGAGCCTATGACAAGGTAACATGGCCCTGACATTTTTCCCACCCTCTGGTTATTTCAGTGCAGTTCTTCCTCATTGTCGGCCAGAAGAAACAATGTCTGTTGAACGACCAACACATGTTGATGCCTGAATGGTTAAACCCACATGATCCCCAATGAGATTTGATCGTGATGAGTGTGGTCTCATCCATGTCAACCCAACGAGGAGCATATTACTCTTTCTATATAAGACATTATCTATTAAGGCATATAATTGTGCCGATAGTACTGTCGGATTTCTTCCTTTTCCAGATTCGAGAGATAAGTCTTTATGGGTTCTCTCCAATCATTAGTCACTTTAAATATATTTAGTGTGTTAACCTACAGCACATCTTCTTTGTCAAATAAACAAATACCTCCTGATTCTTGCATGAGGGTATTATCATGTTGAAAACCAGAAGCATGTTGAGCGAGTTCAATAGCAACAACCAAGGTTGTCAAAATCGATCCTACGTAGGATCGAGAGGGGTCTGTAAGATCGTAACTCGTAGGATTGTAAGTGAAATCAGAAGAGTTTACAAAATTGTGATTTGAACACACATATGTATGCATACATGATAACAAATAATAAATCACACCAATAACATAAAGAAACAGTCTTTACTCATAAACTTAAAGATGCATAACAAGATCAGAAGTCATAAAACATATAATACTCCCAAACAAAACACACAAAGTGACAAATAATAAAAGCATAAGAAGAATCATCTAAGGATCCAACAAAGCATTCATGTTTTGATCATAATAGTCATCTCCATCGTCGGTCATATCATTTTCAATCTCCTCGAGTCCATCATCTTCAAAGCTTGGAATATGCAAATCATCACCAACACTACTAGCTCCTACTTAAACTCCAACTTGCACTACATCTTCAATTGAAATCTCAATCTCATCATCAAAATTTTCCACATCTTCATCACCAATGACCCATTCATCATCCGAGGGAAGGTCATGAATTTCATAATCCTTGGGTGTCCTTGTTTGCTTATTCTTCCTCAACCTCGAGTTATCCATCACAAAAAACACATCATTCATAGTTTATTGTTTCAAACGATTTCTTCTTTTTATATGGACCTACACAAACACATAATCCAAATAGCAAACTTCAATTAACAAATAACACTAATTTAAATAAAAAGATTATTATACAAAAGTTGCCATCTCAAAAGCACTCCAATTTCTCTCGCAACCAGAAGAGCTGCACGTAAGGCCTAGCACACGAATTGCAAATTTCTGCAACTCTGGCTATTGACTCCCATAAGATTCCCACCATTGTGTCAGTGTTTTGGTATTGAGTGCTTTGGTAGCAACTATACTTCCAAACATCTCGGACTTGCTTTTAAACTCCTCAAGTTGGAAATCAATCGTGGATATTTCTTCAACATCTCCCACGATCCTTTGCATGCAGTCGTATAATCTCTTTTTCACTTCATAGTCAGCTTTGAACCTGAAACTATAATGTAGTTTAGGGTTTAAATAATAGCCCGCTGCATGAAGAGGCCTATGCATCTGGTTATCTCATCGCTAATCAATGATTTCCCACAATGACAGATAGCTGAATAATGAAATAGATAAGCGGATTTAGTTTTTAAATTAGCTAGGAAATAAAAATAAGAATAACCATATTTACCTTCTCTTGATTCCATTGAAAACACTTTGAATCTTCTCTTTAGCTTTGTCCATCTCCTCATAAATGAACCCCATTGTTGGCTTCTCATCAGAATCAACCAACCTCAATACTTTGATCAAGAGAAACGCACCCTTTAGACAAATGATAATATTATTCCAGAATGTCTTATCCGTAATCACTTCTTTGAGATGTTTCCCATCATTTGTCTTTGCACATTGGCTAGCCTTCCACTTATCAGAAGTAAACATCCTCACCAAAACTCCTTTGTAATCATGTAACAATCCCAAAGTGAGATATGCAGTAGCAAAACGAGTCGCACCTGGTCTCACTAAATCATTTCCATTGGTGAAGCTTTGTAACATCGAAATGAGAAATGTTCTTCCATAGATATAAGTGGTTATCTTCTTTCCAGTTAAGATAGTCTCCCTATGAATTAGTATTTTCTTCTCAAAATCTTCCAACATTAGATCAATGCAATGGGCAGCACAAGAAATCCAATATAAATTATTTCTTTTCTCCATCGATAATTCCCCTGCAGCCTTATAATTTGATGCATTATCCGTGACAACCTGGATAACATTGTCTTATCCAACCTCATCAACAACCTCGTCAATCATCTTATAGATATTTTCAACATTCTTATAAATGTGAGAGGCATCGATGGATTTCAAGAAAATGTTTAACCAGAAAATTCAGAATAGTCATTCTTCGCTTGTCTGTCCACCCATCAGCATGATCGAGCATCTGAAGTTCTTTCAATGATTCTTGTGCTCCTGAATAGCCTCTGCAGTTGAATTTACTTTCTTCTTCAAATACTTATCTCGAATCTCATGATAGGAAGGTGGGTTGAACCCAAGTCCATGTCAAGCAACCAGTTCAAACATCTTATGGTATTCTTCACTCTTTGACACATTAAAGAGAATTGCATTGTTATAAAAAAAAGATGCAATTTCCTCACAAGCCTCGTCTCTAAGTTCCTTCTTGAACATAGTATTGATTGTTGGATGAGAACTTGCTCTTCTTTTGAAGAGATCCTTCTCAGATTAAGATGAATTATCTAGCAGTTGGTTCGTGTTTGCTTCCCCATCCTCAGACGAAGAGAACTTTGACTTCTTAATCAATCTTTCCTGCAAAATGGAAACAACCTAAACATCTTCCTATTCACATCATTAAGGGCTGCTCTACACGTTCCAACGTCTTTATTTGTTCCAGCAAGATGATGCTTTAGCCTATAAATGCCTCAATTCACCACTTTCTCACAATACTTGCACTTAGCGATCCTGGGATTGTTATCAGCAGCAACGCCATGCTCCCAAGGCTCCCGAAGCATTTTTTGGAGGGTTGCGCTTAAGTGCAGGTGAAGAACGTGAAGAACTACCACTTTCAGACATGGTAACTCTTTGTCTCTCAATTGACACCGGTTACCTACCTGCGGAACCCAACATGCGTAAAATCAGATTGTATACATCCGCAACACAGAAAATGCCATTACCTATACGCATACAATCAGATTGTATAATGAAACTCCCAGAAAATGCCACAAGTGGCTAGGAAGAGACGCCGGCGTCAATTTAACTCCCACATACAATCTGATTTTGGGCATAACAAGAACATGTAGAAGCCACAAAATGGCATGAAACTCCATTTTTTTCACCACTCAATTAGATTTCGGTCAAACCACGAAAGGGCATAATTGCCAAATTTTCAAGACAATTAAGTTCGCCGGTTTATTATCATCGATTGAACAACATTTTGATACCATTCATAAATGATATGATTACATGTCCAATGTCTTCTCGATCAACTCATCCGCATCGAACAGTTCCTTAACCTCATCATAAACTACTTGCCTACAGTCGTGAGTGAGATTCGCCTAGGTGCAGTCGACTTTCTTAGGAGGTAGTTGAATGCGGTTGCAATCGAACAAATTCCTACTCGGTAAAACACATCTGGGAGACTACATGGCAAGGCATATTTGGGTGAAATACGATTCAGGTGGCTAGGGATATATTTGGGTGAAATGAGAGTGAAGCGGGACGACGTACTTGGGTGAATTGCAATTCGGGTGCGATTCAGGGTATGAGCTTATTTGGGTGGCTGGAGCATACTTGAGGGGAACGAGGGGGCGGGAGATTTTAGATCGTTTGAATGAGCCTTTCGGAGATTCAAGTTGCTGGGACAAATTTGGACCCTACATCTAATTTTAGGGTTTCTTTTATACATTTGACTTTTGGTAAAAATTACCATTAAAATTGATATACTCGATGATAAACATCACTATGTCATGTTTGTACCACGTTGGAGTCCATTATTAGTCACAGAGGATATATTACATTAAAGACCTATGACTAAATTATAGAAGGATAATTAAAAAAAAATGTTAAATTTTAGAATAAATCAAATATCACTTGGTTTCCAAATTTTGGGCCGAAATGAAATGAATTTTATTCTCTTCGGCTCGTCCATTACATTCCGGAAGTCATTCCGACTATTTCATTTCGTTGTTGAGCCAAGAGATCATTCCAGCTAATTAAAAGTATTTTTTTTTTAATTTACCTTTATTATTACATCCAACTTGGACCGATGAGGCGCACTTTTTGTAGTGGTTTCTTATTTGCACATGAATTTGTGATTTAAAATTCGATTTTTATGATAATTTCCGAGAAGGTGATGTAATATCAGGAATAAAAAATGGTTTGAGTGATTATTTTTACTGGCCCTTAAACCCAATTAGTCACGTTATTCTATTTAATCAAATAATTTAATGAAATTGTTATTTCATTATATTCTATTAATTATTCTATTTCGTTGAAATTTCCATTTTGAAAACCAGGCCGTTGAGATTTTAATGTCATATTTGAAACACGATTGGCTTACTGAGTGCAGCATCATTCCCGGATAATGCAGTCCATACTCCAAGACAACTGGGGGATATTAGAATTTGATTAATGCGAATTTTTAAAAATTTGAAGGAAATTTGACTTTGATGATATAATGGACTTTGATGTCTGGGTTCGACAGGCTGGAGCCAGTCGCCCATTTCCCATTACCAGGTCATTCCTGCCACCGGCACTACCCCTTCCCGGTTATCACCTGCCCCCCCTCCACGACTCCCTCTGTTCCTCTTTCTCTCTTCTGGCTCCTCTCGCCTTGTCGTTCTGCTTCTGCCGCCTGGATCTCCCACTTTGTCCATTGCAGACGACGGATCCGGGCGACTGAACCATGAGCGTGATCGATTTACTGACGAGGGTCGACGCCATCTGTAAGAAGTACGACAAGTATGACGTCGACAAGCAGAAGGACTCCACCGTCTCCGGCGAGGATGCCTTTGCCCGTCTCTACTCAGTCGTCGAGGCTGACATCGAGGCTGCCGAACAGGTTCCTCCTACCCCTTTGTCCCTTGGTGTGGTTGAGCTGCTTTTGTGGAGTCGAGATTTGTGAGGTTCGGGGATTTGGGGGGAATTGGGGTTTCTGGAGGAAAATTGGGGAAAACATCCGTTCTTTGTAGATGCTATATTGATTGTTCCGTTTCTTGAATCTTGGAGTTGTTGGCGGACTGCCATGTCTCCTGCTGTCGATTGCTGCAATTTGCTGTGGATGGCGTGGAATGGCAAGAGTGGTGTGTGTTTGGGTCGAGAGCAGTTGATAGCTGATTCTGAAGTGAAATCAATGAGAAGAATGGGCTTTTTTTAGCTGCTACATTGGTAGTTCTGGATGTTGATTCTTGGATTTATTGATAGACTGCGATATCTCCTGCTGTGGATGGTGTGTACCCTAAAAAAATTACGTATGTTGGGATCTAGAGTAGTTTATTACTAAATTTGAAATGAAATAGACAAGAAGAAAGGCCTTTTTAGATTCTAAATTTATGTATTTATTTCTGTGTTAATTCCTTCCTATGGTAAACTGACTGCAAGACCATGGATTGATCCGTGATGATGATTGCTGGAGTTGTTTTTATCTAACTAATTAATAATTTTACTGTTCTTGGGAATTCGTGTTTGAGTTGTAATCTGTTATGGTGAGTGCTTTGTCAGAAAGCTGAAGCTGCTTCAAAGGAAAAAAATAGGGCATCTGCGGTAGCTATGAATGCTGAGATTCGGCGAACAAAGGCTCGGTTGCTGGAGGAGGTGCCTAAGTTACAGCGTTTGGCCATGAAAAGGGTATGGAAACCGACTATCTTATGCCGGGATTCAGAGTAACTACTTATTCTATCTGGTCTTGACTTCGGTCTGTTGATTGCTTTGATCACTTTCGATGCTCGTCTGAATAACATATTGGTCATGGAAATCTTCCTTTTCTTCATAGTCGTCCAATGTTATCTTCTGTCGCGTTGTTTGTCATACTTTGACCAGTGTGATAAAAGCACATGATGGTTGACGATTTTGATGGATTTTCTGGGATAGCAGTAGTTCTGAAGCTCGTAAAGTCAGGTTCTGAACTAGCGCTATGCATAGAGACAGTTATGCCACTGTTGTGAAATCTATGACAGTATGCTTGTCTCCTTTTATGTTCCTGCACAATGTCTGAGCCATTAGTTGTGAAATGTGAATGCCCCTGTTTGTTCAATGTACAAAATATGTCCTTTGATTTGCTCATTCCCATCAGTAAGAACATAGGTATAACGAGAATGGAATGATTTATCCCCCATATTTGATCTCTTATTATAATTTTGGTAACAGGTCAAAGGACTTTCACCTGAAGAATTTGCTGCTCGTAATGATCTAGTCCTTGCACTGCCTGATAGAATCCAGAGTATACCAGATGGAACTGCACCTGGCCCAAAAAAGACTGGAGGTTGGACTGCTTCTGCCTCCAACACGGAGATAAAGTTTGATTCTGGTGGGTGACTTGACCTTTGTCAGTGACCCTATGCTTAGCAAGAACCTGGCTGTGTAATCCTGATAGGTTCTACCTGCTTTTGTCTGCATAGATGGAAGGCTTGACAGTGAGTACTTCCAACAAACTGAACAATCCAACCAGTTTAGGCAAGAGTATGAAATGCGAAAAATGAAGCAGGCAAGCACAGACACATGCTTCTGCCATGTGCCAGAGATGTTTACATTGAAATTATTTTTGTCCTGCCTGTGATGTTCCATGCAGGATCAAGGTCTTGAAGTGATTTCCGAAGGTTTGGACACTTTGAAAAACATGGCTCACGACATGAATGAGGTTCTGGTCATTTATTTATCATTGTTTATGAAGAAATTTTCGTCTAGATATATGCTTACTTTGACGAATAAATGTACACAGGAATTAGACAGGCAGGTCCCTCTGATGGATGAGATTGATTCCAAGGTGATAAACTGTGGACTCGGTTAATACATCTTATTTCCTAGTAACTACAGTAGGGCCGGATGCAGTAATGTTTCTTGTTTGGCATCTTAAAGGTCGATAAAGCGGCCTCTGACCTGAAGAACACTAATGTCAGGCTCAAGGATACTGTTAACCAGGTAACCACATAAAGGATTTATTATCAGATATTACATCAGTCATGATGATATAGATTGCGGAGCATGACCTGACAGACACTGATATCGGTTATACCTTTCCTTTTATTCCCAGCTGAGGTCAAGTCGAAATTTCTGTATAGACATAGTTCTCTTGTGCATAATTTTGGGGATAGCTGCCTACTTGTACAAGTAAGTGCAACCTCTCCTTTCAGTTATAACTACCGATGTTACGAGCTTTTTCAATTCTTCAGTTCAGCTAAGGTCTAGGCACAAGACTGTACTAAACGTATCCTTGAATTACAGTGTGCTGAAGAAATGAGGCGGTGCTGCAGCATGCGGCAGACGAATCGTTTCCAGCTTCCCTGGTGATCAGCTCGTTTGGCATGTTGACCTTGTGACCTACCGGCTTTCATGTTTGCAAATTGTTCTGCTCCTCATCTCTTGTTCCCCTCTGTAGACTTTTGAGAGACAAAACTGGATTTTAGTAGCATGAAGGAAGAAGTGTCCCGTGTCTCTCTACGACAGCTATTCAGAGTTTGGTCCGTGCTTTCAGTTGTTCTGTTTGTCGTTTGCATTCTCCTAATTCCCATTATTTTTCCTTCCCTCCACGATCATTACCCTTAGCTCTTGTACCTCAACTCATCCATGTATGTATGATTCATAACCCTTTGCTCGATTCAATATTGCTGCTGCATCTAACTTTGGTTCGTGGAACCAAATCCAACCAGGACGAATTGAACTAAACGTGACCAAACAAAAAAGAACTTGCATCCTCATAGCACACCACCATGTCTACACCATATTTCTTGAAGCTGCGATACAATTGGAAATGGCCGGTCGTGAAAAAGATGAGAACCGTCGTGACACTGATTTCAGCATCCGGGACACGGCAATGGAGTGGACCAAAGATTGATCGGTGGCAGGAGGAAGACAACAACAGTAAAACCTCCTCAGCTTAGATCCTTAAAAGGCTTTTCAAAATATGGGTTGATCCAAATAGGAAGAAGCTTAAATTCGTTTAATAAAGTCTCGGGTTCGAAATATATACTATGCAACTATCTTTGTTGAAAGACCCGGGATGCTCGTGAGATCACTCAAATCAAACCAAACTCTCGGCCTCACTCCTAGATGGGCACGCGTTAATTTGACATTGGGAAAAGGAAAGAAAAAAAAAAAAGTTTTCTTCACTTGGCTGTTTACAAACCCGCGTGAGATAGGGTTGACTATAATTCCCCCTCCCCGATGCCAATTGTTTTAGTTTATAACAAGGTTAAATGAATAATTCTACCTCAAAGTTTGACTATTTTTTATGTTTACTTTAAACTTTTGAAAATAACATTACGTTGTTATATTAATTTTAACCACCGTTAATTGAATGGGATGACGGAATCCTAACCACCGTTAACTAAATGGGATGACGGAATCCTAGGCGCCCAGGTCTCAAGTAACGTCGTCTACCCACAGTTAAATTGCCCAAATCCCCAAATCATGAACCCTAACTTCTCCGGATCGCTTGCGACGGCATCCTCCCCCCTCCTCTGATTCCCCTCCCCTCCGATTCACCTTCCCTTTCCCCTTTCCCTTCCCCAGCCCACCATCGATTGTTGTTGCGTCCCTTCCTTCCCTGTGTCGTCTTTCCTCCTCTTTTTTGTGTTCCCTTCCCTTTCTTCCTCCTCCTCTGACTTTTCTTATTTTATTACATTATATTTTTCTTCTGCTTCTTCTTCATTATACAAAGCTTGAAATAATTTCCTTAAAAATATTTACCATATTATTATGCTCCAAATTTATAGAAAAATACAACATAAAAACATAATCATTTGATTAACTACAAACAAATGACAAAATAAAAAAGGGGAAAGATTAAGGCGGTCCAAATCATGGGAAACTTTGAATTGAATTCCTCGTCGAGGAGTGGAAGGTTCAGCCCGTCAACTGCCCTGTCACATCTTCCGCATCGGCGGCCAGTCGCTCGACACCAATTACCTCTTCATGGGCGATTATGCCGGTTCGTCCCTCCACCTCCCCTAGATCTCCCTACCTTCCCTTCCCCCTTTTACGATTTTTCTCTTTCCCTTTTCTCGTCGGAGGACATGGCAGCGGTGAAAAGGGCGGCGGAGGAGAAGGTGGAGGACGTGGCGGCGGAAAAGGCAATGGAGGACATGGTGGTGGTGGCGGTGGGTTAATGAAGTTGAGCGTACAGGAGGTGGAGGTGGCGGATGCCATGTCATGTACAGTAAGCACTTTAACGGTGGATAGACGGCGTTAATTGCCACCTGGACGCCACGCAGGATTCTGTCATCCCCTTCGGTTAACGTGGTTAACATTGATATAACGGCCAAACGTTATGATGTGTGATGATATTTTAAAAAATTTAGGGTAGATCGAAAAAAACAGTCAAACTTTAGGCGTATAATTGATCATTTGAGAGATCGTTTTGTCGTGGTTAGTTTATTATTATTGTTTTCGTTGTTTGATAATTACGGTAAAAAAAAAACCGCAGGGAATTTTGTATCCGCATGTATCATATGTTGATAATATGTACCGACAGCTCCCGGACAAGTGTAGTGGTTGAATTGCACCTAAACATTTGTTTTAATTGTTCAAAATCGGAGTGTAATAATTAATTGTGTGCTGAAGTGTACGCAAAGCAGATTGTGACGATTCTTTTTAAACATTCCCGCGGTATGTTGGAGACTGAGACGATTCCCTCCACAGAAAACGCGTTCCCCCTTTTAAAAATATATATATATATATATATATATATATATATATATATATATCTTTTAAAAAAAAGTTTTGTATTTTTTCTCTACAAAAGAATAGAAATAATAAAACTATGGCAAGGGGTGGGAATGACCCGAGTCTTTGAGTTATGGCACAAAAACGGCAAAAGAATGTTTATGTGTATTTGTAAGAACATGGAAAACGGATGATCGAATTGATATATCACACACCACCTTTTAGTTACGAGGGGAAGTGGGAGAGATCTAAAGCACGTGCGTGCGTGCGTGCGTTTAGTATTTTTTTTCCTGTAGCTTTTTCTGGATCTTTGATTGAATGCATTAGAAGAAGCCACAAAGAAAGAAATAAAAAGGAAAATAATGAATGAATAAGAGAATTGGTTGGTGTTAAAAGTCTTTCCAAATATGTCCGGACAAAAGTAGTGGACACCTCCTTCAATTTTATTTCATTTCTTGTATTTTCCGCAAGCAATCCTCCTCACCCATGACATGACACGACCAGACGTGACATGACATTTCAAAAGATTTTACGTGTGCATAGTATTTTTCCAAAATCTTTTGTTGGTGATAAATTTGGCAATTACTTATTAATCGTCCTTAACGAGTTTATTCAAAAGATAAATAAAATTGATACGAAAATATCTAACAGTTAATTTTTTCGAAGAAGAAAGGTAAATAAACCGTAAGGAAAAAGTATAATACTAAAAAATAAAATTGAAATGAAAAAATTTAAGTACACATTGAACTTGCTTGTAATAATGATTCGTTGTGATCTAATCAAAACATAATAAAATTATTATTTGTAGCGATTTCATTATGAAAAATCTAAATTACTAATTCGTTGACAAAAAATCGTTAATTTAAGTAACGATTTAAAAGCGATAATTCAACAATTTTAAAACATAACATTATTCAAAAAATGTTCTTTTATAGTAACTCAGTAACAATCCTCCCCGTTTCAACAAATATCAGGTTAATAACCTCGATTGGTTTATGTAAGTAAGACGCAGGTCGCATTTTCTTTTGGTCCACTTGGTGCGGGGCCAGGCCGACCACGGTTTCAATAGCGATCGGGGTTGATGTGATTTCTTTCATGTCCTAAATAAATGTTATGGTAAATATTTTTTGAGTTTTGTTCTCAAATATCGTTAGTCCGAAAAATATTTATAAATTTACGGTTAAAACATTCAAAATTCCTAGTTTATAGTTTCGAACTCGAATTATTAGAATTCGACTTCGATATACAAAGAAGTCGAACTATAAGAGTTCGAGTTCGGGCCATATAAGGCAAACTCGAACTCTAAGTGTTAGTGAGTCGAACTCTGAGTTCGCCATGGTTCGAACTCGAACACTTAGAGGTCCACTTCTTTGTATATTGAAATCGAATTCTAATAGTTCGAATTCGAGACGATAAACTACGAATTTTAAAAGTTTTAACCATAAATTTAAAAATATTTTTCGAACTTTAAAAACAAAAACTGTATATTTTTTTAACGAGAGGAAACGGGACTCTCATTTCAAAGGGTGTGGACTTTTTGTTTTTTGTTTTTAATAAAAAACAATAATAATTGGGAATATGGTTTAGGTGCGATCTCTGGTCGTAAGAAACACAAATTTTTTTAATTAATTTTGGGAGGAGCGGTTAAGTTGTCCCCATCTCAAGTGCTATTCCTCCCTCATCTAATCCCTTTCATACATCGTTTACTAATAATAATGTAACAACTTCTAGATAAAAGCTTCAGAGTTTGAAAGTTTATGGTTCGAATAATTATACAAGTGATCATGCGAATTTTGAAATATTCACCAAAAATACAAAAGGAGAAGGCTCATCGATGTGCTGTCGGTGAGGGGAAACTGAAAGAAAAATGTGCATGGGGGTTGAAGGTACGTTGACAAGACACGTCCATGGATCCTCGCCAAAACAAGAAAAGGAGAACTGCAAGGTCTCTCTCTCTCTATATGTCGCCTTTGCGTACCTTGTCCGAACCATTGACCGGAGAATTTGTGCAATGGAGACATCCGTCAAAACGAAAGCGACGCCTTTTCTTGTGGAATCGGAATCACGCTTTTAGGTGAACGCAAACTTCATCAAGCTACCCACCCGCCTATATCATCACGTTGCGATCCCTGCCCGCCCACGCCATTGGACCGACACTGATGTGTTAGGAGACAGGCACGGCGTGACGGCAAGCCTACTCGACTCTCTCTGACCCCTCCACCATGGATGATGGCTTACCTAACGCGGGGCGATCTTCTTCTGGTTAGTAGTGGTGATGCTTTCCATGAAGACTTTCCAACATTAACACGTAAGGAGAAAAGAAAGAATCTAACCCTCGAGCCAGTGGTTAAACGTCGTACCCTTACAAAGTGTTACAGAAATAATTGGATTCAAATATCATCGAAGAACAAATGAGAATAAATTTACCTATATAAGTCTATCAACAACTGTAATATAGTCCTTGTTTGATGGCAAACTTTTTCCAATTTTAGCTTACTCATTCTAGTCTCTATAAGTTTATGAAATCAGAACGTTTAAATGTATAAAAAACAATGCACCCACTTGGAATACATGTATGTATACAGAAGAAATATGTAATTGTAATTATTATATGAGTTTTTTTCTGACAGACAGGGCAGAGGGGGGAGTCACGGGACTGTCCTAACAACACAAGGACAAGACACAAACACAAGAATTATGCCTCGGGCAACGTGCGATTCTTCCCCCCACCCATATTTTCAAAAAAAAAAAAAGTCTCCCCCTTTGTCTTCTTCTTCTTCTCCTTCCACCTATCCCTTCTTCTCTATTCACCCTCGTCGCTCAAATATTTATTAAATGTGAAAAGATTAATAAAAGAATGAATAAATGAATCAAAGGAACAAAGCCTATATCAAAATCATCCTTGAAAGCCTCCTTAGCCCTCCTGACCTGAACCCCCCCCCCCCCCTCTTCCCACCCTTAAAAGAAGAAAGGCCTGTCCATAATTATGACTCAATCATTCGACGAACCAAGTTTGACCCATGAAAAATGGAACTCCATTCACGCCTTTTTCTTACCACCTCACCCCTTTTCTTTACTACTTTCATCTTTTTAACATCCCATCGTTCGCCATTTCCCGAAAATGCCCGGTTGACAAATATTAATTCCACTTATTACGACAAACGTTAATATCTTCAAAGTACTTTAAACGAAAAGCAAAATGAAGATCAGCATCTTGCTCGTGAGATGCTTAAAATAAAGGTAAACAAAAGTTCTTACCCGTCCTGGCCATCAAGTGTATGCACTCGGATTAGAAACACTGTTTCGATGTGGACTTTTGATCACAATAAACAACAAAAAGGGAATATAATTTCTATTTGATGAGACTCCTCCCTAGTTAGGTTTTTAAGAGACCCTTTTTCCTTTGTCTGGTCACACCCCCCAATGGATCTACAATATTTTAGTTGGGTTCGTTTTTTTCTTTTAAATTTTGATTAAGAGTACAACTTTCCACTCTTTTCGAAACTCGATGCGATCGAACAAGGAGGAAAGTGTCCGACACATAAAACAAAACATCAGGCACACGCTGCCAGACCCTACACACATCCTGAATCCCCCCCACCCCTCCCCTCTCTCTATCACACAAATGAACAGAAAATCAATTCCGAAGAAATGTTTCACGATATGCTTTTTTATTTATATTTTCCTTCTTTTGATGTTAGAAAATTTCCACAATTTGTTTGTCGCTCTCGAGAATATCCTTAAACTCTTCATTCAAGTGTGATTTTCTGATCTCTAATTCGTTCGTGACCAAAAGGCGCAAAGTCGGGGGAGATGTAACAAGAGGGCGCGTTCCTCTGTCGGAGGAGAATAGGGAGGGATCAGACATTACCACTGTGCCACGTGAAAATTGTCGAATACTATTCTGAAACTCGCGGTATGATGATCAGACGTACAAAGGTCGAAAAACTGAATTTGCGCAGGGCCTAGCTCAATTAAGGTTACGGGGCCCTCCTAGGACAAGGGTGTATACTCTTACGCATGTATCTATGTGTCTTATTCGAAGGATACATCTTGCGAATTACGAAAGTAAATGCATGCGAGTATTATTTAAGAATAATGGGACGAGGCTCATCATCGTACGTGGTAAGAAATACTTAGAAAACCCGATTCGACAATAAATGATGTTGGGTGTTAGCATCCAATTATTGACCCCGGGGTCATGGTGGGACCCTTCCAAAAACTATCAACAGTGATGTATGTGGATCTAACTCGAAGCAAAAACGATAAGGATGAAATGGTAAGAAATGAGGAGAAAATAAAATAAGAGAAGAAAACAAGTAGGAAGAGATTTATTCCCTTTCAATCCCACCACCATCACCTCCTCCTCCTCCCCTCATTATTATTGTTGTCACTATTATTATTATCATTGCGATTCCCCATTTGGTCTGTCTTTCTCTTCTTCTTCTTCTTCTTCTTCTTCTTCTCCTTTCTCCCTCCCTCCCTCCATCTGAGACCCCCAAAAAAACAACCAAATTGGATCTCTCTCAGTCAGTCCGTCTTCTTCCCCCTCTCTAAACTTCCTCTCCTCCAAACCTTGGGAGTGTTTTTATTGTTTTGGGCATTTTCCTGTCTTTTGGCAGTTCCCTTGTCTTCACGAGGAATCCTTTTCTCTTTTCTTTCCTTTTTTTTTCTTTTTTCAACACCTCTCTGAGCTTCTTATTTGTTTTTGGGATACAACCAAAAAATTTTACGACTTATCTCGATCTCTTGCCCCTCCCCCTTTGGGGTTTAGTCTCATTATTTGAGGGTCCTGTCCGAAGATATGATGTCTGGTGACCCTTTCTCACTTCAGTATCCCTTGATACAACCAGGGTTTCTTGAGCACCAAAACAAAAACCCTAACCCTAGCAATCATTACGACGGAGAGGGGTTCGGCGGCATCGTCAACGGCTGCAACAAGCCTTCTTCCGGGAACGCCGCTGCTGGTGCCAACAAGAAGAAGAGAAATCTCCCGGGGACACCTGGTGAGTTCTTTGTATTCCGACTTTTCGCGTCCTTTTATGTCGTTTTATGGAGAATTTCGGTGTTAGTTAAAGTTTGCCGGAGCTTTTGAGTTTAAATTTGTTGGTGTTCGTTTTCTTTTATTTTCCCTTTTAGTAGATCCTGATGCCGAGGTCATCGCTCTGTCGCCCAAGACGCTCATGGCGACAAACCGATTCATATGTGAGATATGCAACAAGGGTTTCCAGAGGGACCAGAACCTTCAGCTCCATCGGAGAGGCCACAACCTTCCATGGAAGCTCAAGCAGAGGGCGAACAAGGAAGTCATCAAGAAGAAGGTGTACATATGCCCTGAGAAGACGTGCGTGCACCACGACCCCTCGAGGGCCCTCGGTGACCTCACCGGGATAAAGAAGCACTTCAGCCGGAAGCACGGCGAGAAGAAGTGGAAGTGCGAGAAGTGCTCTAAGAAGTACGCGGTCCAGTCCGATTGGAAGGCTCACTCGAAGACATGCGGCACTCGGGAGTATAAGTGTGACTGTGGAACCCTTTTCTCCAGGTAGGAAAATCTCGTCCAACGTAAATCGGCTTTCCCCACACTAGTAAACCGATCGGAGAGCTCGAAGTAACTTTGTCTTTCATTTATCTTTTCATAGGAAGGACAGTTTCATCACACACAGAGCATTCTGTGATGCGCTGACGGACGAAGCAGCAAAATTTTCCACAGCAACGACGAACCTCAACTTTGGCGCCGGCAGTGCCACAAACGAAACCGCGTCTTTGGGCATGCAACCACCCACTCCGCTCCCGCAGGGCATTGCCAATGCGCTTCAGGAGAAATCGAGATTGTCGAACCTCTGGACGAACAGCAGCAATAACTTATTCATCTCCCCGGGCTCCGAGGTAGAAACCAGCAATCCCAATTGCCTCTTCGATTTGTCCAAACATTTTGGGGCCTACAGTGAGCCACAATTCATGGCAAATTCGGCTCCCGGAATCAACCCAAGCCTCACACTCTCCCCACTCCTGCCACAGAACAAGGGAAGCTTCACACCCGAGACGACGTCCTTATCTTCACTCTACTCCAACTCGCGATCTAAGCAGGCGAAGACATCCTCTGCTGCACCGATGTCCGCCACCGCCCTCCTTCAGAAGGCTGCCCAGATGGGCTCAACCCGAAGCACCACCACTGGCAACCCTAGCAACAACCCAATCCCCACCTCCTTATTTGGCACAGTGAGCTCCTCCTCATCCACGTCGCCAAACGCATCCTCTGGGATCAACGCCCTTGGCATGTTCCCCGGCCTTAATAAACCGCAGCAACATGACCAGGGGGGATTCTCAGCAGCATCGGGAGCTGGCAACCGCTCCGGAATGAGCTCCAGCGGCATGGAGATGGCCATGACTAGGGACTTCCTTGGGATGGGAGGCGGTCATTTCTCGCCCCAGGAGCTCGCGAAGTTCGCAAGTTCCATGAGCTCGGCCATGGGGTTCGGCCAATTCTCAAGAAACTAAATTAAAATAAAAATAAAAACTCAGAAAAGAAAGAAAGAAAGGAAGAAAGAACACGGGGAAGGCGATCGACAAGACTTGGATCGAAGACTTTACGATGGTGTTGTTGTCGTCGTTTCTCACATTTCTTGGGATTCGCATGTTTGATGTCTGTGCTGTCTCTTCTCGGGTTGTTCTCATGTTTCTTGTCCTCTTTCCGGTTTAGATCTTCATATTCCGTTCTTATTTCGTTCATCCACTTCCTAATTGTAATCTTTCCCTTTGTTAATTTCTTGTTAACGTGAAATCGATCGTGTCGTGATCATCACAGCTAAATAATTCGAACCCCCACTTACTCAAACTATTTCCCTTAATATCGTTGCCTATAAAAAACAACTCAAAAGGTAAACTTAATTCACATATGGTTTATAATTATTCATCATTTTCATCTGAATTTCGTCCCTGTTGCAAAACACTTTGAGCACATTACAGCTTTTGAAGGGAGTAATTACGTGCCCCTATCACTGCACAAAAAAGTAACAAATATTCATTGAATGAATGATTCTTAACATAAGTTTTGACAGGGGGTGTAATAAAAGTTAATGGGTAAAAGGAACTCAGGTGTACCAACCAATGAAAGACTCGAAAAAGCACATTTTTCATAAATTTTTATTCGTTTATCATGTCACGTGTAACGTTAGTAGTATTAATGTTATAACTTTTTTATCATAGTTAGAGTTTCCCATTTGGGTTGACTTGAGGTTGATTAGGCTTTTTTATCAGGGAGTAGAGACCCTACTTTAACTAAATCTACAACGTTATGGCTATGGCTAATAAGTTGCCCTTTGCTTTCTTGGGGTGAGTAAACAAAACCCAGTTGGGGCGTCGAGAAGTTCTTATAGAAAACTGGGTCTAAATCAGACCAAAAGCTTAAGAAATTCATCGAACCCAAAACCTGAACATTATCACATCGTAATGGGGGAGGGGGGGGGGATTGTGGGGAAATCGTCTTTTCATTTTTGCTTTGGAATTCGTTGTCTCTCGATTTAAGGCAACCTAATTTGATCAGGCATGGTGACATTTTCCCCTTGAAATTACAAAAAACTTTCCAACCTTTCCGCACGACTACGGAAGCACTAAATTTTGCCCATTTTTAATACATTTTACTAACTAAATCAGTATAGTTTATAATTACTATAATTGTATTAAATTTTCGTTAGTACAATGTACTAAAATGTATTATACTTATATTAGTACATGTTTGTACAATGTACTAATATTAGTAGTAAAAGTTTTGTACCGATTAGTACATTTGTAATTACTATAATTGTACTAAAAAAATTTCGTACAATGTATTAACGATGTACTAGTACATGTACAATACATGTTAGCACATTGTATATTAGTGTAATTATAGTAATTAAAAATGTACTAATCGGTATAAAATTTTTATTGTTAATATTATTACATTGTAAAAACAAGTACTAGTAATGTACGGTACCAGTTAGTACATTGTAATATGAAAAATTTAATACAATTGTAGTAACTACAAACTGTACTAATTTGATTAGTAAAATGTACTAAAAATGGGCAAAATTTAGTACATTGCGTGGAAGGTACCGAGACGTTAGCCGCGTCCCATGACTACATATTTAATTCAATCGCGAATAGCAACGCCTAACTAAAATGTCAAGAGAGAAAGAAAAATATAATGTTTGACCTCTTGGAAAGTCGCCCTAAAAAACTAAATACATCTCTCGAGAGGGGCTGCTTTTTGGGTTCCAGAAGATTCTGTTCTTACAGGTAAAACTTTCGATTTCATCGGTTGTTTAGACAAAGCCCGTCTGGAAAATATCAATGCCAACCCAGAAATAAGGATAAACCATTGGGAAAACAATATCTTAACTCATGATACGGGCTATGGGTTACCTATTATTTTTTGTTTATTATTATTGACGTTAGTTTATATGATACGTAAATTATATAGTTTATATTATACAGTTTTAAGCGTAAAGGTGATCACTTGGTTTATATTATATAATTTAACACGGCCTTTGATGCAAAGCTAGACGAACTCTTTTAGCCTCTTGTCATATTTTAGGATTTTTGCATGCGCGAGTTCGAACCCAAGACCGCTCTGGTATTACATAGAAACCTTATCGTTTGACCTAAAAGCCGTTAGGTGATGCTTGACTATATAGTTTAACACTATGGTCGCAATCTAATAAAGACACGCTTCTGTAATATATAACATTGTTGACACACATGAATTTCTAGACTTTGTCCTTAGTGGGCCAAACAACAGAGTCTAGGAAAGGTGATACCTGAGAAGCCGCTCGAGCACTTGGAGATGCTCTGCTCGAGGAGTAGCTCTCGAGAGCTCGAAGAGCGGTTCTCGAGCGCTTGATAACAACCTGTTCGAGAAACGGCTGACGAACTCAAGAGGTAAGATTAATCATACTCGGGAGCCTCACTTAGGTACAATGCAGGACAACTCCGAAGTGTACAACTAAGCAACGACTAAGAAAAGGGACACGTGGCAAACCTAGAGAAGATAAATAAGATATGCTGTGCATGTCCCAGTAGGAGATAGATTGTGCACACGATCTGAGAAGATTCTGAGTCTGCAGAATAACCGCAACAGAAAGATCCTCAGCTATAAAATGATCGCAATAAACAACAACAATACACACAACAACTCGAACACAGACTCAAGTCTTTTATCTTTTACTTTTACTTTTCCTTTCCCAGAGTGAGCTTCCGGCCCTTGGCATCCTTCCACCGTCAGGGTGAGCCTCTAGCCCTTGACGACCAAAACTCCGCATCACTCCACCGTCAAGGTGAGCCTCCGGCCCTTGACAAGCAGACCCCGCCTTTGTCCCACACTAGGGTGAGCCCTCAGACTCTTAGTGCCCGTACCCGTCATCACCTTCGACCTCCGCCGCTCCACAAGGGTGAATACTACGAAATGAGTTAGTCTCAACCGCCTCTCGCCCGCCCCTGACCGTCGCGAAGCGTCACAAGGCATTTCTTGTTGTTTACCGTTTGGGTCATGTCTGTAAGTATAACGCTATAAGCTCGGTTTCGTCGCATTAAATTCCGATATTGTGTTTACTCGTTATATTTGTATTCATTCACCGTTCGGTGTACAACACCAAACGCTATAAATTCAGTACTATTGTATTGCATTCACTTTCACTTTACGGCGACCACATTAATTATAAAATTCGACACATATTGCGGGGAACAACTTTTCCACGGCAACACGTTTTTGGCTACCATGGTGGGAGTCAGAAGTAAAAAAATCCATGAAAAGCCTTTAGAAAATGGCTCGTTCTAGGAATGAGACTAAGGATCCCAAAAAAGCGGATCCCAGTGAGAATCTAAACAAGGACCAGGAGGTCCCTCCTACAGGGCCCACTGATAATCCTTGGCGAGAATATTCGCCTGATGCCTTTATAGGCAAACAAGAATTTAGTGATGTTGTGATTAGGCTGAGATTAGACATGGCCGAAAACTATAGAGAAATGTAAATGCGAATGGATCAAAAGGTCCAAGAAATATTAGATGCCTTTAAATCCCTTAAGGATGATAGGTCTAAAGAGAAGGATGTTGTAGGTAAAAAGTCGTTTATGACAGACGCCAGAGCTGCTGGGAAACAAAAAGTCGATGGCAGAATCCTGCATAAGGAGCGGGTCGAACCGTACTCTAGGGCTTCTAATGAAGTGGACATAGGTAGATCGAGAAGTCCAATACCTAGCGATAATATCAATATCGGCTCGAGAATCCCTGACAAGAACGTGAATGTAAACCCTACGTTCATAGATCTCGAACGAAATACTCATCCAGTCTATCATCCTATAAGTCAACGGAAAGAGACTCAGAGTTTTTATTATAGGCCTAGGGAGAATGAACACAACATGAAAACGAGTCTTAACCCCACCATTGACTTGAGTGGTCAAATCGCTCGAGTAGTAGCTCAGATGGTGCCAGGTGCGAGAACCAAAGATGTGTGCCAGTAGAGGAGTCCAATTCCTGATTACATAGAACAGAGGATAGAGGTACCTCGAGGGTATAAGACTCCTAGCATCACCTTGTTCTCGGGAGAAGATGAAATGACTCCTGTAGAGCACATAGCCAGGTTCACTTATCAAATTGGGGAAATGTCAAGCAATTACATGTTAAAACTAAAATTGTTCCCTAACTCTCTAACGAGAGATGCTTTTAGTTGGTATTCAAAGCTCCTCCCGAACTCTATACCAAGTTGGGTTGAAATGAAAACCCAATTTCTGAAAGCATTTGATAGGCTAGATTCAGTGGTTACCATAGGAGAAATCTTGAAATTGAAGCAGCTTCCTGGTGAAAGTCTTTCTTCATTCGTAGCGAAGTTTAGAAAGAACTTATTAAAGTGTACCACAATTTTAGCTGAAATAGATCGGCTTGAGATTGCATAGAGTCTTTGACCTTAGAAATAAGGAAGAAGCTTCAAAGAGAACGCTTTTGAGACTTCTATGAGCTCTTGAGGCGAGCCACTGAGTGTCACAACCTCTTATTAGAAGAGTTTCTTTCTTCGAGATACTGTTAGGCCGAGTGGGCGGAAATTGATTTAGCCAAATTTGTGAAAGGAGAACCAACTGTTTGTGCGCATCTAGTAAAGAAAAATTGTAAGGCTTAAGCTTCTCTGAAATCTGAAGAAGAGAGAAAATTCTCTTTCGACATAGAGCAAATAGACCAGATCTTTGATTGGCTATACCAAAGGAGCGTATAAAGCTCAGGTCCAGTCACAAGTTACCACAGAAAGATCGAGAGAAGCGAAAAAAGCATTGCAAATGGCATGGGACATTCACTCACTCGACTCAGGAGTGTGTACACTTTAAGAATTTGATCCAAGACTTAATCGAGTCAAAGGAGTTAAAGTTTGATGAAGTGAATGAGTCGAGTACGATATATGAGAATCTTTTTGGCGAAGAGCCCATAATACATATTTATTCCCTCGAAAATGAAAATAAGTGTGCTAATTGCGTTGATGACGATGCATCAGCTTTCTATCTCGAGACTCATACTTATGCATCGCAGGGAATCAGGGTGTCTAGAGAAACTACTGTAGCGAACATGCTCTTCAAACGCCTAGTCGAGAGGCAAGTGGTGAGTTGTCCAGCTCGAGAAATTCAAGAAGAGCACTGCCACTAGCACATGGACGCTTCCCACACTATAGAAGAGTGTCGTAACTTCCGCAGGTATCTGTAAATCAGCAAAGAGAGTATGTGGTATGACCTGACTCAGCTCGAAGAAATTGCCATGGGAATGGGACCGTCATACTCCCACTTTGCCCAGAGGCATCCTTCGAGCAGTTCTTCATCTAGATCGGCTGGCCGCGAGCCTCGACATAGACAACTCGAGGAAGGAGAACAAGTTAATAGACCTCCTGTGCATGAGCGGTGGAAGAGTCGAGGCAAGATCGGACGAAATGTTCGAGGCAAATCCGAGCCCGGGAGGATGGATGACCTTGATCTGGTAGCAACAAAAAATGAAAGAGCTACACCAGAGGAGAAAGATAAGGAAGTGCTTTAGATCAATCCAAAATTGATGCAAGAAGGTCCACAGATTGCTCGATTTCGGAAGAGATTCTCTGTGATAAGTACAAATTAATCGCTTCGAACAAGTTCCTCATTCCGCAGATGTGTACTAAATGTTGTGTCCTAAAACTCGTTCAAATGTCAACAAATGAAGAGATCGAGATCAAACTCAAGAAAGAAAACACAGGTAAGTGTGTGATGCCTGTAACTAACATGCAGGAAGTTTGGGGATACGACCTTATAAAGAGAAATTTTTTTTACATCAAATTGCCTGTTAATGGTTTCGGGTGAATTTTAGGAGAGACCTCGAGGGATCCACGATCAGAGTGGCATTGAGTCTGCAAGAAAATAATAATCCCGAAAACAGCTCGCAAGAGAATCCTAAGACGGACTTAACGGGAAGCTAAGAAAAGCAGAAGCGTTTCACCAAAAGAAATAGATGAAATTCAAGAGAAGACGCCACAGGTAGAGAGAAAGGTTAAATTAGCAGCGAGACAGTATGTACTCTTAGATAACCATCTCTACAGATGTTAAGATGTGTTGACCTCGACGAAGCAACACCGATCGTGTTTGGAGACTCATGAAGGTCTGTGTGGAACTCACCAATTCGGAGTAAAGATGTATTGGATGATCCAAATGCATGGATTCTATTGGCCATCCATGGAGAAGAATTATATCGAGATGGCTAAAGGTTGTAGGAAGTGCCAAAAATTCGGACGTGTAACTCGAGCTCCGGCTATGGAATTAAATCCGATAACTCAGCGATGGCCCTTTAAGTCCTAGGCTCTAGACATAATTGGGGAGATTAAACCCCACTCAAGTAAAAGAGCCTATATATTGGTGGCTACAGATTACTTTACTAAGTGGATAGAAGCCAAAGCTTATCAAAGAATCGGCCAAAAAGAAATTACCGAGTTCATTAAGACGAACATTATCTTTCGATATGGAGTCCCTCATAGCATAGTGGTGGATAACGGCGGTTTCACCATTAACAACTCCTCTTTATTACCCGCAGTCAAACGGACAAGCAGAGTCCACTAACAAACTCATCAAGAATGTCATCCAAAGAATGATCGAGGACGACCCCAGGAGATGGAATGAGGTACTCCTCGAGACACTATGGGGTTTAAGGGTCACTAAAAGGGATAGTACTTGGGAAGCTCCATATAACTTAGTGTATGGTCAAGAGGCCATTATCTCTATCGAGATAAAATACAAGTCCTTTCGAGTCCATCAAACAGACCAAATGATGGGTCGAGAGGAAGAAATCCCTCGAGACGGCAAACATCACGAGGAGTGGCGCATGAAAGAAGCAAATAGAATGGAAGTGCAAAAGAAACGAATGATGAGGCATTACAACAAGAAAGTTCATTCTAAAGGCTTCAAGGAAGGGGAACTAGTATGGAAAATGGTACTTCCCATAGGCACTCAAGACTATTTCCTTGGGAAATGGTCACCTAATTGGGAAGGTCCGTTCAGAGTCAAAGAGGATTTCCCCAAGAACGTATATCGATTGGCAAGTCTCGAGGAGCATTATCAGGAATTGAAAATTAGTGGAAAATATTTAAAGTATTACAGACCAACCATCTAGGAAACCCACAAAGAGATCTTGAAAAAGAGGTTCTCCAGTTTGTGGTTACAATTAGAATATGAAGACTTTTCTTAGAATAAAGTCCATTACATTGTTACAGTTCACGAGAAAAAAAAATACGATTAGTTCTGGTAATCGTGCTTCAAGCAGCTGTTTCTTCTTAAGAGAGATCTCTCCACAAGTCCGAGTTCTACCAGCTCCCAGGGTTGGAAGAGAAAGAAGCGCATAAGTCTTCCACCGAGCCAAGATATGTGACATGCCAATTCCCCGACACACGATACCTGTCTCAATTCCTTCTTTAGAGTCTAAAAAGAAGAGACGAGCTAGGGCGCCACCAGAGCCGTCCGCGACACCCACATGATCAGACTCGGATGCCCCCCGGCTCATGGGTCCAACTAACTCAAAAGTAGAAAAAGGTCAAAACTTTCGGTAAGGGCATAGATAAAAGCCGATCCCTGGGGGCAAGATAAGAAAGTTAAAAACCCCGCAGAAGGTACCAGTCGCCTTCAGGAGCCATGCGTTGCCGGTGGGCAATATGACCGCCTGAGGTTGTGGACCTTGGCTTTCGAGGGGTATGAGGTTGTGAACTTAGGCTCCTTAAAATCTAAGGAAGTTTTCGGGAAAGGAGAACCGCATTGTGGCAAGACATGTTTAGCATGGGGTTTGTGAAGCCTCATAAAAGGAAGGACAAAACTATTTATAGAAGAACGAAACTGAAAGGAAGGTTCGTGAACCCTACGAGTGAACAGTAGGAAATCTTGAGGATCTTGAGAATCTTATCTTTTGGGAATCTTCATAGCCTTAAATACAGTATTAAAGATGTAAAAAGGAAAACGGAGATTGCACGCTACTATGAAACGTCTCGAAAAAGCTAAAAACGTTTCAGATAAAGTAATAGAGGCATTCAATGTTATTAATAGACAAACAAAGGAAAATTATGGCAGTCTATGGCGACACTTAATCAAACGCTCAATTTGTTCTAGGCGCTGCCTCTCACGGAGTTCCTCCTCTTGTGAGATAGCTTGGGCCATTACACTAGCTCGAGTCGAAGGTCTAGAATCTAAATCAGTCAGTCGCAAGGCTCTCTTCTCCCAAAGTTTAGATAGGGACCTCGAGAGTTTCCTCTAGCCTCGAGACGTTGCTATGTGCGTCCAATCACTCATCCAAGAGATCGATCTCATGACGGCCCTAGCTGATCTTCAAAAACCTGAGCCGTCCATTTGGCAGATTGAAATGCTTCATAATCCCAGTACGACAACCAATACTATTGGTTAGTGAGCCTGCAAGCAAAAATCTGATCTGCTGATGACAGAGGAGAACGAATAACGCCTTTTATAGCGGCTCGATATAGGTCAAAACTCGCCTCTGTGTGAGCAATGTCAGCAGAAAGGAAGCTGATTACGAATTGAAAATCAGCGCAAAACTGGGCCTCTTCACGTAATGGACCCTCAGAAATCACATTTTCTGTGCCCTCTAAGACAGAATTAATGTATGTGGGAACTTCATCAACAACGTCCTCGAGAGGGTCTGCGGCTAGCTCCTACATAAAAGAAACAAATGTTATAACAAAGAAATATACGGACCCGAACAGCAGGAGGGGAAGGCATTTGCGTGAGGTAGAGCAATATCCTCTGGGACTACATCTCCATGAGGTATCTCCTCTGTATCCACTTCAACAGATGGATCATTAAAATATTCAATATCCCCAGAAAACGACAATTCTCAAACCCCATCTGGAGTTCCCTCTTAAATCGGGATGTCCTATCGAGACATCTCCGCATTCTCAAGAGAAGGAGCCTCCTGAGGACCTACATCGTCTCGAGGGGGAGATGAGACAACCTCATTTTCTTCCTCAGTGTCTTCCTCGACAGACTGATCGCGAGGACTGATCTGCATCGTTTTCGAAGATAAGTATCTCTAAGGAAAACTAATTCTAAAACTAAATGGGTAAAGAAATACCTCATTCCCGGGGGTTGGTTCGTCGACCCTGACAAACGGCGCTTCAATAATAGAGGGAACATACCTTTCTTCTTCTGAACTCTAGTCCAAAACCCGAACGTCGGGTTTCTCGAGCACAGGCTTCACTCGTCGCCGAAAGACACGCTTAACCCGCATAGAAGCTGGTCTTTCCTTAGTTTCTTCTTCATCTCGAGGCCTGGAGGGACGATCATCACGAGTTTTAGAGCGCCCTTCTCTGAGACTGCCTTCCGCCTCGAGGGATCACACAGTCCGAAGTTTATGCTTTCTCCTACGCACTAGAGGCTCTTCATCGGAGACCGCCTCAGGCAAGGTCTCGACATTAGTTTCATCAGCGAAAAAAGACAAACAAAGTTATACTCGTCCAATCGAGCGATAACAATTGAGGACGTATTTGAAGACTCACCGTCGGGAAGCAGAGTGGGTACATAGAAATCACCCTGATCACTGTCCAAGATTATCATACCCCCCGGTAATTCAGACCAAGTCATGACCCAGTAAACTTGGAACAGGTCAGATGCAGCAATCTGACTATTCTTAGAGAAATCAAATTCAACCGGATGCACAGCAGTCCAAGCTTGCACTTGTTTGATATATTTGAACTCTATCGCCGCAGTCTTCCCACACATAAAGGTGTTGTACAATCTAGAGAATGGAAGACTCACATCCTGGAAGAAACCAAGCTATCTAGCGCACAATTGTGGGTTGTACGCCTCGAACACAAATTTCTCCCCCGGACAAACACCCACGAGATCTCGAGGAGTTAGAACGCTGTCCCAATAGAACCATTCAATAAGGTTCTCTCGAGCAGCATAAAACATGTTGGGTGGGTACGGTTTCCATTCTTGTTCCCTTTGAGGGTCAGCCAGTCCTCGCATTAAGGCAGTAATGAGCGCAGAAGACCAATTGCTCTAATCACTTCAGGCATGACGAGCGATCTCGA
Organism: Melastoma dodecandrum; assembly: GCA_029817715.1. Lineage (NCBI taxonomy): Eukaryota > Viridiplantae > Streptophyta > Magnoliopsida > Myrtales > Melastomataceae > Melastoma > Melastoma dodecandrum. The sequence goes on from JARUPY010000237.1 coordinate 1,065,218, forward strand.
GTCCAAAACATTCGCCACCCTTGATCATTGATGTATTAAAGGAAAACACTTGAGGAAACCAGATGAGCGCCCACAAGTGCAATAGCCACACTAGACCCCCAGATGGGTGATTTGGAAAACTTTTATCCTTAGTCACAATGGAGGCAACTCTAAGACTCCTATATAACAGTTGAAGGAGGAAGGGCACAAAAGCCACAGTATCATCAGTCTGAACTAAGAAATTACTGACCAAGACATGTAAATGGCGGCCTGTTTTCCTGAACAGCAGAAGACATACTTGCTGAGCCATTCGAGAAAGAAATCAAATTCGTGCTCCTCTTTCCATAGAGCGGTTGTGTTCCCTGCTTCACGAAACAGTTTCATGTGAGCACTGACTGTCTTACGAATTTTGTGCTCCTTATTCTGAAATTGATCTCAATCTACTCTATGAAGACGTACATTAATACCCGAAGTAGAACAACCCGTCAGTAAGCAGACGTCTTCAATAGTAATGGTCATGGGTTCCTCAGGAAGAAAGAAAACATTCAGTCTTGAATTCCAAAAGGGGCTCAAACTAGGGCAGACTTTAAGATCACTACATTTCATCATCCTCAAGAGAGACATCAAATCTTTTAAGCCCAAACGACATAATTTTTAGTCCAACTTCTCTTCTCACAGACTGAATGACTGCTCAGTAGTAGCATCTGTTGAAGGAAAACCTACATGTTCCTTTGCTTTAAGCCATGAAACGGGAGCACAGAAGTCAGGATGACATACCGGAATGGATGGCGAGGTTAAAAGGTAAGTTTGGGGGATATCGTGTTCCTTGAAAGCGGATAACGGAAGCAAAGGGCTCAGGGCTAAGACGGGCAATTCATAACCCGGGATGACAATAACCACTTCTTGATTAGCAAGCCCGTGGTAATGGCCGAAACGAACATAGTCAGATGTACGCACGCGCGCCCTTCGGGCCTAGCGGCGCGCGCGACGGCGGTTCCGGCAAGCCCGAGGATCCGGGCCCGCTCCCCCGAGGCCTAGTCCGGTCGGCGTTACGGCGGACGCTGCGGAAAGGGGCCCCGAGTTGGGCCATCCCTTGATTCGCGAACGGGTCTGCGGGGCGTTTCGCCAACCGTCTCTAGTTCCCTGGAGGCGGCGAACGAAAGGCTGCGTTAAGGCCTCGCTCGCGAATTTCGAGGAGGGCCCAAGGAGCGGCTCGAGTAGCCGTCACCTCACCCCAAATGGCTCCGAAAAAAGGGTGTAATGGGGTTTAGTTTTACTTTGGAAAACTTTCGTTTCGGAGTCGCCACCGACTTAGTTAAAAATGTGATTTTAAGTCGGAAAAATCAGAGTCTGGGTTCGGGGATTCCTATTTACTAACCTTAGTATCCTACCACATGCGAAAAGGGTGGCGATTTGCCCAAAAAATGTTTAACTTTTGATTGACGGGTATTGGGCCCGATTCGGGAGTGGGCCGGACTCTTATCGACGTTTTAACGGGCGTTGGACCCGACTTTAGGTTGGTTGAATTAAAACCAAACATGCGACGAATAACCTAAGGCCTAAGTCATGCGCGCAACCACAAACAATTATTTAGATCAAAAGGGCGGGGAAGGGGCGGTGATTGCGTTACAATCACTTGGGCCCGCAATCCGTTACAACTGGGCTCAAAATAAAGTTCGGGGAGGCCCGCACCTCCCCTTTGTACTTTAGATCGAAGGTTGGGGCCGCTTTATCTTCGAGCCCGCGGTTTTTAGGCCGGGGTAGATCTGCGCGGTTTGATACACGCGCCTTCGAGTTAATATTTGAAATTCCGAATTTGGTCTTCCGAAGTTGCAGGCTCAGTGTACATGCGAAGAAAATATAAGAGTGGTTAGTTGACTTTCATTTTCAAAGTCCAAAACAACAATTCGAAATCAAAGAAACGAACACAAGTTTCAACTAAGTCAAACTATTTAAGATCCAACTGCACACTAAGTAAACAGTTTAATAACAACCATGTTTGTCAAATATCAGCAAAATCCAACGGTGGAATTGTGAATTATGCACACGCAAAGTCAGCAGTAGCATAGATGAGAATGCAGCATACGCAGGTTTGGAAATAAGAGCATAACTTCACTTAGGATCGTCCGATCTAAGTAAAATTAAAACATATAGATCTTTAGAAATCAGCATATAAAATTTCAAACGAATCCAACGGTGGGATCTCATTCTACAAGGCAAAGAATGTGATTCGGTCTCTTGCATAAGCAATCCTTGACCAGCAGAATGATGAGAAAAGAAAATTTCATAACTCTTCACTCATTCGTCAAAAAAAATGAAATTTTGTCACATGCTAGATAACTCAATTATGATTTAGCATGAAAAAGTTTAGGAAAAATGGATGTGTAGTCTGCTGCCAGCGTAGCGGAGAATCTAGACATTCGAATAGAATGTGTTTCAATCGACCAGCATCGCAGATCAAGTTTGACCATGTTTGACTGTAGGATAAACTTGTTCAAAATAAAAAGTGTAAAACACAGACATTGTAGTAAATTAAAAGATATAACTCTCGGTTCAATTTTAATCCATTCAGAACTCAAATGAGTAAATTACGCTATCTGGTGCGCAAGATACTCATGCTGCCGCAAAAGGGCAAGAGACATTAGAAGTCTTCATCTTTTCTGAATGTTTAGACTAACCAGATGATCCCGAAAGCGAAAACTCAAAGAATAAGATTTGTAGAGGGCTCAAATATGGTTTCAAAGGTGCTAATTTTGTAAAATTTGGGCATGTGATGAAAGAGATACGAATTTTTTCGTATACTAGTATGAATCTGCCCTAAAATGCGATAGCACATCTGTTCTATCTGCACTCCAACAGCGATTTGACCAGGATATGTATGTTTAACAGAAAAGTGTATAACACAAAAGTTTTAGAAAACTTAAAGAGAAATCCGTTCCAACCAATTTCAGGTGAAACGGAGCTCTGATGTTCGAGTTATGTCCGAAAAACAGAGGCAGCTATTCCACTCATACACAGAAACAGGCTGCCTTTTTCGAACAAACAAAACTTGATCAAGCAAGTGTCAAATGGAGAAGCTTAAAGCACGAAAGTTGTAGAATAGCAAGAAAGGAAATGAATCCAAGTAGCTTTAAGCAAATCCGAGCTGTACAGTCGAAACTAAGCCTGATGGAGGAGAGCTGCACACTCCGCGGATGCGCAGAATAGGGCAGCTGCGTTCTCCAGCAAACGAAGAGGAAAAACATTGGTAAAACGAGTCTGTTTGGAAAACTTTTCAACAGAGAAGTTGTTCTCCATCGAGAGAGGAAGCCAAGGAGTCAAAAAACAGATCAATCCATGAACAGGACAAGAAGTTATGCTGGAAAACGTCAGGAACATGCGGCAGCGAACAAAATTCCCATTTCAGCATGCGTATATCCCAACAATCGCAGATAGTTCGAGCAGTTTACAGCACAAACAAGTCCCAGAAGCTATTGACGAAGTCACAGAGGAAATAGGAAGGGAGTGGACCTGATTTCGCATAGTTTTGAGCTCGCTAGCTCCGGTTACGACGTCTCGAAGATGCCGCAACGTGTGTTCATGCAAACAAGAACAATAAATGAGGTTAGATTTGTCTAAGGAGCTGTGAAACGCAGAGAAAACAGACGATAAAGGAGACTCACCGAGGATGCAGCTTTCTTGAGATGGATTTCGGAGATGTTTGTGGGGGGGGAAGGCGCTCGCGATGGGAAACAGCCCACCCCCCCACACCTCCCGAGCACGCGCGCTCTCGATGGGAGATTCGTATGCACGTCGGGAGGAGTTCTTTGCTGGACGTCCGCAATGGGAGCTTGTTTGGCATCTCATGGAATGATATGCGAAGCCGGGGCTGACCAATCCAGGAAGATACAAGCTTCGACCTCCTCCACCACTTTGCTTCCTTGATGTCGTTTTCTCGCAACATATACAACGAAGGCAGAGCATGCAGAAAAGGAAGGGTAAATGCCATCTTATGGAAGGGCAAACATACAAGAGAATAAGTGAGGTTGCTCACCGTTAAGGGTCGTTTGCCTTTGGTTGCTGCAATCGGTTTTGAAGACGACGACGAGGACGGGTTGCCGTCATTAGATACGAGAGACGTCAAAGCTGATGAGTCGCTGGTTCGTGACATCATGATCGAAAGGCTGAGACTGAAGCTATACGAACTGCTGCAAACCGCATCCATCAAGTCAGAGAGGATCATTGTCGCAGAGAGTTTGCTCCGTGTTGTCACTGTTGGTGTAGACACGATCGTTCAGGTACATGCTGGAGTTCGTCTACGGCGACGAGGTGTTGAACCTGTGGCTGAGTGTTCGTCCATCGATACTAGAGTGCTTCCTCATCATGCTGACGAAGACCAAGCTCGGGTTGGCCTCTCAGTTGGGTTTCCATGCTGCTAATTCTTCTTACCTTGGAAGAAAATCACACAGGAGTGGGAGCAATGGTGGGATGAATGGAAACGATGGTGCCCTGGTCTTCTTCTCGGTGAGGCCAAAAAAAAGAAGATGGAGATCGACGAAGGAGACGAAGGAATTGGGAGAATGATTGATGACCAATGAAAACCGTCCCCCCCCCTTCTCTCTGTAATGTTCTCTACTCCTTTTATTCGTCCCCTTCTCCCTTGCCATCTTAACTATCATCTCTTTTAGTTTTTTGAATTTAAACCAATTTAGTTGGAATTTAACTAATTAGTTTACTTTACTGTTGGCAGGCATTAATGGGGAAGATGGTGCTTTGTCCTTGGAAGATTTGGGGGGGTAAGGAATGTCGGGAGGTTGTTATTCGCAGGTGGGAGTAGGGGGGACAAGGAAGATTTTCCTTCAGAGTATACGACCCCCTTCAGATTGTTTGTGTGGGAAATATATGTATAAAAATTCAAATTTGTAAAAAAAGAACGGGCTGAAGTTGGGCTTAGGCATAAAAAGAAATGGGCTTGAAGTCGGGCTGCGGTCTAACAAAATGGACTTAGGCTTGGAGCCATTTCATCTTATGTATGATGGGCTCGCAGGTTTTAGCCTAATAATTTGGGGTATTACAGTTTGCCCCTCCTTGTGAGGGAATCTAGAAAGATTTTCTCGCAAGGATATTAGGAATACCTCAAATTATGTTTCAAAAACCTGCACCTAAAAAGCTCATCAAAAAATCATTAGTCACAATGAAAACAAAACAACGAAGTGTACATGCACATTATGCTTCATTTTGTCTTCTCTTTAAAAGCATGTTTCCAAGCGAGAGTAGAGAAGGTTTGTTGATTTCTCTCGTGTTTTACTCTCATTTTCGAAAGCCATTTCAGTTGGATTTCAGAATTCCTTTGACATGGATGCTCATGTACCGGTCGAAGGAGACTTTACTCGGGTTGTAATGTAAGTTCTGGCATAAGGCCTTTAGATTGAAAGTTTAAATCAGTCGTTTGAAAGAAAGAGTCTAAGGACCTCATCGAAAGCTACTGGATCGTAGAGGTTCCACCATTCAAGCAAATTCTCCATCCTTTAGACAGCTCACCGGTTGACGTGTTTTGTTGGGGATGAACAGTCGGCTCACTAGTAGATGTGGACAATCCACTTTGGGGAATGTTTTGTCTTTGACCTGTTTGATGAGTAGCACCTTTGCTTTTGCGACCTGCAATGTTGGTCCTGGTGCTTCATTTTTTGCTCTTTTGATTCTTCATCTTGCGCTCTCTTTTAAAGACTTTGGTCTTTGCGCTAATTCTTTCTTTTCTTTGCTGGATCAAAGGGATTTGCCCCGCTTTATTTTCTGACAATCTCCTTTCGAACTTGTATTCTTGAGAAGTTTTTTGAGATGCTCGGTCTTTAGGAACGACTCAACTGGTAAGCTTACCTGTCGACGGTGCATCTTTGCTTGAATCTTAAGGAAGTGTAGCCTCTATGATCCGTTGCTTCCGGTCTCTAGCTACAGGATCTCCATTTTAACCTCGATATGAGGCGGTCCTTAGACTTCTTAGGTGTAGTGTCTATGGAAACTCCAACTTTGGCTCGGAAGGGGCTAGCAATGGTTGATGTTTCGTGTTTGGGATAAAGAAGAAATGCTCGATCTCATCCCGGTTTAGAGCATCTTTTGTCAAAGGATTCGTTATCCGTCTGAATGCTCGTGTATGAATCCTCACAGTGTTTGCGCTCATCACTCTGGGTAAGTGTTTGGGAATAGGCTTGCCTTCTCAACTCTCGCTCAGAAACATTTTTATTAAAGATGATTTTGAATTATATGCAAATGAGCACACAAATGCTTACGAAATAAACAGGTTTAGATACTCAAACCTCTGTAGTGCTCTTGTGCACTTCGAGGGGAAAGTGTTTGCACTTTCATGCCCCAGTCACGTTCTCTGAGATTAGAGTCAAACGGCTTCCACCCGACCACCCTCGCCGTTGCCCAGGAGTTTGTACTATACTGTGTGGATGCCCATGTACCTACACAGTTGACAACGGACAAAGACGAAGTTAGCTCATGTACTTCGACTCTCGCTTGGGGAGTTAAAAATGAAGTAAAATTTTCGCTGGGGAGATGAGATGGATATGTCCGTCTCAATGATAGTTGAGGAAGAATATGCTTGTATCCTTGCTGAGGAATGCGACGTATGTAATCAACTCCAGCTTGAATGAAGACAGGACTCCAGCTGGGGAAGCGGGGAAAGGACTCCGTCTGGGGAATCATGAGAAACTTTGTTAGAGAGCAATGTAGATGATACTCCCTTTTGGTATGGTTATCTTTGGTGATGACAAAGGCAATTTCGAAGCTTTGGTCGAAATTTTTCCTCCCACCCGCCCGCGCCTTTGTCTGTAATGTGGGATGCTTATGTACCTACACTAAGCAAAGGACAGACAACAAGTGAGCTCATGTAACTTGTTTCTTTTAAAGTAAGAATGAAGTTTGCTCATGTAACTTCATTTATATGAGAAGTGGAGTAGAGTTTTGATACTCCCCTTTTCTATGTGTTTCATCATTGCATCTTTGTCCGTAGGAATCAAAGGATTGACGAAATAGTTACTCTTGCTTGACGTCTGTTGTGCAAGGAAGCTCATGTACCTATCAAACAGATAGCGAGAAACAAGGGAGTTCGTGCGACTTGTTTCTGTTAGAGTAAGAATGAAGTTTGCTGTTGTAACTTCATTTGTAAGAAGGGTGAAGTAGAGTTTTGGTACTTCCCTTTTGTTTGATTTCGTCATTGCGTCTTCGTCCGATGGAGTCGAAGGTTTGACGAAATTGCTACAAGACTTTGGCTTGAAGCTTTGCCGCCCTACCACCTTTGCCTTTGCCATAGGAGTTTTGTACCATTCGTGTGAGGAGTTCTTGTACCTGCCCACGAGACAAAGGACGTATACGAAATAAGCTCATGTAATCTCGCTTAGTCAGGTGAAGAGAGTGTTGATTGTGTAATTCTCCCTTTTCATGTGTCAGCGTCTTTGCTCTAATCGACTCCCTGGGATATAGAGGAACTTTGCTGACGTATCTTGCTTTGAAGTTTTGGCTTTGACACTGCTTATGTGTAATATCGTCGGAGAGCATCTGCGTTGATTGCTTGTGGCAGGTCTCCTCCGTCCATCTTTGTTAGGATGGTTGCTCCTCCTGAGAAGGCGTGCTTAACAACGAACGGCCCTTCGTAGTTCGGAGCGAATTTCCCTCGTGGATCCTTGACATTCGGTAGGATTCTCTTGAGGACAAGGTCGCCTGGTCTGTATCTGATTGGCTTGACCTTTTTGTTGAATGCCCGGGACATGCGCTGTTGGTAGCATTGCATGTGGTGAGCTGCGGCAAGTCGTTTCTCATCAATGAAGTCGAGGTGGACGAGCTAATGATTGGCCCTCTCTTCTTCTGTCATGTTGCTTTGGGATGATATCCTGAGAGTTGGCAATTTGACCTCTGCTGGAATGACCGCTTGAGTGCCATAGACGAGTTCGAAGGGGGTTGCCCCGGTCGAAGTGCGCATCGTCGTTCTGTAGGCGAGTAATGCGAAAGGGAGCTTCTCGTGCCAATCGCGATAGGTAATTGCTGTTTTCTGAAGAATCTTCTTCATATTTTTGTTGGCAGCTTCGACAGCACCGTTCATTTGTGGACGGTACGGTGAAGAATTGAGATGTTTGATCCGGAATTCCACGCAAAGGGATTCCATTAGTTTGCTGTTGAAGTTTGAACCATTGTCTGTGACCAATAGCTCTGGAACTCCATATCTGGCGATGATGTTCGTCCTCATGAAGCGCACGACGTTGTTTGCTGTGACTTCTTTGAAGGATTGTGCTTCGATCCATTTGGTGAAGTAGTCGATTGCGACTAGCAAGAATCGGTGCCCGTTGGATGCTTTGGGATTAATGGGCCCGATTACATCCATGCCCCACATTGAGAACGGCCATGGTTCAAATAGCGGGTAAAGTCTTGTCGGAGGCACATGCACCTTGTCGCTGTAAATTTGACACTTGTGACATGCTTTGACATATTTGATGCAATCGGCTTCCATTGTAAGCCAATAATACCCCTGTCGCATGATTTTCTGGGCGAGAGCGTATCCGTTCATGTGCGGTCCGCAAACCCCTTCGTGGACTTCGACAATGAGGGCTTCAGCTTCTTGTTTGGTGACGCATCGCATGAGAGCCGTCGTGAAGGATTTCTTGTACAAGATATCACCATCTAGAAAATAACTTCTCGTTATCCTCCGGATGAACTTGCGTTCTTTCCCTGTGCTATTTTGGGGAAATCCTCCTGATTGTAAATAATTCTTGATGTCTGCGAACCAAGGTAAAGAGTCTTCAGGTTGACTCTGTTCAATGTTCATGCAGCTTGGATCATCAGCAATGTTGATGCGCAAAGGCTCGATGTCCATTTCTCCGGCCAACGGGATCATTGATGCGAGTACTGCAAGAGCATCAGCAAATCGATTATCAGTTCGTGGGAGATAGCTGAATTCAATGTCAGTGAATTGTCGGATTAGTGTTTGTAGATAATCCTGATATGGAATGAGCTTTGGGTCTCGAGTACGCCATGCTCCGTTTGTTTGGGAGATGATGAGTGCCGAATCTCCATGAACGTCGAGGAGTTTAACCCGCATGTCGAGTGCGCGAAGTAGGCCGAGGATACACGCTTCATACTCGGCTATGTTGTTCGTACAGGGAAAAGTGACCTTGGCCGCTGTTGGGTAATACTGTCCATCTGGGGAGATTACAACAGCTCCTATCCCTGATCCTGAGGAGTTAACTGCACCATCAAAGTACATCTTCCATCTTGGTTCTTGTTCCATGAGTAGGATGTTCTCGTCCAGCAGTCCGATTTCCAGAGATGAATTATCTGTTCCCGGATATTCGGCGATATGATCAGCGACCGTTCTCCCCTTCACTGACTTCGTGGAGTGGAATCGAATGTCAAACTCGGCAAGTTGTAATTGCCACTTAGAGACTCTTCCCATCACTGTTGGCTTGTCGAAGAGATATTTGAGTGGATCGTTCTCGGACACTAACAGGATCTCGTAGTGCAGAGTATACTGTCGGAGTCGGTGGAGGACCCAAATGAGTGCACAACATGTACGCTCGGAAGTGGTGTACCGAGACTCGCAGTCTGTAAATTTCTTGCTGAGATAGTAAATCGCGTGTTCCTTGGCGCCTGGCAGTTGTTGGGCAAGCATGGCTCCAAATGATTCATCTCTAACTGTGAGGTAAAGTGTGAGAGGATGCCCCGGCTTTGGCGGGATGAGAACTGGTGGTTCTGTCAAATATGTCTTAATCTGTTCGAATGCAACTTTACAATCATCATCCCACTCGAACTTGACGTCCTTCCTCAGTTTCTTGAATAGGGGTTTGCATGTGTCAGCTAGGTTGGAAATGAACCGTCCGATGTAGTTAACGCGTCCCATGAAGCCGCGGATCTCTTTGACTGACCTTGGAGCTGGAAGATCACGAATCGCTTCGATTTTATCGGGGTCAATCTCAATGCCTCTGTTGCTGACAACGAAACCAAGAAGTTTGCCTGAAGTCGCTCCAAATACGCATTTGGCGGGATTGAGGCGCAGCTTGTACTTGCGAAGCCGTTCAAATAGCTTTCGGAGAACGACTGTGTGGCTTTCATCTTCCTTGGACTTGGCGATCATGTCGTCGACGTAGACTTCAATTTCGCGATGCATCATGTCATGAAAAAGGACGACCATAGCACGTTGGTAGGTTGCCCCGGCATTCTTGAGCCCGAAGGGCATGACCCGATAGCAAAACGTGCCCCAGGGTGTTGTGAAGGTTGTCTTCTCTTTGTCTTCTTCGGCCATGCGAATCTGGTTATAACCGGAGAATCCGTCCATGAAAGAGAATCTGTTGAATCCGGCGGTGTTGTCCACCAATAGATTGATGTGCGGGAGTGGAAAGTCATCATTGGGACTCGCCTTGTTGAGGTCGCGATAGTCGACGCAGACTCGGACCTTCCCGTTCTTCTTGATGACAGGGACTATGTTGGCAACCCATTGTGGATAGGTAGACACTTCAATAAAGTTGACCTTCAGCAGCTTATCCACCTCTTCCTTGATGGCAAGGGCTAGTTCAGGCTTATACCGACGCTGCTTCTGCTTTATAGGATGAATTGACGGATCTGTGGGGATTTTGTGCTCCACAATTTCTGAATCTAATCTCGGCATGTCCGTGTATGACCAAGCAAAGACGTCAGAGAATTCCTTTAGCAGGTTGACGATGTCTTCAGTTTCATCCTTTGACAAATCTGCGCCGATGAACAACTCCTTGGGGTCATCATGAGTTCCGATGTCGATTGAAACCGGCTTCTGCAGAGTGATGTCCTTCGGTTCTTCATGTCGTTGAAGACCTTGTTCCAATCCATAATATCCGTCCATGGATTTGGGGTCGTCTACTGCTTCTCCGTCTTGTTCAGAGGTTTTCTCGAGTACTCCCGAAGCGCCGTTCCTGAAAAGGAGAAGAAATTAGAGTGATGTATTCAAATAAATTATTTGCAATATTGTTTCATGTGACAATTTATAACAAGGCATGCGCTTTTGACCAAAAGAAAATGTTGTGGGATCAAGACTCAACGGGTCCCTCGTCGTTTCCTCAGATTCGCCCTGATCATCAGCGGCCCGATCCCACAAACGTCCTAGGTATTGCCTAGGGGTCGCGTTACATAAAGACGACCTTGCTAGTCCGCGACCAGAATGTAGCAAGGTAACCTACTCTATCTATCTAAGTGCAGAAAAGTAAAGATGGAAAGTTTCACCCGTCGAGAGGCATGTCTGGCTCTGTCGGGATCGACGCTTCCATCATATAGACTTCTTCTTTGGACTCTTGTGTCCTGATCTTCTCGTCTTGTTTCTCCTCCACTTCTTCGCTCGCAGTGGGAGAATCCACACGCCTGCTCGGAGGAGGCGCTTCAAGCCTTGGAGGCGTCCTGGGTGGTATTGGCACCTGTGGAGCTCGAAAAGGCGGTGCTCTGGCTTGCTGAACATATGCGGGTATTTGATCCCAGGGAATGGCGAAGTCATAAGGTATGAAACGAGCCCGTCTGCGAGGTCGACGCCTATGACCTTGCCCCAAATTCACTTGGATGATGTTGACATGTTCAACGATCGTCCGCTCGCCGTTGACCTCCTCGTCATTCTGGATCTTCACGTTTTCCAGTTTCTCCGATAGTATTTTACCCTCCATTGTCGCCGTAGATGAACGGACGAAACGGATAGCCGACTTGCTGCTAGTGTGATTGCCCTGTTTGCGCCGCGCTTTGACTGTGAATCCGAGTCCACTAGTCCCTGTAGGGGCTGGGATAGTGATCGGATAAATCATTCATTGTCCTCTGATTCCGAGTCCTTGGCCCGGTTGATGTTGCCCCATGTCATCAGGGGATCAGATTTGTAGTCGCGCCTCACCATGTTGACCAACTCCAGGGTCTGTGTTGTTGACGGCTCTTCGGTTGGCTCTCCCACGTATGGCATGTCAATCTCGTGGCAGAGCTCCATTGAATGTTCTCCCCGGACTGTGATGAGCTTGCCATCTGAGGAAAATCGAACCATCTGGTGTAGCGTCGAAGGAACTGCCCCGGCTTGATGAATCCATGGACGCCCCAGCAACATGTTGAAGGACCCTGCAGTCTCCAGAATCTGAAACTGGGTAGAGAATAAGGTTGGCCCAACTTTGATTTCCAACGTGACTTCGCCATGGGCCTGTCGCTTCGCGCCGTCGAAGGCCCGAATAGTTAAGTTGGATTGAGAAAGCTTCTCCAAGTTGATGTTAAGCTTTTGAGCTACCGCCAATGGGATGATATTAACCCCCGATCCGCCATCAATGAGAACCTTGGAGATGGTGGTTTCACGACACTTGAGCGTGATGAAGAGAGCATTGTTGTGATCCTGCCCCTGCTCCAGTAGATCATCTTCTGAGAAATTAATTACATTGTTCGCCAGCATGCTGCTCATGTACGCATCCAACGCGGCGACTTCGACCTGCTATGGCACATGTACCTCGGCTAGAAACTTCTCTAACATCTCCCTGTGCTTGTCAGAGGAGTGGATGAGGTCGAACAAGGAAATCTGGGCTGGTTGTTTTCGGAGCTGCTCGACTATATCGTAGTCGCTTCCCTTCACCGTATAAATCACCTTGCGGATTTGCTCGTTTGAAGGCGCCTTGGGCTTCGAAGATTCGGCTGGGGATGAGGCTTCAGGAGCTGGCACTACCCTTCCGGAGCGAGTAATTAGCTCAACTTCTGGGCTGAGAGGCGTGCAGGTGGGTCCCATCATGACCGGAATCCTTGGCTCCGTCACAGGCGACGATTCTGTCTGACACGCTTCAGATTGTGTTGATCCCAAAGAAACGTAAACATACGGCGTCCTTGGCTGCCGACGGGGAACCAACGTAAACCCATCAGGCATGACTGTGGGCTGAGCTTTCCTGTTAGACTGGGGTCCTCGACCTCGGCTGCGACCTCGGCCTCGACCACGACCGGCGTTTACGACGTTGACACTCCTTGGTTGTGCATAGTCGTATTCATACATGTTTACCTCTTCTTCCTGTTCGGTCAAAACGGAGAAGGAATTTGCCCCAATGTAATTTACGTGCTCCGGAAGATGATTGCTCTTAACATTCGGGGCAGCCGCAGGTGCAGAAAATGTGATGGCTCCCTCATCTAACAAGTTCTGAATTTTGAACTTCAAGGCAATACAATCCTTGGTGTCGTGCCCCATTGCTCCCCGAATGATACTGACAAACCGCCTTGGGGTTGTATCCGAAAGATGAAGGGTTGGTGGCCTTGGGCTCCACGGGTTTGATAAAGCCCATATCTCTCAAGCGAACGAACATGACATCCAATGGATCTGGTGTTGGAGTCAGGTCTTCGAGTATACGCCGGGGGCGCTCTGGTTGTGCAGGCCTTGGCTGCTGTTGTCCCACCATGTTGACCGGGGTCTGAAACGAGTTGCAGCCGGGGCTGGAGGCCTGAGCGCGGCTGCCACATACGTCCTTGGCGCGTATGAAGCCGGTGGTGGAGTTGCCCTCATCGACTGCCTATTTTGCTCAGCAGTTGCTATAAGCTCTTTGGGCTTGGGCTTCACTGCCGGTTTTGCCGAAGGGAAAGGGATCAACCCTTCTCGGTTTACTCCGTCAAGCTTGTCTGCGTTGATGACTGCCTGAGCGAAGGTGGAGAATGTTTGTCCGATCATGTAGGGCATGTACTCACGTGGGAACAACTGCACGAATTCATCGATGAGCTCCCTTTCCGTAAGTGCCGACTTGATCTGAGACGCAATGTGCCTGAACCGGTAGGCGAACTGCTTGACGTCTTCGGTGCGGTATCTCTTCAGTTTCCGCAAATCCGAGATTGTTGGCGCCATCTCAACATTAAAGCTGTAGTAGTTGAGGAAGTCAAGGGCTAAGTCTTTGAACGTCGCGTACTGGCTGACATCCTTGGTGTAGTACCAATGCAGCGCTGATTCCGCCAAGCTTTCTTGAAACATGGCGATGCGAAATTTGTCGTCAGCAGGGTATACAACCATTTTGTGGCAAAAGTACTTGAGATGTAGTTCCGGGCAACCATTCCCGTGGAACTTCTCGAATTCGGGCATCTTGAACTTTGACGGGACTTGTATTTGAGGGATCTGGTAGTTGGCGTACTCCCAGTTGTGTGCCCGATACCCTTGGATGGCGTTTAGGCACTCTTCCAACTTCGCCATGCGGCGAGCCTCCTCTTGCTGCATTGAGGCAATCCTAGCCTCGAGTCTTGTCTCGAAAGCGCTAGCCTGTTGTTGTTCGCCAAACAGCTCGTCGACGATTGCCGCGTTGCGGGTTCGCGGGCTTGGCAAGGCAGGTTCCACATGCGGAACTGAAGGGGTGGCAATTGGCGGAGGGATTATGAAAGGATGAGGTGTAGAGGTTTTGATGGTAGGGAGTTGGCCCAGGTGTTTGAATGTGGGGGGTTTGCCCGAAAGGTATTGGTGGGTAAGGAGTCGGCCCTTGGGATGTTGGCTGAGGATAGTATGGAGGCAAATAAGGTTGAGGCATCGGAAGGGAAGGGGGTGACCCATGCATGTATGGGATATATAAGGATGCTACATTTGTGGAGGTAGCGGATCCGGGCATGACTGGGTTGCAGGAAGGCATAGTGTTTGATGGGTTATAAGAAGGCAAAGTATTTGAGGAAGTGTTTAGGCTAGGGTAGGATGGATATGGTGGTGTTTAAGGTCCTGGCATGACAGGAGGAAGATGTGGGTTTTGGGAGAAGGCAAGAGCAGGTGTGGCTGCTAACTATCGTTGGAGGAGTTCTGCCATCATCGTCTTCAGGGAAGAGAGTTCGGCTGTGAGAGACTCCACCTTGTCTCCCAATGAGGGACTGTCGGCGCCTTGGGCTGGCATGTCTTGTGTTGAATTGAAGGGAGCTGCAGGTAGCATCACCGACGGCGCTGCAGATGCAACCAACGGTGGGACGTATAGCGGCGAGGTTCTCCCGTCTGAGGGTTGCCCGGCAGTGAGTATAGTCTGGGGCAACGGCGGGAAGGCAGCGATCGGGAATGGCGAGGCAACCTCCATCGAAGTTGAGAATTCGATGGCGGGAGGTGGTGAGAGAACTGCGATGGTGACTCCAGCGGTCGGGGCTACTTCTTCCGCTGCCGGGGACACGATCATGGGAGTTGGCGGTGGTCCTGCTGAAGCTTCAGCCATCACCGCCCGGATGGTACGGTATCTTGGACGCTTTCGGTATGGAGCAATTGCTCAGTACCTTGGTACAGAAAAGAACATTCGATCAATATCAAATGATGACGTACCTTGGATTCGTGACATGTCATGACGCATGATTGTACATCTAATGCAAGAATTGGATTGTGATTATAACGAATTCAATCCAAGTGAAAAGAAGTGCATTAGATAAAAATCCAAAAAGGTTCATCTCACAATGCAGTTCCTTAAAAAAAATAAAAATAAAAATAAAAATGAAAGATAGGATGGGCTCGCGGGCCCAAGGATTGGGAGGAGAAGTCCGCTATCAAATGCGATCCCAGGGGGTTATCCGTTTCTTCTGGAATCGTGCAGATCGGGCGTCGATGTCAGCCTGACGTTCCGTGAAAAGATCGTACTCCTCTTCTTTGAGATTTGTCCAGACCCGAGCGATACGTGTGATGACCCGTTGCACTACTCCCTTTGCCGGTTGGCTGTCCAAGTCGATCGGGTCAAATAGTTTGTTCGGCGTTGGTCTGACTCGTGGGCATCCTCCAAACTGATGCATCACCCTCGCTGGACAGTAATAAGACGTCCCAGTGATCCCAGCGATCGGGATGTAATCTCCGTCTGGGGAGCTTGTAATGGTCAGGTCTACATCGAAGCATTTAGCCTTCTGATAGAAATCCTCTGGTTCCAGCGAGCGGAAGAGAGCCCTAACTCCTGCAAAAGTGCGGGTTGGAAGTCGAGCGCGGTCTGATATGCGGTCGAGTAAGTCTGGAAACTGCTCCCGCCTGAACGACTCTCCGGTGATGCCAATGTGAGTGTAGAACCAGGCTTGGAGCAATTGAGGGCTGAAGGAGAAGTGATGGTTCCGAATTCCTTCTCTTGCTTTCCGCACTATCTTGGTAAGACTGTAGTTCATCTCACCAATTAGATTAGGGAGGAAGGGTTGTCCTTTGAGAATGGCCTTCGTGAGGTAGACCGCTCGTCCGTGAATCGATTCCTTTTTGTAGGGATAGAGAACAGTTCCTGCGAACAAGAGGATGAAGACGCGCGCTGAACCTTGGCCGTCTCCTCCCTCCGGTATGTATGGTGTCAGTTTATACTTGCAGAGCTCCTTAATGCTGATGTGCCCCTCTGTCGTGAATAAGGTGGACACGTGCGCTGGAGAGATCTGAAGCAAGCTGGTGACGTATTCTTTCGGCTTGTCGAAATGAGGCAGAGGTGATATTTCCGGGAGATGAGGAAGTCCGGAGAGGTATTCCTCGTAGAGCGGTGCGAGCTCCAGGGTACCAAAATGGAAGGTATACGTGTTTGGGTTCCACCGGGCAATGAGATGCTGCAGCATGAACCAGTCGACTTCGAGACTGATCAAATGGAGTAGACCTTTGAGCTTTTGCTTGACGAATTTCTGTTCTGAGGGTCTGAGTACTTTGAACCAATCTCGGAGTTTGTCAGAGGATAGAGTATCCGAGCGTAGTGCGATTGAGTCCATTTGATAAACCTGCATGCTTGGACGTCATTCAGTTGTAATAACAATCCAATCCAACTCCTAACGTGAGATGAATTTGCATGCGAGTTTTCTCCTACTGGAACAACGATAATACTTAACAAATGTAAAAGCGTTGATATATTGATTATTGACTAACAAGCGTTCGTACGAAATGGATGCAAATGAGTATGATGACATAAAGAAAAAGAGGTAGGGAAGGGAGAAAAGAGATTCGGAACCCCCCCTGTGACCAACCAAAACCGCTGCAAAACGAACCGGGTTAGTGTCACAATTATTACATACAAAACGTACCTGAACCTGTCCCTGCACGAGTAACAGTCACTTAGTAACAAGCAAATGCACGTGCGGCGTCTGGTACCTGTAGTGAGCAAGCAATTCTAGATTCAGAAGAGGTTTCTAGACCTCCCTCGGACTAAGGGAGGCGAGGCCCCGACCCAAAACCACACCGCAAAGAGCAGCACAGCTGGACCTAACGGTGACCCCCTTAAGATCCTAGCCCCGAGTTCGGGCATACCTAGAAATGCCTAAAAAGCGGTAAACATACACAAACAAAAGATCATACAAAAGTCATCGAGCCAATCAATTACATGCGTAAACAAGTAACTCCCCTCCGCATGTGGTAAAAAAGAGGTTTTCGGTAGGAATCCACATGCGGAGTGTCCCCAGCGGAGTCGCCATCCGGGATGTGCGCGCGCGCCCTTCCGGCCTAGCGGCGCGCGCGACGGCGGTTCCGGCAAACCCGAGGATCCGGGCCCGCTCCCCCGAGGCCCAGTCCGGTCGACGTTACGGCTCGAACGCCGGACGCTGCGGAAAGGGGCCCCGGGTTGAGCCTTCCCTTGATTCGCGAACGGGTCTGCGGGGCGTTTCGCCAACCGTCTCCAGTTCCCTGGAGGGGGCGAGCGAAAGGCTGCGTTAAGGCCTCGTTCGCGAATTTTGGGGAGGGCCCAAGGAGCGGCTCGAGTAGCCGTCACCTCACCCCAAATGGCTCCGAAAAAAGGGTAGTGAAGTTTAGTTTTACTTTGGAAAACTTTTGTTCGGAGTCGCCATCGACTTAAAAATGTGATTTTAAGTCGGAAAAATCAGAGTCTGGGTTCGGGGATTCCTATTTACTAACCTTAGTATTCTACCACATGCAAAAAGGGTGGCGATTTGTCCAAAAAAGTTACTTTTGATTGACGGGTGTTGGGCCCGATCCGGGAGTAGGCCGGACTCTTATCGACGTTTTAACGGGCGTTGGACCCGACTTTAGGTTGGTTGAATTAAAACCAAACATGCGACGAATAACCTAAGGCCTAAGTCATGCGCGCAACCACAAACAATTATTTAGATCAAAAGGGCGGGGAAGGGGCAGTGATTGCGGGCCAATGCACTTGGGCCCGCAATCCATTACAAGTGGGCTCAAAATAAAGTTCGGGGAGGCCCGCACCTCCCCTTTGTACCTTAGATCGAAGGTTGGGGTCGCTTTATCTTCGATCCCACGGTTTTTTAGGCCGGGGTGGATCCGCGCGGTTTGTTACACGCGCCTTCGAGTTAATATTCGAAATTCCGAATTTGGTCTTCCGAAGTTGCATGCTCAGTGTACATGCAAAGAAAACAAAGAAGTGATTAGTTGACTTTCATTTTCAAAGTCCAAAACAACAATTCGAAATCAAAGAGACGAGCACAAGTTTCAACTAAATCAAAATATTTAAGATCCAACCGAACATTAAGTAAACAGGTTAATAATAAGCATGTTTGTCAAATATCAGCAAAATCCAACGGTGGAATTGTGAATTACGCACACGCAAAGTCAGCTGTAGCATAGATGAGAATGCAGCATACGCAGGTTTGGAAATAGGAGAATAACTTCACTTAGAATCGTCCGATCTAAGTGAAATTAAAACCTATAGATCTGTATCTTGATGAGAAATCAGCATATAAAATTTCAAACGAATCCAACGGTGGGATCTCATTCAACAAAGCAAAGAATGTATTTCAGTCTCTTGCATAAGCAATCCTTGACCAGCAGAATGATGAGAAAAGAAAATTTCATAACTCTTCACTCGTTCGTCAAAAAAGTATGAAATTTTGTCAAATGCTAGATAACTCAATCATGATTTAGCATGAAAAATTTTAGGAAAAATGGATCTGTAGTCTGCTGTCAGCGTAGCGGAGAATCTAGACATTCGAATAGAATGTGTTTCAATCGGCCAGCATCGCAGATCAAGTTTGACCATGTTTGACTGTAGGATAAACTTGTTCAAAATAAAAAGTGTAAAACACATAAATTGTAGTAAATTAAAAGATCTAACTCTCGGTTCAATTTTAATCCATTCAGAACTCAAACGAGTAAATTACGCTATCTGGTGCGCAAGATACTCATGCTGCCGCAAAAGGGCAAGAGACATTAGAAGTCTTCGTCTTTTCTGAATGTTTAGACTAACCAGATGATCCCGAAAGCAAAAACTCAAAGAATAAGATTTGTAGAGGGCTCAAACATGGTTTCAAAAGCGCTAATTTTGTAAAATTTGGGCACGTGATGAAAGAGATACGAATTTTTTCGTATACTAGTATGAATCTGCCCTGAAATGCGATAGCACGTCTGTTCTATCTGCACTCCAACAGCGATTTGACCAGGATGTGTATGTTTAACAGAAAAGTGTATAACACAAAAGTTTTAGAAAACTTAAAGAGAAATCCGTTCCAACCAATTTCAGGTGAAACGGAGCTCTGATGTTCGAGTTATGTCCGAAAAACAGAGGCAGCTATTCCACTCATACACAGAAACAGGCTGCCTTTTTCGAACAAACAAAACTTGATCAAGCAAGTGTCAAATGGAGAAGCTTAAAGCACGAAAGTTGTAGAATAGCAAGAAAGGAAATGAATCCAAGTAGCTTTAAGCAAATCCGAGCTGTACAGTCGAAACTAAGCCTGATGGAGGAGAGCTGCACACTCCGCGGATGCACAGAATAGGGCAGCTGCGTTCTCCAGCAAACGAAGAGGAAAAACATTGGTAAAACGAGTCTGTTTGGAAAACTTTTCAACAGAGAAGTTGTTCTCCATCGAGAGAGGAAGCCAAGGAGTCAAAAAACAGATCAATCCATGCACAGGACAAGAAGTGATGCTGGAAAACGTCAGGAACATGCGGCAGCGAACAAAATTCCCATTTCAGCATGCGTATATCCCAACAATCGCAGATAGTTCGAGCAGTTTACAGCACAAACAAGTCCCAGAAGCTATTGACGAAGTCACAGAGGAAATAGAAAGGGAGTGGACCTGATTTCGCATAGTTTTGAGCTCGATAGCTCCGGTTACGACGTCTCGAAGATGCCGCAACGTGTGTTCATGCAAACAAGAACAATGAATGAGGTTAGATTTGTCTAAGGAGCTGTGAAACGCAGAGAAAACAGACGATAAAGGAGACTCACCGAGGATGCAGCTTTCTTGAGATGGATTTCGGAGATGTTTGTGGGGGGGGAAGGCGCTCGCGATGGGAAACAGCCCACCCCCCCACACCTCCCGAGCACGCGCGCTCTCGATGGGAGATTCGTGTGCACGTCGGGAGGAGTTCTTTGCTGGACGTCTACAATGGGAGCTTCTTTGGCATCTCATGGAATGATATGCGAAGCCGGGGCTGACCAATCCAGGAAGATACAAGCTTCGACCTCCTCCACCACTTTGCTTCCTTGATGTCGTTTTCTCGCAACATATACAACGAAGGCAGAGCATGCAGAAAAGGAAGGGTAAATGCCATCTTATGGAAGGGCAAACATACAAGAGAATAAGTGAGGTTGCTCACCGTTAAGGGTCGTTTGCCTTTGGTTGCTGCAATCGGTTTTGAAGACGACGACGAGGACGGGTTGCCGTCATTAGATACGAGAGACGTCAAAGCTGATGAGTCGCTGGTTCGTGACATCATGATCGAAAGGCTGAGACTGAAGCTATACGAACTGCTGCAAACCGCATCCATCAAGTCAGAGAGGATCATTGTCGCAGAGAGTTTGCTCCGTGTTGTCACTGTTGGTGAAGACACGATCGTTCAGGTACATGCTGGAGTTCGTCTACGGCGACGAGGTGTTGAACCTGTGGCTGAGTGTTCGTCCATCGATACTAGAGTGCTTCCTCATCATGCTGACGAAGACCAAGCTCGGGTTGGCCTCTCAGTTGGGTTTCCATGCTGCTAATTCTTCTTACCTTGGAAGAAAATCACAGAGGAGTGGGAGCAATGGTGGGATGAATGGAAACGATGGTGCCCTGGTCTTCTTCTCGGTGAGGCCAAAAAAAAGAAGATGGAGATCGACGAAGGAGACGAAGGAATTGGGAGAATGATTGATGACCAATGAAAACCGTCCCCCCCCCTTCTCTCTGTAATGTTCTCTACTCCTTTTATTCGTCCCCTTCTCCCTTGCCATCTTAACTATCATCTCTTTTAGTTTCTTGAATTTAAACCAATTTAGTTGGAATTTAACTAATTAGTTTACTTTACTGTTGGCAGGCATTAATGGGGAAGATGGTGCTTTGTCCTTGGAAGATTTGGGGGGGTAAGGAATGTCGGGAGGTTGTTATTCACAGGTGGGAGTAGGGGGGACAAGGAAGATTTTCCTTCAGAGTATACGACCCCCTTTAGATTGTTTGTGTGGGAAATATACGTATAAAAATTCAAATTTGTAAAAAAAGAACGGGCTGAAGTTGGGCTTAGGCATAAAAAGAAATGGGCTTCAAGTCGGGCTGCGGTCTAATAAAATGGACTTAGGCTTGGAGCCATTTCATCTTATGTATGATGGGCTCGCAGGATTTAGCCTAATAATTTGGGGTATTACATCAGATTCCGTCCGGGGAGCCATTGCTCAAAAACTGCACTCCGACGAAGGAAAGTGTGCTATTCTGGGAAGAAGAATGGCAAGAAACGCAGTTCGGCTGTAAAAAGGGCTGAACTCGTGCGAAGAAACGGTTTCAGAAAGCGAAAAGGAACGAGGGTTTCAAAGGAACATGAAACGGTTGGTTTTCCAAGCCTGGCGAACGACAAGACTTGCTACAAAACGCGACCGTTTTCGAGATAAACATAAAGTTCCCACATTATATTTAACAATGAGGGGGGGCTTAAAATTGACACTCGATAAATTTTTGGGCTTTGTCCCTAGTGGGCCAAACAACGGAGTCCAGGAAAGGAGATACCCGATAAGCCACTCGAGCACTAGGAGATACTCTGCTCGAGGAGTAGCCTTTTTCAAGCGCTCGAGAACAGCCTGCTCGAGAAATGGTTGACGAACTCGAGAGGTAAGATCAATCATACTCGGGAGCCTCACTTAGTCACCAATTCGGAGTAAAGATGTATTGGATGATCCAAATGCATGGATTCTATTGGCCATCCATGGAGAAGAATTATATCGAGATGGCTAAAGGTTGTAGGAAGTGCCAAAAATTCGGACGTGTAACTCGAGCTCCGGCTATGGAATTAAATCCGATAACTCAGCGATGGCCCTTTAAGTCCTAGGCTCTAGACATAATTGGGGAGATTAAACCCCACTCAAGTAAAAGAGCCTATATATTGGTGGCTACAGATTACTTTACTAAGTGGATAGAAGCCAAAGCTTATCAAAGAATCGGCCAAAAAGAAATTACCGAGTTCATTAAGACGAACATTATCTTTCGATATGGAGTCCCTCATAGCATAGTGGTGGATAACGGCGGTTTCACCATTAACAACTCCTCTTTATTACCCGCAGTCAAACGGACAAGCAGAGTCCACTAACAAACTCATCAAGAATGTCATCCAAAGAATGATCGAGGACGACCCCAGGAGATGGAATGAGGTACTCCTCGAGACACTATGGGGTTTAAGGGTCACTAAAAGGGATAGTACTTGGGAAGCTCCATATAACTTAGTGTATGGTCAAGAGGCCATTATCTCTATCGAGATAAAATACAAGTCCTTTCGAGTCCATCAAACAGACCAAATGATGGGTCGAGAGGAAGAAATCCCTCGAGACGGCAAACATCACGAGGAGTGGCGCATGAAAGAAGCAAATAGAATGGAAGTGCAAAAGAAACGAATGATGAGGCATTACAACAAGAAAGTTCATTCTAAAGGCTTCAAGGAAGGGGAACTAGTATGGAAAATGGTACTTCCCATAGGCACTCAAGACTATTTCCTTGGGAAATGGTCACCTAATTGGGAAGGTCCGTTCAGAGTCAAAGAGGATTTCCCCAAGAACGTATATCGATTGGCAAGTCTCGAGGAGCATTATCAGGAATTGAAAATTAGTGGAAAATATTTAAAGTATTACAGACCAACCATCTAGGAAACCCACAAAGAGATCTTGAAAAAGAGGTTCTCCAGTTTGTGGTTACAATTAGAATATGAAGACTTTTCTTAGAATAAAGTCCATTACATTGTTACAGTTCACGAGAAAAAAAAATACGATTAGTTCTGGGAGCAACTGGGTAATCGTGCTTCAAGCAGCTGTTTCTTCTTAAGAGAGATCTCTCCACAAGTCCGAGTTCTACCAGCTCCCAGGGTTGGAAGAGAAAGAAGCGCATAAGTCTTCCACCGAGCCAAGATATGTGACATGCCAATTCCCCGACACACGATACCTGTCTCAATTCCTTCTTTAGAGTCTAAAAAGAAGAGACGAGCTAGGGCGCCACCAGAGCCGTCCGCGACACCCACATGATCAGACTCGGATGCCCCCCGGCTCATGGGTCCAACTAACTCAAAAGTAGAAAAAGGTCAAAACTTTCGGTAAGGGCATAGATAAAAGCCGATCCCTGGGGGCAAGATAAGAAAGTTAAAAACCCCGCAGAAGGTACCAGTCGCCTTCAGGAGCCATGCGTTGCCGGTGGGCAATATGACCGCCTGAGGTTGTGGACCTTGGCTTTCGAGGGGTATGAGGTTGTGAACTTAGGCTCCTTAAAATCTAAGGAAGTTTTCGGGAAAGGAGAACCGCATTGTGGCAAGACATGTTTAGCATGGGGTTTGTGAAGCCTCATAAAAGGAAGGACAAAACTATTTATAGAAGAACGAAACTGAAAGGAAGGTTCGTGAACCCTACGAGTGAACAGTAGGAAATCTTGAGGATCTTGAGAATCTTATCTTTTGGGAATCTTCATAGCCTTAAATACAGTATTAAAGATGTAAAAAGGAAAACGGAGATTGCACGCTACTATGAAACGTCTCGAAAAAGCTAAAAACGTTTCAGATAAAGTAATAGAGGCATTCAATGTTATTAATAGACAAACAAAGGAAAATTATGGCAGTCTATGGCGACACTTAATCAAACGCTCAATTTGTTCTAGGCGCTGCCTCTCACGGAGTTCCTCCTCTTGTGAGATAGCTTGGGCCATTACACTAGCTCGAGTCGAAGGTCTAGAATCTAAATCAGTCAGTCGCAAGGCTCTCTTCTCCCAAAGTTTAGATAGGGACCTCGAGAGTTTCCTCATTTTCTTCTGAATAGCCTCGAGACGTTGCTATGTGCGTCCAATCACTCATCCAAGAGATCGATCTCATGACGGCCCTAGCTGATCTTCAAAAACCTGAGCCGTCCATTTGGCAGATTGAAATGCTTCATAATCCCAGTACGACAACCAATACTATTGGTTAGTGAGCCTGCAAGCAAAAATCTGATCTGCTGATGACAGAGGAGAACGAATAACGCCTTTTATAGCGGCTCGATATAGGTCAAAACTCGCCTCTGTGTGAGCAATGTCAGCAGAAAGGAAGCTGATTACGAATTGAAAATCAGCGCAAAACTGGGCCTCTTCACGTAATGGACCCTCAGAAATCACATTTTCTGTGCCCTCTAAGACAGAATTAATGTATGTGGGAACTTCATCAACAACGTCCTCGAGAGGGTCTGCGGCTAGCTCCTACATAAAAGAAACAAATGTTATAACAAAGAAATATACGGACCCGAACAGCAGGAGGGGAAGGCATTTGCGTGAGGTAGAGCAATATCCTCTGGGACTACATCTCCATGAGGTATCTCCTCTGTATCCACTTCAACAGATGGATCATTAAAATATTCAATATCCCCAGAAAACGACAATTCTCAAACCCCATCTGGAGTTCCCTCTTAAATCGGGATGTCCTATCGAGACATCTCCGCATTCTCAAGAGAAGGAGCCTCCTGAGGACCTACATCGTCTCGAGGGGGAGATGAGACAACCTCATTTTCTTCCTCAGTGTCTTCCTCGACAGACTGATCGCGAGGACTGATCTGCATCGTTTTCGAAGATAAGTATCTCTAAGGAAAACTAATTCTAAAACTAAATGGGTAAAGAAATACCTCATTCCCGGGGGTTGGTTCGTCGACCCTGACAAACGGCGCTTCAATAATAGAGGGAACATACCTTTCTTCTTCTGAACTCTAGTCCAAAACCCGAACGTCGGGTTTCTCGAGCACAGGCTTCACTCGTCGCCGAAAGACACGCTTAACCCGCATAGAAGCTGGTCTTTCCTTAGTTTCTTCTTCATCTCGAGGCCTGGAGGGACGATCATCACGAGTTTTAGAGCGCCCTTCTCTGAGACTGCCTTCCGCCTCGAGGGATCACACAGTCCGAAGTTTATGCTTTCTCCTACGCACTAGAGGCTCTTCATCGGAGACCGCCTCAGGCAAGGTCTCGACATTAGTTTCATCAGCGAAAAAAGACAAACAAAGTTATACTCGTCCAATCGAGCGATAACAATTGAGGACGTATTTGAAGACTCACCGTCGGGAAGCAGAGTGGGTACATAGAAATCACCCTGATCACTGTCCAAGATTATCATACCCCCCGGTAATTCAGACCAAGTCATGACCCAGTAAACTTGGAACAGGTCAGATGCAGCAATCTGACTATTCTTAGAGAAATCAAATTCAACCGGATGCACAGCAGTCCAAGCTTGCACTTGTTTGATATATTTGAACTCTATCGCCGCAGTCTTCCCACACATAAAGGTGTTGTACAATCTAGAGAATGGAAGACTCACATCCTGGAAGAAACCAAGCTATCTAGCGCACAATTGTGGGTTGTACGCCTCGAACACAAATTTCTCCCCCGGACAAACACCCACGAGATCTCGAGGAGTTAGAACACTGTCCCAATAGGACCATTCAATAAGGTTCTCTCGAGCAGCATAAAACATGTCGGGTGGGTATGGTTTCCATTCTTGTTCCCTTTGAGGGTCAGCCAGTCCTCGCATTAAGGCAGTAATGAGTGCAGAAGACCAATTGCTCTAATCACTTCAGGCATGACGAGCGATCTCGAGTCCAAAACATTCGCCACCCTTGATCATTGATGTATTAAAGGAAAACACTTGAGGAAACCAGATGAGCGCCCACAAGTGCAATAGCCACACTAGACCCCCAGATGGGTGATTTGGAAAACTTTTATCCTTAGTCACAATGGAGGCAACTCTAAGACTCCTATATAACAGTTGAAGGAGGAAGGGCACAAAAGCCACAGTATCATCAGTCTGAACTAAGAAATTACTGACCAAGACATGTAAATGGCGGCCTGTTTTCCTGAACAGCAGAAGACATACTTGCTGAGCCATTCGAGAAAGAAATCAAATCCGTGCTCCTGTTTCCATAGAGCGGTTGTGTTCCCTGCTTCACGAAACAGTTTCATGTGAGCACTGACTGTCTTACGAATTTTGTGCTCCTTATTCTGAAATTGATCTCAATCTACTCTATGAAGACGTACATTAATACCCGAAGTAGAACAACCCGTCAGTAAGCAGACGTCTTCAATAGTAATGGTCATGGGTTCCTCAGGAAGAAAGAAAACATTCAGTCTTGAATTCCAAAAGGGGCTCAAACTAGGGCAGACTTTAAGATCACTACATTTCATCATCCTCAAGAGAGACATCAAATCTTTTAAGCCCAAACGACATAATTTTTAGTCCAACTTCTCTTCTCACAGACTGAATGACTGCTCAGTAGTAGCATCTGTTGAAGGAAAACCTACATGTTCCTTTGCTTTAAGCCATGAAACGGGAGCACAGAAGTCAGGATGACATACCGGAATGGATGGCGAGGTTAAAAGGTAAGTTTGGGGGATATCGTGTTCCTTGAAAGCGGATAACGGAAGCAAAGGGCTCAGGGCTAAGACGGGCAATTCATAACCCGGGATGACAATAACCACTTCTTGATTAGCAAGCCCGTGGTAATGGCCGAAACGAACATAGTCAGATTCCGTCCGGGGAGCCATTGCTCAAAAACTGCACTCCGACGAAGGAAAGTGTGCTATTCTGGGAAGAAGAATGGCAAGAAACGCAGTTCGGCTGTAAAAAGGGCTGAACTCGTGCGAAGAAACGGTTTCAGAAAGCGAAAAGGAACGAGGGTTTCAAAGGAACATGAAACGGTTGGTTTTCCAAGCCTGGCGAACGACAAGACTTGCTACAAAACGCGACCGTTTTCGAGATAAACATAAAGTTCCCACATTATATTTAACAATGAGGGGGGGCTTAAAATTGACACTCGATAAATTTTTGGGCTTTGTCCCTAGTGGGCCAAACAACGGAGTCCAGGAAAGGAGATACCCGATAAGCCACTCGAGCACTAGGAGATACTCTGCTCGAGGAGTAGCCTTTTTCAAGCGCTCGAGAACAGCCTGCTCGAGAAATGGTTGACGAACTCGAGAGGTAAGATCAATCATACTCGGGAGCCTCACTTAGTCACAATGCAGGACAACTTCCAACTGTACAACTAAGCCACGACTAAGAAAAGGGACACATGGCAAACCCAGAGAAGATAAACAAGATACGATGTGTATGTCCCCTACAAAATAGGAGATAATTGTGCACAGATTCTGAGAAGATTTCGAGTCTGCATAATAACCGCAACAGAAAGATCTCGAGCTATAAAAGGATCGCAACAGACAACAACAACAGACAACACAACTCAAACACATACTCAAGTCTTTTATCTTTCACTTTTCTTTTCCCAGGGTGGCCTCCGGCCCTTGGCATCCTTCCACCGTTACGGTGAGCCTCTGGCCTTTGACGACCAAAACTCCGCATCACTCCACCGTCAGGGTGAGCCTCCGGCCCTTGACGACCAAAATTCCGCATCACTCCACCGTCAGGGTGAGCCTCTAGCCCTTGACAACCAGACCCCGCCTTCGTCCCACCACTAGGGTGAGCCCTCAGGCCCTTAGTGTCCATACCCATCATCACCTTCGACCTCCGCCGCTCCACAAGCGTGAATTCTATGAAAGGAGTTCGCCTCGACCGCCTATCGCCCGCCCCCGACCGTCGCGAAGCGTCACAAGGCCTTTCTTGTTGTTTACCGTTCGGGTCATATCTGTAAGCATAACGCTGTAAGCTCGGTGTCGTCGCGTTAAATTCCGATATTGTGTTTACTCATTAGATTTGTATTCATTCACCGTTCGGTGTACAACACCAAACGCTGTAAATTCAGTATTATTGTATTGCGTATACTTTCACTTTACGACGATCATATTCACTGTAAAATTCGACACGTATTGCGGAGAACAACTTTTCCGCGCCAACAAACATATTCTGGAAACTTAACAAGCCTGTGATGTATTAAGAAACCAAAGTTTTATACCCTCAACTCATGTTGGGTACACATCAAATATCCTTTTCGAATTCGTTTAGGTACATGAAGGAATACGTCTCTCAAAATTTAACACCACCATCGATCTAATACAACAATGCCAGAAATGCGGCGACCGCAACCGCAATATATGACCCGATCGTGACTGGATGGAGCCGTAGCGGAATCCCGGCCGAGGTATCGACCGTGGCGCCATTCGATGATGTTGGGGTGTCCGCAGCGGCTGCGGAGACGGCCTTCTCCGGTTTGGCCGGTGCGGGAGCCGGCGCGGACGACTGAAACATGGCCGCGGGTAGTAGCACCTGGTCGACCTGGTAGATCACCACCTTACTACCGGACAAGATTGTGTTGTCTATCCTCGCGGTGTTCACTCCCGTGGTGAGATTCACCTGGTTCCCGGATGTCGACACGTTCAGAGGGAAGTGGCCCTCGCTGCTGTCCCCGGCCTGCGTCGTCACGGGGTTGCTGACCGTCTGGAACTGCGACAGCGAGATCACCGTGGGGAGCACGTGGAACTGGATCAGCTGAATCTTCTGCTGGTCGGAGAGGGAGTTGAGAGTCCCGGGGGGCAGGTTCGAGAAGGAGTTGTCGGTCGGGGCGAAGATCGTGAACCCTTGGTTGGATTTGCTGTTGATCTGAGAGTTGAGTTGGTCGCCGACGAGGGTGGACTTGAGTAGACGGATGAAGAAGGTGAACTGGCCCGCCTTCTCGAGCCCGGCAGTTATGTTGGTGCGGGTGGGGGTCGACGTGGGTAGCGGGGAAGGGGCGGATTGTGCCGAAACATGGGCGGAAACTGAGAGGAATGTGACCAAGAAAAGCATCACTAATTTGGTCCTTATATCCATCATGGGAATGTTTTTGGTTTTATGTTTAGGGTTTGTTGAGTTGAGGCGACCCCGTGTGCTGAGACAATTAAAACTGGGGTTCTTATATTGACTAATGGAAATGATGGGCGATGATTATCCTTTTCCAAGCAAAGAAAATTAAATATTATTGAGATTGCTTTTAATGGGAGGAACCCTAATCCGTAATGGGTCTAGTAAAAAGAAGTGTTGGCTTGAGTTGGGAGGATATTATACTTTTTAATTTCTCTTTCCTAGGTGTTGTGTAAGAGATTGAGAAGGCTTGCAACTGAAGTCCTTC
The DNA here is from genome assembly GCA_029817715.1 of Melastoma dodecandrum. Lineage (NCBI taxonomy): Eukaryota > Viridiplantae > Streptophyta > Magnoliopsida > Myrtales > Melastomataceae > Melastoma > Melastoma dodecandrum. The sequence goes on from JARUPY010000237.1 coordinate 1,094,539, forward strand.
AAGAGCAAGTCTTTACTTATAAAAAAGGAATAAAGAAGATAATTAAAAAAAAAGAGAAGTATCAAAATCAAATTTGGTACTAACCGGTGACCAAGATGTCAATGCTAGTCGTTGGGTTGTCTCCATTCTTTAGCTAACTCTCTCTCTCTCTCACGTTGAATATGGGCGGGAGATGAGATATCAATTCCCGCATTAGATTATTCTACCCCCGATCGAGACTTTGAGTTGGACAACAACGGGACATAATTTTTGAGGGATATCGGGTTCTTAATGGGCCCACTTGTAGGCCTTGGGCCTATTCGAGGATCGTGATTAGGCCCATATCCACTCAAAACTGGGCCTCCCGTGCCCTCTTTCTGGGCCCGAGGGACGTTTCCCTAAATTATTAAATGGAACGGACGTGTCGGTTGGGGAAGGAATTGAGGCCGTCGTTCGGTGTGAACTCTCCTCTCCCAAATCAATCGGTTGCTATTGTGTTCGAATGCACGGTCCATGAACATGGGCAATGATGAGACCTTTGGACCCGTTGATTTATGTTATTATTGTTTTACGCAAACGGCAACAAACACAACGTGTTCCAATCAATTCGGGATTGAATGGGTCAGGGCTTGCAGACATCGACCCTGGTATATTATATGATTAAAAATTTGTTTAGAAAGAAAGACCAAACCCAATCTCCTTCACATGATTTATTATTGTACGACCTCGGCGGGTCTCGTCTCGGCATTTTGCTTTGAAACTGGCTGGGCCCCAACCCTACGCGCATTTCTACGTCCTTATATTTATATTATATGAATTTTTTTAAATAACGATCTTAATGTATTCAATTAAATTTAACATTTTATAAATTATGTAATTTTATTATTAAAGTAGAGGGGAGTTAAAGGGGCGGAAAGATGATGAATGAAGAAGATATCCCCAATCTCCAAGACGTCCTTCCGATACTCGACACGATTGCTTATCTTCGCCTGTCAGAACCCCCTTCTGGGGATCATAAAATATATTATTACCTTCCATCTTTTAGTCTTCACCCTAAACTTGAACGTGTTCATAGACATAACGATTGGGGTTGATACTTTTTCCATGTCAATCAATTTAGAACCTCCATTCTTCTCATTGGTTCATAAAATAATTTATTAGAAATTAAATTGATTATATTTATAGCTAATTTTTTAAATTTAAAATTTAATTATTAAAAAAATCCAAATTATGAGTTTGACTGATTTATTTTACAAATTATTTTACTCGCCAACGTAACAAAACTTTCACCCATCAAAGTCTTCAAATATGTGCAATGTCACATTCGAATTCCAGTTTCCAAATGAAAATGATCGAACCAAACCACCTCGCAACAACGTACCCATTTCAGCCTAACTCACGTCACCGAATTGAAACATAAGGATAAATTCTGGGATGAATAGTGAACATTAGCTGTCCTTATCCACGCCTGTCGGCCTCTCATTACAGCGGAGTCGGTGGTAGATCTGAAACTACTCTTTTTTTTTTTTTTAGTTTAAACTCCTTGTAGTTGTAACACACTCCACTCCCCCTCCCCCCTGTTCGATAAGAACCCCCCCTTCCCTTCCCCTTCACGCTCCACTCCGTTCACTCCTCCGACCCAAAACCCTAATCCTTTGCTGCTGTGCGTGATTAGGGCTTCCATCGACCGAGGGAAATTTCTCTTCTTGTTGGGGTTCGGGAATTTGGGGAGGAAGAATGTAGTGCGACCCCGAGTGGGGATAATTGTGGGGAACGCCATGGATCCAGGCCGCCACGAGCGGAGGATGATTCCGAGAAGGGTTTGGTTAGGGTTCCAGAAATCTATGGGTCTCCTCGTGGGTGGGAATCATACCTCCTCCAGGTTTTGCACCCGTTAAGTTGATTCACCCCACCGTGTTGTTGGCTTCCAATCTCCAGTTTTTTTGTTTCTGTTTTGGGTTGAATCTGTGATTTGATCGGTTGGTTGTGACGGGAAGGATCGGGGATTCGCCGGTTTGAAGGTAATTGAGGAACCCTTTTCGGTGCGAATCTTCCATGGATTATTGTAAGACGTTGAGGTATCAGTTCCTTCACGGTTCCATTGCGAGGCGGGCGATTCTGCGTACGGTCATTGTAGCCTCGGTGCTTTCCATGTTCCCCTTGCTTCAGATGTTCTCCGGCCGGAATCCTGGGTTGATTTTGGTCCCCAGTGGTTTGGATGATTGTGGGCCAAATTTCGGTAACTCAGCCAGGCTGATGATTCCAGGCATGTCGTTGCTACCCAGCCGGTTGTTGGTGCCGTTTTGGGGACATGTTGACTCTATGCAGTGCAGAGAGAATGTTAATCTGACGATCAGCGTGGTCAGAGAGTTGATCGGCAGGCACTTGTTGGATTATGGTGCAAAAACCCTGTGTGCTGGTGAGGGGTCAGGCACGTGTGTGTACGCGCTACAGGAGTCGGGGTTTTTTGATGCGTCTGGGGTTTACGGACACCCCTTCTTCTCGTTGAAGCAGAAAAGGTTCCTTTACGAGCTGGATTATGAGGACTCCTCTTTCGATTTCGTGTTCTCGAGGGACCTGGAGAAGGTGTCGGTCCCTGCATTGCTCGTGTTAGAGATCGAGCGTGTGCTCAAGCCCGGTGGAATTGGGGCAATGCTTGTGCGCATCAGTGATTCAAACCCTGATAACCTCATTCGATCAGCAACCCCTGTTTCGTCACTGCTGAAGGCCTCCAAAGTTGTGCACGTTAGTTTCATGAAAGATTTTGCTCTTGGTACCCCGAGCGATTTCACCCTGGTTGTTTTCAAGAGAAAGTTTCAAGAGGGCAGCTACTTTGCCCAATTTCCAATCCCCGCCGACTGCCCGGCCATTGTCAACAACAAGGTTTTCATGGATTTTATAGAGCCACTTTATCAGGAAAAGCCAAAAGCTTCAGTTCCACATGCGGCTTACTTGCCGGGATTCATGGACATCAATCCGAGGAAACGACTGGTTTATATTGATATCGGCGTCGGAGAACATATGAACTCCAGCCTCACGAGCTGGTTCCCACCTTCTTACCCGATTGACATGAATGCTTTCAAGGTATACTTTGTTGATCACAACACTTCGGTGTTGTCATCCTTCGTGAAGAAGCCTGGGATAACCTTCATATACCACCCCGCACTCGCTGAAAATAAAGACGGCCCCAGCTTCAGCCCTGACCCGGATGCGAACCCATACGTGGGCAATGAAGGCTTCGACCTTCTCACGTGGTTCAAAGAGACAGTTAGCCCTGCGGACTTTGTGGTGTTGGAGATGAATACGGGAGACTTACAGCTGAAGTTCCTATCGGACTTGTTCATAAGCGGAGCAATATGCTCGGTTGATGAGCTCTTCCTCAACTGTGCTGATCCCCTGCAGGGCCTTGGTTCGGGGAAGACCAGCTGCATGGACATGTTCAGGGAACTGAGGAGAGCTGGCGTGTACGTGCATCAGTGGTGGGCGTAACTTAACCAAGTGTTCCGTCCACCGGGTCGCCTCATTGTGGTGTTATTTCTATCTGCTCCCGTGTTTTGGGGGTTAATCTCATCCTACTATGATATGTTGTCCGAATGTTTGTGTTTGTGTCCTTCGGTCTGTTGCCTGCCATGGCATGGTGGAAGTTATTATATAGCTTCCTTATGTGGTGTTGTGTTCAATCAAATCTAATAAGAAACAGGGTTCTGTGTTTTCTGTTATATTAATGGCTGTTTTAAGGCACATCTACTCCGACAAATTGTTCATGATCTTTACGTTTTACATGTTACAAATACGAGGAATTGGCTCTAAATCCTCTCCACGAACCCAACCAGTCAACCAAGCACTCATCAACAATCGCCAAGGAACCGTCCAACGAAAACCCCATTGCTTGTCCAGCCGCCGCCACCCCATTGCTTGTCAAGCCGCAGCCTTTGATGGCAGCGTGGAAGGTTTATGAGATGGGGCGATGGTTAGCGAAACTTCCAGTGTTTTCCCATGCGAAGTCCACCCAATCTGATTCTATCCTTTCGAACAAGATTAGTCAAGGTGGCTTTGGGTCGGTGTCGGGGACCCAGCTCGGGATGGCTTCTGCCGTTGCCGTTAAGGTGCTCCCAGTGGAGCTCTAGTCAATGATAAGGGAAAGGGAGTTCGTGGCAGAGATCACAGCCATCTGTTACATTGAGGAGCATGAGATATACCGCATTGAGGGGAATGCCACTTCCTGCTCTACGTCTACACAGACAACAACAGGTGCTAATGCCATCCTAGGCGAGCATCTTCAGGATGCGCGGATAATGATAGGATGAGATTTGATCGGGGATGCAAGGGCTGGAAATAAAGCTCGGGATGGCGTGCAGCCGGGTGTATCTCCATGAGGAAGGCATGCCCTTGTCTTCGTGCACAAAGAGTTCAAAGGCGACAACAAACTCTTGGACATAGACTTCTGGCCAAAGGTCCACGTTCTCGGCCCTTCGATGCGGATGGATGTAAGCACTGTTGCTGGAACAAAAGTAAGCATGTTCAAATCATGTTTGTTACGGAAAATATTTGATGGCCCAATGGCGTTGCTATTCGCCGGCCAAGCCGGAGAGTATTTTGCAACAAACACAACGGTTTGGGTATGTCGGGTAAGTTTGTTCATCGACCGATTTGTCGACAACATCGATAAATGTCAATGGTGTGCCCGCAGTCAAAGTCTCGACGGGAGCGTGGATGAGGGCGAAGACAGTGTCAAGTTCTCAGGAGAGGAGATAAGCCTCTGATGCTATCCATATTTCCAAGAACGGTGATGTTTGACGGGGCAGAAATCTCGGACCTAATTACGAGGAGCCCATAAATTTAGGTCATTTTATGAAAAATTCACAAGCCCATTTCGTTGACCCATATTAAGTCTATCAAGACAATAACAGAAATTTTGCCAGGGGTCATTAAGACGTTTACAAGCCCACCGTTATGTGAGCCTGTCGGGTCAACGTGATCCGTTTTCGACGCGAACACTCCCTAACCGACTATGAGAACAAGATGGAGGGCGATTTAGGCTCCGACTGAAGGAGGCGTAAGCGCCTAGCACCCATTACGGGAACGAGAACGTTTCGGGGCGAAGTGCCAAAAGGAGACGAGCGCCTTATTCCCTTGGTAGTGAAAACAATAATGGAATCAAAGGCGAAGAGAGAGACTCATCTTATTTACCGACGTTACTGTCGCTGAACTAAAAACTAATTCGGGGACTATCGAACAATAGACTGCATATCTGATGATATTGATGATCTTTTTCATAAAGGTTTAGTACATGATTATTTATATTACTACGGACACTTAATCCTAATAATGCTAAAAATGCACGTAACTAGCACCCTTTATGTATAGTTAAAGCCGGCTACTCTTCAGCTATAATAACTATTTATCATTTATGGTCATCAAGGTGGCCGTTGTCCCGACACACACTCAAGATTGTCACTTCAGTTCTCCTCGATTTGCGTGGACTCTCGACCGACTTATCTATGAACAATTCACATCCTCGACCAGCTTGTCCTCGAGCAGTTCGCATACTCGACCAGCTTGTCCTCGAGCAGTTCGCATACTCGACCAGCTTGTCCTCGAACAGTTCGCATCCTCGACCAGCTTGTATTCCCAAGTTTCTCCCTCTCGATCATCTCGGTTTTCCATCTCTTTCGAGTATCCGAATCCTCTTCAAACAAACCCCTTTTGCTCGAATGGCCCAATAGTCTTCTTCACACTCAAGGCCACTCACACTCCCTTGAACGGAGCCCAAAATTAGATTGCCGTGTCCACAACTAATAAATTGGCAATGTAAAGAAAATAATTAGTTTTAAGGAAAATGTAATTTACAAGAATCTGTCACATCTTTCATGCACAGTTGCTGAATTCGTCTAATGACGTTACCATTGTCGAAACACTGGTAAACTTAATATATTTAAGCCGTCTTTCACTATCTGCTCCAACCACCAAGAGATTTCCAATATGGTTGGGCGCTCGCTCGGGTCCTCATGAACTGTCAGTTGGACCATGTCTGCAAGTTTCAACAGGGGTTTGACATTCCTGGGAATTGTCGCTTTCTTGTCGATGCCTCTTCATCTGTTTCGAAAGCTTCTTTCGCACACTTGGAAAAGAGCCCCCGAAGACGGTGATATTTTGGGGGAAATACTTTACTGAAACAGTTTCAACTGATAATGCTCACCAACGTAAAGCCATCTCGGCCTGGTCATTTTCTCCCATTTGTATAGGGTTGTGGGTCTAAGCACAAAGGCACATGGTCACTGCCCTTCTTTGGCCCCTTTGACATAAATACTTGATACGTGGTTGTAAAACGTGATGATAGGTTGACGGGTTTTTATTTCGCATCCCGGTTTGTCAATAAAATAAACATGAGTTTGAACCTAAAATCCCAAATAACGAGTTCGGCTTACTTTCGGATCGAATCCAACACATGCTAATTAGAGACAAACTTTTATGGGAGCTACTTGTAAGCGAATTTGATCGCTAACCCAAGATCACCGTATCGATTTGGGACACAAAAAAAAAACGGGGAAAACGGAGGCGTACCTGATTGCGCCATAATCTCCAATACAAAAGCGGAAGCCAAGATCCGAGAGTACGAACTGCAAGAACAATCAGGAAAGTGCCCTAGGTCTTCCCCTCCCTCCTGACGAGACGGCCGATGGAACTATCTGATTAATTCATCAGTGGGAGAGGGGACCTAGCGCTATTATAAACGTGACAGGCCCTTCCATCACGGGCTTATGTCAACATTAGGCCTACACCGAGTTGCCGTCTAGACCACATCATACAATAACCGAGATGTCGCAAAAGTCCATAACAAAGATCACCGAACCTCAATGGACTATCATGCATTGTCCCGTAATCAACATACAACCCGGTTTTTCAAGAGAGACAAAATATAATTAATTATAGCCCAAAGGAATTTTATAAACAAAACAAAAGAAAGAAAACAAAGGTTCAATAAAATTCCAACATTCTCCCACTGGGCTATGATTAATTTCAAAAGTTCAAAACCTTTAGTTTTAAAACGACTCTCGGGCTGTACACAGATATGGCCATATCATAGAAAACGATATACGGGACAACATCTCAAAACAACCTCGGCCATCAAAAGTCGCTAACACCGAACCATGGCCGTCGTCACATCATTTACCGACATTAGACAACCATGATCACAAGCATCCACAACTCTAACGCCAATAGGTCAATGTGGCGGTGTAGCCGAAAATAACATCCCTCAATGGTGATCATAATGATGTTATTTCCGGTCGGTCCTATAAATTTTCCTGTAACCTTTATACTTCATCGAAGTCAGGAAAATCCCTCTGTAACCTTTATATTTCACTGAAGTCAGAGAAAAACTTCTGTAACCTGCATACTTCAGCGAAATCAGAGTACCCATCCGTAACCTTAATGCTTCAGAGAAGCCGGATGAAATAAACTGGCACTAATGCCACCATATGTCTCAAAAATAAAACTCGCGAGAACCTCAATGGTATCATCAGAGACATGCTAATTTGACAAAACCGTCATGCTCAAGATAAACACCAGATCTTGAGACTTTCAAACATGTGCACATGTAACATTCAACAAAATGAATAACAGATGATCATCATATAACATTAAAACCATCAAATGTCTCAAGTCATACATCAACATCCAACACAAACTCCCACTAACCAAGTACATCAAAAGACTCTACCACCCCCATACTGGTAACATGAACCTGAAAAACACCAGGTGGTAATCCCTTGGTTAACGGGTCTGCAATCATCGCGTCAGTGCGGATGTGCTCAATCTCAACATCCCCTTTCTTTACATGATCCCTGACAGCGAGATATTTGATCTCTATATGTTTCGAACCACTCGAACTCTTATTGTTCTTCGAGAACATCACAGCTGCGCTGTTATCACAAAATATCCTAAGTGGCCTACATATAGAATCAACAACTACAAGCCCCAATATAAAGTTTCTTAGCCAAATAGCATGTGTCACTGCCCCATAACATGCCACAAACTCTGCCTGCATAGTGGATGAAGCTGTCAGAGTTTGCTTCACACTTTTCCAAGAAACTGCTCCACCGGCCATCATGAATATGTATCCTGAAGTAGATTTCCTATCATCTGGGCATGTCCCAAAGTCAGAATCAGTATAACCCACTACTTCAAGACTATCTGAGCGCCTGTACACAAGCATATAATCACGTGTCCCCTTTAGATACCTCATAACTTTCTTGGCAGCCATCCAGTGATCAGGACCTGGATTAGACTGATATCTCCCAAGAACACTCACTGCAAATGCAATGTCCGGCCTAGTGCAAACCTGAGCATACATCAAACTCCCAACAGCACTAGCATAAGGTATACTCACCATCGACTTCTTTTCAAAGTCATTCTTAGGACACTGATTTTTACTGAATTTGTCCCCCTTTTGTACAGGTGCAAAACTAGGTTTACAACCCTCCATCTCAAAACGTTTCAATACTCTATCAATATATGCCCTTTGAGAGAGTCCCAATAGCCCACGAGATCTATCTCGACGTATATCTATGCCAAGAACAAAAGATGCCTCCCCAAGGTCTTTCATATCAAAAGACTTTTTCAACATTATTTTGGTTTCACAGAGCAACCCAACATCACTACTAGCAAGGAGGATATCATCAACATACAAAACCAGAAAAATATACTAACTCCCACTGGTCTTTAGGTAGATGCAATGATCTACTTTATTTTCAACGAATCCAAAAGAAGTCACTACTTCATCAAATTTTAAGTACCACTGACGAGATGCCTGTTTCAGACCATAGATAGACTTCTTAAGCTTACAAACCATGTTCTCCTTACCAATTTCCTCAAATCCCTCAGGTTGTTCCATATATACATCTTCTTCAAGACTACCGTTTAAAAAAGCAGTCTTAACATCCATCTGATGCAGTTCAAGATCAAAATGTGCAACCAAAGCCATGATAATACGAAAGCCATCCTTAGAGGAGACGGGAGAAAAGGTCTCGGTATAATCAATACCTGGTTGTTGTGTAAACCCTTTCGCCACTAACCTTGCCTTATAGCGATCCACCTTTCCATTGGCATCCCTCTTAGTTTTGAACACCCATTTACACCCAACTGGTCGATGACCATCGGGTAAATTCACAAGCTCCCACACATCATTCTGTGACATCGAAGTCATTTCCTCTCGCATAGCATTAAGCCACATACTACTATGGGGAACAGAAACAGCCTCCCGATAGCTCAAAGGATCTGTCAAACTAACATCAGATTCACCAAGATAAACTATATAATCATCACTGATAGCAGGTCGTCTTTGTCTAACAGACCTCCTGACAGGAGCCTCTTGAGAAGAAGACTCAGGCTGTGTGAAAAAATCATCAACAATGGGCTGTTCAGTAACATCACTGGGTACAATCGGCACGTCACTATGTGGGATTGAAAGAGGAAAGAATACTTTCTCATTCTGCTCGAAAGTGTCTGAAACATCAACTCCAGTACTAACCTCATCAGCAACATCAAACTCCAAGAACCTTGCATTCATGGAGTCAATCACAGTCCTCCCACGACTAGGACAATAGAACCTGTACCCTTTAGACCTATCAGGATATCCAATAAAAAAGCAACGAGAAGTCCTTGACTCGATTTTACTCATATGGGGATTGAAGATTTTAACCTCAGCAGGACACCCCCACACACGAAGATGATTAAGGCTAGGTTTACGACCAGTCCAAATTTCGAAAGGAGTTTTGGGAACAGATTTTGAAGGAACACGATTAAGGATATACAAAGCAGATCTAAGCACTTCACCCCATAGAAAACAAGGTAGGTTAGACCTACTCATCATGCTTCTCATCATGTCCATAAGGGTGCGATTCCGCCTTTCGGCCACACCATTTTGTTCGGGCGTATAAGGCATGGTATATTGTGGAACAATTCCACATTCCTGTAAGTACTTAGCAAACGGTCCCATTTGTTGTCCAGAACCATCATGTCTACCATAGTACTCACCACCACGATCAGACCGTACTACCTTAATCAATTTCTCTAACTGCTTCTCGACTTCAGTCTTAAAGACTTTAAATTTGTCGAGAGCTTCTGACTTCTCTTTAATGAAATAGAGATAGCCATACCGAGAAAAGTCATCTATAAATGTTATAAAATACTTGTTTCCACACAAAGTAGTAGGATAAGGTCCAGAGATGTCAGTGTGGATGATTTCTAAAAGCTCTGAGCTACGAGTAGCTCCTTTCTTCTTAGACTTGGTGAATTTGCCTTTAATGCAATCTACACAAGTTTCTAGATCACTGAAATCAAGAGAAGGTAAAATTTCATTTTTGACTAATCTTTGAATCCTTTCTCTCGATATGTGGCCTAAACGTTTATGCCACAACAGACAAGAATTTTCAACGGATAAAGGTCTCTTGGAGGTACTCGACTCAACCGAGAAATTTTGAAAAGGAGTAGGAGTCAAAAGCAATTGAAATAATCCATTATTTAGAATTCCAGAACCAACAATTTGAGAATTCAAAGACAATCGAACTGAACCTCGTTCAAAAAGAAAAGAGTATCCACTAGAGTTCAAAGCTGAAATAGAAATCAAGTTTCTTCTAATAGTGGGAACGTAAAAGACATTTCTCAACATGAGAACATGATTTGACTCTAGAACAAGACGAACAACTCCTATGGACTCGACTTGAACTTCAACATCGTTCCCCACTTTAAGCTTTGACTCCGTTTCACTTGGTTTCCTTATGCTCTTGAACCCCTGTAATGTCATAGTAACATGCATAGAAGCTCCACTATCAATCCACCAAGAACTAGGTGAGACATCAACTAGATTCGATTCAAAACATACTAGAACAGAAGAGTTACCTCCAGACTTATTTTGCTCAAGTCGAGCCTTAAGCTTAAAACAATCCTTCTTCATATGTCCTAACTTTTGGCAATAGAAACATTTGATATCCTTTTTAGAGACAACCTTTGAACCTCCCTCACTCTGATCGTGACCATGCCTCTTAAAGCCCGTATTCTTAGAAGCACTGGGGTGAAAACGCTTAGAGTGCTTCTTACCCTTCAAAAAGGAAGGTCTAGAAAAAGACACAAGAAAGGCACTCTCACTCTTCTCCCTCTTAAGTTTCTCTTCCTCCGCCATACACTTACTAATGAGATCATTGATAGTCCAACTCTCGTTTTGGGAAATAAAGGCAGTTTTGATCTGAGAGAAATTCGGAGGCAAGGAATTGAGAGCATGAAGAATGATGAACTTATCTGGGAGAGGAATCTCAAGGCTTTTTAGTTTGGACTGGAGGGAAATCATTTTCAGAATATAGTCTCTCACTCCTCCCACATTGTCATAAGACATACTCGTCAGCTTTTTCAACAGGACACTAGATTCAGCCATATCGGGTACAAGGTACCTATCTCCAAGAGCAGTGAGCAACTCCTTAGCAGTGGAAGCCTCAGGTAACCCACTCAACAGATGTTCTGAAATTGATCTCCTCATGGCTAGAAGACTCATATAGTTCGAATGCTCCCACTTGCTAAAGTACTCCCTTTCCATTGGGGTACTAGCCTCAGTAAGCGGAGCGGGGCGATTCACTCGCAAGGCTAAATCCAGATTTACAAATCCCAGGGCATACAAAAGCTCATCCTTCCACTTATTGAAATTAGATCCATTTAGGACCTCAACTACACCAACACCAGCATTGTTCAAAGCAAGTGTGACTGAAAACAAAAGGAACAAATACATGAGTGAACATAACAGCAATAGTCATTTACATAGACTATCAAACAGAGAGCCTCAAACAACGCCAAATGCAGTGAATCCAACACCTTTGGGCAGAAGGACCCCACACCAGCAAAGTCAAGACACTCTAGCAACCCTCAACAAGTCCGAGAAAATCCCACCTGTCACTTTGAGTGAGCCGCTTTGGCAGCCAAGCACTCAAAGCACAAATATGAGATAACTCACTTGCTGAGAACACGCGCGATTGTAAGAAAACCCGGTTGTCACTCAGGTCGAGTCGCTTTGGCAACCAAACGACCAGAGCACAAATCCAAAAGCCGCTTACCCTTAATGCACATGCCTGTCAGATGACCCACCTGTCACTGTAAATGAGCCACTTTGGCAGCTAAACGCTTACAGCACAAATGTGAAAACACCGACAAGTTCACTCACAAAATCACATGTTCCCTTAGTCACATATGTACGCTCAATAATAACCTTTTTTTTTTTTGAACTCCGCAGCTGCGGAATGATCCGCCGCAGCTGCGGCGCGCGGTAGCAGAATGTTCCGCAGCTGCGGAATGATCCGCCGCAGCTGTGGCGCGCGGTAGCAGAATGTTCCGCAGCTGCGGAATGATCCGCCGCAGCTGCGGCGCGCGGTAGCAGAATGTTCCGCAGCTGCGGAATGATCCGTCGCAGCTGCGGAATGACGTCTGTTCGTCTTCTCTAAACCTAATTTCGCGAAAACCGATCCTAATCACCAGAATCGATCACAAATCGCGAAATCTTTTTAGAAATACATAATCAAACATCGTGCGGATCCCAAATCGACAAACGGTCGCTCTGATACCACATGTAACCCAAGATCACCGTAGCGATTTGGGACACAAAAAAAAAAAACGGGGAAAACGGAGGCGTACCTGATTGCGCCATAATCTCCAATACAAAAGCGGAAGCCAAGATCCGAGAGTACGAACTACAAGAACAATTAGGAAAGTGCCCTAGGTCTTCCCCTCCCTCCTGACGAGACGGCCGATGGAACTATCTGATTAATCCATCAGTGGGAGAGGGGACCTAGCGCTATTATAAACGTGACAGGCCCTTCCATCACGGGCTTATGTCAACATTAGGCCTACACCGAGTTGCCGTCTAGCCCACATCATACAATAACCGAGATGTCGCAAAAGTCCATAACAAAGATCACCGAACCTCAATGGACTATCATGCATTGTCCCGTAATCGACATACAACCCGGTTTTTCAAGATAGACAAAATATAATTAATTATAGCCCAAAGGAATTTTATAAACAAAACAAAAGAAAGAAAACAAAGGTTCAATAAAATTCCAACACTACTTCCATGTATAGATGTCGGAGTTGGTAAATAGGAATTCCCAAACTAATTATTTTCGACTTTAATATTTTTATAAAAATAACTCCTTGGCAACTCCTTAAGAGCATCTAAGCAATAACAAACCATTTCTATGAAGACACTAGGAATGAGTGAAGCGACATGAGCCACTCTCGATCCTCCTAAATTTTCATTTTCATTGATGATGCTTCACTTTTTGCTTGTCGCCTCTGACTCCCTCATAGGGTACTAGAGAGGGTCGAATGAGGGTCCAAGCATACCTGATTAAGTATTTATGAGGATTCAGGTCGTTCTCTTTTGCAATACCTCAACTGGACAAGAGGAGAGACCTCAGATCATCGTGTCGTTCGAACTGTTATCACATGCTGTGAAGTTACAGGAGGACGCGCGTACAACCTCTCGGGACGATTTTTCCCCGGGTAATGAAAAAATAACATGTTAAAAGGATCAGAAAGCCTGAAGAACTCCAACTGGAAATGAGTAACAACCCGCGTCGCTCACGCCGGTGCCTATGTTGCATATTTGTAGAAGAGGGAGCTCACATATGGTTGAGCTAGATGTGTTCTGACAAAGTAAAGAACGACTGCAGACTCGATCGTTATTATTTGTGCATAGAATCGATAAGAAGAAGGCTTCTGAATAGTAATGAGGAAGTACGTACATTTATATGGCAAACTCCATTTTGGGCTTGTTGATACGGGATTTCATATTCAAGGTCGAGTTCTTCCTTCGTCAATCCGAAGAAACAGAAGAGACTGGCCTCACCCCTGGGAGAAGTCGTTCTCGAAGTTAGAGTGTCACCTTGTGATCAATGTCGATCTTGATTTGTTGGTCGACCTTTGTCTCAACTTTGGTAAGGATCTATGATCTTTCCTCTATCTTGATTTGGACAAGATCGACAATCTTCCATTTTGCCAAAATGAAAGGGCAGGCCAATAAGTTGGATAGACGTCTTCCCAAGATCGACGGACACCAGCTTCGACGTGTGGAAGGGCCAAGAAATCTTGATGTGAACACAATCTTCAGCACCCCACAGGCAGACAATCGCCTCTATTTCCCATCCCCTAAAAGTCAAACTTCTCACGTGCCTATTTCGGGTGTCTCTTACAAAGTCAGTTGGCAAAACAACCAGTGATCCCCATGTGAGGTTTAGCATAAATAGGTTGATAGAGGCTAGAATGAGAGACAACACACGGACAAACCTAAGGGCATGTCGGTTGTCTCCCCCTTCTCGTGGTCTTGTTTCTCTTTTTTATTTTCGTTGAGCCGTCACGATCCGTGACGTGCTACAGTTTCCGACGTAAACAAGATGAAGGAGATAAACTGATTAAAAATTAGAACCCAATTGTTATATATTTATTTAAAAGCTCTAATTTGGGCCGGGGGGGGGGGGGGGACTTCTAAAAATCTGGGGCACGTAAATTGTCTTTCCCTCCCTTGAGATAATGCAATCCAACAACAAATTATTTTAACCATTTCTCTGTACTCCCTTGATTTTTTTTTAACTTGAATAAAATAATCACATACTTATTCTTGGACTTGGCCAGTATATTATGGCCTCATAATGTATGCATAGATAGATGCATGGGTGCGTTATTGGATATTGATCTTATATCTTATGAAGACAAAAAACCAAATCGATCTTCATGGGGAAAGCGCTAACAGTAGGCCCAAAAGTTTGGGCAAGAAGACATTCGATTTCGTGGGCTCGGTAAAAGACCCTCTTCCCCCGGCTTGGCATTCTTACTTAAACCTCAAAACTTACATTATTCTGCTCATGTTGTTGGTTGTTCAAGTTGGTATGAAGACCGATCACGTCCTTTCCCATCTTGTCAGAGATATGTACCTATTTGAGGTCATGTAGCTCTCCCTCTTCTTCTTGATGTAGATGAATCCCGCTGCCCCGACAGCGCCGACACTGATCAATACCATGAACACCAACCCGGCTTTGGACCCTGAGTGCTCCGTGGAGCTTGTCCCCGGAGCATCCACTCCAGTTCCCACTGCTTCGACCGAATTGTACGTCTCTCCGGTGCTCGACTGACTCTCGGCAGCTGTTGTAGGTGGAGAGTCCTCCCCCCAAGTGGATGAAGATGAGGATGAATCGTCGGTAGAGGAGGATGAGGATGAACCGTAGGACGAAGATGAGGATGAATCCTGAATGGATGAGGATGAAGATGAATCATAGGATGATGATGTGGATGAATCATCGGTGGAAGAGGTTGAAGATGAATCGCTGGACGATGATGTTGAGGATGAATCATCAGTGGATGAGGATGAAGACAAATCGTTGGGTGATGAAGTTGAGGACGAATCGTCGTAGGATGTGGAAGTAGATGAATCGTCGGGTGTAGAAGATGAAGACGACTCGTCGTAGGAAGATGACGATGACGAATCTCTTTGAGGTGTAGATGAAGATGATTCATCGTAGGATATCGTCTTTGTGGACAATTGATCTTTGTATTGCTCCTCAGAATTGCTGGGATAACTTTCTGAGGCAGGAGCAAAGGACACATCTGGAGGAGAGGCATATGCAACGTCATCGGCATTGGATGAGTCGCCTGCTCCTGAATAGGGGGGAGAAGCATCACGGGAATCATAGTAGGTACTGGGCGAATTGCCATTTCCTCCCCAAGACGACGGAGTATAGTATTGGTTTTCCTCCGAGGCCGAGGCAGATGACTGGTCTCCCCCTGGCGAAGCGTCCACGTAATTTGAGGAAGAAGAGCCCCCATAATTCGAGGAATAGTACGACGACGAGGAGGACTCATCAGAGACCGCGATCCTCACATGGACCGTGAGGACGAGCAAGAGGACTAGCGCTGGGTACAAGTTAGGGAACAACTTCGCCATATGTAACGTTGTGATTAAAGGAGGTAACGGGAGTTTATGTAATCTTGGTTCGTGTTTATATTTGGGCAAGAAGGGAATTTGTACATTTATTTATTCTAGAGATTTGACGTTGCATTATCACGTAAAGTAAAATAATAGGCGAAAGATGAAGGAAAGGTAAAAGTGGGGGAATTTTCATTAGTCAAATGTTGTCATAGCAAGGAAAGAGAAAGTGTAATCGTGTCCTTTGCTTCAAATTCATGTAAAAAGATTTAATGCAAGACCCAAATAGAAGACACCATGCCCATGAAAATGCATGAACCAAACTCAACTCACAAATGTTTAGGGGAATGAAAATGCATTATCATTATTATGCCTTAATATTACAACTTGGGGGCCCATCGAACTAATACTACATAAAATTATTTCATATTTTGATTTTGACGCAACAAGACCCAGATGGAAGTGAAAGAAACAGGAAGCCCAAGAAAGTCCCGTGATTCCTCCGAAAACCCATGTTGTCGGAGACGAACAAATTTTCGCTCAAGAAAGCTCCCGTGAACCCGAAATGGTTAATGTTATCGTACGAAATAGTATTGTGGACCTTGTAAATTTGTACTGATCGTTTCATAAAATGTGAATGAACTTCGTAAAATCATTCGTGCTTTTATTTCGTAGAGTACAAGACAATACCAAGGGCTTCATAAATTTTTACGGGTCGGTACGAAGCCCATCGACTTTTTACGTAAATAATTTCGTAAAATATGAAACTATAATACTAGTTTTCGATCCTATCTTCATACCTAAAATACGAGGATCTAATTGTAGTTTTCACGATTTTCTTAGTTAGAAAGCTCCTTGAATTAAAATAATAACAATTACGGATCGTCCCCGACAGTAAAAATAAAATAATTATGAATTGGCCTGATTTTAGGGATGGAGTTAGGCTTGGGATACTCATGATTTTCTTAGATAGAAATTAGTATTGTATAAGGACGAGCTTAGTAAAAATTTACGAAGCGCATGGTATTGTTTTTACTTTATTACTTTATGAACATATGACTTTACACTTCGTACTTTACGAAATAAAAGTTCGTAAAATTTTGCGAAGGCCATTTTTATTTTACGAAACTCATAAGATTTTATCAAGCTCATTCATATTTTACGAAGTTGTCCGTATAAATTTACAAAGCCCACTATAGTATTTTGTACTATAGTACTAAACTATTTCGTAAAGTACGAAACGATTAAACATTGTTTTATGAAAACTGAAGCTTTCACACATGTGATTTTAACTGCGTCCCGTGTTTTTTTTTTATGTTTTTGGACTCGGATGACAAATGCCGCAGTTGCTGACCCAAAATATCCACTGCCCAAATTTTAAAAAAATTAATTCATATTCAATCAATCATATTAATTTTTGTGTGTCATGTTTAAGAGGGTGTTTTGGGATGGGTTACAAAACGTTCATACTATTAGTGTATGCACTTATGTGCCAAGATACTTTATTGTATTTGTGAACAAATAATTAATAAAGGCGAGTATTTATCATTGATTATTTTACTTTTTTTTTCACATAAAATTATTAATGATAAAGTTCCCACAGATTAATGAGTATGTTAATATGAAATAGTCCGTGATCGGATAGATGTTTAGAGGAGGACAATGACATCTAGATTATCGGTAAGTATAACTGAGGTCAAGATAGACCAATGGATAATATATCCAAGTTATACTTAGGGGTACCCTAAGATTAAGGTTACAAGACACGACCCGTTTAACTGGATACCACATATTAAACATCATTGATCAATCCCCCTTTTGAACGAGTGCAACTGATCTTTTGACTTGAGACATTGATTTATTTTATGCGTGGAATTTGTGCACTTAGATGTCGTTAAAAGCAATCTTTAACCGGATTATGAGTAATACGATTGTTGGGTGTGTGACAAAGTATAGAGAGAATAATATTGAGTCCATATATGATTCATCGTTCTTTTGGATTAGAGAGTTGACATTTAGGCCACTTGATAGAGATATTAGTGACTCTAAAATATATGACCATGGGAGGAATGTTTTACATTCAAGTGAGTCTATTATATCTTGGTAATCAAGTAAAACAATTAATTTGGTGTTGATTTATTTTGTGCCGGATTAATTTGAATGTCGGTTAGATGAATAGATTGAATTACACAGTAATCGGTTCATAGTGGTTTATGATTTATGATCATTATCATAATAAGTTGGGTGACTAAAAAATGTTGTTAAATGGCTACCTTAGTTTATGTATGAATTTACACTACCTTCATGTATAGGATCTAGAGGGTCGCACGCATAGTATGTTAACACGAACATTGTATATTTATTATTTTAGTAGATATTAAAATTAATCATTTTATTCCAGAATTAGAATTAATTGGATTATTAATGTATTCTGAAATATCGGAAGCAAATAAATTGACCAAAATCGAATATAGATTTATTCATTTTATAAACATTTTTTAATTTATATATTCTATCTGAGATGCTTTATTTATTAAAATAATATTTGATTATTAATGCATTCGTATGTTTGCATTATTTGATTTAAAATATATATTTTTAATAAAATCATTGATTGCGTTACGTTTTGAATTAATTATTTAAAACGGAAATATCATTAATTTGTAGGCAAGATGGCAATTAGACATTTTATGAAATTAAAAAGGAAAGAAAGTTGATGATAGATGGTCTGTCAATCCATTACGTTGTTTTGCAAAGAATCAGAAAAATTTTTCTTTCAAGTTTGGGAAGACAAAAAAACTAGAGTACCAATCCCAAAAAAAGAGAAAAACATTTTCGTTTGTTTTTGGCTTCCAATAGTTTTTCTTTGTCGATCCAAGTGGCCAGTATCTATCGGATCGTCGGAGCGTTCGTGATAGTGTACGCGTGGATACCGCTAGAGGAGTCACATGTGGGGATCTTGCTCGTTCGCGACCGTGTTTTGGTTTACCGGAATATCAAGGTACGCTTTCCGGGTAAGTTTTATTTCTGTTTATCATAAAATCTTATACATCACATGTGATATTTGTTATTTTTTGACATAAAAGGTTATTGTTTTTATTTTTTTATTTCTGTTGCGCCCTACCTGGTCATCCCATGCCTGCTCCTTATTGTATATCACGGGTTGATCCCTGGATCCGTTTATCGGGATCGTCGTCAAGTATATCATGAATACTGGAAACCTAATCAGGAGTGGTGCCAAGACCTGTTGTGGATTGCTGACTAGAAAACACGTTGGACATTTTTGACAAACAAAAAACGTGTTAATAATTTGGTTTGTGATGTGGTTGTGTTGACACGATAAACTATTTTGGGCCTACTTTCTGACGATTTAAAGCCCACGAGAGGAATGTAAAGGATGAGGAATGATGTGGTGCTCGCGTCAAGTCTACAGCCCACGTCTTAAAAGACGGTTTGTTGACTCCGCGATTAACAAAGTCTACAACCCACGTCTGCATAGGTCGCACGTCTTAAAAGATAGTTTATTGACTCCGAGATTCACGGAAGGTAGTTTAGATTGGGAGGATCTTCGGGGAACGTGACAGACATCCTGGACTCATAAATCGAATGTAAAAGGAAGGAGATCTTCCTTGAAAAGGATCACGATCAATCAGCTAAACAGAAGCCTTGCATTGCTCGTCACCACGTAGTTATTAGGATCCCCCGACTTGGGCGAAACTCATGAGGTTTCATTGGTCTTCACCTCCACCACCAGAGTGAGCAACCGTAGCCTTGGTATCCACACCCACTACCACTTTCGACCACACTCCGTCCTCCAAGCCCAAGCAAAAAGTTTTCACCACCCAGGATCGCAAGTCTACAACCCCCGTCATCAAGTCTACGACGCCCTGTCCAAATTCACAAGTCCACAGCGCCCCTTCATCAGGTCTACGACGCCACCATCGTTCAATTTCGCAATCCCGCGGTGCCCAGTAGCGAGTCTACAACGTCGCACCATCGTCCTTACTTTGTTTTTTCATGGCTGTAGGCATTTTATTCATATTATAAGACTTCATTTGATTAACTCAATTCATTTCTTTTACTTACTGGTGACCACACCTAAAACCCTGTGAGTATTATTGCAAAATATTTCCGACGTGATCCGTTTCGACGTGAACAGGTTGTCATGCAAAAGGAGTAAAGACGCATTGCTTAATCAGAAAAATACTTATAAAAGTCATGTGAATGCTTGCATAATTCACTCTTGGAAAAACATAGAAAAGAAACAACAACATAACGCCTAAAAACTAAGAACCTAATTTCTGTGATTGTGATTACATGTCCTATATTTTCTTTAGAAGTCCTATTTATATCGCGTATCTTAAATACTTCATAGAATATAAGAGTGATATTCATGCTGCGATGCCGTCGTTTCTTCATTGTCATCACGTTATCTCCAAATTGCTTTCTCAGTCTTCTCTCACGTGTCCCTATCTGAATACTCTCATGCAGTGTCCATGTCTTTCGTCGGGATAAGTTGAAATTTACAACTATTTTTTAGGTGAATGATTGAATTCAGGCGACACCCAGAATGAAACGAATGCTCGAATTATGTTATGACCTTAATCAAGCGAATGCTGAAAACGAGCAATGTCTTTGTATTTTTGTGAACCATGCGTGAATTTTATTCATTGACTCATTCTTGTTTAGTGGTCTTAAAATTTTCAGACGGAAATATATAGCTCATCACTTTCTTAAAACCCCACTGACACGGAGTACTGCCTCTCAAACATATCGCCCCCTCACGATGTCGATTATTAAATGATTTGACTTATATAATTCGTCGGATTAAAATATATTTTTAAATATATTTCAGTAATATGATTTGAGTAGTAAATGTGTGATTGACCGGAGGGACAACGATGGGCAAGTCAATGGTCATTGTCATTTGCCACTCCAGCCAGGAGGGAGGAAGAAATGGGCGATGACAGATACCGAGGGTCAAATGGACCCCCCCCCCGGCCCTCGAAAATGAAGTTGATTCGAATGAATTCATACTTCTTATCACTAGGTCAAGGGTTGAGAATAAGGGAATGTAAATGTCTTGACGGATCCAAGAAGTGGTGTGTGGATCCTCTTTAAATGAGGGTGCTAAAGTTGCAGCAAAATTACTAATATGATTTTGATAATGAACCATATAGAACGTTGCCTCTACATTCTACAGAAGCATATATGATACGCTATAGAAGGTGCTCCTGTAATTTATAGAAGCTTATGTTGTACGTTGCAGAAGGTTACCGTAAGGAACGTTCTATAAGTAAAATCATTACCTTAATTAATGGAATGATGAGCGAAAGTATTTTTGCGATGCCAAGGACTAAGTACTGACCTTGGTAAATATGAAAATTTATTTCCATAATTATATTTTTAATTTATCAACATTAATTAATTAATTAATTAATTAAAGATAATCTAAAAGATAATATTTATTTGGAATATTGTCAATCTTATCTTATCCGATTAGTATTAATCAGACGAAAATTTCTTATAAAAGAAATGATGAGATCATTTTTTCCTGGAAATAATATATTTCTCACCTTGGAAGGTTCTATAATGACATTATGAAGGTTAAAGAGCGTCCACATTCATTTGTATTTTGATATGGATGGAACTCTTTCAGCTTTTCACTAGTGATAACGTCCAAGAACACGTTTAATCATATTTGGACGAAATCAACTAGATTAGAAAATAGATCAATGACTATTTCCTTTTAGAGAAGGTTACACGTCTGCAGAACCTTCTGACCATCTGTTACTTGCTGGGACGAAATCAATCGTTCTTTGATTGATTCCTAACGGTAACATGATAGACGTTATGCAGTAGAATATGGAAGTAATCTCATGTGATTTATATGATTATTACGCTAACAGATCATATCTTTTGTTTGCAGCAAATACGTTCCATCTACAGCAGCCTGACGTCCTGTAAACTATTAGCCTAATTTAGATTCGTTTGATTAGTTATAAATAGGTTAATTCAACATTATTATTAGAAGAATTAGGGAGAGCAGGAATCAGTGAATTAGAGAGACGATTACATTCGGTTGATTTTACTTTGAGTGTGTCGTTCGTGTTCTTGCCACAACGGGGGAGGAGCGTGAGTTACATAAGGCAGTATCGTCGGTGAAGCTTTTGGGAGAGTGACTCAGGGGCACGACGGACTTCGTTGGAGGTTGTGGATAGCGTTGGAGGTTGCAATAGGATCCGGGGGAGTATTGTTGGCTGTGTGCGAGCCAACGTGCAGCGACCGAAGTGAAAACCAAAATTTTGGGAGCACAGAAGGTGATGGACTGACCTGGTTCTATAATTATGTTCTGTTGTGGTTGTGTGTATGAATGTCTACTCGGTGAGGAGCCGAGGGGAAGTCCTCACGAAGAGTCTTGATTAGGAGCCAGGAGATTACTTTGTGAGGAGCTGAGGGGAAGTCGTAGCAGGTTGTTGTGCATTCTTGGTGAGGAGCCAATGGATTACTCGATGAGGAGCCGAGGGGAAGCCACAACGGTGTTGACATGATGAGCTATCTTGGGCCTACGATTGTCGATATGATAAGCTATTTTGGGCCTACTCTCTCACGATTTAAAGCCCATGAAAGGAATGTAAAGGAAGAGGAAGGATGTGGTGCTAGCGCCAAGTCTACAGCCCACGTCTGCACAGGCCGCACGTCTTAAAGGACCGTTTATTGACTCCGAGATCCGCGGAGTCTACAGCCCACGTCTGCACAGGTCA
The DNA here is from genome assembly GCA_029817715.1 of Melastoma dodecandrum. Lineage (NCBI taxonomy): Eukaryota > Viridiplantae > Streptophyta > Magnoliopsida > Myrtales > Melastomataceae > Melastoma > Melastoma dodecandrum. The sequence goes on from JARUPY010000237.1 coordinate 1,117,243, forward strand.
CACGTCTTAAAGGACGATTTGTTGACTCCGAGATCCACGGGAGGTAGTTTAGATTGGGAGGATCTTCGGAGAATGTGACAGACCCATAAGACCGAATATAAAAGGAAGGAGATCTTCCTTGAAAAACTCACGATCAATCAGCCAAACAGAAGCTTTGCATTGCTCGTCACCCCTTAGATTTTAGTTAGGTAGAATCCCTGTCCTGGGTGAATTCGCAAGGGTTCTTTGGTCTTTGCCTCCACCACTAGAGTGAGCAACCGTAGCTCTGGTAACCAAACTCCGCCAGCACTCCACCGTCGGGACGAGCAACCATAGTTCCGACGGCCAATCTCCACCTTCCTCCCACCGTCAGGACGAGCAACCGTAGTCCCGGCAACCAACTCCGCCTTTGTTCCGCCACCAGTGTGAGCAATCGTGGCCTTGGTATCCACATCCGCCACTACCTTCGACCACGCTCCGTTCACCAAGCCCTAGCAACCAGTCTCCGCCATCTAGGAACGCAAGTCTACAGCGCCCTGTTATCAAGTCTACGACGTCACCGCCCAGATTCACAAGTCCGTAGCTCCCAACGTCAAGTCTACGACGTCTCCATCGTCCAAATCCACCTGCCTACAGCGCCCCACAGCAAGTCTACGGTGTTGCCTCACTATCCACTTAGTCTGCAGTACTCGGCAGCAAGACTACGACGTTTTCTACGACGTTGCACCACCGTTCTTACTTTATTTTCGTGGCTGTAAGCATTTTAATCTTATTGTAAGAACTCATTTATTAATTCAATCTATTTCTTTTGCTTACTGGCGACCACATCTAAAGACCCTGTGAGTATTATTGCCAAATATTTCCAACGTGATCCGTTTCGATGCGAACACGTTTTTTGCGACCACAGTGGGAGTACGAGAAAGCTTAAAGTCAACAGATGGCAAAGAGTACCAGGAGTGGAGCTAATCGCTACCCTCCACCTCCATTAGATGGAGACGGTCAGTTTATAGTGGGAGACGTAAACGTCGAGACCGCGGCTTTAGGAAGCCAAGAAACAACGAATCAACCTGATTCCGGGGTACATTCCCCTTCTGAGTTCATATCCAGGCTCGAGTTCCACAAAAAATTCAACGATATGAAGAACCTGATGGACAGACATGTCACTGGATTGCAAGATAATATAGCTCAGATTCTGGAACACCTCGGTGCTTTGAATAGGCCAGGCGCCACTGCAAAGCCAAACGTCCCCGTAGACAGGGAGAATTCTTTCATGGGAGATACCCGACGCGCAGAGAGGCGCAATGTGTCGTTCCAAGAGGATGAGCCTTGGAACGGCGCTAACTACGCACTACAGAGGCCTGCAATAGGAATAGGATGTCTCCCTCGAGGCCTACTACCTCTCGGTCTCCCACGTCTTGGAGGTCAAATGCTGTGTATGCAGTGAACCCGGTAGACGATGATGTTGAGGCGCAGGGTGAAATAAACAGATATGCAAGTGGCATGCCCACTCGCCGACCCGGTAAAGCACCTGTAGAGGAGATCCCGTCAGGGGAAGCTCTAGTTATGGGAAGTCTACCACGGGCAGAAAGCTTCTATGCGAATGTCTCGGTAAATCCGCAGCCATCTCGAGCCACCGCGAGAATGCCTTATCCCCCAGAAAAAGTGAGCCAGGACTATGTATGAGAACAGTTCGATCATACACCCCCACAAAATTTGAGAGAGACAATCACTCAAGTCTTGGAGTAGAGGTACCTGGAGCTGTCAGGCAGGACGATCCTTGTCTATACAGGAGTCCATACCCTGCCTACATCGACATAGAATTTCCCCTACCTAAGGGATACAGAGTACCCGACTTCACCCGTTTTTCAGGGGAAGATGAGATGACGCCTATAGAGCATATAGCCCGGTTCACCCATCAAGCTGGAGATGCTGCAGCCAATGATTTTTGGAAGCTGAAATTATTCCCGAACTCACTTACGGGAGATGCTTTCACATGGCATGCAAGTTTACCTCCCGGGTTAGTAACATCATGGGCAGAAATGCAGTCTTTCTTTATGAAAGCATTTGTTCGACTAGACACACCCATGTCAATCTTCGAAGTGATGCGGCTTAGACAGACCGCCGGGGAACACCCAAGACAGTTTCTTATGCATTTGTGAAAACCGCTTCTTCGCTGTAGACCTGCAATTCCTGAAAGGGACCAGTTGATGATTGCATTAAACGCGTTGTCTATGCCTTTCAAGAAGAAGCTATAAGGGGAAAGGCTCAACGATCTTTATGACTTGGCCAGAAGAGTGACCGAGTATCATCAATTGTTAATGGAAGATGCCCAGTCTAAACACGAATATCAGTTGGAAACCTTCGAAGTAGACATTGTTGAGTTCGTGAAAGGCGAAGCAACGGTTCGTGAACCATTAGCAAGGGAAAATTCAAAAGCAAAAGCATCTCGTAAATCTGGCGAAGAAAGAAAGTATTCTTTCGACGTAGACAAGGCGAATGCAATTTTCGACTGGCTTTTCCAACGAAAGCGAATTAAGCTAAAACCGGGTCACAGGGCCCCTCAGACCGAAAGAGAGAAAACTAGGAATTATTGCAAGTGGCATGGTTCGTTCACACATACGACCAGGGATTGTCTATCGTTTAGAAACATAATTCAAGACCTTATAGCGTCGAAAGAGTTATGCTTCCCTGAAGTAGACGAAGTCACTATGGTCGACGACAAGCCTTTTGATGATGAAATCACCATTCATATGTTTGATGTTTCTGATGTAGACATGAATACCAATGAGATTGATACCGATTTTTCTCTACAGAACATAAAGATCCCTGGGGAGACCATGATAGCGAATGCTCTTCTCCGCCGCTTAGCCGACAAAGGTGAAGTCACCTGTCCAGTCAAGGAAGTGGCGTCCAACCTCTGTTGTTGGCACACGGACGACACATACACCACTGATAGGTGCAACACTTTCAAAAAGTATCTGCAAAACAATCAGGGGGATGTATGGTATGACTTGACTCTGCTCGATGAGGTGACATTGGGAGGAGTTTCTCCAAGTTCGTGAAGTGCCTCTAATAACTCGCAGAGGGGATTCGAGAGCCCTCAACACGTAGAACGCAGGCCAGCTATCCGAGGAGGAAGGGGTGGCCCCCATGGTCGAGGCAGAGTACCCGAACAGTAGCTCCGCAGTCTGGAATGCCCCAAACGACATCTGGAATTTAATGACCCGTCCATCCAACAAGGGGTAAAGTTAGGACAGGAGAGAACCGGTTACGCCGGCGAGACGCGCCCCGGAGCTGTAGAAGGGGATGTCCCTCACAGAAGTCAGCAGGTTGAAAGACCACAGGAGAAGGGGGTCAAGCCAAGGTATGGAACGTCTAAGGTAGACATCCAGGCACTTCGAACGGGACCACCAATAGCACAGTTTCTAGATGAGAGGATGCTTTGTCAGAAATGCAAGCTAATAGCTTAGAACATGATCCTGATTACTTAGCTCTGCACCCCGTGCTGTGTCAACTATTTCCTCAAGCTTGTAGACTTGTCGTTAAATGGGGAGATCGAGATCCAACCCGCTCACTCTGCAACTACAGGTACTTATGAAACTAACAATTATCCAAAAACGCAACTGGTACCAATGCGGACAGTAGTAGGATACGATCCGTTCGCTGGAGACTTTGTCGATGTACGTTAATCTTTCCCTGGTTCTAAGAAATCAAGGGTAATCAAAGCGGTTTACCCCTCGAAACATTGGCAGAGAGCTATTGGCAAAACGTTTTTGCCACTAAGGGCTCGTAAGAGGAGGGATAGATGTCAAAGTCACGTCGCTAAAAGGCCGAGACCTACCCCCTCAGGGGCCACCTTACCTGCCAAAGTGTATACGAAGGAATCGAAAGCTCAGATAGAGCATATCGAGTCTACGGACCATTCGGAGGGCCCTGGCTCGAGTTTTGATTACACCCATCTTCGGAGTGAGATCCCAACTGATGCTTATGGCGAAAAGAGGCCAACTGTGAGCTGTAACGCTCTTACCTTGCCAGTAGACTTCGCCAATAATCGGAAAGTGGAAACTATGAGAGTTAAGATACATCTTCCTTGTTCACCAGTTTATCCGACAGGTTTTCCACTTCACTGATTAAAGAAACCATCTGATAGCATGAAGCAACACATGCATTCTTTGTACATCACTGCTACCTTTGATGGTACCGTGGTGAGTCGGGTTCTTGTTGACAATGGAGCAACGATAAACGTGCTTCCTCTGTCCAGGTTGAGAATGCTTGGATATAAACCTCACAACTTGGTTAAAACCAACGTTGCCATGAGTGGTTTTAACAGTAGAAAATCTGAATGTTTAGGGGTCTTCTCTGTGCACCTAGAGGTGGGTCGCCAGGGAAAGGAAACTGTTTTCTTCGTAATAGAAATAATTCCTACTTTCAATGCTTTGTTGGGCCGCGATTGGCTCCATAAGGCTGCAGCCATCCCATCTACATTGCATAGAGAATTAATGTTATGGCTTGATTCTGAAGTTGAGATTATTAAGGCTGATGAATACTCTTGTTGTGACAAAGGTATCTTGCATGTAGAAATTAGCAAGACCGTCAAGAATCTTACGCTGGAGTAACGATATAAGCTGCGCGACCCTACTGTAGGTCCTCTCGGTCAACCATCCTGAAAATTTGATTACATTGTGGAGTACGGGACATCACACCCCAAGCCGGAGATGGGCCCAGTCGCCCCATCAAGATGGGGAGATGAGCTCACTATAAAGGACATAGAAGAAGTCCTGCAAGAGGTCAATTCGGGTGAAAACCCCATAAGGAGAGATGCGAACGGCCAAAAGGATAACGAAGGTGGTAAAGGAGAAGTTGCGAAGAGCCCGCAGAACGCCGTCACGGAGTTGGAGCCCGATAGACTCCTAAAGGAAGGGATTTATGGACCAGAGTAACAAAGGAAATGAAGCGGTCACCGATGTCCTTCGACGACTCCAAGTCTACCAGGGGAATCATTGCCGTAGACAACCTATCTCTTGGCTCTCAATAAATTCAGAAGCGCTTCGAGCGCCCGATGCTTGTAATAAGCCCGTGTCTACCGATTTAGGTGGAACCGAGGGCCGCGAGTCTTTGATGACACCGTGTGACCCATTAATTAGTGTCAGTTTAGGAAGCGAGACTTCTCCTAGGATTCTATTCATCAGTTCTTCGCTTAGTAAAGAACTTTTTGATGCGATTAGAGGAGTACTTGAAGAATTTAAGGACTGCTTCGCTTGGGATTATACTGAAATGCCAGGGTTAGATCGTAGACTAGTGGAACACACTCTTCCAATCAAGAAAGATTTTAAGCCGGTGCAACAAGCACCAAGGCGCATGACTAGGGAAGTAACACACTAGTCTTCGAAGAAGTTAAGAAGCTTTTTCGAGCAGGCTATATAAGGACGTCGCGTTATACAGAGTGGATTTCTAGTATCGTACCCGTATTGAAGAAGAATGGCAAAATCAGAGTCTGTATAGACTTTAGAGATCTGAACCGCGCTACTCCGAAGGATGAATATCCCATGCCTGTTGCGGATGACCTTATAGACAAGACAGCGAGGCATCAGGTTATGTCATTCGTGGACGGTTTCTCCTGTTATGACCAGATCTTTAACGCAGAAGAGGATATGCATAAAACAGCATTCAGATGACCCTTAGGAATTTTCGAATGGGTAGGAATGCCATTTGGACTAAAGAATGCTGGTGCTACATATCAGCGAGCAATGAATGCTATATTTGACGCTTCTCTTGTCAAGACAGTGGAAGTCTACATCGACGACATAGTCGTTAAATCGACAAAGGTAGAACTTAATGTCGATCATCTTAGAAATGAATTTATAAAAATGAGAAAGCATCAACTTAAACTAAACCCACATAAATGCGCCTTTGGAGTTGAAGCGGGGAAATTTTTGGGTTTCTTAGTACATCAACATGGCATTGAAGTCGATCAAAACAAGGTAAAAGCCATTCAGAATTTAGCAGCACCAAGAAGTAAAAAGGAATTACAGTCTTTCCTTGGAAGGGTGAATTACTTACGTAGTTTATCGGAAATGACGCAGGGAAGACTGAGGCGTTTTGCCAACCTACTAAGAGGAAAAAATGATTACAAGTGGACAGAGAAACACGAGGAAGCATTCAACGCTTTGAAAAAATACTTAACACACCCACCTGTCCTGATACCCCCGCAGTATGGGAGACCTTTCATTCTCTATGTGGCTGCAACTAAAACGACTACAGGAGCTATGTTGGCACAAATGGATGAGAGTAAACGTGAAAGGGCCGTTTATTACTTGTCAAGGCAATTGGCACCAATTGAAGTCAGGTATGCTCTAAAGGAAAAGTCGTGTCTATCGATATTCTATGCCGTTATGAAACTTAGACATTATATCGGGAACAACGAAGTCTACGTCGTATCCAAATCCCCCATTATCAAATATTTCTTTGAGAGTCCATTAATTCTGTCGCCATACAATCTGAGATATAAGTCTCAACAGTCGGTCAAGGGACAATCACTGGCTGACTTTCTAGTCGACTATGACCCGGCCTTGTCTATAGAACAAGAAGAGGCAACAGACGAGATTTGGCAGGCATGGTTCAATGGCTCGTCCACTAAGAATGGAGCTGGGATAGGAATTCATATAATATCCCCGATGGGTAAAGACATCAGACTAGCTTTTCGTCTACAAGTAATACCTACTAACAATGCTACTAAGTATAAAGCATTGATAACAGTACTAAAAGAACTCATGGCACTATAGAAGTCCCCTCAGCAAAAATAGGGCGGCTTATGTTGACATGATGAGCTATCTTGGGCCTACGATTGGCGGCTTATGTTGACATGATGAGCTATCTTGGGCCTACGATTGGCGGCTTATGTTGACATGATGAGCTATCTTGGGCCTACGATTGTCGATATGATAAGCTATTTTGGGCCTACTCTCTGACGATTTAAAGCCCACGAAAGGAATGTAAAGAATGAGGAAGGATGTGGGGCTAGCGCCAAGTCTACGGCCCATGTCTGCACAGGCCGCATGTCTTAAAGGACGGTTTATTGACTCCGAGATCCGCGGAGTCTACAGCCCACGTCTGCATAGGTCGCATGTCTTAAAGGACGATTTGTTGACTCCGAGATCCACGGGAGGTAGTTTAGATTGAGAGGATCTTCGGAGAACGTGACAGACCCATAAGACCGAATATAAAAGGAAGGAGATCTTCCTTGAAAAACTCACGATCAATCAGCCAAACAGAAGCTTTGCATTGCTCGTCACCCTTTAGATTAGTTAGGTAGAATCCCCGGCTTGGGCGAACTCGTAAGGGTTCTTTGGTCTTCGCCTCCACAACCAGAGTGAGCAACCGTAGCTCTGGTAGCCAAACTCCGCTAGCACTCCACCGTCGGGACGAGCAACCGTAGTTCCGACAGCCAATCTCCGCCTTCCACCGTCAGGACGAGCAACTGTAGTCCCGGCAACCAACTCCGCCTTCGTTCCTTTACCAGGGTGAGCAACCATAGCTTTGGTATCCACATCCGCCACTACCTTCGACCACACTCCGTTCACTAAGCCCCAGCAACCAGTCTCCGCCATCCAGGAATGCAAGTCTACAACGCCTTGTTATCAAGTCTACGACGTCACCGTCCAAATTCACAAGTCCATAGCGCCCAACGTCAAGTCTACGACGTCTTCATCATCCAAATCCACTAGTTTACAGCGCCCCGCAGCAAGTCTACGGCGTTGCTTCACTATCGACTTAGTCTGCAGCACTCGGCAGCAAGTCTAGACGTTGTCTACGATGTTGCACCACCGTCCTTACTTTATTTTCATGGCTATAAGCATTTTAATCTTATTGTAAGTCCTCATTTATTAATTGAATATATTTCTTTTACTTACTGGCGACCATATCTAAAGACCCTGTGAGTGTTATTGCCAAATATTTTTGACGTGATCCGTTTCGACGCGAACAAGCGGGTAGCTGTGCAACTAGCGAGGACACCGTCCGAGGAGGAGAACGTCCAAACACCTGGTTACCATTGTTAGTCACGCTAACCCGTGCAAACTTGTAAAAGTGCAATACCTTTGGGTGAATGTGTTATAGAGGGTCATCCTGCATCACCATCTACATCACTGATGCGTATCGATTAGTGATAACCACAAGTGTCTCATTTACTTTTGTTTACAGTGTGGAAGTAGGTAGTCTTTACCGAATCACTCTAAACTTGTGTCTCATTTACTTTTGTTTGCTAATCATTTCATAAGTGTTAATCGTACAGAAGTTACAAATAGAAGGATAACCGCGTGGATGCAGAAGGTTGACTGACGAGTTACAGGAGGTGGTGCGACACTTCTTCTATTCTCTACGTCCGTTTAAATCTGAACCTCTAAGGTTTCGAAAGTTGTCAAAAATAGTTCCATTAGTCTGATTGACACTATAAACGACAGATCATTTCGCGTGCTATGTGATAGCCTCTGTAGCAAACAGAAACCTCACACAAGTTCTGTTCTTATAGGAGGTCAAGTCTTCCACTTTTGGGGGTTTGTGAAAAAATTAAAAAATGTCCCTTTGGACATTAATACTAATTCACCCCTTCTTAGTCTTAATAACTAGGACAACAAAAATTGTTGAAGGTTGGTGTGATTTGCTACTCCAGCTATGAGTGGGTGACAGGAGGGTGGATGGCAATGCCCATTGGGCGACTCGGGGGACGACCGGGGCACTTCCATGGACTGATCAAGGGTTGTGAAAAATGACAATTCCCAGATGGATGAATATTTGTTTACACCACATTCTACGTCGAAAATAAGTGAATTGAAATGATATCGGTTTGTCGAAATGATGTGTGTATCTTCCCGAAAGACGGGGCGATGAGATATTGACAGATTGGCTAAGGGTCGATATCATTTCCTATCCCAGCTAGGTGGGCGATGAAAGAGGTGACAGAGGATGCCCAAAAGGTCGACGTCCACGGCCTAGACGCTAAATGAGATAGGGGGCTGGTATTGCCATCGCCAACCCAAACTATTTTTGTGATTGCGTATGACTTGAGAGGTTCTCATATGGTTGAAGACCCAAATAATGATCATAATACTGGTGACGAGCGGCAAATATGGGTGAGTAAGGGATTATCTTCGTAATTAGCGTCATGCTAATGTTATCGCCTTGTGTTTCTTGATTGTCCATGCGTTCAGGCCAAGACTAGAAGAATTTTATCAAGCATTTGCATGTTGTGTTGGAAGTCTTCACAAGATAGAATATAAGTAAAAAGTTGTAGCGCCTTTTGTATCACATTCATAATAGGAATTTTATGAAACCTCATCTAATGAATGTAAGTCATCCGATGTTTTAAATTAAGAAATTGAGTCCGTTGCAACTGTTGTCTTACCTTGAACTTGATTTGAATTTTTTTTCTCATAGTTTGAATTTTTTGACTGTCTTTCCCGCAAAACTTGACCCTCTAGAGATTGCTTCAGCATCTGAAAGACCATTTAAACTTCCTCTCTCCACAGTCGCACTCTTGTTAATGATTTCAAATATCATCTCTGTCTTTACTAATTTCAAAGTTATTTGCTTTAGATCTAATACGAAAACCAATTTTAAAGGTGTTTTATGATGATGACTTAACAAGAATTTGATTGAGTGTTCCTAAAATCTAGGAACTTTTTCTGCAAAGTTTAAAAACTGGAAATAGTTTGAACAGTGAAACAACCGTAACAGAAATATAGAAATCTACTGCGGCAAAGGGAACAATGATTTAACATATAATTTGGTTGGAGTGACTTTTTATATGTAATTAAAAGGTATCCCAAAAATTTCCATTTACGGGGAAGACAAGCCAGGAAAGCAATCCAGGTTTTGGGAAGAACCCAGAAGAAGATTGTGAGGCCAATATAATGATATCCCATTCAAAATTTACTTTGCAATTCCAAATGAACTCTCCCAATTCAAAATCCAGTAGTTATTCTAATCATCATTATCCTCGGCCGATCTTCACTCATCTAAAAACTTAAGCAAACAAAACACCTACAGCAATCATGAGAAATCACGCCCCCCGTCATCAATCAATTCGTCGGGATCTCGATATCGCCGTTGTCGATCTCCTCCTGGACGTCCTTGGGGCTCTTCCCATTGACCGAGCACCCCACCGATACGCACGTCCCTAGGATCTCCTTTACCGTGCCACACAGCTCCTTCGCCATCGACCGCGGCCGCATAACCCTGGCAATCTCGATGACATCGTCCAGGGAGATGCTGCCGTTGTGCTTGATGTTCTTCGTCTTCTTCCTGTCGCGCTCCAGCTGTGTTCGCGTAGGAAACGGACCACGTCGTAAATATTTGGCAATTGGACTCACAGGGAAATGTATGTGGTCGCTAGAAAGATGAATTTCAATGATAAATAATATGACTTTACAAATTCAGAGTTTCGGAAGAGAAATCAAAATCTTACAGCCATAAAATGAACCAAAAGAGGCGATGCAGTTGACGTAGGCGTCGTAGTCTCGCTGCTGACGTCGTAGACTCGCTGCGACAACGTGGACTCACCGCTGACGCCGTAGACTCGCTGCTGACGTCGTAGACTCGCTGCGACAACGTGGACTCACTGCTGTTGTCGTAGACTCGCTGCTGACGTTGTAGACTCGCTGCTGACGTCGTAGACTCGCTGCGACAACGTGGACTCACTGCTGACGCCGTAGAGTCGCTGCTGACGTCGTAAACTTGCTACAGTGAGCTGTAGACTCGCGCACTCGGAAGATAGAGTCTGATTGCTGGATGCTTGACGGACGAATGGTGATCGAAGGTAACGTCGGGAGTGCCGGGACTACGGTTTCTCGTCCTGACAGTGGTAGTGCTGGCGGAGGGTTGTTGCCCCGGTTACGGTTGCTCGCCGGGACGGTGGAAGTGCTGGCGGAAGGTTGATCAACGGAGCTACGGTTGCTCACTTCGTTGTTGAAAGAATGACCCAATAAACCTAGGCCGGAGTATCTACTAAACTAAGGGTGACGAGCAATGCAAAGCTTGTGTTTGGCTGATTGATCGTGGTCTTTTCTAAGAAGAGTCTGTTCCCCTTTTATACTGAATCTCAATAGATCTTTGTACGCTGCACACGTCCCTGAAAATCCCTTAAATCGTGGCTCGATCTTAACTCCTCTCCAGGGATCTCGGAGTTTGTTTTTCTTAGAGATTCTTCTAACCTCCACTTAATGAGATCGTGTGTGGGACGTGTCCAGATGAGTTGTAGACTTAGCTCACACTCATATTTCAAAAGGGGTTTTAGACTTAGGCTGTTACGGACTGATAGTTTGGTTCAGTCGACGGGCTGTAGACTTAGCTAAAGCCCGTGTTCCAATATGGGCTGTAGACTTACCACAGGCCCAGAGTATCTTGTCGTGTCAACATAAGCCTCCCTCTTTTGCTAAGGCGATTTTTCGTCGCCTGAGCACAGTGACTAATTTTTGGTTTAAAAGAAACGTTTCGTTTTCCCTCCTTTCACTTACGTCCTACGCCTCAACTTCTTTCTCTCCAAGAAACCTCTATTTTCCTTGAAACCCTAACTTCTTTCCAAAGAAAACCCTGATGTCGACTCTTGGCTCCTTTCAGTGGTACCAGCAACGTGCCGGCCCCGCCGCTATCGTTACTATTGTAGACGGCGAGGGTTTAACACTTGGTCCTATTCTTGGCACTCAACTTTTCCCGGACCCTGTTCCTTATGAGTATCTGATGACGGCATTCCAGATTCCTATCTGCCGGGCAGACTTCGTCGACCCCCTCAACTGGGAAGACAAGAGTGGCTTCCTCTGCTTTCCTTCCGTAGAGAAAGCCCTATTTCGCCAGTGGTTTACTCATTGGCTGGAGAAACTGCAGGGCAAACTCAGGACATGCGGTCTTTGGTCTTTCATGAAGATCACTATGCTGGGGAAGCATTGCGACCCAAGGGTATGTGCCAGCCTACTTCCTTTCTGGAATAGCGAGGTGAACTGCTTCTATCTGCCGGAGGGTCCCATGACTATTACTCTAGAAGATATTTACTTTTTGACTGAGAGTAGTGTGTCTGGAGCCCCTGTTCGCTTGTATTCCTTGGATGGTGATTATCATCCTAAAGAGATGCTACAGATTCAGAACATAGCAGAGAAACACCTTAAGATGATTGAGGGCCAGTCTACCGCTGTCTGGGGCAAGGCTGAGGAGGTTGAATTCCTCAGCATCTGGTTGAGCAAGTATGTCTACTGCTTTGCTGGCAAGAGGGTGCCGAAGCTTGTATACGGGATTGCTAATTTCCTGAGCGCGGCGAAGAGCAGGGTGGCTTGGGCACCATTCTTGCTGAGTATTATCTACCAGAGCCTTTACAAGAACAGCGCGTCTGCCAAGCCTTTCCCGAAGTATCCAGCTGGTGGCCTTCTTTGGATGGTGCATCTTTGGGCATGCATATGGCTTCCAGGACTCTCTGGGTATCGGATGCCCTCCAGCGTCGCGAAGGATAGCTGTTATGGGATTCACATGCTCAAGTCCGGCTGCCAATCAAAGGATTAATGGCTGTGGGCCTCTGTCACGGGGCACATGAAACACCTGGTCGACATCGACCGGAGTGAACGCCGCGACTGGCACCCATTCCCAGCTGATCATGCCATCAACAAGCGCCGGAAGAGGCTGGAGCCGAGTGTTTACTGGGACTCTGTTCTTACTAGCAGAGTCTTACCCTACGCAACAGAATCGGGCTTCAGCTTCGAGTGCTACAACCCTCAGCTATGCGCAAGGCAGTTGGGTTTCGTCCAGAGCTCTGTAGTCCCATGTTTTGACGATTCCAACATGATTTCTAGGAGTAGCTATGTCCTTTCTAAGGACTCCCTCCAGACAGCGGTGGATCTCCTATCAAGGAAGACAGAGCTTCGGCATATGGAGTTCCCTCTCGAGAACACCATAGTCTACGTCACTGAAGCTTTTTCTTATCAGTGGTCGTTGACCTTTAAAGCTCTTCGCAGTAAGATGAGGTTCCTGGACGCCTCTACAGAGCCGGACCTACATCTCTCCACCGATATGAAGCTAAAGGCTGGGCAGAAAGTACCAGCTGGTAAGATCTAGCAGCTTTCCTTTTTATTGGTCGCTTTTAAAAACAAATATTTGTTTTCTGTGTTTCAGCAACAGTGGGTGAAGAATCTGGATCTGGAGGAGGTACTTCTTCATAGACGAGCATTATTCCTCCAGCCAATCGCTCGACTCGCGCACAACGGCGAGTTCCTATGAAGAAGGTTGAGAAGTCTGAGGCTGAGGACTCGCCTCCTACTTCATCAAAGAAGCGCGGGAAACGGAAGATGCTTTCTCCTCCAAACTCAGATTCTGATGAAATCCCCATTTCCTAGATGCAGAAGCAGGCGAGACTTACCTTATCTGGGCCCCAGATTCCAAGTTCGGTGGCTGCCTGATCGATCACTCCACCTCCAGAGTATGTATCATTCCTTTGTTGTTAATGGCCATTTTTTGTCAACTCTTATAATACTTGCTTTTTCGCTTTAGGCAATCATTGGCTTTAGTACCTTTAGTCTGCTTATCGCCGGAAGCACCATCAGAGCATGAGATGGATGTAAGTCTCTCTTTGCTGCTTCCTTTCCTTTTAATGTTTTAATGTCTAATCTCCTTTCCGTTCACAGGTTACCTCCCTCCCTATTCCTCAGTTGCTAGCGCTTACAGAGGGGGATGATGTTATCATCAGAGGGGAAGTCACAGCGCAGGAAAAGATAGATGCTCCTGAAGCCACTCCTCTTGGCGCCATAAACCCTGCTGTGTCTACAGCGGACGTTGCGACTCAGGAGGGGGCAGTCGCTTCAGAGGCCGATCCTGGTATTGATACCCAACCAGCTGTGACGCCTGTCGCTTCTCCTCCTACCCATCCTTTGAATGCACCTTCCGACGAAGGCGCATCAAGCGGGGTCAGCGACTACACTCGTATCATGGAGAACGTGGACCGTATTGCGAAGCTGCTTTGCTATGAAACCTTCTCTGAAGCTCTCTTTAAGGAGCTACAGGACTGCGTTGCAGAGATACGGAGTTCTCCAACGACTAGTGTGCAGATGCTGGCCGCCTACGAGGAATTCAGGTCGCAATTCTGGACTGAGTGGTCAGTCTATCAGGATGAACTCAAGGCTCACCAGGAAGCTAAATACCAGATCCTTGAGAAGCTGGCTGCTCAGTCGCAGGAGGTGGATGATATCCGACTCCTCCGGGACCAGAAAGAAGACATGTCCCGGCAACTCCTTCAAGTCCAAAAACGATTACAGGAGCTCTTGGCCCTTGAGAAAGATCTCAAGGAACGGGTCGTCGTGGTGGACTCCCTGCTCGCTGAACGGACTACACATGCTTCTGTGCAGCAGAGCCAAGACGAGTTGATGTCTTGGTATCGTCGGAAGAATGAGTTCACCCTCAAGCGTAACCGTGCCAAGGTTTTGACTCTTCTGTTTGTGGAGGCGACCGATTCAATTTGCAGGCCTGGTACAAGATTAAGCCTGCAACTCACTCCGCGCTGAAGTTTTTCTTACTTTTCATATTTTTCCGGTTGTAGACAGCAAGTCGTAGAGATGACACCCTATAAACAAACTCAGTCCACGACCGTGTATTCAATTTCTTTTATACTATTCTTTTATGATGTAGACAGCATTGAGAGCACAAATTTGCAAGTCTACAATTACATTAATATTTTTCTTTGTGCAATTTCTTTAAAAATGGCTGGGAAACGCTTCTCTAATACCTTCCTATGGGATTCCCAAATGGTCTTTTTGTATTGCTTCAAATACTTGCCATTAATTTTCAACGGTTGCTTAACTCCTTCGAGCGTTGACAACCTATAACTATTCGTTGAATAGGCTTCGATTACCCGATATGGTCCCTCCCAATTTGGGGACCCTTTCCTCAATACCTGATCCTTGGATTTTAGTGGCAACACCATCTTCCAGACCAAGTCGCCAACACTGAAGCGTTTATGGACTACCTTCTTATTGTAGTATCGGGCTATTCTTTGCTTGTGTGCTTCTAATTTGTCTACAACTTCGAACCTTTTCTTCTCTAATTCTTCTAGAGCTATATACATAGCTTCATCTTGTAGACTTGAATGTGCAATGCGAAGCGACTTGTACCTCATTTCTATGGGTAAAATCGCATCATGCCCGTAGACTAGTGCGAATGGCGTTTCTCCAGTGCCTTCTCGCTTAGTGACTCTTAGAGCCCATAGGGTATCATTTAACATTTCATGCCATTTTTTCGGATTACACCCAATCATCTTTTGGATGTTGTTTTTTATCAGTTTGTTAGACGCTTCAGCCTGTCCATTCGCTTGAGGGTAATATGGGGTAGAGTTCGAAATTGCGAAGCCAAATTCTTCGGCGAATTCCCTTACCTTGGCATTATTAAAAGCCGTCCCATTGTCTACAACGATGTTTTGAGGAATGCCAAAGCGGTAGATGATGTAAGTTCGCAAGAAATCGATCACTTCACTGTGGTCAATTTTCTTGTAGACTTGGGCTTCTATCCACTTAGTGAAGTAGTCTGTCGCGACTAAGATGAACGCGTCCCCTCGACTAGAGTGGGGGTGAATCTCTCCTATTATATCTAAAGCCCAAGTTCTAAAAGGCCAAGGTTTGGTTATGGGAATCAGGTCAGTCGCTGGTGCACGAGTCGACGGGCCGTGTCGCTGGCAATCTTGACATCCCCTAGCCATTTCAATACAATTTTTCATCATTGATGGCCAATAAAACCCGTGTCTCCGAATAATCCAGCACATTTTAAATCCCGATTGATGCGATCCACAGAGTCCTTCATGGGTTTCTAACATTATTGGGGTAGCTTCTTCTAAGTCTACACACCTCAAGAGTACCCCGTTAGTGTCGTTCTTATAGAGGACACCATCTAGAAGAACATACGTTAGTGCCTGGACTTTAATTCGCTGATTAACCTTTCGACTCGGATCAGAGAGAAAATCTACGATTGGTTTTCTCCAATCTTCGTCTTGCTTCATTATGTCTATAGCCATGACATTATTTCTTGACTGTAAATGCGACTCTATTTCTATCAAATCCCTTGAGTTAACTTTTCCTTTACAACCTGAGGCAAGTTGTGCCAAGTTATTAGCTACTCTGTTTTCGTCATGGCTTATGAAATGAAAAGTTATATTTTCGAAGCGTGCGACCAACCGCCGAACTATATCTAGGTAAGGTCGCAACTTCTCTTGACACAAACTAACCTCATTCACCTGGTTGATAACCAACTGGGAATCACCCTTGATTCGAACTCGCTTTGCTTTTAATGAAAGGAGTTCTTTTAGTACTGTTATCAACGCTTCATACTCAGTAGCATTGTTGGTTGACAATTTATGTAAACGAAAAGCCAACCTAATGTCTCTGCCCATAGGAGACATTATATGGACTCATATCCCCGCTCCGTTTCTTGTGGATGAACCATCAAACCACGCCTACCAGATATCGTCGATTTTATCCTCTTGATCTACCGACAAGTCCGGGTCATGATCCACTAGGAAATCAGCTAATACCTGTCCTTTAACCGACTGCTGGGATTTGTATCTCAAATCATACGGGGAAAGAATTAAGCTCCATTTGCTGACACGTCCGGCTAATAACGGGCTTTCAAAGAAATATTTAATTATGGGCGACTTAGACACCACGTAGACTTCCCTGTTCCCAATGTAGTGTCTAAGTTTCATTACTGCATAGAATACTAACAAGCACAATTTCTCTTTTGGAGTATATCTAACCTCAGTCGGGGTTAGCTGTCTTGATAAGTAGTAGACTGCCCTTTCGCGTCCGTCCTGATCTGTTTGTGCCAACATCGCGCCTATTGTTATTCCAGTAACCGCTACGTAAAGGATGAAAGGCTTTCCTTGTTGAGGGGGAATCAGAACCGGTGGATGCATTAAGTATCCCTTTAGGGCATTAAAAGCCTCTTCGTGTTTCTCAATCCATTTATATTCATTCCTTTCTCTCAATAGATTAGAGAATGCCTTTGTCTTCCCTGCGACATTCCCTATGAACCTACGCAGGTAATTAACTCTTCCTAGAAAAGCTTGCAATTCTTTCTTACTCTTTGGTGCTGACAGGCTCTGAATGGCTTTTACTTTATTTTGATCAACCTCAATGCCACGCTGATGCACTAGGAAACCTAGGAAATGCCTCGCCCTGACTCCAAAGGCACACTTAAGAGGGTTCAACTTTAGTTGGTGGGTCCTCATTTTCAAAAAGGCACTTCTCAAGTGTCAACATGCAATTCTTCCGTCGTCGACTTGACCACTATGTCGTCGATGTAGACTTCTATTGTTTTCCCTAGATAGGCATCGAATATGGGGTTCATTGCTCGCTGATAGGTAGCCCCAGCATTTTTCAAACCGAAAGGCATTACTACCCATTCAAAAATGCCTAGTGGACACCTAAACGCAGTCTTGTGAACATCTTCTTCCGCGATGAAGATCTGGTTGTAACCCGAAAAGCCGTCCATAAAGGACATGACTTGATGGCCCGCAGTTTTATCTATAAGGTCATCTGCGGCAGGCATAGGATATTCATCCTTAGGGGTAGCGCGATTTAAATCTCTGAAATCTACGCAAACTCTGATCTTTCCATTTTTCTTTAATACAGGAACGATGCCAGAGATCCATTCTGTATACCGTGAAGTCCTTATATATCCTGCTCGAAAGAGCTTTTTTACTTCTTCATACACCAATTGCGTTACTTCTCTAGAGATTCGTCTTGGAGCCTGTTGCACTGGCTTAAAATCTTTCTTGATAGGCAAAGTGTGTTCTACTAGCCTGCGATCTAGCCCCGGCATTTCGGTGTAATCCCAAGCGAAGCAATCTTTGAATTCCTCAAGTACGTCCTTAATCGTATCAAAAAATTATTTATTTATTGATGAACTGATGAAAAGATTCCTAGGAGAAGCCTCGCTTCCCAGATTAACACTGACCAAAGGGTCACATGGGATCATCAAGGATTCACGACCGTTGTTACCACCAAGACTAGTGGACACGGGGTTATTACAAGCATCAAGCGCTCTAAGCCCTGTTGAATTTATTGCTAAAGACGATGTAGACTGGCTACAACAACCTCACAGGTTCTGGAGTTGTTTCCATCGATCTAGCTTTTGCATAACATCTTTTGGTAGTACAAAAGCCTACAATATTCTGTAACAACCATATGCTACTATAAGTATCTTCAGATCTTGGAGTAGGCCTTACTGATCAAGCTCAGGCTAGTCAGATTTGTAGAACCTCGATAGTAGAAACTAAACGTTCTACATCAAGCTTCTGCTATTGTAGAAATTTTCTTAAGACTGTATAGTCACATTCTAGATAAGACTTCGGCTGGTCATTCACTGATTAAGCAGTTCACTTGGGGATCTGCTGTGTACAAGGGTTTGTAATCTACATAAACCTAATCTTTCGTTATTAAGTTCTATTAGTTGTAAAAAGTTTAAAAATGCCATTACACTAATTCACTCCCTCTTAGTGCCATTGCTACACCATCAGGGAGACACTTTTCATGCATCAGCCATGGTCATCATTAAAAACATGGATGTCACTCGTAACCATAGTTGGCAGAAGTTTTCTATACGTGATTACTGACTATCAATTCATGGTCATGGCTTACCAATGGGCATTAGCATATCATCGGCATGTCGATAGACATCGTTTACATCAAGCACGTGGTCATGACCATCGGATTGAATACCTAGGCCTCGTGCTATACAACCACCTCGAGGCTCTCGTGTCGTTTCCTCTGGAGCTTCATATAATGGGCGAACTCCAGAAAATAAAGCACGAAATAACAGACGAGTCAAATTGGTACTTGTTTGAGGTGGTCTTGCTAATAGGCCTGTCGTGTGTTTCCGATTTGGCCATCTCTTTCTTTGGCTTCTCTTGTAGGAGGGCAAGCTCCGCTGCATGATTGACAGTTTGACAGTCGTTCTTATGATCTGGAATAAGCAATAAGAAATGATAGGACCATAGGGCTTCTGATATGCATGTTTGGAGGCATCATGAAACAACAGTCGATGACCAAGCCGAAGCCCGTGAAAGAAACCATGGAATCCAGTATGCGCCCTAACCTAAAGATGACGAGGAGGATCAACAATGAGGTTTTTATTTTTCTTCCTCAATCTTCTAAGAAACATGATATCCTTCGTGACCTCAGTTTTTCACAGTAGTTAAACTCAATATGTGTTATGGTAGTATATTCTTGTCTGGTCACTTTCCTACCTTCACTTTTTAATCTTAATGAAGGCATTCCAGACAGATATCTGATCACAAGCGCTGGTGTAGCTCGAGTATATTTTCGACCTGGTCCGTAGACTAATTCATATTACGACAAACATTGAGAAGAAATATAAGGCAAACTTTCGTGGCCCATCAAAACATTTCCGGCATGACTTTCCGGAACTGTAATAATCAGCCATCTTGCTTATTGTCATGGTGCCTTCCTCGGTTCTTACTTCACCAAAGAAAGCACCATGAATTCGGCACGTTCCCATTTCCACTAGCCAGGCTAAAATCATTCTTGTTTTTCAGACGGACACCTACCAACTCAAACCACTACTTCACTGAAGTGAGGTGCCATTTCTAGTCATGGAAACGGGAGATTTTATACCCAGGTAATGGACAGCCGCAGATGCAAGAGGCACTCAGAAACCATCTCCCCTAATCCTATGAAGGCCTGCATTCAAAGCTTTATACATTCAAAGCTTGATTAATCTACTAGCTAAGTAATGCTAACAATTCCTTTAACAGAGAACAAATAGACCAATAAAATGGATATCGACAGGTCAAACGGTATGCTCCAATATAGAACATTAGTCATAGGGAAATCTCAGCTCAAACCATCAACTTCAGCTTTCAAAACAAGTGTGATTCGCGTGGTCTGTAGTTAACAATCATGAATTGGCTAATATACAGATCGACTAGTCCAGTAATGATATATACAGGTAGAACCGTACCCCACCGGTTAAGTACATAGCACGCGACTTTGAATGGTGATATGGTGATGGGACAATCACAATGCATTTGCCACACACTCTTAAGTTGATAACACCGAGGCAGATTTCCGAGACCTACTCATTTGAGCCATCGTTGTTTCTCGTATATCGTTGTACAATCATCAACCGAGCATGAGCATGCTAACCTTTGCCAAGCGAGCATCATCTGACCCCTTGTACGACTGCTTCCAACTCCCTTACCTCAAATCTCCTACCGTCACTATTGGCATCATGACACCTCGCTGAGAAATAAAAGTACAACCAGGCAACCGCAAAGTAAACCTCCATCAACGCCTGAAAGACCAGAACAAGGACTCTATCGCCTATCCTCCCTGAGATCCACCTCACAAACGGCCCGCATATTATCGCTTCCAAGCACTTCAGCTGAACAGCTTGGTTCAGCATTGTCAGGACAAGATAAAACCCTTCCTTCACAATCTCCTTTCCGCTCTTTCTCGAATCGACAATCACAATCCAAGCATCGATCGAGAAGACAAATCCGACCGCCACATCTATAAGAAACCATGCTAGCAAGAACCCGGAAACCTCCTTATCGAAACCTCGGACCCAAGGCAAGACCACGTCGAAAGGCATCAGCTTTAACCTAATGAAGAGCTTAAAGAATGCCAATTGATCCTTCACTTCTCCAAAGAACCACAACCCAAGAACCTGTGTGATTGCATCCCTGACCGCCCACTTCATCAGCAAGAAACCGGACAATCTCTTAAGGCCCAACTTCGAACCGCGCCAAATCCTCCCAAAGGCTCCGCTATCAAACCCTATCCTACCACCCAACACATCGTTCTCGACAACAGCCACGAAAGCAATACCCAGGACGCACGAGTAGATGACGAGGAAACCCAGTATGATCCATCCGTAGGCGGCTGACAAGAAACTGACCATGACGAAGAAAGCGGCTACGTCCCTCTGGTGCTCGAACCCGAGTCCCCCGAGGAAAATCCCGAAGTCATCGAGCTTCCGATCATCCTTGGAAGGGCCATCAGTTATAGTATCGGGGGAGAGGAGGCGATCGAGGAACTTGAATTGGAGAGAGGGGGAGACGAACGGGGGTAAAGTGAGGGATGAAGGTCGGGGAGGGTGAATCGGGTGGTGTTGCAGGGGAGGAGGGGGAGGAGGGGAGTGGAGGAGGTCGGAGTCATCTAGGGAACGGGAGACGGTGATCCGAAGGAAGGGCTCACGGGGGCGGCCGCGGCGGGGGTTGGGGTGATGGGGATAGGGATTGGGATGGGAAAGGGGAGGGGGAGACGGAAAGGAAGGGAGGCGGTCGAGGTGGCGGGAGAGGATGAGGGAGGAGGAGAGGAGGAGGGAGCGGAAGGACAGGAGGAGAAGGGACAGCAGCAGGTACGGTATTGGGTTTAGGATTACACTTCTTGCGGTCGAGCGAAGGATCTTGGCGGCGGTGTCTGCGGCCCCCAGGCGGTGGTGGTCGCTCATTTGGCGGCGGCGATCGGGGAAATAGGGACAATCCGGCGACGGCGTACGGAGCTCTCCTTCGTCTTCCTCCTCTTCTTTTACTGTGATTTCATCAATTAATCAAATTGATTTGATTTCGTTTGCTTTTTACGACTCCCCAAGATCAATAAAAATGTTAAATACTAAGATCTTATAATAAAGCCAAATAATCTCCACCATTTATTTATAGATATATATATATTCTATTAAAATTGACGGGTTGACTTTCTTATCCAATTTTCCTCACCAATACATAAAAGAGAGAGTGAGAAGTTAATGAAATGAATTAAAAAAGAAAAGATATGATTAAATGGGACATCTAAATGTTGAAAGATAAATGGGAAAATAACAACCACAACAGGAAGGATGATGATTTAGCAGATGGGAAGAGGGCATCCCTCCCAATTGCTGAGGCACTCCAACATCGGATCCACAGTGCTTCCGTCGCACATCGCCACGAACACCTTGTCGATCTCCTCCCTGGGCGACGTCACCTTCTCCCCAGTCAGCAGCCCCGTCCACAGGGTCCTGCGGACGGACTTGTACAAAGGGTACGACCTGCATTCCTCAATCCTGTTCGGGATTGCAGGGTTGCCAACCTCGTAAGCGGCCCTGCAACTATCGATTTCCTTCGGGAGGGCCGACTTCAGCTCTGCCTCGAACGAGGCTATTTTCTGGAAGATTGATGATCTCGGGTTCTTCTCGTTTTCGCAGTTGGAGAGCATGTGGTCAACGAGGACCTGCCTCAGTTTCTGCATCAGGGGGTAGGTGAAAGGTTCCTAAATCCAAAGATTATACTTTTCACAATCCTGAGAAAGAGAAACAACCACAACAACGATTAGTCTTAAAAATTATACTATAGATTCCCAAATTTCTTTCCTGTTAACATGAAAATTCAACCCACCGCTATTACTATCGACCACTAGTTTCACAAAAACTGAATAGGGCAATCACCGAGAAAAGATCCTCTACCACATGCCATTACGAATTTATACAGTACACAAAAAGGGCAAGAGAGTCAACGTTCCTTCCCTAATTGTCTAACTCAACAAACGTGCGTGGGACGGGAGATTACAATTTCATCCAAGCACTAGCTACGGAGCCCATAAGCACGGTTCTTTCACAAACGGAAGAAGACATACGGCTGTTCTAAATCAGCCACTACCAACAACTCTCCATGATCTAACTCACGTCATCGCCATTCACCATTATTCCGAAACCAGATAACGGAAGAAGTTAGTCGACTACGCCAGCAACCAGAAGGGAGTCGACCCAGGCGGAGGGACGACCTCCGCACACTGGGACGAAGTTCCGCTCTTCCTCGAGCTGTCCAAGCAACACCCTCCCCGTTCTGCAGTTAACACTCGCATCTTTCCGCAGCCACGATCTGAACATCCACATGATTCAGGACGTGAGATCGGCACAACGACAGCACAGAACCAGAACCTCATAGTTCCTAGTCAAGGGTACGTTAAGTTCCAACTTTTACCGTTAGCCCTCTCTCCACCTCCGAGAGAGATATGCTGTCCCCCAACTCAAATTCCAGAGCCTAGGTCCTCTCAACTCCGAGGGACTGAACGCTCTGCCGTTTTCCAAGACGAGGACGACCTTCCCCTTCTCTTTTAATGGGGCGGACGTCATCCCTTGTTCCGGACAGCCACTAACGCATCCCAGTACGACGATACATAACATCATCGCAATAACAAGAACAAATAATAGAGATACGGCCATTCTAGGAAGCGAATACGAGAAGGAAGCAAGGGAACAAACCTTGAGCTTGAGTCCTTGTCGAATTCTTCAAGCTCTCTCCTCCTCCGAAGCAACTCTCCTTTAGGCAAACCCCTCTGCAAGTTTAAGTTCTCCCTTGAACGGTCTTCTCGATGCCAGATATTTCTTGATCCGTGCTCCACCTTGAACGAATTTCTTCTCCCTTCTTCTCACAGGTCTCTCCTCTTCTCTGTTGTCCTCTCCCTCCTTCCCCCCCACCGAATTGCTCCCCCTTTTTCGATGAGTTTTTGTTTTTATATTACAAGGATGTCATATAATGGCTTCTTCTACAAGCTAGTAACAGTGATGGGCTCATTACTCACCTAGCCCAAGACTTCTTCCATGGTCCAAGCCTTATTATTAAAACTCTGAGTCATTACAAATTCTCCCCCCGTTAGGAGATTTCGTCCCCGAAATCTAATTATTCAAACAAAAAAGGGTACTTGTTCCGCATTTCTATTTCATGCTCCCAAGTTTTCTGTTCTCTTCCAGCTCCGCTCCAGAGGACTTGCACTAGCGATACTTTTCTTTTTCGTAGTATTCGTTTATTCCGATCAATAATTCGTACTGTTTGTACTGTCACGCTTAGATTGTCGTTCACTATAACTTCTGATGTTTCCGCCTTTAAATCCGGGTCGGGTTCATACTTGCGCAATACGGAGACATGGAAAACATCATGACAATGGGAGAGTTCCGGAGGGATTGCTACGCGATATGCCGACTTCCCGATCCGTTCCGTTATTTTATATGGCCCGATGTAACGAGGGCTTAACTTGTGAGCTCTCCTCGCCCTGAACATTGATTTAATCGTCGATAACTTTAGGAATACCTCATCGTCAATATTAAATTCCAAAGGTCTCCTTCTACGATCAGCATAACTCTTTCGCCGACTCTGCGCAGTTTTCATCCATTCTCTGACTATAATCACCACATCTGAGGTTTCCTGTATCAACTCAGGTCCGTTGAATGTTCTTTCTCCTGGTTCATTCCAACACAGTGGTGATCTACAACTTCTCCCATAAAGAGCTTCGAAGGGTGCCATGCCAATACTCGCGTGATAACTATTATTGTACGCGAATTCCACCAATGGTAAGTGGTCAACCCAGCTTCCTTTCCATTCAAGAGCACACGCCCTGAGCATATCTTCTAGTGTCTGAATGGTTCTTTCTGTCTGTCCATCTGTCTGTGGATGGAAGGCTGTACTCATTTGCAACTTTGTATCCAAAGCCTCTTGTAAGTTCCTCCACAATTTAGACGTGAATCGTGGATCCCGATCAGATGTAATGGTATGGGGTACGCCGTGGTATCTCACAATCTCTTTGATATACAACTTAGCTAAGGACTCCAATGACCAGTTGATCCGAATAGGAATGAAATGTGCCGACTTCGTGAGTCTATCAACCACTACCCACACAGAATCCATGTTTCGTCCTCCTTTGGGTAGGTTCGTTACGAAGTCCATTGCTATGTCTTCCCACTTCCATTCTGGCACTGGGAGTGGTTCTAATAATCCTCCTGGTCGTTGGTGTTCAATTTTTACTTGCTGACATGTCTTGCAGTAATTCACGTACCTTGCCACGTCCTTCTTCATCTTAGGCCACCAAAAATCCTTTCGCAGGTTTCTATACATCTTTGTAATTCCTGGATGTACGCTATATTTACCCTTATGTGCCTCATCCATTAATCTACGTTTCACTTCCTTCACGTCAGGTACGCATACACGTCCTTGGAATCTCAGCATTCCATCCGGTGCTAGTACAAACTGGGCATATTTCTCTGTTCCGATCTCTTCTCGCACCGTTCTTAGGTACTCATCATGGAATTGTGCTCCTCGGATCATTATTAACATTTCTGGTTCTACCTGCCCTCTAGCCATACATAAACGTCCATCTGGTTCTTCGAGGCGTAAATCTAAATTACTTAATTGTTCTATCATTCGCGACTCTTCTACCAAGAGGCACATGAGTGAACAATGTTTCCTGCTCAAGGCATCTGCCACTACATTCGCTTTGCCGGGGTGATATTGAACTGTACAATCATAATCTTTTAGCAGTTCCATCCACCTTCGTTGTCTCATATTCAACTCCTGTTGCGTGAATAAATACTTTAAGCTCTTATGGTCTGTATATACTTCAAATTTTTCTCCATACAGATAATGTCTCCATAATTTTAGTGCAAACACCACAGCAGCGAGTTCTAAATCATGGGTTGGATAGTTTTCCTCATGTTTCCTCAACTGTCGAGAAGCATATGCCACTACCTTACCGTTTTGCATTAATACACAACCCAATCCTTGAGCGGATGCATCACAATATACCACAAATCCTCCTGATCCACTTGGAATGGTTAAGACAGGGGCGCTAGTCAATCTTCTTTTGAGCTCCTCAAAACATCTTTCACAGTCGTCTGTCCATTCAAACCGGATATCCTTTCTCAACAGTTTAGTCATAGGGGTGACTATTTTAGAAAACCCTTCGACAAACCTCCTGTAATAACCGGCTAAACCGAGGAAACTTCTTATTTCTGATATTGTCGTTGGTCGTGCCCATTTCTCAACCGCCTCCACCTTTGTAGGATCTACTTCTATACCCGTAGCTGAAATGACATGTCCAAGGAACGCTACCTTCTCCAGCCAAAATTCACATTTACTAAGTTTGGCGTACAATTTATTTTCTCGTAACGTCCTTAACACAATAGTAAGATGTTCTTTGTGTTCATCCTTACTCTTAGAATATACAAGGATATCATCAATGAACACTATCACAAATTGATCCAGGTACGGCCGAAACACTTGGTTCATTAATCCCATGAATACTGCTGGTGCATTGGTTACCCCAAACGGCATTACTCTAAACTCGTAATGACCATATCTTGTTCTGAATGCAGTCTTCGGAATATCTTCTTCCCGTACTCCAATCTGGTAATAACCTGATCTTAAATCGATCTTGGAGTATACCATTGATCCCTGTAACTGATCAAATAGATCATCAATACGTGGAAGTGGGTATCGATTCTTGATTGTATTTTGGTTGAGTAACCTATAGTCAATACACAATCGCATCGATCCATCTTTCTTTTTGACAAACAAAACAGGAGCGCCCCACGGGCTTACACTAGCACGAATAAAGTTCTTAGTTACAAGTTCCTGCAACTGTGCTTTGAGTTCTTTCAGCTCAGTTAAACTCATGCGATATGGAGTCCGAGAAATGGGAGCTGTCCCTGGAATCAAATCTATCACAAATTCTACATCTCTACGAGGTGGTAGTCCCGGTAGTTCCTCGGGGAAGACATCAGGGAAGTCCTTCACCACTTCAATCCGCTCCAACATCGGTAGCTCAGCTTCTTTGTTCAGCACATTCGCTAGGAATACTTCGTGCCCCGTCTGTACAAGGTGGCGCGCTTGTATCGCCGATATCATCAAAACCTGGCCACATCCTCCATGGCCTATATATTCACGGGAATCTCCGTCTTCCGTGTTAATCAAAATGCGCTTCCTTTCACAATCTACCTGTGCATGGCTGGAAGTCAACCAATCCATGCCCAGAATGATTTCAAAATCACATATCTGTAACACCAACAGGTCAATAGTAAATTTCAACCCAGCTACAATTAATTCGTAACCCAGACATGCATCACCAACGCAGTATTCTATTCCAGTAGGGAACACAACATGCCACTGCTTCATTGTCTTTCCTACTATCCACCCATATTTCTCCACGCAGTTATACGATACAAAAGAATGTGTAGCACCGGTATCAAACAAGGCATAAACTAGTTCACCTTGGAGTCGAACCGTACCTGAGATCACGCCGCGAGATGCGACGGCATCCGCTTCCGTGGTCGCATTCAGCCTCACAGTCTCTGTAGGCCCACTGACTGATCCCCTAGAAGTAGACACAGTCGGTCCTAGTCTGCTTCCGCCTTTTGGGCGTGGAGCGTTCGATCCGGTTAACCCTCTACTGAAGCCCGCTCCTTGCCCTTGGGGACATTCTTTCCGAATGTGTCCTGGCTGTCCGCATCGATAACAAGTGAATTCTCTGGACACACACGAATCTCCATAATGACGTCTCCCGCATCTCTGGCAGAGAGGTGGACCTCCTGTCTTCGCTCCTTGGCCTCGTCCCTGAGAGAATGACCGTGACGGCATCGGAGCTCTCGGGGGTCGGTTCACCTGAAACCGCGGAGCAAAGGAGGATGACTCTCCAAACCGAAATCTCTTCCTTGGAGGTGGTCCTGTTCCTAGCATCCTTCTCATGTTCACCTCCTCTCCCGCAGCTTTCATATCTGCCCATCCTTCTTCGGCACTCTGTGCTCTCATATATATCTCCTCATAAGTTGTGAGCATCAAAGTCCTTAGTTGGAATCTAATTTCTGGTCTCAGTCCCTCTTCAAACTTCTTGGCCTTTGCCTCAGCGCTCATTGGCGGTCCATACTTCGACAGAGCAGAAAACCGAGCCTCATACTCATCCACTGTCAACCCCTCTTGCCTCAGATATAAGAACTCTCTAGCTTTTTTTTCTTTGAACACGTGAGGATAGAATTTTCCTAGGAATGTCGTTCTGAACACTGTCCATTCATCTCCAGTATGAAGAATCCGTGCTCCATCCTTATTGGCCTTCCACCAGTCATTTGCTTCTCGCTTAATTGACTGTTGTACCAACATCATCTTCTCTTCTATTGAACATCCCAGTACATCGAAAGCATTCTCCAATTCGACAATAAATTCTTCCGCCTTCTCGGGCCCTTCTTCGCCCGAATAGGTGGGGACCTCAAGTTTCCGAAATTGCCCGATAAGCGCGACCCTTCTCTTGCGTTGTACTTCCTCATCTCTAGGAGGAGAATTCCGCACCGCAATGCGTATGCTCTCTTCAGTCATCCTGCGTTCATGATAACGCATAATCAGTCCAAGTATTATGTCATTTACTCATAATACTACATCAATGGAAGCGTGTACTCACACACACAAACATTTATTCATTCCATGAGCGAAAGATAATTCTCAATACCTCAAACATTAGTTTAATCAACATAAACATGTTTGAGCAACCGAACCTTTTTACATTCAATTCTGAACAATTGACATTGTTCTATCAGTCCAAACACATGATTGTTCATTTCCAACAATCAATATTTACACAATGTCCATATCGTTATTCTTTTCCCAAACTCTTTCAGGTTCGACCAACACCCTGAGTCATACCAACCTCTCACAGCCTCAGGCTAAATACGCCCGAGTTCCTTGCAAGCTTATATACACAAACTTTCCACAGGATTTTACAAAATCCCTACCCATTTGTTTTCCCGGAAAGTGTCCGTAAACCCGTCAAAGAAGCTTGACAACCTCACGCGAATATGTCCGCGCTTAATTCCATTTCCCGAGTCCAAAACCGACTCGTTAACATTTTAAAATTCCAACCTTATTACTCCGAGCTTAACCTCGCTCTGATACCATCTGAAAGGTTCCTAAATCCAAAGATTATACTTTTCACAATCCTGAGAAAGAGAAACAACCACAACAACGATTAGTCTTAAAAATTATACTATAGATTCCCAAATTTCTTTCCTGTTAACATGAAAATTCAACCCACCGCTATTACTATCGACCACTAGTTTCACAAAAACTGAATAGGGCAATCACCGAGAAAAGATCCTCTACCACATGCCATTACGAATTTATACAGTACACAAAAAGGGCAAGAGAGTCAACGTTCCTTCCCTAATTGTCTAACTCAACAAACGTGCGTGGGACGGGAGATTACAATTTCATCCAAGCACTAGCTACGGAGCCCATAAGCACGGTTCTTTCACAAACGGAAGAGGACATACGGCTGTTCTAAATCAGCCACTACCAACAACTCTCCATGATCTAACTCACGTCATCGCCATTCACCATTATTCCGAAACCAGATAACGGAAGAAGTTAGTCGACTACGCCAGCAACCAGAAGGGAGTCGACCCAGGCGGAGGGACGACCTCCGCACACTGGGACGAAGTTCCGCTCTTCCTCGAGCTGTCCAAGCAACACCCTCCCCGTTCTGCAGTTAACACTCGCATCTTTCCGCAGCCACGATCTGAACATCCACATGATTCAGGACGTGAGATCGGCACAACGACAGCACAGAACCAGAACCTCATAGTTCCTAGTCAAGGGTACGTTAAGTTCCAACTTTTACCGTTAGCCCTCTCTCCACCTCCGAGAGAGATATGCTGTCCCCCAACTCAAATTCCAGAGCCTAGGTCCTCTCAACTCCGAGGGACTGAACGCTCTGCCGTTTTCCAAGACGAGGACGACCTTCCCCTTCTCTTTTAATGGGGCGGACGTCATCCCTTGTTCCGGACAGCCACTAACGCATCCCAGTACGACGATACATAACATCATCGCAATAACAAGAACAAATAATAGAGATACGGCCATTCTAGGAAGCGAATACGAGAAGGAAGCAAGGGAACAAACCTTGAGCTTGAGTCCTTGTCGAATTCTTCAAGCTCTCTCCTCCTCCGAAGCAACTCTCCTTTAGGCAAACCCCTCTGCAAGTTTAAGTTCTCCCTTGAACGGTCTTCTCGATGCCAGATATTTCTTGATCCGTGCTCCACCTTGAACGAATTTCTTCTCCCTTCTTCTCACAGGTCTCTCCTCTTCTCTGTTGTCCTCTCCCTCCTTCCCCCCCACCGAATTGCTCCCCCTTTTTCGATGAGTTTTTGTTTTTATATTACAAGGATGTCATATAATGGCTTCTTCTACAAGCTAGTAACAGTGATGGGCTCATTACTCACCTAGCCCAAGACTTCTTCCATGGTCCAAGCCTTATTATTAAAACTCTGAGTCATTACAGTAGGTGGCGCTACAAGGGTCGTCGGCATAGGTGAAAACGTGCTCCCGCTCGACTGCTCGGAGCAGGTCCTTCTAGCAGAACCTCGAGGGGTGGAGAGCTCTGTCAACGCCTCTCGTGAGTGTCTTCTTGGCGGTCTGTGACACGGTGATGCTGACGGTATGCTTCAGGTTTTCCTCTAGGTGCCTCAGATCGGCTGCCTGACAGAGTGCCATCAGGAATGTCGACGACATCAGCTTGAGGTTCTCGACTGCCTCTGCCGTCTTCCTTGATGAGATTAGGCCCAATGAGTTCACGTCCTGGTTGTGCTGATCCGCGGTTTGCATGTGATTTGTCACTGGGTTAGCCAAGAACTGCAGCTCGGAGCAGCACGACGCCATCGCAATCTCGGTTCCCTGGAAACCGTCTAAGCCATTGTTGTAGAAGTCGTTGACGAGCTCAGAGAACTGGGCAAACATCAGTTTTCCGATTGATGGTATCGCAAGACGTGTATTGTCCATAGACGCCAATGAGTGTACCTTGGAAGTTGCCGTCATGCAATGCCTTGTTCCTCGAGACATCAATCAGAGGATTGTCATAGTTGACCTCCAGCTCGATCGACTTCGTTGAAAACCTGATGACCTCAATCAATGGGCCGAGCCACTACGGTGATGTCCTCAGGGCATAACAATCCTGTTTTGGCTTCTGCATTGGGTCCATCTCGTGCAACTTCTTCGCTTCCTTAATGTACGAGCTCCCATCAAGGATGTGTTCCATGATCGCAGCTGCCTCAATCTAGCCCGGGTGGTGCTTCAGCTTATGCGTCAAGTGATCCGTGAATTCCGGCTTGCCCTGCATCACCTCCGCAAAAATCGCAGACAGGATCTCCGACAGTATTGCGAGGATGTTCGCCTCGTTGAGAACAATCGAGGCCAACCCTGACCCGACTGCATTTCCGTTGACAAGCGCGAGCCCCTCCTTTGGCTGCAGCTCAAAGAACCCGGTCTCATACCCGGCCAGCTGGAACGCTTCCTTACTTGGCATTGATCATTTCCCTGTTTAGTCCCACTGCCTTCGAGTTGGGCCGCCCGATGAGGACACCAGCAATGTACGACAGAGGCATCAAATCCCCAGATGCAGTAATGGTTCCGCGGAGGGGCAAGCACGGGGTGATGTTGCTGCTGAGGAGTTTTGTGATCACTTCCAGGATCTCGAACCGGATGCCGGAGTATCCCTGAAGGAGGGTGTTGATCCTCACCAACATGGCTGCCCTGGTCGCCGAGTGTGGCAACGTGTAGCACGTCTCGGTGCCGTTTCCGAAGAATCCGGCATTCAAAAACCTGCACGAAACAAAAAACCACACATTGGTTCCATTCCCAAATAACCAACCCAGCAACATCAAAACATCGAAAACCAAGAACAAAAAATTACCTGATGAGCTCCTTCTGGAGGGCGCCGCCCTGCTTGGTCCGCCGGTGGGACATGGCCCCAAACCCAGTGGTCACACCATAAGTATCCGTCCCCTTGTTCATGCTCTCCATAACCCAGTCAGAGCTCGCCTTCACACCGTCCCTGGCCGGCTCCGAGAGCTCAACAACCAACCCCTCATCAGTGCCGCCACGGCCGCAACCTGGGCGATGGTCAGCGTCTCGCCACCGAGACGCACAGCCGGCTTCCTAAACTCAGCCACCATCTGCTTGACCTCATTGAGGTGGCTCCCGGAGAGGATCCCGCCGTGGTACCCCAGTTCAACGGGTCAGCGGCGACCACCTTGGAGACGTTGCAGCCAAAGTCACACTCCATGAAGGCTTAGAGACAAGTAAACCTAGGACTGTAGAAGGAAGTGACTTCGAGTTGGTCACAAGGCCTGATTTCCTGTGGAGATGGCGAAGAAATGACGGGTGTTTATATATACAGTCGGGGTTTGGTGATTGGTTGAATATTCGCGGTAGGTGATTCAAGAAATGAATGTTTTAGCGGGGTCTTGTTATGGTATGGTATGGTAGGTAAGAGTCGCCAGGTATGGGACTGACTGGGGACTTCGGTGGACCCCACGCAGGGGAGTTTGTCGATAACAAACATGCTTTTTGTTTTTATTACATTACCCGAATTAGAATCGGAGGATCCCCAAAGGCAATTACATCAATTAACATACCTTCGTACATGGTAATAATAATAAGTGTGTACGGTGTTGTCGGAGAATTGAATGTATCTCTCGAAGTAAATAGTTACAGTAAATAAAAGCTAGAATATGATCCGTCTACACTCCCTCTAGCTACCAACTAACTACCATCAAACCTTTTTGTTAGCACGACGTTTCGGACCAAAACCTTGTCCTAACCCTAATCAATCGCCTCCTGCCGTAATTACCGCAGTCACGGCTCTCGCAACCGCCGGGCTTCAGACGTTGTTCGTCTCATTCAAGTCCAGACATGCACACTCCGTTGTTGGCATATCTAACTTGGTTTCGTGGCCTCTGCTTCTACCTACTACTCCCACGCCCCCCCAAACAAAAAGCAGGAAAATGGTTTGTAGGCGATAGAGAAATTGTGTCCTATCCCATCACCATGAACATTAAAAAAACTGAAAAATCCTCCCACCAAGAATACGAGCTCGTCCACACCCATAACCTCGATCGTGTGTTGGTTCCCGGAAATCATGTGACTTGGTGGAATGTATCATGCCAAGGTGGTCAGACAGTGATGGTATGACCCCCTTCTCCGTGGACTATTCCTTGACCTGGTTAAACCGATCGATATGTTCACGTGAACACGAAACAACCACCCCTGATGTAGATATTTGGAATGAATTAATTAACGTGGTCTTGTCCAGTCTTCTCTTTGTTGCCTACTACTCCCCAGTTCATCTTCTACCTCTCCTTGTCTCTCTATTTAATATATATGCCATGCAAACCACAGAAGTAATCCAACCGCCAGCTTTCAATCAGGGACCAAATTAAAGCTGCACATGCAATTATTGACATCGCCAAATCACCCGCACGTAACTCGCTGAGAGTTTTCACGCCTAGTTACATGTGACACAAACAGAAGCGATAGGAAACCCTTACACGCAGACGGTCAAGACGGTGGCCCAGTTGCGACCTCGTCGTTCATCTGTACGTTGTAGGAGGTGGCCCCGCCGGGGTGCCATACATCGGAGGACGGGAGGCTCGCCTTCGCATGTAGGCTCGGTATAAGAAGTAACATACGATGGCGAGCATGAGGATGATGAGTACGGTTGGCACCGAGATCACAATTACCCGACTCATCTTGCTTGTTCTTCCCTCACTGGAAAACAGTATCGAACCCTGAGATTGATTCGTTAAGACATCCTCGGAAACCGCTAGGAACCATCATGCGACGGTGCGACATACCTGGATAAAATTCTTTAGAAGGAAAGAAGCCCTTTGCAAAGGAGGACGACCGACTTTGCAGGCGAACATTTCCAAAGTTATTATATGAACACAATTATTGTACACTACAATCCCACACGTGTAAGGAAATTCAAAAGCCATTTCTGAGTTGGAGTATCACATGGGGACAAGTGTTAATGTCTGGTGTTGCATGGCTGCTCTCTACTTCGTCTGTCTTTGTCCGAATTCAGTATGTCAAAGGAGCAATTGGACAAATCTGAGATCAATACGTAAATTGGAGGATCAATCATGAAATTTACAGGAAATGGATAATGAAATCAGTTGAAGAAAATGTAACGACAAAGAGTAACGTCGTTTTTGGGATAAAACTCTGAAACTACTTACGGCGAGCATTCCGTATTTCAAAGTAATATCGTCATTCAAGTATCTAATTAAATATTAAAGTTTTATATATAAAAATATCGAAATAATTTTGTGTTTCGGTTAAATGTTTAGTAGTTCAAAAAATTGAATTGGGTCGAATTACGAGCCAATACAGGCCTAAAATAATTTGGATAGAAAATATTTGGTGGCCTGCCAAGATAGATAATAATTCCATCCGACAAACAGAAAAAAAAAATGTCAATTCAACAAGCTCGACATTCAATAAATAGAAATAACTTCAATTCCACTAGCTTCACGAACCCCAACGATCTTCAATTTTCTATAGAAATAGATTGATACCGCCAGTATATCCATTCCCATTCAATGTAAGTGTGAGCAATCCTAATATTAATAAGAAAAGAGTGTTGATTTCATACAAATAATAAGTAATAACTATTAATAATGAATCATATCAACTTAAAGATTACCACTTTCAAATTTGTCTTGCTTAAAAGGATCTTCATCGACTTCAACTTCACATGGATACCATTTGTAAAGCCAATCTTGTGTGCACATAATTGCCTCCAAACTCTTATGACTCAAAAATCTTCTAAAAGCATCGATCACTCGTCTCCCTATTGCATATTAAATAAATCTAAGTTTGCAATATTAGTAGAAATCATGAATTACAAAGATGTAAAAATTTACTTGTGCTAAATTCGGACTCCGAAGCAATTGAGGAGATATGCATGACTTAAAATATCACGAGACATTTGCGAAAGAATGGGAAACCAAATAGGATTGACTTTCCGATATGTGAAAATATCAAACTTCGTATTTGCAACTTATGTATCTTCTCTCAAATATCTATACAATTTTTTATTTATCACATTTAATTACAAACCTTTGCAGTATTCTTATATCACTATTTAATGTAAATGCCTTTGATGATTGACCGTTGTCCATGTTACATTATCACTCCCATCATTAGTCACCATATCTTCATCATGCTCCATAATCCATTTCTTTCTATTGTCGACAAAGATATCATAAAAAGTGTTT
Organism: Melastoma dodecandrum; assembly: GCA_029817715.1. Taxonomy (NCBI): domain Eukaryota; kingdom Viridiplantae; phylum Streptophyta; class Magnoliopsida; order Myrtales; family Melastomataceae; genus Melastoma; species Melastoma dodecandrum. The sequence continues at coordinate 1,152,103 of JARUPY010000237.1, forward strand.
TTCACTTGAAAAATCATAACATATACCTTCTCAAGATATATGTCATTCAAACATAGCTCTAAATAATCAAATTTCCAATGAAGATCGAAGACAATTGTAGTGAAAATCAACTTATTCAGTTTTTCGTATCACCCCAATACTTTTTATACGTACCTCTCATATTCGTTACCAGTACAACCAAGCTCCGTTCAGAAGATTCTTGCCACGCTCGCAAAGCCTCATCAAGGTTTACTAGCTTATGAAAGAAAAACATTTGAAGTAACAAAATTTGAACTAGAAACTTTTGAATAATCTCATAAAAGTGTTAAAGATGAATGACAAGTCTTCAAGATCTTTTCAATAACATACCTCTCAAAAGCTTTTTAAAACTTTATTACGTCTTCTAACATCAAATACGACGAATTTCACCTCGTTGGCGCATCCAAAACCACAAAATATTGATCTTTCCGGCCATTTCACACTTAGACTTTAGCAATCTTTGAGGAGATACTCTAATGTAAGCAACGGCTTCCCGAACTCTCTTCATTGAGTCTAACATCATGTTCAATTCATCCTTCACAATTAAATTGATAATATGTGTAACACATCTCATATGAAGGTACTCACATCGCATCACACTCTCATGTAATAATACTTTTCTTTCAAAAATTAAAAGAAAAAATAATTTGAACTAGCATTGTCAACAGTGATGATAAAATCATTTCCAAACACGAATCACGCAAACATCTATCAGTAACAACCCTAATATCATGTCCCTTGTGTGATATAATTGGACAAAAAACTCATATAGTTGAGTCTTTGAATACAAGTCAAAGTATCAGTAGTGAAACTAACTCTTTGACTTGACTTTTAAAATACTCTTGCAACTTCTCTTTTTTAAGTGCAAACATATCATACACATCACATTATGTTGTCTACTGTGAAGGGACTTTAAACATGAAATGAATGAATTCAAGCCTGAAAACAAACTTGAAAGAAGGCTCAACAGATATAGCAAGTGCACAAAGAGATGTCATAATATTTTCGTGATTGCACCTGAGAACAATCATATTATTCTAATTGTTAGAATCATCTCAAGATTTTAATCCAAGAATTGCCCGCGTTGAGTAGGCCGACTTGACCTTTTCCTTACACGTCACATTGTGACTCTTTAGTGAAGAAGTTCCCTTTTTCTTAGTATCACCTTTAACTTCTCCTCAACATGCCTTGCACCGTGTCAACATTATACCATCATAACCTTCAAATCATTCTCCAACTAGATGTGGTAAATATAGACAACGAAGCTGACTGACTAGACTAGTTTGGCATAAATACATCACTGTTCATTTATATATACATAAAAGAGAAGAAGTCAAATTGTTCAAAGAATACAAAACATAAGTAGCCGTAGTCCACTTACAGAAACAAGATTTCATATCTAGTAAAAATGGGGGGAATGTTCAGTTCGACAAAGAATGGACGTATTTACTCATACAAATCATAAAATTGATTTTTTCACAATGTTGTGCTCGTTTTTTTTTTTTTTTTGAACCAAAATGCAAAAAGATATTGGCCCGGAGCGAGCGGGCGATCTAGTGTACCCGCTTGCTCTTAGTTTTTATTAATTATTAGAGTGAGCCCACCACCCCTTTGTTAGATTCTCACTCTTATATGTTTGATTAAGATGAGCATACAATCCAGTAGTGTATGTTTGATAAATTAGCAGCCTCACGCTCAGTCATCTCGGGGCAGAATCTCTTCCGGTCCCTACGGAATCTCCCTTGCTAAAACATAGGAGCCCACTATCCATCATTCTCAACACCAAATATAATGCAACATGCAAACAAAATCATGAAGCACATCCATCTAAAGCAAACTAATCAGTCATTCTGTCCGAAGACAAGATCCAATCGTGGAAACCCGGACACGATTTGAAAAATGAACAACGACCAACACCAAACAACAAGACAATTGAATGGGACAAAGAACGGAAGGGAGGGCTGGAAGAAATAGCTGACTGAAGCTGACCATAATGGACGGCGACGAGAAGGCAAATTCTATTGTGTGAGTAAAGAGAAAGCGGCTTTTGTAGATCTAGTTGTGGGTTTATTTTGCATTTCAATGTATATGCTTTAGTTTCTTATTGACCTGGCTGTGATGCCAACTGTCACAGGGGTAAAACGTTCTATTAACTAAATCCCTGGACGTTGTAAGTTGCCCTCAAGTACAACCAGCCTATGCACAATGGAAGCACACAAGTGTTTTAGGTGAATGACATCCTTTTTGTTTCACTAAAATTCACTAATTACAAGCTATATATGTACGCTTCTTTACAAGCCCTCTTATAGGGGTTTGGTTATTCACAAAACATTATAATGTATTGCTAACGGGCATGTTGGTTGAGGGGCCACCCAACGTAACCGCTCCTAGGGTCACCCTCTTTTGATGAGGGACGCCCCTTCCCAACATACATGACCATCCAAGGACACTAGACCAAGGAACACAACTTTTCATAGCGTCTCTTCACGTAGAACCGCTTCTACGATCCTTAGTAAGCTCGTGCCTCCTCATAGACGTGCCAATATGCAAACTATCATATATGTTCGTGCCTCCCTCACGAACGTTGCTCATGGAGTGCTTTCACCGTCCATGCCCTTAGGCATGTGACAGTGGCCTAGGAAGACGTTGACTCTGTTGGATTGTTCTTGGATTGAAAGAATGGTAGAGCAGCTGTTTAGGCTAATTCTAGCTACCTCTCACACATATGAGGATTCTACTCCTCAAATATATAGAATCCACAGCCAACAAATCTCTAGAGTTGATAATGGAGATTCATGCTGAATTTCAGGCTTGTTTACAAGTGTTAAACAAAAATTTCTTTCTAGAAATGTTCTCCATTTTAGAATACACCCTTCACTTCAATAGTTAGCACCATTTGTTGGGGCTCTCATGCTACCATATGTGCGCAAGGGTGATCAATACTTAGACTTACGTCAAGTAAGTGCAAATGAAAGAAAATCGGAGGTCGTGCTTATAGGAAAAGTCTTATGAAGTATAGTTTGATTCATAAATACAAAAGCCGAAAAGGGTTTAACATAGTGAATATTTGAAACTCACTTACTTCTTGAGCATCAACAAGGATAGCTTTATACAACAGACTAAGGAGCATAGGGCAAAAAACTTTGCAAGAAGTCTCATGCACCATAAAGGCACCCAAATCAATCATGAGTCGCCTTAGTCGCTTACTTCTGCCGTAAAATAAAAATTACCACTCAAGATGAAACTCAAACTCTTCCTATGGGCACACCTATGCGTTGCTTGATCATGTTATTGATTCTTGACTAAGGGTTAAACTCAAAATGATCCTGATCTAGAGAGCGAAAGCGAAAGCGAAGTAGAACGCTGTGGGAACCAGTTAAGAAATAGATGTCCTTGAGAGTGATAAACAGAGGTCCTTAAGGCAGATAAAATCAATTGCAATGTGATTCCAAAATGACAAGAATCCAGAGCATATAATAAGGTTGAGCTCCATGTAATAGGCCTAAACGTCGATCGGAGTAGAAATATATGCACCCATATTACACCATTCTTCTTCTTTCAAGCATCTAGCCAGTTGTCGAATCCAATGTCATTACCTCGTGATGGAAAGCAATGGAGGTCCTTCTTGTGCGCAGGATCGTGCCATCCCACTCGCTAGAAGGGCTTGTCCCTACACCTCATAGGGCAGGTCTCGGTGAAGAGAAACAATCGCTCATAGAGCTTGCCTAACCCAGAATTGGGAATGGATGGGTCCAATGTTTGGCATCATTCCAATAACATGTCATCTACATCATCCAACTCATGAGTGTTGGAATGGGTGAGCTGGCATGAACGAAAATTTTTGGGAAGCAGCACCATCGCCCAAGAAATAGGGGTGAACTTGGGGACTGACTTTCTTGTAATAGGTTTGGAGCCATAAGTTACTTGTTAAAGATGAGTGACCGAGCAAAAAGCTGCTAGGGTGTTTTGAAAGGCAGAGTTTTGGGTGATGAGAAATGGTAACGCTTGAGAAGAAATGAAAGCACATCTTATTTTAGGAGGGCTTAAAATGATAAGGGGCTATATGTTTCCGACTAAGAAACTGTGCACTATATGCCCCCTGGTATACAGAGATCACATAATTTTCGCCTACCACAGCTCGATGTCGTCGCATGGACTTTACCGTTCACCCAAAAGATCACAATATGTTGTCATCACTCACTTTATGAGGAATGTCGCTTGATTCCAACGTCCACTTAATCTAGAATATCACTCGGGCTCAATCATTTTCCCGAAGGTAGTAGCAGATTTCAACTCATTGAGGCGAATGACGTGAGCATTGCCAAATGGCACGTGTCAAAAACCAATAAGTTAGTTGGGATTTGACGTGACAACGAAGAAAATAGGGAAACTTAGTTGGGACAATTAAATATTGGAATCCTGTATCCAACCGACAAGACTTAGTGTTCACGTTCATAAAGACATTGAACAACTAAATGGAAATTAATTTCTTTTTTTCAATTATTTCAACATAGAAGGAAGTGGATTCAATCATCTTGGTAATATCTATGAAAGTATCATATTGGTATTTAACCTGTTGATATTTCTCGTACATGTTATAAACTTTATTAAGATAAAGACCGAGACAATATATTATAATTGTTAAACTAGGTAGGAGGGAATGTGGTCCTCTTAATATTGTTTGCCTTTTTCCACTAACTCTTGATGATTGCATTATGCCTTGCCAAATCACAAAGTATCTATGATATCATTCACAGTTTCTATTAGACTGTGTCGAAATGGGCAGTTCGCTTTTGTGCCAAGCTCTCTCAGCCCTGTAAAAGATAATCTTCTGTGGAATTTATGTCGGCTTGTATAACTAACCATTAACGAGGCATTCTTTCTAATTCTTAGTTAGCTATTTTTTAATAGCTATTTAAACTTTGAAATTTTGGTGTAAAAGTTAATTAGAAATAATATTTTCTTATAAATTTATAGTTAAAAAGATACTAGAATTTAAAATAATTACTTTAAAATATAATGTTTCTTTATGAATTTGAGAACTATACATTACTCACTTTTTAGATTTTATGATTTTTTCAGTTATTTATAATATATTCTTACTTATATAATTCTTTATTTAAAAATTATTAGATCACCACCATCCTCGCAAAATTAGAAAAACTTTGACCGGTCTACGACAAAATAAATTTGGTAGAATTTCCTTTTTAATAAGATTGAGAAAGTAAATTTCAAAATTATAATTCTCCAAAATTTTCCCTTGTCATTTTCTTAGTTATTAAAAAATTTATTAAATATATTTTAAAAAATTTATTACATATAATTAATTAATTCAAATGGTAATCGAACTAACTAGAATGAAAATAGTGGTGGAGATTATATCTGAATTCTTTTTCTTACACTAGCCTCTACTAACAATTTTAATCGAAAAGTTTGATAAAATTTAGTGAAATGAAATACGAATGTGAACATTTGTAAATAATTTCTTAAAAAGGAAGGAAAAATAAAATTATTGAGAAATCCCCAAAATTATTATAAATGAAAATTTCTACTACCTTTGAAATCTTATATTTTCTAATTACATAAATAACTTCATTGTTAACTTTATTTCCATTTATATGGAATAATTTAACTAATGAGTATAGTACGTGAAAAAATCGTGTAATAATAATAGGCTCATTTTTATTAATGATATTTAAATAAACAAGATAAGCACTCTTCTCTATTGTTATCTCTCTCTTTTTTAGCTTATAATAAAAGTTTATCGTTCTCCTATTTTGAATTTATCGTATTATGCCATTACTTTATTTACAACAAAAGGGAATAAGAATAAGGAAGAAACAAACAAATAAATAAATAAATAAATAAGAGACCCACTCATGGTGATTAACAACACTCTGAAGACTCAATTTAAGTAAACACTTTTTAGGGCGGGGAACAATTTTCTTGATCCATTTGTTTTGTTATTTAGATTATTTGTCCTATCATTTTCACATCATTTTTTATATAATTTTCTTGAAGAAAAGAAGTGGAAGGAAATTTAACTTTATTCCGGTTGATGATCATGGTGATGATGTTTGCTTTAACTATTTATGGATTATTTTGTTAATGAAATGAAAGGGGGAATGAAATGACATTGCCGAGTAAAAGGAATAGGAAAAGGAATGTATTTACTAAGGAAAGTTTATTCCTTCAAAATAATTTTCTTTCAATATTTTTTTACATATTTTACGCATTACCACGCAACAATTCTTCTTCTTCATTCCCTCCCTGTTGGAACAAGATCGCACTAAGAAGCGGGCTTGATTAGTGCCGTAAGATTTATAACACTTTTTCGAATTGGATCTGATTACAGATGTAGTGTTCTGTCAGATGACAAAATCTAGATATGCAAGACAAATTTCAAGTTCTAAGGTATATCATCTTATAACACAAAGAGTTCAACAATTAATGCTTATGTCTATGCTTTCGGTGCTCACCGTAATGAGGGCGTATTTACTGTGTGAGGATCAAGGGAAATTACACACACACACTTTTGCTTGAAATGTGACTAACAACTCACATGTATACTATGTGATTAACTCAACTCGAACATACACAACGTGACTAACTACGACTCCTCATTGAGACCGTGGCTTAATGGCTACCACCTGCCCTCGTGATTTGATTGCTACCATCTGTCATCTTGGCTTCACGACTACCACCTGTCCTCATGGCTTGACGGCTACCACCTACTTGTGCATACCCGTGTGTGGCTAACATTCCAGCATAAAAAGAACCACTACAGAACGAACAATTTGCAGCTATAGAAGAAACACAGTCTGAAGAGTAGCTCAACTCAATGAATGAGCAAGAATGCTCTCCTGATTTGAAATGGTGAAGACTCAAGACTTTTCTGGTAAGCTCTCAAGTAGAGCAACAAGTTGGAAGTGTGTCTTCACTCTCGCTTTTAATCTTGACTGTAGATAGGAGCTTCCTAATTAATCACAACGGCTAATTGTTCTCTTGTCATTTATTCCATGAAATATTGTCTTTAATATAATCAGATAATAAATCAAATATCAACCAATAAAAGATAATGTATTCTGCACAAAATTTGAGTTACGCTTAAACAAAACTTTTCATCTATAGATTGTTTGTTTCCTTTGAAAGAAAACGTTATTTATCCCCACCATATTGGTGTTATATTAACCCCAAATTTCATAGTGCCAAATTTCATAAGGAGAAAATCTCTTTCGTTTAGGAAATATATCCTAGATAACTTTCCAAAAATAATAAGAAATGACTTGAACTTAGTTTTTTAAATAATTCAATAGAAATTAATATTAAGTGATATAAGGATAATTATCCTAAGTGCCCGCATATAAACCTTCACCAATAAGAAAATGGTCATTCACAAAAGGGTAATTATATAACCATTTTTAGTACTATAATAAGGAGAGTTTTATCGTCGGTTACACGGAGGCTTATCCTACAATAGAGATAAGGACTAAATACTAAATTTTATCCGCGGAACACCATTTCTGATGGTTAGATTTCTTTCTGCATTGAATTCCTTCCACATAAGTCTTTTCGTATTGTTTAGATAACAGAGACCAGATGATACAAGGACGGTAGTCATTTTGCCCACACCTTAGCCATCATCGTCTACCGAAGGTATCAACTTGCTTATCATCGAGTAAGCAAAGCAACGAGGAGCACTGAGCAACGCGTATCTCAGACGACGAAAGGCATCCGAGCAACAAGCAACTCAGGAGACGGTTACGATCTAACGGTTCAGGTATGACAACTTGCAGCCCAAGAGTCGTGCCTACTCCACTATCTTTTTAGATCTTGTCGGAGGGGGAAATTAAATATTTCCCTTCATTATCTTCTGATTTTATTTTGTATCTTTTATTTTGTATCTTTTATTTTGTTTCTTTTATTGTCTTTTCTCTGGGCAGCCTATATAAGTCCTTGCCTTGTAAGAATCGAAAAATAGACTATTCATACTTTTAAACCTAGATAAGACTTTTGTCTTTCTATCCGAAGGAGTAGATTCTCTTTCAACTCGTTCTTCATTTGGTGGATTCAAGTGTAAATTGAGTAAAGTATATCAATCGGCGGTGGTGTGCCCATATCCTCCATGTTACTCCTCGCCCTCGTTCTTGTTCACGGTGATGTGTCTATATCCGTATGATAGACGAGTTCTATCGAGTCTTCTTTCACGGTTGTGTATTTGTATCAGTGGAGATTGATATCAACCTATCCTTCCATGCCATCCAGCTCAGCCATCCTCATTATCTACCCTTCTGTCCTTTCACATCGCTCCATTCCACACCCTGAGTGACGTCCCACATCGTTTCGGTATTGGAATAATCTATTTCTTGCAGCTACCCGCATCATCTTGGTATCAGAGCCAGTTTGTTGTTGAGCACACGGTTGATGTAGAACCCACGATTGTCAATGGCCGAAAGATCTCGATATGGTATATTCTTGATGAAGCACACGTTGCTCGGCTTGAGTAGAAAATCCCTGATCTTCAGCAACAACTTCAATCATTGTGAACCCGTAATGGATCGCATTCCCGCAAAAGATTAGACAACGACGAAGAAGAGAATCCATGGCGTGATGTTTCTCAATGAGGATCGTCGTCCGAAACCAACGACCCGAAAGCAGAGCTCAAATAATGAGTGTCTAGATTCCGGAGTTTGAGGGAAACCTTGACCCCGAGGAATTCATTGATTGGATGCATACGGTGGAACGCATCTTCGATTACGAGGAGGTGCCGAGGATCGAAAAGTTAAGACGGCAGCGTTATGGTTCAAGAAGTACACCAGCCTATGGTGGGAAAATACCAATCAATAATGCCGCAGAGAAGGACATGATAAGATCCCGACATGGTAAAAAATGAAGAGGACTATGACTAAGAAATTTTTGCTTGAGCACTATCAACGAGATCTCTACCTTAAACTACAACCGCTTCAACAGATCTTAAGTGTGTCGGAGTACACGAGGGAGTTTGGGAGACTCTTGCTGCAGTGTGATGTTCAGGAAGCTCCCGAGCAAACCATTGCTAAGTATCTTCAAGGACGTAAGCCCAGGTTGCTGACGCGGCTGAACTTCAGCAATATTGGACGTTGACGATGTTCGAGCGCTTGCCCACATGGTTTAGCAGCAGCAAGCAAAAAGGTCGAACGCACGATCTTTTGTGAAGGTTCCGCCTTTCAACAAGGGGAGTAGCTCCCAAGCGAAGCCCCCGTCAACAACGACAAGAAAAACTCTGCCATCTACTATTAGACCAGAAGTGAAGACTAGCGAGCGAGATCTTATTCGTCGTCGTTTCAAATACCAACGGGCACGACACAAGGCGCCACAGTGTCCTTTAAGGGGAAATGTAGTCATCAAAGAGTTGTCTGATGAAGAAGAGGAGTTTGGAGAGAATACAGATCCTATTTGGGATCAAAAAGAGACTAAGGAGTATCCGAACGGAGGAGAATTGCTAGTCTTCCACAAGGCTTTGAACGCAACACCAGTGCGCGAGGAGAACCAACTTGAATGCATCTTTCATACCAGGTGTACCGTTAAGGATAAAGTTTGTTTGGTGATTGTAAACAGCGGAAGTTGCACCAATGAGGTCTTTAGAACAGTAATTTAGAAATTCAGGTTGCCTGTAGCACCACATCCTCATCCTTATCCCCTACAATGGCTCAGCAAGGACACTATTGTTTGTGTGATGCAACAAGCGCGAGTTCCTTTCTAGATAATCGGGTAAAGCCACACGGATGAAGTCGTTTGCGATGTGATTTTGATGGATGCGTGCCATTTGCTCCTATGAAGGCCATGGCAGTTCGATTGACATGCATAACATGAAGGGTATCGTAATACCTATTCCATCGGCGTCGACGAAAAGATGATCACCTTGATGCCTTTAATTCCCAACTAGGGGAACCACCCATCCACCAATTGCCCGCTCAAGTTATCAAGCGAATGGAGTTGATTCGAGCGATGCACGAAATAGAGGATGTTTACTTTTTGGTTTTGATTGAAGCAGCCCAGGATCAATCATTGGAACATCCGCGTTCAGAAGCTTTAATCTAAGAGTTCAAGTATGTGTTCCCAGAAGAGTTACTGGTCGAACTACCACCTTTGCGAAGTATCCGACACCAGATCCACTTGGTTCCAGGATCTTCCCTACCCAACTGACCAGCTTATCCGTGTAATCCTGAGGAAGTGAAGGAACTACAAAGGCAGGTCGGAGAAAGGTTTAGTACGAGAGAGCTTGAGCCCTTGCTCAGTTCCAGCTGTATTGGAACCGACGAATGATGGCACATGGAGAATGTGCATGGACAGTCGAACGATCAACAAGATAACGGTGAAGTACCATTTTTGTATCCCTCAACTAGATGAGATGTTGGATGAGTTGCAAGGAGGGCAGGTGTTCTCGAAAGTAGACTTGCAAAGTGGCTACCACCATATTTGAATGAAGGAAGGCAACGAGTGGATAACAGCCTTCAAGACCAAGCAGAGGGCTGTAGGAATGGTTGGTGATGCCCTTTGGTTTGTCGAACGCGTCGAGCACATTCATACAACTGATGACCCATGTCTTAAGACCATTCAAGGGGCAGTTCGTGGTTGTCTACTTCGACGACATTCTCATTTACAACAGCAGTCCCGGCGAACATATTGAGCACCTACGAATAGTGTTTCACACATTTCATGACGAGAAGTTGTATGGGAATCTCAAGAAGTGTGAATTCTTTCAATCCAGTGTAGTATTCCTTATGTTTGCAGTTTTAGGCGAACGAAACAAAGTTAACGAGAGCAAAATCAAAGCAATCCAGGAGTGGCCAGTGCCAAAGAGTTTCCACGATGTTCCTAGCATCCATGGTTTAGCGTCGTTCTACAAGACATCCATTCGAGGTTTTAGCCCGATCGCAGCCCCACTCACCGAACGTTTGAAGGGAGGCAAGTTTGAGTGGGCTTTAGCCACGCAAGCCAGCATCGAGAGACTGAAGGACTGTCTAAGCGAAGCACCCGCTCTAGCCTTACCTGACTTTGCGAAGATGTTCGAAGTTGAATGTGACACATCTGGAGATGGAATATGAGGAGAACTGATGCAGGAAGGGAGACCCATCGCTTACTTCAACGAGAAGCTCAATGGTTCGAAACTTAACTACTCGACGTATGACAAGGAGTTCCTAGCTATCGTTCAATTTTTAGATATGTGGAGCCACTACCTGCTACCCAGAGGGTTTGTGCTAGACACCGATCACGAAGCTCTCAAGTACATCAATGGTCAGCACAAACTAAGTCGCCAACATGCCAAATGGGTAGAGTTCCTTCAATCTCTTACTTTCATGCTCAAACACAAACCTAGAGTGAAGAATGTAGTTGCTGACGCTCGTTCAAGGAAGATGATCTTGTTATCCGCTACGGAGTCCAAGCTCATTGGTTTTGAGTACCTGAAGGATCTATACAAGACCACGAAGATTTTGGAGGGATCTTCGCCCAATGGACCACCTAGGCGATCGATCGATTTCACCAAGTGAATGGATTTCTCTTTTCAAGACTCTAAGTTGAGCATTCCCAGGAGTTCGACGCGAGAGCTACTCATTAGAGAAGTCCATGGAGGAGGAATCGACGAACATTTTGGAGTCGACAAAACGTTGCCGATGCTTCAGGAGAATTTCTATTGGCCTCATATGGAGAAGCAAGTATGAGGTCTTATCTCGAGATGTGCTATTTGTTAGCAGACGAAGAGCCAAGTCTAACTCCAAGGATTGTATACTCCACTTCCAGTCCCTGAGCGACCATGGGAACATGTAAGTATGGATTTTGTGTTGGGTCTATCCAGGACGCAGCGGAGGAAGGATTCGATCATGGTTTTGGTCGATCGATTTTCGAAGATAGCACACTTCATTCCATACCAGAAACGGATGATGCAACCAACGTAACAGATTTGTATTTTCGAGAAGTATTGAGGTTGCATGGAGTATCTAAGTCGATCGTATCATATCGCGACGTGAAGTTCCTAAAATACTTTTGAAAGACGTTGTGGCACAAACTGGAATCTGAGCTCGTCTTCAGCACTGCGTAACATCCGCAGATAGACGGACAGACAGAGGTTGTCAATCGAACTATGGCTGCAATTCTTCGAACCTTGGTCTCGAAGAACCAGAAGGATTGGGATGTGAAGCTTGCTCATGTAGAATTCGCCTACAACAGAGTACCGAGTTCGACAATCAAGTCCTCACCCTTTGAGGTAGTTGATGGCCTCAATCCTTTAGTTCTTATCGATCTAATGCATCTACCTCATGCGAAAACAGTCTGCCGAGATGCCGAAGAATGCGCTAAGGAGATGAGATTGCTCTATGAGAAGATTCATGTTCAGATAGAGAAAGCTAATCTTCGAAATTAGGAAAGAGCAAATCAGGGGAGGAGAGTGAAGATTTTTCAGCCATGAGACTTAGTGTGGATTCATGTAAGGAAGAAACGATTCCCAACAAAGAGGAAGAACAAGTCGATGCCTCAAGCATAAGGTCCGTTCAAGATCATTGAGCCAATTAAGGACAATGCCCACAAAGTATATCTTCCTAGTGAATATGGAGTTTCTTCAACATTCAATGTCAAGGATCTCATTTCGTTTGTGGAGGATGACGACGATGCGAGTTTGAGCACAAACTCTCTTCAACAAGTGGGGATGACACAAGAACGGTCATCGTTTCGCCCACACCACAGCCACCGTCGCCTATTGAAGGTATCAACTTGCTTGTCATCTAGTAAGCAAGGTGAAGAGGAACACCGAGCGATGCATCACTCAGACGACAAAAGCCAACCAAGCGACGAGCAACTCAAGAGACGGTTATCATCTGACAGTTCAGGTTTGACAACTTGCAGCCCAAGAGTCGTGCATCCTCTATTACCTTGCTGCACTATCTTTTCGGATCTTGTGGAAGGGGATTAAATATTTCTCTTCCTTATCAATATTTATCAATTAAATAGCACATTAGCAATATTTAGCCTTTTTCATTATTAAAAGCAGATTATATTAGCACTCCTTCTCGTCCAAATATAAGGCATGAATGTTGTCCAAATGTGTCTTTTGAGGAAGCAAGGGAACAAGAGCAGTTACAGGGATTCAGCCATTGAAAATTGGCAAAGAACTTGTAAGAAATGAAGAAGAAAAGATCTTGTTCGAGTAGTGTTTTCCTTTACTATAAACTTTTCCTAACCCATTATAACATTTGGATCGAGGAAGAAAACCGGGTTCTTGAATTTTGATTCCATGCATCATAAAATTTACATCTTCAATTCTCTCTGTCTAATTAAAAAGTAAAAAATCTAACACAATGGATTGACTTCCTTAGTTAATACGATTATGTTTTTAACCTGGAGGACATGATGATTGTTGATTCATAAAACGAATAATGATGATTGCGGATGGTAGGGTTTTTATAGGTTTCGTGGCACACTGATTTGGTCTATGTTGACACAAATAGATTTTGGGCTCAGCCCAACGCTAAGAATGTTACTGGGTCGTAGTGTAAAATTATGTATGACGTGTGTGTCTATGAGACAAAGTGTATGAGATGTGTGAACAAGTAGTAGAGAAGTTATAATCTGATTCTAATCTCGTGAATCTTGGGAAGTTGTTGAAAGGTTGTTGCTCCACGATAAGGGAGTTGAGGGGTAGTTCGTTGTGTCTCGCGTTTTAAGGAAGAGACTTTTCATGGCAGGGCTACTGCAGTCATGTCAATAGACATGCTCTTTGGACTAACGAAGTAAACTAATTAAGAAATTATCCCAAAATTTAGGGACTTGTGCTCCACTCGTTTTCGTTAGAGAAAATTACGGAAGGCTCCAAACTTGATCGGGAAGGAATGATTCTCTATAAATAGTAGAGGTTCTTCACATATCAAAAACACGACATTCATCTAAGGCCTAAAGTGTATTGTCTGTCATAAAGCTCTCAGTTTTCTTCATATTTTCAGCTCTCAGCTTTCATAGTTCCCCCTCCAAATCCTTAACATATAGCTTCCAACCATGTCATCTTCATCACGTCATCGTCACAAGCATATATACTTCAGCACATTCCACATACGACTTACCACAGGATACTAGAGTCCATTGCACTATCATCAAGTCTGCAACATCGACACCGTTTCAACATTAGTTTTAACTTTTTTTTATCACTTTTATGATTGTAAGTGTCCGACGACAGTTGTAATTTTTTTTATTTTTCATTACATTTTCATTGTGACGATCACATTCAAACTCCTGTGAAGCTGCTTTAGCTTTAGCCACTCGAATTTTCGATATTCCGGACCATGATTGGGAATTTTTTGATCGTCTTTCTCCGAGTAAGAGGCGAAACATAATGAACTTGTTCCATCATCAGGGTAATGATACATCAAGAGAGGGAAACAAAATAAAATAATAAAAACAAATTGCATAGTATCATAAATAGCGACCCCCGGGATTACCCATCTTTCATGCCAAATATTTCCGACGTATTGTGATTTCATCGCCGAAAGCGTTGGACTCATAGGTTTGGACTCCCAAGCTGTTCATGATGGCGGCCGGCATGTCATGGGGCTTTCCCAACCCTCGCCCCACCTCTCCTCTTTTAGCAACAAACTACAAAGTTTGATATAGGTAAGAAACTAAAGTTGGAACGACACTTGTGATTTTAAGTGCTGGAATTACTAGATTACCTCATTCGAGGACGACAAGTTCGATTCGGCGATAACTCCAAGTGCCCAAGGGTTGTTGATGATCGCTAGTGAAGCAAAAATCTAATGGGACATGTGGGTCATTGGTGATGGAGATAGTGGAGGGGTTGTAAAGGTCCTACGTTTTCCTAAAATAAAATATATGGATCATTTTATTAATAATTTAAAAGCTTTACACAATTTGGTTACAAATGAGTTATAACATTTATACATCGGAAGCTTACTATCGAACATGAATATAAGCATGCATTAGATCACTTCTAAGACCTGTCAAAATACACAATAATATTAGTCACATGACTAAGTACGGCCGCTCAAAAGCGCAAATCCAATCATCTGTGACATCCTTTATCGTATCTCAAAATAGAGACCTCGTTTTAAAATTATGACATACACCATTGCATTTCCAATTCATCAAGCATCACAACCAAGTTATTTCCGGCGGTATTTGGGAACGTCGTATTTTCAGCTTGCGCACGCCCCTTAAAAGCCTCGTGCTCGTATACTTTCAGCCACACAATACTCCGATATCACGGATCAATCCATTTGGATATGCAATACCACGGAACTCACAATCCGTGCCTTAGTTTAGGGCATCCTTTCCACCTATTTTTTCCAGCCAACTAGGGTGATCGATATTCCATTCTAAAGGGGGATTTCTTCCATCCTAACCCTTCTCATATGCGCCTCATAAGATAGTCCCATGGGAGTGCCAACGTTTCGTCGTAAACTTCGATACCGACCATAATACGTGGGTCGTTCGATTCGCTCCATCTATTTGTGCTTTCCGCACATTACAAACACTCCCTTATTAAGGAGTATTAATTCCAAACTAGCTTCTATGATTACAACGAGCACATTTCAGGTCATATTCGCTCAATAACATTACTCAATACTCATAAGTTCTTATCGCAACATCCACGAATGTTCGTGCTTGCCCGTAACTATATCTTTCGGAGCACCAACCTTTTCATTTCACAAGTCCGACAGACCACCCCCTTCATCATAATTTGCCCTATTCCCAAGTCTCAATTACATGCCTAGGTGCGCACTTCGAATGGGAAAACACGTACCCACACGAACACACGTAACAACATTCATTTTCCAGCTCAATGCACGCATATAAATTGGGATGTTCATTCCCGGACAACTTATAATCACCATGAGCATTCGTCCTTAAGTCAACATAATCTCAACTTCACACTCATGGATGAGTTCCCGCATGGCCAGCCCCCAAACAATTCACATCCGACTAAACCTCATGCGAACAAACGCATCCCTCCAGGTAACCTTTCTGCGGTCAATAATCCACTCATTCATCTCATAACCGAGGGTCCGAGGTGCCATCTTCTATGCTCTCAAGGGTCTGGCCAGTCCTTTTCCCTCTTCATACAACATATTCATAACAAGCAAAACTCAAGTCTTAAGAGCTTTATGACAATTTCGCAAGAAGTAAAACAAATGGGAATGAGTACTATACCTTTCGTCTCGACAGGAGCAAAAACTCTCCAAGTCTTTCCTCCTCCGGACAACCACTCCACGATGGGGCCTTCTCACACTATTTCTCGATGGTAGCCCTTTCGTTTGGCTCCTTTCTTCTTCTTCTTCTTCTTCTTCTTCTCTTCCTAAGGACTTCCACCACCCCTCCTTCTTCTTTTTCCACATCTTCTAAGCTTTTTATTAGTGTCCTTAAATGTTGACAAGTGGGCCCCACCATCCGTGGATTGTGGAAGAAGCCTTGGGTTCTAATTAGTGATAATTAACCACGCTGAATTAGTTCTAATTAATCAAACTCATTAATCACAATTTTGTCTTATTTGATCAACTTTGTCGTGCTTCTAAACTTGTAGGATTTACGGCCAAATTTGTGACATCAATCCGCACGAAAGTGGTTTGCCCACAGGCGACATCGAGGAGTATTTGAGGAAACCATTTCACCCTTCAACTACCCTTTCTTCACTCCGTATTATTCACATTTCATTCACCTTTGGGGCTGAAATTGTCTTTAAATTTTCTGTCATAACCAATTTGGTTCTCAAGCTAAATACGTTTTGACCGCAACAATCCCAAGATTAGCGTCATAACAATTAAAATATCGACTCGTCGTTCCTAAGGATACTTCCAAGCATTACTCTCTTACTTAGAAGGTTGTTCATATTGCTCATGAAAGTGTCATTGGACAATACACATCATCATCGAATATCTTTCACATTGTTTTATTTTTTAAGCGTCCGAATTATTCTTTCATCTTTTTGGACTCACTCTTACAACCTCGTAATTTTCCTTTTCAGTACACATTCTTATCGTATGTACAATCGCATTTATATTCATAAACTAAAAAAACATGTTGTTGTTTTTAGATAAACTTTATTTTTTTGTTTGTCAATGTTATTCCATCCCCTCATCACAATCTCATTCTTTTTCTATTTCCCTTGTTGGTAAAGTCATTCACGAGAGGTAGTATTTTTATTAATATTGATAGTCTCAGGCTCCCCCTATCCCTTCCTCGAAATACCCTTTATATCGAAATTGTCTGGTGCTGTAAAATAAATATCTACTAATGTATGATAACGTTATCCCTTCTACATTTCGTCATTTTTAGTTTGTCCCTGTCGAAGCATATAACATCTCCCTTTCTTAACATGATTGTGCCTTATCCACGTGGTTTTACTCCCAAATGATGAAATCTCAGATTCCCTGCCTTTGATTTTATTTAAAACCTTCAAACATTGCAACTTTCTTCTTTTTTTTGCTTTTGCAGAGGATTTAATTAATCAAACTGCCAACCCGAATACATCCCTTTTTCATAGCTAAAGCAAAATGGTCATCGGTGAAAAGGGAAGCTAGATAGACGCTTACTTGAGTCAGACGGAAGCCAGGGTCGGTCTAATATGCAGGCGACTCTTGTGCTTCCTCTGACGGACCAGGTAGGAGCAGGCGACCTTTGAGCAGCCGTTGATGTGACCAGAATGAGTGCAGGCGGCCCTTGAGATGCTCTTGCAGTTCGAAGCTGAGTTGCATGTTGTACATTTGTAATTAGCACGCATGCCCCACGACCCTTACAAATAAGTGTTGTAAAGGGATGTGGAAAAGACCATTGTAAGATTGAGTTGAAATACAATCTTTGCTTTCGCCGAAATCCTTTGTTTTCCTTATGTCCATTGGGAGTGTGTCCTTGTCCGTATGAGCTCCTACGAGTGTGAGCGTGAACGATACATGAGAGTACGTGGCAAACACTATGAGCGAGTCTGGGTGGGACAAAGGAGAATCCAAGTGTGAGGGTTGGTCGTGCTTCCGCGGAAATTACGTCGTCGCCAGATCAAGAAAATTTATGTGTTCGACTCGTCACTGTGACAATTGGTATCAGAGCAAGGTTCATCAATGGCAAGGTGAACGAACACTGAAAAGATTTGTCGCCTCGAGCTGCTGGTTAGGGAGAATCCAGCAAGGGAAGTTCCACCTCTGGCGAAACAACTTGGCCAAATTCGTGAGGAGCTAATGTTGCTGAACAACAAGGTGTCCTCAATCGGCGGCTCTTTTCAAGAAACTTTGGAGGGTTTGCTAAGGATCCTTACAAGATGGCACCCAAAGAGTTGGCATAGTTTAGGATCTAACTTGGTGAGGTACTCGATGTGGGGAAGATCCAGCTGTCTGGGACAACGTATAGAGCTCTTGTCCTATTCTAAACGAAGCATAATGGCACTTTGTGGCTTTGTGTAGATTATCGGGGGCTGAACAAGATTACCAAGAAGAATAAGTATCATGTGCCATTGGTGGTAGATTTTTTCGATCGGTTGTCGAAGGCTGCCTACTTCTCTAAGTTGTATATGCGGTCGAGATATTGGTAAGTCCGCATAGTAGAGGGGGATGAACCGAAAACTACGATGGTGACGAGGCATGGGTCGTTTGAGTTCTTGGTGATGTCTTTCGGCTTAACCAAATTCTGTAACTTGATGAACAACGTATTCAATGAATATATCGATGAATTTATCGGTGTATCTGGATGATATCATGGTATACTCGGAGACCCTAGATGATCACTTGAGGCACTTGCGGCTTATCTTGTCAAAACTAAAGGAGCACACGCTCTTCACTAAGAGATAGAAATGTGAGTTATGTGTGCAGGAGATCAACTTCCTAGGCCATGTGATTGGACGAAAAAAGTGTAAGGATGGATACGGAGAAGATGCGCGTCATTCGAGAATGGCCGACACCAGGTAAAGTCTCGGAACTGCGGAGTTTTTTGGACTTGGTAACTACTATTGCCATTTTATGATGAATTACTCATGGTGTGTGGCTCCTTTTACGAATCTAATAAGGAAATATCAACCATGGTGTTGGGATGAGCGATGTCGCATAACATGTGGGGATGTGAAGGCCGCCATCTCATCAGAACCCATCCCCAAGCTTCCCTGGTTTGATAAGCCCTTTGAAGTACACACTGATGCATCTGACCAGGCGGTGGGAGGGATTATGATTTAGGAAGCGAACCCTGTTGCATTCGAAAGCTGGAAGGTGAAAGATTTGCTGCAGAACACATTTGTGATCAACACAACAATGTGGCCAATATATTCTTCAAAACTCAGAAAAAAAATTTCCCCGCGGTAGGCTCGATGGCAAGAACTCCTGGTTGAGTACAATTTTGAATGGAAGGATCGTCCAGGAATGCGTAATGCGGTGGCAGATGCCCTGAATTGAAAGCCAATGGAAACGATCGTAGATGTCTCCTCTTTCATGCGGATGTCCTCGATCAGGTTCTCGACTTAGTCAAAGCTGACCCCACTTAAGTTAAGTTGGTTGAACAAGTTAAGGCTGGTCCCTTGTAGGACAACTTTTTGTACGGTGAGGGCCAACGCCTCTACATCCCTATCATGGGGGGTTGCGAGAGCGGATCATGCGAGAATCCCACAACTCCTTGTGGGTGGGAATGGATGATTGCCCTTATGAAGAGAAGCTCCACGTGGCCTCGTCTTGAGGAGGATAGCGAGGCTTACGTGTGTTCTTGCCAGGTGTGTCAACAGGACAAGACTGAGCGACAAAGGGAGGCGAGATTGCTGCAGTCATTGCTATTTCCAGAGAAGCCATAGGTGTCAGTTTCGATGGACTTCATATCCGGATTCCCGAAGGTGAACGGTCTATCCTCAATCATGGTGATGATTGATCGCTTCTCCAAGTATGGCATCTTGCACGGTGAAGTTGCGGCGAGCTGTTCCATAAGAATGTGATGAAGCATTTTTTGTTGCCGACGGACATAGTAAGTGACACTGATGCACAGTTCACAGGCCGATTCAGGATTCAACTCTTTAGCTTCAGGGGTTCGGAGCTGAAGTTCTCCACGGTGGACCAACCTCAAACCGACAATCAGACAGAGTGAGCAAATGCATTGTTGGATGAATACCTCTGACACTACAAGACGACAAGTGAGAAAAACTAGTTCGATTTACTTGATATCGCCGAGTTTTGCTATATAACTTGCATAGGTCGTCCCCGACGGGTTTTTGCTATTCGAGCTTGCGATTGGATACCAGCTGCTCATGACATAAGAGATAGAGCTGTATTGGTCTGCTGGCCCTTGTCCAGCTGCCTAGCCCGAAGCAAACATGATATGATCAACCAGGCCCGAGATAGCTTGGAGAAAGCAGTCCAACAGATGAAGAAATATGTTGATCATCATCGGTGGGCAGTTGAGTTCAATGATGGCGACAAGGTCATGCTTAAGCTCACCGTACATATTTGAAAGAAAATCAGTAGCAAGCGAGTCCATCGTGGGCTAATTTAGAGATTCCACGGTCCCTTTGAAGATGTCAAACGTGAGGGTGCGGTGGCCTACATGTTAAAGCTGCCTGAGAGGATGAAAATTCATCCCATGTTCCACGTGAGCTTCTTGAAGCCATTCCATGAAGATGGCAGCACCGAGAAGAGAGTCCATGCAAAATGAGCACCTCCAACTATGCGTGAGTAGCATGAGCTTCATGTGGAGCGATTTTTGGATCATCACGTCATGGGACAGAGCAAGAAGAATCGTAGCACTGAATACCTTGTTCAATGGAGGTGCAAGCTGGCGACAGAGGCCATTTGGGAAAAGGGAACACCTAGTGGCAGTTCGAGGAATAGGTGCATGCATACCTCAACAAGGCATTGACGATGGCGTCGACTTCTTCTGGTGGGGGAGGTTTGTAAGCATACTTTAATGTGTGATTGGAAAGGCATGACCCGGGGACGGAACCTTGGGCGAAGCTTGTGAGGGAGGCATGAGCAAACTGGTCATTGGCAAAAAGAGAAGCTAGATAGACGCTTACTTGAGTCAGACTCAGGTCTGATAGGCGCCTGAGCTTACTAGTGGCAGGCGACTCTTGTACTTCCTCTGACGGACCAGGTGGAATTAGGCAACCTTTGAGTTGTCGCTGACGTGAACAAAATGGGTGCAAGTGACCCTTGAGATGCTCTTGCAGGTCAAAGCTGTGTTGCATGGTGTACATTTATAGTTAGCATGCATGCCTCATGACCCCTATAAAGAAGTGTTGTAAAGGGGCGTGGAAAAGACCACCATTATAAGATTGATTTGGAATACAATCTGTGTCTTAGCCGAAATCCTTTATATTCCTTGTATACATTGTGAGCGTGTCCTTGTCCTTGCGTGCATCCTTCGAATGTGAGTGTGAGCGATACACGAAAGTATGTGAGTAAACACTTTGAGCCAATGTGGGCGGGACAATAAGGAATCCGAGTGTGAGGGCTGGTCGTGCTTCCGAGGAAATTACAATGCCGCCAGGGTCAAGAAAATTTATGGGTTTGACTCATCCTTATGACGCACATATATATATATTGTGATTTTATGTATATGAAATAAAATTTTAATGTTTCATCACTTGATTGTATGTATGTATAAGCGGATTTATGTATGTTTTTCGGGACATTTTAGGCTCTACCTACCAGATAACTGGGGAGGGTGAAGGCTGTTACATATATGCATCAAAGAAAGGCTGAGGTGGCGCAGCATTGTGATGCTTTCGTTATATATATGTGTGTGGCACAAGCAAAATAATATGTGATGTTTCCCCATTTTTGCTTATTGAATTGTTTTGAGAAGAGTGGATTTTATTCTTCATTAATTAGAAAAAAAGGAAAAAGAAGCCAAAGGAGGGTGGGATATTTTTCTATTTCTTTCTTACATGTGAAGAAAGAGACCTACAAATTCAGAAAAAAAAAGTAAACTCGATTCATCTTGTATTACTCTAAAATGTCTTTAAATTTATGAATAATTGTCTCGAGCTAAGCTTTTCTTAGATGAATGGGATGCCCTTGAATAAGTCCATTCTATCATAAATTTTACTTGTAAACACCATTATCCTACTTTCATCCCTATTAAGGAGAATAATAAAGGTTCGCCCCCACCTTAGCAAGAGGAGCATCGCTCGATCGTCTAGATATCACTTTTGGTGGTGGTTTAACCATTGATTTCTTGAAATGGTATGGTGGCTTCAGTCAAGAGCAAATGATCTAATTATGGAAATGACATCCTTAGAATTTCCAAACGGAGAGATGATGTCCTCCGTGGAATCGATCATGGCTCCGATACTTCATTAAGAAAATCATTCCAGTGTAGTGGGTTTCAATGTTTGTTCCCATAGAATGGTCATAACATGAGAAACTTGGGAAGTGTCGCCGATCATAAAAATTAATTTTCCTTTCATATTCCGTACAAAAGTTTCTTTGGTGATGGGCCTAAACAGTTTAGGGTTTATTACACAAATGATAAAAATCACATTTCGTAATATAATTGATCGATAAAGAGCCGCACACGAGGCGATGGGAATCAAACATGATCAGTTGAAACTGATACAGGCAGCGGGGCCCCTTGATTTTTCCGTAGTCGGGGGTGGCTTCCATTTTTTTGGGAGGGAGAGGGAGATTTTTTCAATTGGTAAAAGTGGATAAGGTTATGACCACACAAAAAAAATATCCTTAATCATCTTATAGTTATCTCGTATAATTAAATTTTTATGCATATATCTCCAATCAAAACCAACTCTCTGACAAGAAGACTTTGTGATAAGAATAAGTCGTAAATGGAAAATGGGAGGAAGTCGTCGTGAGGAAAATGAATGAACTTTGACTCCACCGATAGATCCGACGTGTCACCACGTGTGTCCATTTGGAATTATTATCCCCCCCTCCACCTCGAATCTTCCTAAACTCCTCCTTCGTAAAATATGATTTACGAGTGATAAAAAAAAGCTTCCGATTATTTTATTGCACCGTCCTTACGTGTTACAACGTGTACCTCCTCTCCTGATTAGGAAAGAAATCAATCCGCTACTCTAATATGTTAAAACTTTATCGGTTCATCTAAAAGTTAATTTGAATTCAAAACCGCTTCTTAGTTTGAATACATAATCGCTTTAATATAATATAAAAAATTTACCGTTTGACTTTAAAACTTAAACGGCTAAATTATGTTTGATTTATATTATATTTTTTAACATCGTATTCCATCATTTCGTAAATCTTTCATTTCAATTTTTGTGGGGATCTTTACTTTGTTTCGTCTTAATCTTCTGTTTTGGACGGCAGCAAGTGGTTGGTGAAATTCACATTGTTTTCTAGGTTTTGGAAAAATGCGATCATTAAAAAAATGTACATGCTTTCGGACGTTTTGAATCGAAAATTAGACCGAAAGGAAATGGACTGTATAAAATTAATGTGGACTTCGAATTGCATTCTTATGGGACAAAAACAGATGCTACGAAAAGTTTCACCTCGCAAATTAATTATACTTTTATCAATCCCTTTTTAATTAAATATTTTATGTCTATTTTTTTCTGGTTAAAATGTTATTGAATTTACATTTATGAGTATTATGGGGGTACTTTTTTTTTCAAGCCACATTCAACAAAAATAATAATATTAGTAGTAATGGCATCAGAGTTCCCGGCGCCGAAAGATTGGGCCTCACATAACGAAAACAAACAAAACAAGGAAAAAGAAACCAAGTTAACTTGTTCCTCAAGGACACTTAGAACCCGGTTCACTTCTTCTCTTACGACAATGTCAACAACAGATGTCCCAACCAGAGGAATAAAAAGTAGGTGGGACAGGGTAACGTTTTTTGATAACCTCGTGTCGTCGACCAAACTAGCTCTATACCCATGTTCGGATCTCTTTTTTTACCGTCACTACACGATCGTAATGGTCATTGGATCGAATTTCTTGATTGAGTTTAGTAGGTGTCATATGAAAGGTTATATATAATATTTGGACATGTTTCTGGTAAATGCTACAGAGTCGGAGGACATGGAAAGTCTTCTTAGTACGCGTGGGAATGTAATTGGAAGCCTCGTTCTTCTTAGTGCCGCTGCCCATTGGTGGAAATAAAATATGTGAGTGTGTGTTGTGGTGGGGCGGGGGGGGGAAGATATTTCCTCGAAGGATCCTCTTCTATCTAATAATAAATCTAGGGGAATCAATTTCACAGTTTGGAGAATTATCTCAAGAATATTACCATCACGATATGCTTTTTGTTAATAGCCACATCCATTAGCGAGGATAAACACATTTTTATAATTATTAGTTAACTTCTTTAAGACTTTTTACTTAGTGTTAATTTAATATCAATTTTTCATAATTAAAAAAAATAAATAAATAAATTGAGTCGGACAAAACCTCTCACGGGACACGGTAACGACCCGATTATTTATCCGCGACTGTTAAGTCTTCCCCCTCCCCCTATATAGCCACAACCCTTTCTTCTTACAAGAAAAAAATGGCTACCAAGTCCCGTCTGAAGCCGACCCGCTCCCAAGAGGAGTTCATCTTCCACTTGGAAGACGATTCCGATCCTCAGAACCCTAGGAGCGGAGAGACAGCCCTGGCGGGGTTCATTACCTTGCCCGGTAAGAAAAGTACGGCTGTGCCGTGTGCTCGGTCATTCAAGGGGAATGACGCGGCGGCATCTCTGCCGGTCAACATCCCGGACTGGTCAAGGATACTCGAGCTAGGGAGGAGGGAGGGGTACGGGTACGGGTACGAGGAGGATCGCCGGGACGGGGGAGAAGAGGAGGAGGATGAAGATGAAAACGGAAAGAGGGTCCCACCGCATGTGTACTTGGCGAGGAGGAGGGGGGCATCGTTCTCCGTGCACGAAGGCGTGGGGAGGACACTCAAGGGGAGGGACCTGCGTAGGGTTAGGAATGCGATTTGGGAGAAAGTCGGTTTTGAAGATTAATCAGAGATTACGATAACAGAGAGACAAGAAAATGTCGTAATCTCCTTTTCTTTTGTTTTCCTTGACCTTTTGCCTTTTCTTCCTACTGCGCATAACATTTATTTTGCTTGAAATATTAGTATTATTAGTGATTTTCTCCCCTTCACTTATATCTGGCATTTATTTTCTTTTTACTATTTTCCTTTGGGCATTTTAGGACGAGGGTTAAGGAAGGAAGTGCCGTCCGTACACACTTCTTTAGGCTAAAGGATTGCAATTTAAGAAAACTGAAACTGTGTGTGCTTTTTTTTTATTTATTTTTATTAAAAATAAGGTGGGGGGCTGAAATCCGATGAGTTAGAAACTCGTTCCAAACTCCATTACCAGGTAAAACTAAAACAGGGTAAGAGATGAGATCCTTCCTGGCAATAGGGATTAAAAAATTGGGGTTCCTTTCTTACCACAAAACGACAAAAGAGGGAGGGGGTACTACGACGACGACGTTTCATCCAACCGGTAGCGTTTTTGGTAGGTAGCGAAAGCAACGCAGATTATATATTACAAGAAAAATTTTCCTGTTTTAAATTCTAATGTTGGTGACGAGGATTGATGGGTAATTTAACATTATTAATCACAGGTAAGTACCTTGCAAGAAGACAAACAAAAGGGAACCACCAATCGGGGAACAAGGATGACAAAGTCAAAAATGTATTAGGATAGATGAGGTCGTGTTTCAATACGATTGGGGGGAGGGGGAGCTTACGGTCCGGGTCATAATAGGAACTAAACCCCACCAAATGCTCCTACACGTCTTCACCCCATATCAACCCCCGCTCGTACCAGTTGATTAGGCGGATCTGGCCCAATCCAAAAACGGGCCGGGAGGCCCAAACATTTAAGGGCAATATCGTCTAATCACCACAGAAGCCCTAATGCGTGTCCGCTCCAAGCCCCAAACCCTAAGGATTTTTTTTTTTTTTTTTGGTTAATAACCCTAAAGATTTCATTGTTCTTCTCCTTGGTTTGGTCTTCTGGCCGACGCCGATTGCGAAAAATGCCGCCGAAGTTTGACCCCACGCAGGTCGTCGACGTCTACGTCCGCGTCACCGGAGGAGAGGTCGGCGCCGCTAGTTCCCACACCCCGAAGATCGGGCCGCTGGGTCTATCCCCCAAGAAGATCGGAGAGGACATCGCCAAGGAGACCGCCAAGGACTGGAAGGGGCTCCGTGTCACCGTCAAGCTGACCGTCCAGAACCGTCAGGCGAAGGTCTCCGTCGTCCCCTCCGCTGCTGCGCTCGTTATCAAGGCGCTCAAGAAGCCTGTTGACGCGACAAGATGCTCTGGGCCTGTGGTAAGTCTACAGCCCATATTGGAACACGGGCTTTAGCTAAGTCTACAGCCCGTCGACTGAACCAAACTATCAGCCCGTAACAGCCTAAGTCTAAAACCCCTTTTGAAATATGAGTGTGAGCTAAGTCTACAACTCATCTGGACACGTCCCACACACGATCTCATTAAGTGGAGGTTAGAAGAATCTCTAAGAAAAACAAACTCCGAGATCTCTGGAGAAGAGTTAAGATCGAGCCACGATTTAAGGGATTTTCAGGGACGTGTGCAGCGTACAAAGATCTATTGAGATTCAGTATAAAAGGGGAACAGACTCTTCTTAGAAAAGACCACGATCAATCAGCCAAACACAAGCTTTGCATTGCTCGTCACCCTTAGTTTAGTAGATACCCCGGCCTGGGTTATTGGGTCATCCTTTCAACAGCGGAGTGAGCAACCGTAGCTCCGTTGATCAACCTTCCGCCAGCACTTCCACCGTCCCGACGAGCAACCGTAACCGGGGCAACAACCCTCCGCCAGCACTACCACCGTTAGGACGAGCAACCGTAGTCCCGGCAACCATCCTCCGCCTGCACTCCCGACGTTACCTTCGACCACCATTCGTCCGTCAAGCATCAAGCAATCAGACTCTATCTTCCGAGTGCGCGAGTCTACAGCTCACTGTAGCAAGTCTACGACGTCAGCAGCGAGTCTACGGCGTCAGCAGTGAGTCCACGTTGTCGCAGCGAGTCTACGACGTCAGCAGCGAGTCTACAACGTCAGCAGCGAGTCTACGGCAACAGCAGTGAGTCCACGTTGTCGCAGCGAGTCTAGACGTCAGCAGCGAGTCTACGGCGTCAGCGGTGAGTCCACGTTGTCGCAGCGAGTCTACGACGTCAGCAGCGAGACTACGACGCCTACGTCAACAGCATCGCCTCTTTTGGTTCATTTTATGGCTGTAAGATTTTGATTTCTCTTCCGAAACTCTGAATTTGTACAGTCATATTATTTATCATTGAAATTCATCTTTCTGGCAACCACATACATTTCCCTGTGAGTCCAATTGCCAAATATTTCCAACGTGGTCCGTTTCCTACGCGAACACGTCTTTGGCGACCATAGTGGGAGTAGAGAAAGTACTTCACGTTTGCTGATGGCGAAAAATACCAGAAGCGGAACTAACCGAGATCCCCCACCTCCATTAGATGGAGACGGTGTTCCCGCAGAAGGAAATACAAACGTGGGCGACGTGACTCTAAGCTGTCAAGCGAATGCCAGTCAAACTGATCTCGGAGCGCATACGCCCTCCGTATTCATATCCAGACTCGAATTTCACAAAGAGTTCAGTGATATGAGAAATATGATCGACAGACGAATATCTGGTTTGGAAAACAACATGACTCGGATTCTAGAGCAAATCTGTGCCTTAAATAGGCCCAGCGCTGTCGCAGGAATAAGTAACCCCGTAGACAGGGAATTCTCCTTTATGGGAGATGCGCGGCGCACCGAGAGAAGGAGTGTCTCGTTCCAAAAAGATGATCCTTGGAATGGTGATAACCAATACCCTGCATAATCAAGGGACGGGACATCTCATTCTAGACCAGCTTCTTCTAGATCGCCCACAGGATGGAGGCAAAATGCCGTCTATGCGGTAAATCCAGAAGACGAGTATGGCGAAGCTCAAGGCGAGACAAACAGATATGTACCTTCTGTCCCCGCTCGTCGACCTGGAAAAGCCCCTATAGATGAAATTCTGCCAGGGGACTTGCCAAGCGCAAGGGATCCATCCCGGGTGGAAAGTTTTTATGCTAAAGCCCCTGTAGACTCGGTGCCAGCAAAGGGCGTTGAAAGAGCGCCTTACGCAGGAGAAAGATGGGGTCAAGACCCTATACGAGAGCCGGTTGACCGCCCACCCCCATTAAATTTGAGGGAAACGATAGCCCAAGTGCTAGAACATATGGTACCTGGAGTCGTGAGACAGGACGATCCCAACTTCTACAGAAGTCCTTATCCGGCATATGTTGACAGGGATTTCCCTTTGCCCAGGGGGTACTGAGTGCCTGATTTCACCCGCTTCTCAGGCGAGGATGAGATGACCCCTCTTGAGCATATAGCGCGATTCACCCATCAACTCGGGGAAGCTGCAGCTAATGATTTTTGGAAACTAAAGTTGTTTCCGAATTCTCTCACGGGAGACGCCTTTACATGGTATGCTAGTCTACCCCCTGGATCAGTGGCATCTTGGGCAGAAATGCAAAGTACCTTTATGAAGGCATTTGCCCGCTTGGACTCACCCCTGTCGATTTTTGAAGTGATGCGCATGAAGCAAGTCGCCGGTGAGCATTCAGGGCAGTTTTTGATGCGCTTGCGGAAAGCGCTGCTTCGCTGTAGACCAGCAATCCCGGAAAGAGATCAACTCATGGTGGCATTAAATGCCTTATCTATCCCTTTCAAAAAGAAATTACAAGGAGAGAGGTTCACTGACCTTTATGATCTCGCTAGGAGAGCGACTGAGTACCATCAATTATTGTTGGAAGAAGCCCAGTCTACGCGCACCTATCATCTAGAGACTGTTGAGGTAGACATGGCTGAGTTCATAAAAGGGGAGGCCACCGTTTGCGAGCCTTTAGCACGGAGGAATTCCAAAGCGAAAGCATCCCAGAAAACAGGGGAGGAAAGGAAATACTCTTTTGACGTGGACAAAGAGGATGCGATTTTCGACTGGCTCTTCCAGCGAAAACGAATTAAGTTGAAACCGGGCCACAGGACCCCCCAGACAGATAGAGAAAAGTCAAGGAATTTTTGCACGTGGCATGGATCGTTTACGCATACGACCAAGGATTGCTTATCCTTTAGGAACATTATTCAAGACCTCATAGAGGCAAAAGAATTATGTTTTCCTGAGGTCGACGAAGTCACTATGGTTGACGAGAAACCGTTTGATGATGAAGTCGCCACTCATATGTTTGACATTTTTGATGTAGACATAAATCTCATAGAAGCTGACAACGGTTTCTCTCTGCAGGACACAAAAACATCTGGAGAGACCATGGTGGCGAACTCCCTGTTCCGTAGACTGGCTGATAAAGGGGTAATTACCTGCCCAGCCAAGGCCATTGCTAGTAATCTCTGCTGTTGGCACATGGATGATACACACACTACTGATAGGTGTAACACCTTTCGGAAGTATCTGCAAGCCAATCAGGGCGACACCTGGTATGACCTGACCCCGCTTGAGGAAGTGGAAATGGGAATAGGTTCCCCGGGACCACGAGTTGCCCCAAATAATCTGCAAAGATGATTCAAAAGCCCTACGGGTCAGGAACGTAGGGCGGCGATTCGAGGAGGCAGAGGTGGTCCCCATGGTAGAGGAAGGGCGCCCGAACACCACTCTCATGCTGAAGAACGCTCCAGGCAACATTTGGAGTTCGACAATCCGCTGACCCAGCACAAAGCTAAGTAGGAAAATGATGGTCGCACCCATGAATCGCACCCTCTAGCAGGTGCGACTGACAGAGCACAGCGGGGCGATGAAGCACAGAGGAAAGGAGCTAAGACAAGGTATGGTTCGCATAAAGTAGATGCCCAAGCAATCCAAATGGGACCGCCGATCGCTCAGTTCTTGGATGAGAGGTTGCTGTGCCAGAAGTGTAAGCTGATCGGACGAAACAGGATTCTGATCACGCAACTCTGTACGGCATGTTGTGTGAGCTATTTTCTCAAGCTCGTAGACCTATCAGCAAATGGAGAGATCGTGGTCCAGCCAGCTCACCCTGCGACTACAAGTACTCGGAACCCCTTACATAATCCGGAAATGAAACAGGAACCGTCAAGAACAGTCGTGGGATATGATCCATTTATCAAGGACTTCGTAGAGGTATGTCAGGTCACCATTGATTCTAAGAAATCAAGAATGGTGAAAGTGACTAATCCTTCGAAATATTGGCAGAAAGCTGTGGGTAAAACAACTTTACCACCACAGACCCGGAAAAGGAGGGACAAACGTCTAAGTCACGTCGCCAAAAGGCCTAGACCTGCCTCGATATTGGTCGCTCCGCATGCACAACTCCATGTGAAGAAACCAAACGCGAAGGCCGAATGCAACGAGTCTACGGACCACTCGGAAGAGCCTGGCTCAAGTTTCGACTATACTCCTCTTCGGAGTGAGATGCCGAGTGATGCTAATCCTAGTAAAGAGGTGATCGTGAGTTGTAATGCCATCACTTTGCCTATGGACTCGCCAAAGCGAAAGATACATCGGCTTTTAGAGGTAAGTCACCTCTTCCTCGTCCCTTAATTTACCTGTCGGGTTTCCCACTCCATTGGCTTAAGAAGCCATCAGATAGTATGAAGCAACACATGCATTCCATGTACATTACTGCTACCTTTGATGGTACTGTGGTGAACCGCGTCTTAGTAGACAATGGTGCCACTATAAACATATTGTCGTTGTCCAGGTTTGAAATGCTTGGATATAAGCCGTGCGACCTGATAAAAACGGATGTAGCCGTAAGCGGATTCAATGGCAGGAAATCGGAATGCTTAGGAATCTTTTCAGTACACTTAGGTGTGGGTCGACAGGAAAAAGTAACTGCCTTTTTCGTCATAGACATAATTTCCACTTTCAACGCCTTGCTTGGTCGCGATTGGCTTCATAAAGCCACCGCTATACCATGTACTTTACATAGGGAACTAATGTTATGGCTTGATTCCGAGGTTGAAATTGTTAAGGGTGATGGTTATTCCTGTTGTGATAGAGGTGTTTTGCATGCAGAGACGAGCAAGACCATAAAAGACCTTACTCTGCATCAGCGATACGAGCTGGGCGATCCTACAGTCGGACCCCTAGGCCAGCCTTCCGGAAAGTTCGACTACATTGTGGACTACGGGACGTCGCACCCCAAGCCAGAGTCTGGCCCGATTGTTCCAACAGGATGGGGAGATGAGTTTACTGACAAGGACATAGAAGAAGTCCTGCAAGAAGTCAATTCGGGGGAGAAACCTGCTGAAGGGAGCACAAACTGCCACGCAGAAGAAGGAGCCTTGGAAAGCCAGCAGAACCATGGCGCGGAGTTGGAGCCCGATAGACTCCTAAAGGAAGGAACTTATGGACCAGAATGAAGAAAGGAATGCGACGGTCGCTGATGTCCTCCAGCGACTCTGAGTCTATAAAGAAGGACGTCAAGACCTTTGGAGTCTCTGCTCGGACGTTTGCGTTGTGTTTATTGATTTGCTTTTCTATTAATGTTTCTGCTTAATGATTAGTGAAATAACCGTTTGAGTAGAAAGTAAATAAGACACAGAAAGTTTGTGGTGATTCGGCAGTTGCCTACATTCACTCTTCACCCTTATAGGTGGAATTCATTATTGAACACTTATAACAAATACATGATTGATAGAAGATATAAAACACTCCTCTAGAAGATATTATAGAAGATATAAAACCTCCAATATAAAACATTTCGGCTTTTCCACAAAGGATGTACTAGCATAAGGAACTAGGAAACTTCTGTAGTGTATAAGATGATGTAGATAGCCCTTCGACTTTTCTACTCATAGTAACCCGATGAGTTATTATCAGTAACCTCTTTGGGCTGTGCACAGAGATTCGTGACTAACTCCAGAAGCTCTCTGGTTGAGGTTGCTGCACTAAGAGGGGGGTGTGTTAGTGTTAAGGTTCAATTAATGATTTTTAACTCCTTTTCAACAAAATGTAAGACAGAACCTAGCGAATAGGCTTCTGTAAGACCGAATGTATGAAACGTATAGCAGAATCACTCAAACGACACAAGGATATTTATAGTGGTTCGACACGCTTTGCCTATGTCCACTCTCACTCAAAATTTGGATGGTTATCACTAAAACAAAACATATCAGCAATTACATAAGGTTATCCGTGATCAGTCTTCTACATCACAGACTAGAAGGTTCTGCACCAAAGATGACTAAGTTGCACGCGTTAACGTGACTAACAAAATGTTTGGATGTTTCCCTCGGGCAGTGTCCCCGCCTGCACAGATCCTCATTGCGACTTCTGTTGTGCAATCCCCTCAGGATAATGACTTTGTGACGTGCCCCACGCGAGTAAGTAGCGAACCTTACGCAAGTAGACAGCGACCCTGTCCAAGGATGGATTTTCCCTCCGGCGGCTCCATACGACTTATGCGATCTCCTCGAGATAGCGACTACGAGACAAACCCCACGCAAACACGTAGCAAGTCCTACGCAAGCACGCAACAAGCCCTACGCAAGCAGATAACAACCTCTGTCCTAGGTTCCTGAACACACAGAACACACCACAGAAGCTGGTCAGTGCCTCACCTTATGTGCTCCTAAAGTATCTATCCTTCTGTTCGGCCCACTGCAAGTTGGCCACGCCAGCCTCTAGCCACACGCCTCCACCCATCTCTCTTGCAGCCTCCAATAAAAGTCCCTCGTGGCTCCCAGGTTCCTCTCCCAGAAGGTTTCATCAACGCTACAACATTCTGCAGCTCTCGTTCCTTCTCGTGTGTGACTAACAACACTCAAGAATAAAAAAACTCGACGTCATAAGACTCTTTCAGTAT
Organism: Melastoma dodecandrum; assembly: GCA_029817715.1. Taxonomy (NCBI): domain Eukaryota; kingdom Viridiplantae; phylum Streptophyta; class Magnoliopsida; order Myrtales; family Melastomataceae; genus Melastoma; species Melastoma dodecandrum. The sequence continues at coordinate 1,184,931 of JARUPY010000237.1, forward strand.
TTACATGTATATACAAATCCTTTTTCGGTGGTTTGGTTCGTTACAATGTGAGGAGATGACTCCTATTTATGCACAAAAATTATAGGATTAACATAGAAGGTGACACTTGACAAAAGTGGCTTCTACACATAAAAGATAACAAATGAATGATTAGCAAATCAAATTCAATCATTCCAAATACGTCACCCTGAGCAAATATTCGTTGGATTCAGATTGAATCAATTACAATCTGATTTAGTGATGTTTCCATGAATAATGTATTTGTAGAAGTTTCCGAGGTGGACACGTCTGCAACCTTTTGTATTTGGAAACAATTCAAAATTTATATCCAAATTGAATTTTGTCAAATCCACAATATATTTCAATGAATGTGGACATATGACTTGTATAATTATCCAATAAATTATTTTTTATGGATAATATAATTTTAGGATATCCTTATAGAAATTTTCCATAAATAGATAATTAGGAAATAAATTAATTTTAATTTCTTTTTTAAAAAATTGATTAAATTAAATAATTTAATCAATAAGTATAACTCCAAAGAATATTTCTTTTAATTTCGTGATTAAATAATTTAACTAAATAATTATTTAATTTAACTAAATAATTTAATAAAAATATTTCCTAACAGAAGGTAGTGGCTTCTGCATTGTATTCCAATCTTCTGTCTCAGAGAATGTCAGACTTCTATATGGCTCGTCGTTAAAATATACCAACAATCTCTCCATTTTTTATGATGACAAAATATGCATCGTTGTGGGAAATATTTTTGTAAGTAACTCCCCCTGACTCCCCCTAGATAGGTGCGAGTATGAGTCTTGCATTTTGCAGAGCCTTATGGCTTCTGTCTAATAGTATATATCTTCTATTACAAAAAAGTTGTTCACAGAGCACAAAGCTTTTGTGATATACATAGTGTGAGCTTATGTATTTTAGCCCAACATAAATGATGAGTTTTCACTTTTGCTCTCCCGACAAATGTGAATAGAAGATCACGATTCGCATACCAGGTAGAAGGTTGAACCTTCTGTGTGTAGCTTCTCTTTCAGAAAGCTTTACGTAAACAACAACACTTGTTTGAAAAAACTATTTTAATAATATATTTCTTGATATGAGCTTCCAAATACATATTTGGAGCCTTATTTGAATGTAAATTCGTGCTTAGGTATACAATTTGTTATACCTTCTGTTGTGCAGCATATAGAGAATTCAATCTTCTGTAGTGAAGTGTACAGAGGTTTGTACCTTCTGTTGTAGGTTTCTGCATTATTATAATATAGTACTTACACAACTTTATCAAATATCTTTATGTAAGATGTTAGGTGGTATGTCGGATTCTTAATTCACTTCTGAAAAAAAAACATTCTTAATTCACTTCTGATATCAACCAATTGGTCTTCTGTGTTGACGTATTATACGTAACAAAACCCCGTTGGGACAAGCATCTATGCTTTCTTCCAATTCTGCTCTTTTTGGTGAGATTTTGTGTTTCTGTGTTACTAGCAATACGCATTAGTGATTCTTCTTCCTCATCATCAGATTCTACAAAGTCATCCCAAGCAAGCATGGCTTTCTTTGTTTTAGAAGGATTTTCCTTCTCTTTGAGTAAGGCATAATCACTTTTGAAATGCCCTTTCATTTGACATCCATAGCAAACGACCAATCTTGGATCAGTTTGCTTATCACGATTTTGACTTCTTTTATTGAAGCATTTCTTGGAGGCAAATCGCATAACGTGTTTAGCTATCATAGTGAATTCATCATCCGAATCAACTTTTGCTTCATCATCGGAACCTTCTGTTGGTTCTTCGGATGCTCTGAAAGCTACTGTGGCTCTTTTCATGTCGGATTAAGAGGTTCTCTCCATCTCTTATGACATTAAGGAGCTCATTAATTGATCTAGCCGAGTAGTAAAAAGATCTTTAGCTTCCTTAATAGCCGTTTTCTTGGCTTCCCAATATTTGGGTAGAGTACGCATATTCTTTCATACTAGTTCAAAATTTATGTAGTGTTTGCCTAAATGTGTCGAGACATCAATTAGAAGGTTAAGTCTCCGGAACATCTGTTCCACAGATTCCACACATATTGATGAATTAAGAAATTCATCTTAGTTTCTCTAATTTGGACTATCCCAACATACATGTTGACAAGTTTATCCCAGATTTCCTTGCCTGAAGTGCAAGTAGAAACTTTAACGAATTCACTTTCATACATAGCACTAAACATTAAGTACTTTTCCGTCTTAGTGAGTCGTTTGATCTTGAGGTATTCACGTGTAGGATGACCATCTCAATCATTTTGTTGGTTCTCTGGTATAGAAGCTAGGCCATCTTCTATATAGGACCACAAGTCATGATCGATTGCATGTACAAATGTACTCATTCGAATTATCCAATAGGCAAAATTCTTACCATCAAATATGGGAGGATTCCCAACATGCGGTTTTGGAACATAGTAGTTTCCTGCCATTTGTTCAATTCGTAAAGAGTATTAAGCTTCTAGAGAATAAAACCTTGACTATTTCAGTATAGAACCTCAACGAGCTACAAGCTTCTGTTAGGTAGAAATCAGTTGTCAAACCGACATTTAAGCCTCAATTAACGAGAGCACGAGTGCCAATATGACTAGTTTGAATTTTCCTTTCTGGTAGCAGCTGTTGCAGTCTCGCAGAGCTACAAGCTTCTGCAAAATAGAACTAAGATGCCTACCGTGAAAGAGAGTGTAGAAGGTAAAAAATTTTGTAAGATCTCAACAAGTGATTACGCCTCTGTTGAACCGAAATCTTATGCCAGTCGTTGGATCTAACTGAGTGTAAAGCTTGTGTAGAATTATAGCAATAGAGCGTAATCTTCTGTAGTGTAGCTACAGAGCACGTTGAAGGTACGAGCTTCTGTAAGATAGGAATAGACAATTTTGTCTCTGCTGAACAGGACTCTTATACCAAGAGAACGAAAGCTTCTATTGAATAGCAAGTGGATTTTAATAGAGTGTAAGCTTATGGAAGTAAATCTGGTTATTTAGGTAGTCAAGTTTCTGTTAACCAGAACGAGAATACCGATTGAAAATAATCCAAATAGAAACATATGTATTTTGCTTAGACAATATGCAGGGAGGAAAGCTTCTGCAGCATAGAGCATGTAGCTGACACGAGCTTATGTGGGATCTACAACAAGCGGTTAAGCATATGTTGAAACCCACTCTCATACTAATTGTTATACTCAGAGAGGGGGTAAATTAGTGTTAATGTCCAATTAAGGATTTTTACTTCTTTTCGACAAACCCCGCAACGGAAGAAAGCTTTTGTAAAACAGAACTTAGCAAATAGGCTTATGTAAGACATAACGTATGAAACGTAAGCAGAATGATTCGAACGATACTAGGATATTTATAGTGGTTCGGCATGCTTTGCCTATGTCGACTCTCACCCAGAATTTGGATGGTTATCACTAAAACGAAACGTAGTAGCGATTACCGGAGGTAATGCGTGATCAGCCTTTTACAGCCCAGATTAGAAGGTTTTGCACCAAAGGTGACTAAGTTGCACGCATTAACGTGACTAACAAAGTGTTTGGACGTTTCCCTCAGACGGTGTCCTCGCTTGCATAGCTCCTCACTGCGACTTCCGTTACGCAATCCCCTCAGGACAACGACTTTGTGGCAGGCCCCACGTGAAACCTACGCAAGCAGACATCGATCCCTGTCCAAGGATGGTCCCTCCGGCGGCTCTACATGACCTGCGTGACCTCCTCAAGATAGCAACTACGCAGCAACCCCTACGCTAGCACGTAGCAAGCCCTACGCAAGCTTGCAGCAAGCCCCACGCAAGCAGATAGCAGCATTTGTCCTAGGTTTTTACACACACAGAACATTCCACAAAAGTTGGTCAGTCCCTCACCTTCTGTGCTCCGGAAGTATCCGCCCTTCTCTTCGGCCCACTGTATGTTGGCCACGCTAGCCTCCAGACGCATGCCTCCACCAACGTCTCCTACAGCCTCCAACCGAAGTCCCTCGTGGCCCCCACGTCACTCTCCCATAAAGTTTCACCAATGTTACAGCCTTCTACAGCTCCCATTCATTCTCGTGTGTGACTAACAACACTTAGGAATACAAAATCTCGAACACACAAGACTCTTTCAGTATTTACACGTATGTAAAAACTCTTTTTCGGTGGTTGGGTTGGTTACAATGTGAGGAAATGACTCATATTTATACAAAAAAAATTCTAGGCTTAAGATAGAAGGCGAAACTTGACAAAAGTGTCTTCTGCAAATAAAAGACAACAAATGAATGATTAGCAAATCAAAATTAATCATTCCAAATGCATCACCTCGAGCAAATATTCGTTGGGATTCAGATTGGATCGATTACAATTTGATTTAATGTAGTTTCCATGAATAATGTTTTTGCAAAAGGTTTCGGGATGGACACAACCTTTTGTATTTGGAAACAATTCAAAATTTATTTCCAAATTACATTTTGTCCAATCGAAAATATGATTCAATGTGGACATATGACCAGTATAATTATCCAATAAATTATTTTTAATAGATAATATAATTTTAAGATAACCTTATAGAAGGTAATGGCTTTTGAGTTGTATTCCAATCTTCTGTCTCGGAGAAGGTCAGACATCTGTATGGCTCATCATAAAAAACGTACCAACAGAGTTTCTGAACTATAGACAGTAACTAAATCAACAATCCCTGTTGTTGGGATTCTGTAGAACGTGGCAGATCCACGTAAGCATGTAGCGGCCTTACACAGGTAGACATCCCCTCTGTCCATGGGAGGATTCTCCCTCCGGCGGTTTGACAACCTGCTTTGCTCCTCACTAAAACTTCCTCGATGCTTGGCTCCTCACCAAGGCTTCTTCATTATTGTCTTCGTCGCTCCTTCCTTCGTCGTCTTCATCTTCTTGATTGCCCTCTTCCATGACTATGTCCTCTTCTCCATTGTCACCGTCGTCCTCATCCTCGCTGTTGTCGTCCTCGTCTTCTTCTTTTATCACCATTTTCCTCGGCATCCTTTAACTCATCATCATTGTCGTCAACATCAGCAATACGTTTATTCGTCTTACAAAGTCAAACCAAAAGTCAGTTGCGGCAGCAAGTCAAACAGAATCCCACAAATTTAAAAAGGAAGAAGAACGTTAATGGCAGGGGAGGACAACAAAGACCTTTGATCCGCTAGGGCAATGGAAGCGACGGGGTTGGAAGAACGATGCAGTCCCATCTGGAGAAAAAGGCAAATTTACAAAGTAAAGTGAAACCCAAACGAACAATTGCTAAAATATACACGCATAGTGGATGATAAGTCATGGAACACTGGTGGAATTTATGGTGGACATATATGGCATGACATTTGTGATTGAAGACAATTTGTTGACCTGACTCCAAAGCCAGCACAACCCTCAATCGTGCATCGATTATTATATGAAAACAGCAGACAAAATAGGAAGCCATGCAAGATACTCCGTTATCCCCAATATCTCAAAAAAATCAGCACTCCAACAAATCAGGGAGTAACCCGTGATCTCACGGATCCACGTCCACGCTCAATGGCTTCCCACGATTACTCTCCACGATTTCCAGAGATTTTTGAAACCAGAAGATTTTCCTTTGGGAAGACCCTCTGATCAGAGGGAGAGAGACACACATTTAAAAAAAAGACCGGATTGCGTCATCACTCACCCAACCAGAACGAACCTTCGGAGAACTCAACCACCCAAAATCTTACCAAAAAGAGATCACTTCCAGAAAGACCAGCAGTCCCCGATCCGCCCCTACCGCGTCCTCGTCATCCTCCAGCCAAGGTAGGTTCATGCCAAAGACATGGGGACTCCGTTTAGCCAATCCACACCAGAGTGCTTGCTCAATCAGCCTGCTGATATGCGCGCGATCGGAAGGACGTCATGCCAGCAATCTAAAGCGCAATCGGGGCCTTTTTAGTCACTCAACTCATCCATCTCCAGTGTCTAGCGGTGGTCATGAAACAGAGAACCTTCAACCGTCACCCCCCGGCAGCCTCTGGCTTCGCAAGGGGCCTCCTTTCTGCTTGATGCTTTTATTTGTTTAAGCAGGTCCACGGAGCAGTCGGCAATGCCCCTATTGGCGACAGTTCAAACACACTTTGGGTAGCTTGACTCCGTTCTAAAACTACATCATCGGCAGCTTCCGCACTCCTCGAGCCAACCGCTACGAAAGAATCTGACTGTCTCAACTATAGCAAATTAAAACAACATTCTAAAGAGATCGGCAATCTCGACCTCCTAGTTGAATGTCCCTGCCTCCGGCACCATATCCGGACGCGACAACCATCATCCCCTACTACGGAGGTCTTCCCTTCGTCGACACCAACGGCTGACCCACCACGACAGCATCAAGATGACGTCCCTGTTGTTGTTTGGTTCCAGCAAACCACAAGGTGGTTCCCCACTGCCAGCGGTCAGCCCGACGGCGACTAGATGACGCCAACCCTCCAGATCCGACCATGACGAGGTGGTGGCAAGGCGGCTGTCCCGAACCCGGCGTCAGACCCACATCCCATCTCCTTCCCACCTTGCCATCACCGAAATCGAAAGCAGCGAACACGTCCTCCCTGACGTTCCCAGTTTCAGCGGCGGCGGACCCCTCCAGCAACAGTTGTCTCCAAGTCCAGCGGCGGCGAAACCACATCCCTGGATGTCCTCAGATCACCGCCGTCCTCTGCCTCCTCAACTCCGTACCGTCGCCCCCCTCCTCAGATTTAGGCAACCAGCGCCTGACGCCTCCGGCGGCCATACTCCCGTGCCCTCTCCGACGTCCCAGATCAGACAATGGACCTCACAGATCTGATCTTCTGAGTGCCCCTCTTCAGCGATATCTCGGTAGCTTGGGAGTCTCCCTCTTTAGTGATGCCTCGGTAGCCTCGGGAATCTTCCTCTCTAGTGATATCATCGCGGGCTTGGTGTTGACAATGGCTTCGGGTGAAACGCCACCCATATCTAGCTGCGGGTGACCCAAGGTGGACGGGTCTCAGTCACAATCCCCAAAGGGTGGAATTTTGGCGAATATTTTCGACAACGTGTGTATAATTGAGCAACCTCATATCAACACGATAACTTTGGAAATATCAACTCGAAATTTTCGAAGACTACTTGAAGGTGCGTATATCAAATCGCGTGGATCTTTCCGCATGGGTAAAAACCGCGATGTCAAGATAATAAAGCGGCCACAACCGTCATCTCAAGTACATGAGGGAGGTGCGGGCCTCCCGTTTTTTTTTTAATTATTGTGGGCCCAAGTGCATAGGTCCACAATCACCACCCTTCCCCGCTCCTGTTGATCTAAATTCTTGAACTGTGGTTGAGGTGCTGTTAGGATTTTAACATTTTATTGTCGCATTCTGTTTGCCAAACACACATGAGTTCGGGCCCAAAAAGCCCGAATCGGGTCCAACGCCCGTAAAGCATTGACAAGAGTCCGGAGTCATGTCCGGATCGTGTCCAACACCTGTTAACCAAAAGCAAACTTTTGGAGTAAACGCCAACTTTTCGCATGTTTAGATGTAAGAGTTAGTAATTAAGAATTCCCGAATCCTACTCTGGTTTTCCGACTTAAACTAGTTTTTTTTTCAAAATTAAGTCGGTGGCGACTCCGTATAGTTTACCTAGGTTAAACAACAATATTTTTACGGAGCCATTTTGGATGGGTGATGGCAATATGAGACGCTCCCCGAGTCCTCTCGAACAGTCCTTTCTGAGGCCTACGTGCAGCCTTTCGCCCATCGCCTTCAAAGAACTGGAGACGGTTGGCGAAACGCCCCGCAGGTCCATTTAGGAATCAAGGGAGGGTTCAACCAAATTCCCTTTCGCAGCATCCGACGCTCGAGTCGTGACGTTGACCGATTGGGCGTTGGGGGAGCGGGCCCGGATCCTCGTGTCATCCGAACCACACGCATGTGATAGCCAGAAGGCGGGCGTACAGTGTTGTTATTCATGATGGGGAGAACAAACGGGAGCTTTTTCGTTCTAAAAACTCGAACTATTAGGTGAAAGCGTGACATACTATGTATTTTCATTTTCAAGGATAACAAACTCCTCCACAACCACAAATTCCTCCCATCAAACTAATCTCCGAAAATAGACAGCGTCTTCCTTTCATAAGGAAGATCAGCTGGCGGTGGTAGCTGGGGTTGAGACGGAGACGGAGGCCGCGATGTCCGTAGTGGGGGGATCGTCACCGCGGTGGCGATGATCTTCTAAGCACGTCACGTTTTATCTTATTTTTAATTTGGTCCCTCCAAATATTTTACTCAGCTTCACATTTATAAATAATACGCTAACGTCAGCGTCAATTGTATATTTAAGACAACGTACATAAATTCTTCGTGGCAACCTCTCAACATCCGATGCAAAGGAAATTCCCCTCTATCAGAAGCAGAGCCTCTTCGTCCTCCGTTTCTCCTGTGAAGCACAGCGCCTCAAGACATCGATTAACACGTTCTCGTCGCAAGGGACTCGTAGCCTCGGTTCCGTCCTGAAGTCATAAACACTTCCCCTTGCCTCGTCTAGAAATGCCCGGAAAAGAGGATCCTCAAGGACGGATACCCTTACCACGTACCTCTTCTCGTCCTCACCTACGTAGACTGCCATATGGCCCTTGGGGACATCCCTAGGGATCCTGTTGGTCGGAAAGAATCCCCAGTCATGGCTGTCCCGGGAAGAGAGAAGGACCCGCCTCCACTTCTTCGAGCATTCGCCGATAAACTTGGGTGGTATCTTCATCATGTTTCTGAGGGTTTCATGCTACAATGAAAGATAAGATGTCGGAGAAAGTTCTCCCGTCTCTTAAATAATCAGAGAAATTTCCAGGTGGTTGGATGGGAAAATATCAGGGACTCCGGGAAGGGCATTGAATTTGTTGGGGTCGGGGTTGTGGTGGAGCACGATGAATTAGGCCAGTTGGACGGCATGTTCGTCGGAGGTCCTGCTACAGACAGTTGGGTTCCTTCTACAATTTACTGTCTGGCGCGACTTGGACTGAACCATAACTTAGAATGTGGAAAATTCGAGTTCGAATATCTCCCCCCCCCCCGGTCCCAAATTGCATGCATACACAAGTTCGAAGATCAGCTTACCATTTTTGTAAAGAATACTAGAGTTCAAAAAGAGCAAGCAAATGGGTGCATCGTGAGTACGTAGAGTACGAATAAACGGATTGTAGTTGCCGATGCCTATCATTGTCTGAGCGTTATAAATATGATTTGGTGTAGAACGGGAGAAGTAGTCAGTTGTTACGCCATTTAAAGAAGAGTCATGGCCAAGTGATGATGCATCCATCTCTCATCTTTTCAAACACAGCTATTGGACGTTCAAAAATAAATATCAAGAGAACGGGAAAAATACATCCTCTAACTAAGATTTTAATATTGTCACAAGCCTAACGATCTACTTTTGTTTCCGAAAAAAAAAATGAAGCAAAGCAACAGCAACGATGATGAGAAGATCGCAAGGCGTGCAGGGGAATCGTTCTTTCTTTCACTGTGTCGAAACTCGGAGTGCGAGATGGGCGGCGAGCAAGCACAAAGAAATTGATCGTTGAAAATTTCTTTCCGATACCAAAAACCGTGAGAAGGAACCTCTCTATTATTGCTGCGACATTACAGTCCGGCGTACTTCATGCCGCGATGGATCTCCTTGTGGAGCAATCCAAGTTAGATGGTGAGGATAAGTATGAGCAATTCTTTTGGTATGGCTGTGGGGTGGATTCTCTCTGTGTATGTTTCTTGGAAGGTCAAGTCAATTGAAGATAAGTTAAGACTAGATGCATTGCATGGGGAGCAAATACACCCAGAAAAATGATTAACAGAAAGGGCGGGCACACATGGGTTCCCCCCCCCGACGGACCCATTAATTTTACTAACAACATTTCGAAATCATAAAATGGGTGGCTATGTATGTATTACACGACTCATAATTAAATATACACGTTCAAATTAAATTTTATTTAAATGATAATTAAACTTTTCATACATATGTCGTAGTGTAGATCAAATGGGACTTAATTCACTTGGGGAGCGTGAGTAACATCAGGTCAGGGGAGACGAGACCCTTCATCTCTCCGGCCATGATATATATTGGCTGGCATATGGCCAACATTTATTACAAATCATTGAGATCGGTCTTATTTAATCCTCCGTGTATGCTTCCTATTGGGAGGCAGAACTGCCCCCCCGACATCTTTTGTAATTCTTTCCCACAAGGGACACAGGTATGTGATGATGATGATGCCTTTGACCCAAAACTTTGCACTATTTTTATTATTGTAAACTTGATTCAGACACAGCAAATAATGGTCATACGGGTCACTTAAGATCTTTTAGTGATGACCGATATGTTTAGTCTGCTCATCTGCTAAACTTTGAAATTGGGGTTCGTCGTCACCGTTTCCTCGAGAAAATTCTAACACCATATTATCGGGTTTTGCACCCAAATACCACGTATGCGGAAAAAATTGAGTAAAGATGGTGGACGAATATCAAATTGCAGGTGAAAGTTACGGGAAATGATAATACGGGGCGTTGTATCAAAACACCGTATCAGACTCAAAAAATTGCGTATAAAAGGGACCGATAAAATATATTCTAAATTTATCTGGTCGTAGTCGTCATTTTAAGTGATGACTTTTATAAAAGCCCAAATCGTCAATCTAAAGGACTATTTTTTTCGATTGCAATGAAAGTCGTCACTTGATCTTTTAAAAACCGTCATTGAAAATTATGACTTTAAAATTTTTTTACCGGCACACCTATTTAGTTAATTTATTCTTCGAACGTTGTATTTGTGTGCAAAACACCTTTTTTTTAACATGGGTAAGACTTGTGAAAATTACTAGGGATAATAAATATTAAGATAAAATGTAATGAAATGATCAATTTCTCCACCAAGTTTTTGCATACTTCACAAACAAGAATGGATGATAGTGAAAGTGGGGAACATTATTTTCTAAATTGATTGTTTAGCGATATAAATTCTGAGCCACAGATCTCGGCTTCATCTTTAAATTAATGGTTCATAATATAGGTCCAAGGTACGGAAAACCGCGTGAGGAGTTGGCAACGGAAACACACCAAACGAAGGCTTATTGGGCGAAGCAGTCATCAAGCGACAAGGTTACCAGGCGACAAGGATCAGCGAAACGACAAGCGACAGTAAACGGGGCGAGCGAGGAAACTCTTCGGCGAAGGCTATTGGGTGATGTGGTCGATCAATAGCTGTTAAGGAAGATTCCGGACGATCTTAGGATTTAGAAGGGAATTGTTGCCAAGTTTGCTCGGATGAAAAGAAGATATTCCGCGAATACTGGCAGCAAGGGATACGTAATATATGTATAATATTTCGTTACCGTACATACGTAGGTCTAGCTTAGTATAAACAGTTGTTCTTAGGCATTGTACAAGACACCTCTCTACAGACGGACATATTATATTTTTATCTCCAAGCATTCCAGCGTTCAAGCTCTCTGTACTCCTACGTTCTTGCTTCCTTCCGAAGGCAACGTCAATGGCATCCGTAAGTGCTTCCGCTTAAGAGTGTTCGTCCGCTGTCTTCTCCCTCTCTTTCCTTTCATTCATACAGCGACCACACATTCAACGAACCCCCGAATACCAGTTGCTCGTAGTGCTAATAATTTCCAATGTGTTTGGATCTGGCTTGTTCGCGGTCACTTCCGGAGCGAACATGCCTTTGGCGACCAGTGAGAGACTAGGCCAACAATGTTGAGAACCCATCGTGGAATAGATTCAAACAACCTTGGATATGATCTTTCCGATGCCGGAAATAGTAATAATGGAAACAACTTGGACCCAGCCATTGCTGGAGAGTTATCAACCATTATGAGTACTTTCTAACTCTTAATAGAGAAGGTCGGCGCTATCAAACAGAAGCACGACGCCTTCAAGGAAACAATCGATTCCAAGATGGAGGCCGTCTTTCAAAACTAGGAAACTATATTAGGGTGCCGTTGAACAACCCTGATAATAGGAAAGGTAAATCGTCTACCAAACGCCAGTTTGATTATGATGCCCATAGAGCGTCAATTGCTGAGGGAAAGAAAAAGGTTGGCATGGAAGATGTCCCTATCATCCCTATAGATCCTAAGAAAGTCGTGCACAATAATCTGTCACTCGTAATAAACGAATACAGGACGACTGTGCAGTGAAATCATCATATGGCGTATCAAACCCCATTCCGTAATCTTAATTGGCCGTTGGAAAACAAATTCATTCCTCCTACCGAGAACCATGAATGCTCTGAATATTCTTCCCAGCCCATGCACGGAAGGGGAATACCAGCACAAGAAGTGATGGCGCCACCAGATCTCGCACCCGAAATAAAGCACTATGCAACTCAATTAGTTGAGCAGGCGATCCTTGGGGCGAACGACACGAATGAAGTAGAACTCTATCGAGCACCTTACTCTAACAAGTCGACAGGGATTGCCTTTTCCGAGGGGATATCGTATTCCTGAGTTTCTTTCATTTTTCGGGCGAAGAAGGCATTTCGCCTGCCGAACATGTCGCCCGCTTCACTCATCAGGCTGGGGAAGCAGCCACCAATGGTTTTTGGAAGCTTCGTCTTCTTTCTAGCTCTATCACAGGAACAACCTTTACGTGGTATGTGAACCTACCTCCAAACTCGGTGAGAAACTGGGATGACATGCAGGTCCAATTCACTCTGGCATTTACTCAAACCGACCCAGTAGTGACTTTGCAGGATCTCACCCACATGAAACAACAACCCGGTGAACCCGTGGCTGTCTTCCTAGATAAGCTTTGGAAGGCACGACTGAGATGTAAAACATCTGCGTCTGAAGCCGAGCTCATAGCCATCGCCCAGGATTGCCTCCTTCTTTGGCTTAGAAAGAAGCTAGAAGGAAAAATTTTCAGGGATTGGAATAAGTTGGCTAGGAGAGAAATTCGGTACGAAAATCTCCTTAAGAGAAAACTCAGACGAATGAAAGTTTGATATCGGGGCCCATGATGACCTATCAAGTGGAACCGATCGTAGATGTCAACATCACAGAATACGTGAAGGGACAGCCTTTGAGCTGCGAAGAGTTGACCAAGAAAAATTTACTGGCCAAAGCATCCCCGAAAACTCAGGAGGAAAGAAAGTACTCTTTCGACGAGGCGAAGACCGATGAAATATTTGAATTTATGCTCTAAAACGGAAGAATTCTATTAAAATCGGGCCATCAAGTTCTTCGTACTGACAGAGAGAACTCGAGGAACTTCTGTAAGTGGCACGGGTTGTGCACCTATACCACTAGGGATTGCATCATGTTCAGAAACTTGGTGCAAGATCATATAGAATCTAAGGAATTACGCTTCCCAGACTTAGGGGATCAGTCGCTAATAGAGTTGCATCCTTTTGGCGATTTTGTCGACATAAACACCTTGATGTCAATTGCCTAACTGTGTCTCCTTTATCAATGCAGAAAGACAAAGATCAATCGTCCGAAACCGGCGGGACGATCATCTCCAACATGTTGTTTAAGCGACTTGTGAGCAAAGGGACACTTCAGGGCCTTGTTGATCTCAAAAGCATGCAACACAATCGCTGTCGCTGGCATATGCACTCCTCACAAGCCACTGATCATTATCATACCTTCAGGAAGTACCTACTAAACGAAAGGAAAACAGAATGGTACGATCTCAGCTGCCTTAAAGAGATGGCCATGGGAATAAATAGTGGTCCAAGGGTGCACCAACGCACAAAGAAACGCCTACAGCAGAAAGGAGCCCCACCAAATGGGAACAGGGGACTCTATACCCCTGAAGAACTCATGAGACAGGGGGTTGCAGGCGAAAGCGAACCTGTCCAGAAAGGCAATTATACTAAGAAACTTCCCAGGTGACACGCCATGGAACGTCTCGGGCCTCAACAGGCGAAGGAAAGTGCAGAACGACAGGATCACCCTCGAGGCGACGAGGACACGATGAGAAAAGGGGCCTCAATAGCTCAATTTCTATTAGCTGATATGCTCGGTTACAAGTGCAAGCTAATAGCAACGCACAAAGTGCTCATCACCCAAATGTGCCGGCTCTACTTCCTACTGCTGGCCGGTTTGGCATCTAAGGGGAAGATTAAAGTGGAAAGGGTCGACCCTCCATCAGGTAACTTATTTGATTTCGAATTTCCTCACTCTTCGGAGATTTCACCTGGGGAAAACCTCAAAAGGAGTTATGACCCACATAAAAGGGAGTTTGCTTAGGTTGATAATCGCCTACAACACATTGGAAACTCACGCTTTATTCGCGCTCCTGTCCCCCCAGATGTGGGAGCATGGCAGAAGGTGGGAATGGGAACACAACCCCAAATACCCGCTGAGAAAACCAAAAAGCGAAGAGAAAGGAGGGCACGACGCGCTATGGAGAAACCTGCCAAGATGGCGGTCTCTGACACCCAGAAGACTAAGGAGTCAACTGAAAGTGATCTCTCGTCCAACTCGCTAAGCGACTACAACCCAGTTCAATCCGGGACCCCACCCGAGGCGAATGGAGCTAGTTGCAACATACTCATACTGCCAGCCGAGTTCATAAGAGGGACGACCATTTGGCGAAAGGTAGGCCGATGTTGCCTCTCAATTTTAACGCCGTCACAGAAATACCACGGAACTTTCCAAGCAGGTGGTTGAAAGAGCATCATGCGTCATTATGAAAATAAAAGAAAAGATCTCAGCCCCACGGAACTTTCCCCAGTCTTCTACCCCCCAGGCCCCCCTCCCAAAAAAAAGAAAAGATCTCACCTTTGTGGTTAGGTCCAGCATAAAACACAAAAACAAACAACGCCCAGAAGAAATCTACTGGAAAAGAATAGGCAAAGTCAAAAGCGATGCCCGGCGGACCAACAAAAAGCTCGGAGTCACCCCTTACTCAAGAAAACAGGTCTTACCCTTCGGAATAAAACAAATCCACTAAGAAATGGGGAAAAAAACACAAATAGAGAACAATCAGTCGTCGGCTACCATCTTTTATACTATGACATCACACCGAATCGATCGAATCAAGCACTCCCCGTCCCAAC